>CM044448.1:44892357-44908014 GCA_024363595.1 Xenopus borealis
TTTTTTATTCTCATTTCCTGAATTTACACAGTAGGTTGTGAGGGATTATACATCTCATAGTGACAGGCTAATCCATTTCATTGGATAACAGAGACTTGGATTGCTAAAGTAATGCGTATATAAATGGGGTGGGGGTCTCTTACCCACAATGCAGGATCTTGCATGAATAACAGGAGTTTGCTAATTACTGTGCAGCTTCCCAAAAGAAAGTGTCTGGCTGCATTTCTGTTGTCTGCATCTGACTTCTGAAACAATGTAGCAGAAGCAGCTAATGAACAGACCTGGAAGAAAATTAACTTCTGCTACATTGTTTAAAGAGTCAGAACCAGAAGTGCAGAAAGAGACAGACAGACAATAGCAATGACTCATAAGTTACACATAACTAAAAACCCAGGAAAAATGAGAAATAAATGAATACAGGGAAGTTGCTTATTATTAGATTAGTCATTAGGTAAAAAACAATCTTCAGTGAAGACCCCCCTTTAATGTCAAGGATTGGATATGTCCATGCGTCCTGAAATTTGCACACTGCATGCAATTTATAAGGCCGAACTGTTGGATTAACCCTTGGTTCATGTACAGGTGCCAGTTCCTTTGTGAATAGTCATTAAATGGCCAGTTATTGGCGCTTTGTCCTACTGTGTTTCATCAGTGATTCGTCATTTGATTTGACTCTCTGTCACACTGTGTCCCCAGCGTTTCCATGGGTTTAACAAACTTTCATTACAGATTAGTCAGCAGCTTAGAACATAATCATTATTTAATTAATATAACAAGGTCAGAACAGCCATTGCTTTCACTTCTGGGGTTCATTGAAAAAGCCAAGAGGTGAGGGTCCCAAAGCTGTGCGTTGTATTATCACCCATATATGCCTAACAGTGTCCCCCAGGCACGATTCCTCTATCAAAACAATACACAGACAATTGGGCACTGGGGTTTAACTGATCCCAACACAGTTTAAATGAACAGCAACACCAAAAAATCAAAGTGCCTTAAACCAATAAAAATATTATGTACTGTTGTCCTGCACTTTTAAAACGGGTGAGTTTGCTTCAGAAACACTACTATAGTTTATATAAATAACCTGCTGTGTAGTCATGGGGGCAGCCATTCAAAGCTGAAAAATTAGAAAAGGCACAGGTTATACAGCAGATAACAGATATATATATATATATATACACACTTATACCCCAGTTTTACCAGCGCAGGTCAACACCGCATTATATTGTCATTCCTTTAAAAAACTTTAATTTATTGGTGTTACTGTTTCTTTAACCTCATGTAGCGCAACTTTCTTGCATTGAGTGAATGTAGAAAGTATAAATTGTTACTCACCGCAGAAAGGGCACAGGGCAAATGAAAATGTAACACCCCTGTTTTTTGCGGAACAGCTACTAAACCTGCACCAAGCTGCCGCCCCTGGAAAACTTCCTGGAATTCCTGTGCCCTCGCCAGTAGACCTTGTTGGGTAGTTTCAGGCACAGTATGTCGGCTACTGATAATATCTTTGCATGTACTGGCTATCTGATATCAATGGGTGACTGTCACTACAATTTGTCAGAAATAACTTTTCTATGATTGCTGTCTGTCTATTAATGACCAGAACATTGTCTGATTTGTTATTTTCCTACTTATTTTAATCTGAATGGTGAGTAGTAGATCAGTAGACTGAAAAGACCGATTGTTTGTTTGTGTAAAGTTTAAAATCTGCACAACTGTGGCCATCTTAACATTTGAGTTATTTTTGCAGAACTGGGTGCAAAACTAAATAGTTATTAGAAATGGTGACTTTTTTATGTATAAATTGAGCTAATTTATCAGAGATGGGACCCAGGTGCCCAACTTGTACCCAACAGCAGATTCTTATTTAGAAGAAGCAGGGGTCAATGACTCTTTAAATTAGTTTATCAGTATTTCCCCTAAAAATATTTACAGGGCAAATTGAACATTGTGATCATTTTTAGCATTCTCCCCCAAGCACTCCAGCAGGGGGTTAATTGATGAGGGGTTTATGGGTAACACAGGGAAAAAGGGGGATGAGGTGCAGTAAAAAAAAAAAAAGCAAACTCTTGAGTAGCACAACAGTTGGTAACCCCCTTACAGACAGTGGCGAGAGCCAGTCCTGTTGGGACAGGCAACCAATCAGCATCATTTGGTAAACAACATAAATCTGTACCAATTGACACATACAGTATTCTGCCTCATACAATAGTTTTTCCCGATGCTGGGAAATTGTTAAAAGCTGACTGTGCTCTTTCTGATTTTTCCCAGTGCTGCCAGAAACCTGCCCCAGAAATGCACTGCCACCCAAAGGTGAGGTGTTGCATCCCAAACAATACACAGGGAACACGTTCCTCAGCATTCTCCTGGGTTCATTGGCACTAAACTATGCACTGGATTCTGCTGCAAGAGCACATTTCCACCATGGGAGTGCACAAGATTGTGACTGCGCTTGTGAGCCCATACAAGCCAACCTCAGGCCTTCTGTCCCTCCTGTATTGGGAAAGCAAGAAGGAAGAAGGAAGGCTGCAAGTTTATACAAATTAGGGATGTCCAACTTGATAAACTGTTGTTTATCTTAAACTCCTTTTGTCTGGTAATTGGAGCAGGACTGGACTGAGAATCAAAATAGGCCCTGGCATTTCAGGTACACAGAGGCCCAATCAGCCCACATAGAGGCCCAAACAATCCCCACCAGCCCACTAAATACTGACTTTCTATGTGACCTTATAGCAGCCCATCTGGCATTTGCCCTAACCCACATATTGCCAGTTTGGGCCTGAATGGGAATATGGGTCTCCAATGCAAATACTATTCAGCCCTGCTCTAAATTAAAAGGGGACCATTTTATTTACTTTCCGTGGCTGGGACAGGATGAGCCCCATTGTAGAGCCATGCTTTCAAATGTATCATTTGAAAAATGGGAAATGGGGTAAAAGTGATGCAATAACTTTAGCTTGGCTAGGGGCAATACATATAGCAACATCACATGATTGGCGGGAGGCTGATTAATCACACACCCCTCTCAGGTGGCACAGTGGCATCATCCAATGGAAATATTATTTATATAATTCAATAGGAATTCTTTCTGGTTAAGTGACCTGGATAACAGGGTGCCCCAGTGTTTGGGCTCAGCAGCCGGGGAACCGTTTACCAAACAATAAAAGGAGAACACATAGGCTGCTCCTTATTGTCCCCAAGCCTTTCAATGTGCAGTGGATTTGGTTTAGAGGCAGCACAATCTCCTGTTATTACTGAACACTTTGTTGAACTCATCAGTTCAGATAATATCCCCAGGTAATAAAGGTTGACTTGGTTTGACTGCTGTATAAACAGCACAGAGGTATCTATACAGGGAATGGGGCACTGGAGATTGCTGTTGAAGGCTAAATAGTAATTAAAGGGCTGCACTTACAATGTACAGTAAATATAGGCACCGCCCCTCTCTAAGGAACAAAGTAAAAGTGTTGGTTTGGAAAGTCCCGGTCTGTATAACATGGATAAACATTAGGGAACAACCTGCATTGTATGGACTGGCCCCTGACCCTCAAGGGCAATTAAACTAAGAACAAACAGAGTTATCGGGTATTTACAAACAGATTCGCCGAAATGAAAGTGGAAGAATTTAGGGTAATGACAAATGGAAATATAAAGTAGTTAATAAGGTTAATGCAGCTCTCAGTGCCAGGTGGCTGCTGTAAATCCCAACAGAATGTTAGTGGTTCCAGGGATACAGAATAACATTGCCTGTGTAATAATCACTGATACTGGCTATGTGCTGCTGGGTCAGAATCTGACAGAATGTCTTTTTTTCCTTCAGCTCTCTTAGGGCAAAGGCAAACCAGGAGATTAGTTACCTGCAATAAATCTTCACAGCTGTGTGCAATTAATTTCCTGCAAATGCTTCCCCACCAGCAATAATGTAAATATGCAGATCTTTACTTTTCTGAAGTTGTCAGAAGTTGCCTTGTGCCTAAAGGTAGCCATACATGGGCTTATACGATACTTAGAATGCCAGCAGCATATTGGGCCCTCCGACCAGGGCCGTATTTATAAACTGTTTGCCTCTAGGGTTGCCAACCGGCCGGTATTTTACCGGCCTAGCCGGTAAAACACCCGCCAAGGCCGGGGCTGGTATTACAAATTTCCTGGCAATGTAGCTGCCGGTAAATTTGTAATACCTTTAAAAAGACCCATCGGCCAGCCCCCAATCCCCTGTATACTCACAGTTCGTCACCTTCTTGATCACTCGGAGTCCCGGACACGCCCCCAAACGTCATAACCCAGCCCCTTTTGACGTCACGCACCACCCCCTTTTGGCCCCACCCCCCACCGGCGGGTAAAAATATTTAGAAAATGTGGCAACCCTATTTGCCTCTAGGCTGGCTCCAGGTCGTCGCCCCCTTCCCTTCCTGGTTCTCATCTCCCTCCCTGTTCCTTCCCCGTCCGAGCCTACCTCCCTGTTGCGGTGAGGGTCCCATTATTGTCGCCATCCAGGTCCACCTCCCCTTCCTGTTTGTGCAGGTATACGCACATTCGCATATCCGCACGTGTCCGGAGCAGCTATGAGTAGGGTTGCCACCTTTTAAAAAAGTCCTTACCGGCCGGCGGGGGGCGGGGCCAAAAGGGGCGGGACGTGATGTCAAAGGGGCGGGATGTGACATCAAAGGTAAGTTTTTCATTAGATTTCAGGCAAGGCAAGGGCCATTTTAAGGGGTATTACAAATTTACCGGCAGCTACATTGCCGGTAAATTTGTAATACCGGCCCTGGCCTTGGCTGGTGTTTTACCGGCTAGGCCGGTAAAATACCGGCCGGGTGGCAACCCTAGCTATGAGACTAGTGTCTCTAGTGCGCGAATCAGGCCCGGATTTGTGGAGTGGCCACCTAGGCCTGGGCCTAGGGCGGCAAGATTATAGGGGGCGGCATACTGCCCAACCACACCCACATTGGTTCAGAAACACTGGGGATGCGCAGGAGATACAATAGCTTTTTAAATATCCCGTGCACCAATACCCATTGCTCCAGTTCCGATAATGAATATTTGCACGAAAAAAGTGGAAAGGACAGGGTTGTCAAATGGCAGTGGGCCTAGGGGTGCCCGCTATATAAATCCGGCCCTGGCCTCGCCACAAATCCAGGCCTGCCTCCGACAGGCTTCCCTGAACGGTATCTGGACGAAAATCGTACAGATGTTGATCAAGCAGATTTATTGGCCAGACTGCCTGTATTCTCTGTGTTGTGATCTGATTGTTGGGCTCTAGGGCCCATGATTGTATCAGCCAAATATTGCCCATCACAAGGTTTATCAGAGATCCACTTTTTTAGCAGATATGGCCACCTTAAGAGTGACCCAATGGTTCTGGGCACGAAAGAAGAATGAGGCTACTGCCCACGGTAGGCGCTGAAATTTGCCTATGTATTTCAGCAGGCTGATTTCGGCCCCATGTGGCCCTGGCCTAAAGGGCTTTTCTTGGTCTGTCATCCTGTTTCTTTATTGCTGGATCCTCTATTGTTAATGGTTAATCCAGTCAGGCTATGGGATTCCCAAGCAGAAGAGGGGGGCATATGTGACTTATTGGTGGAAAAGAAAGGATTTTTTAACATCAGTGTTGTGTTTGGTAGCCGAGGATGAGGAGAGTATAACAGTGCTTTATTAGCAGGTTCATGCAGCCATTACACAACAGCAGTACCTCTCACTTTCAACATAGGAAAGGTGTCTTTACTGTAAGTGCAGGCAGGTTATGGGATTCCCTGCCAAGACAGGAGGATCGAGTGATTCACTGGTATATGAAAATTAGATTAGGTTTCATTACTGTCAAGTTACTAAAGTAGAAGTTTGTTGGTGCAGATGTAAATGTGTTGGATTCTCATGAAAAGAAGAGTCATAATTATCAGAAGAGAATAGAATAAAGCAGCTTAAAGGAGAAGTAACCCCCCCCCTATCTTCTCACGAGTGGTCTTCTTCCTGTAGTGAGTGGCGTCTTCTGGGTCGTCACAAATTATCCAGCAGAAAATGAGGTTGGCCTGTAATATAAGATACAGGGATTATTATTAAATTCTGATGTTAATTGCACTGGTTTCTGAGCTGCCATGTAGTAATTATCTGTATTGATGACTAATCAGCCATGTATTGTGACATTTCTATTCTATGTGTACTGTATATTGTGAGTTGATCCCTAAGCTCAGTAAGTGACAGCAGCACAGAGCATGTGAATCAGTGAATCAGCAGAAAAGGAGATGTTGAGCTACTGGGGCATCTTTGGAGACACAGATCTTTACTGCTAAAGGGTTGTGGTTGCCTTGGGCTGGTACAGAAGCACAAAACATAATGTACAACATTTCTAGCCACTTCTTTAGTTTAACGTTCCTTGTTCTTTAACCCTTTCTGCCATGCTACTTATGCACTGAATATGCCGCATTGTTCTACAGTGTCAGTGTGTGTGGCCAAAACACTCCTGTGTACCTGCACCCATAAAGGCCAAGTGAGTTAGGACATGCATTCAAACTCCAGCCATAAAGCCATTTTTCAATTTCCGCCATTACTACTTAACAGCTTGTTTATATGAAATATAGTAGTGTTTCTGAAGCAAACAGATCAGTTTTAACAGCACAGGGCAACACTACATTCTATTTTCTTTACTTTAAAACACTTTTTGGCGTTACTGTTCCTTTAAGGAGCAGGGGCTTAGGATGATGCCACAATTTGATACCTGCTCATGGTCTGGACTTGGATTCAAAATGGGCCCTGGCATTGCAAGGACACAAAGGCCCAACTGCATTTTGCAGCACCTGTTATACTGACAATAACCACATACACCAGGGCTGTCCAACTGGTAGCCCACAGGCCCGTGACCCCCCTTGTATGGCACCCACATGAAAGTCTGCTTGCTGTGATTTCTTATAGAAGCAATGGAGGTATAGGGCACTCCCTATGTGCCCTATACCTCCATTGCTTCTATACGGATTGATTCTCTCCCCTGAGCTGAGGGCCTGGGGCAGGAGCACCTGGGCCACTGATTCACATGAGTTTTCTACCTCATTGGGCATCTTTATGCTTACATTTTGCCTTTTGTGTCTGCTGTGATTCCTTACCTTGTTAACTGTGTAGGCTTTAAAAGGTATCAGTACTAAGCTTAACTGGCCCCTGCATTATTTACATCCCTATTGCTCACATCTTAAAACCCTGTACCTTTCACAACTCAGACTGAAAGTGTCCACATTGTTCACCTGTCTTAGAGTCCTGCCCTATGCTCCCTGTGTGTGCCATACTCTGCCTTCCCCATGCTCCCTGTGTGTGCCATACTCTGCCTTCCCTATGATCCCTGTGTGTGACATACTCTGCCTTCCCTATGATCCCTGTGTGTGCCATACTCTGCCTTCCCTATGCTCCCTATGTGTGCCATACTCTGGCTTCCCTATGTTCCCTGTGTGTGACATACTCTGCATGCCCTATGCTCACTCTGTGTGACATACTCTGCCTTCCCTCTGCTGACTGTGTGTGCCATACTCTGCCTGTCCTATGCTCCCTGTGTGTGCCATACTCTGCCTGTCCTATGCTCCCTGTGTGTGCCATACTCTGCCTTTTCTATGCTCCCTATGTGTGACTTACTCTGCCTTCCCTATGCTTCCTGTGTGTGCCATACTCTGGCTGCACTTTGCCCCTGTGAGTGTCATACTCTGCCTTCACTATGCTCCCTGTGTGTGCTTTACTCTATCTGCCTGTGCTCCTTATTTGTGCCTGACCTATGCTACTTGTGTGCCATACTCTGCTTGCTCTATGCTCCCTGTGTCTGCCATAATCTGTCTGCCCTATGATCCATGTGTGTGCCATACTCTGCCTGCCCTATGCTCCCTGTGTGTGTGCCATACTCTGTCTGCCCTATGCTCCCTGTGTGTGCCATACTCTGTCTGCTCTATGCTCCATGTGTGTGCCATTCTCTGCCTGCCCTACTCTTTACCCTGTGAGCAAGGCCTGAACTAGGGGTAGAAAGAAGAGGCAACTTCCTATGGTGCAACAATTAGGGGTGATGGCCAGCTACCTCTTCTGCCTACCCTAGATCAGACTCACCTGCTCACCAGACTCAACTTGCAGAGTATGCAAGGGGTGTTGCCACACGTGTGTAAGGGTGAAATATCACCATTCATGAGCGTCACCACGCATGCAACGGGGAAGTGTGGGTCCAGCTGGCCATCTCCTAGGGTGCCTGGCTCGCATGGCCCACCTCTGCCTGTGGTACGGAAGCCTGGTAGGGGTTTGTTTGGAGGAAATTGTCGTTAGTGGCCCCAAAGATGTTTAATTGCGTGCAGGGGAGGTGCTGTAGAGGAGGGGAAGAGGTGGCATATGGATTTTAAGGGAATGCATATGGTATATTTATGGGTATGGCTTAAATGTTTAACATTTGAGTAATATTCCTCACTCATCACTCATATGTGAGCAGTGATCACAAAGCATTTGTTTTTTTTGGGTGTGTTTCCACCTTTAATGTGGACATTGTCTTAAAGCATACCTCCCAACTGCCCCTTTTTTGAAGGGACAGTCCCTCTTTTGAGAGCTCAACCCACAGTCCCTCATTTGTACTGGAAATTCCCTCTTTTCTCTGCACTGAACAGCTGGAAAAAGAAACAAAGTTTCTAACTTAATTGGCTTCTGGCAGAGAGCCCAGAACAGTCAACAGGTGCAACTAAGACACTTAGTAACAATTTTGAGATAAGAAAATAAGTAATTGTAACAGTTTAGATGAGGAGAAATATTTTCAAACTTTCATAACCTGCCAAATTTAGTAAAATGAACATGGTGATTAAGGGGTGTGGTCACAAAAATGGGCGTGGTCAATAAATTTTGTAGCACTACAGCAAAAAAAACATTTTTTGTCCCTCTTTTTTACTTGGGAGGTATGTCTTCAAGTTCTAGGGTCAGTGACCC
Organism: Xenopus borealis; assembly: GCA_024363595.1. Classification (NCBI taxonomy): domain Eukaryota; kingdom Metazoa; phylum Chordata; class Amphibia; order Anura; family Pipidae; genus Xenopus; species Xenopus borealis. The sequence goes on from CM044448.1 coordinate 44,901,283, forward strand.
CCATTTGAAACCTGGAAAGAGTCAGAAGAAGAAAGCAAATCATTCAAAAACTATAAAAGATAAAAACTGAAGATCAATTGTAAATGTGTATAGAAGTGACCCCTGGACAATGTAGGTCTCTATAAATAAAATATTACATAAAACAATTCATATGTAAAACTCTGCCTCATGTAAATAAAACATTTTCATAATATACTTTTTTAGTAGCATGTGCCATTGGGTCATCATAAATAGAAAATACCAAACAGTCTATACAGTTAGGTCACATGAGCCAATTAAAATGAAATATCTGTTGCTCAAGTATTCATTTTTAGCAAGAGTTGGAAAGCAGGGGCCTGGGGCTTTTTCAACCTACATCCGGGTCCCTCCAGCTGTTGAACAGGGAGCTGTGTGGCTCATGATGAACACATAGAGGTGCCACGAGTTTGGCATATACGAAACTCAGGGCAACCCCAGCTATTTGGAAGTCCAACTATAATTAAAGAAAAACTCTGCAGTGATACGTTTATTTACATTAACCCTCCCGCGCAGAGACTTCCCACAGGGCGGAGTACAGGAGAAACTAAGGATTAATAGGCGCTTAAAGACTGTCCTAGCCACGCCCTTCTTCCTTACTCCACTGGGCAACGCTAATTGGAGTGGGTGTGTTTTTTTTCAGAGACCAATCACAGGTGTCCTGGGATAAAACCTGTGTGTTAGGGGAGGGTACAGGTCAGTCTCGGCTGCTGGAGGAGAAGGGCGGCAGCATTTGGAGTGTGTATCGGTTGGAGCACGGGGTCTCACTGCACTCCTTGCTCTTGCACCCGGGGAAAGGAGGGCCACAGGGATTAGGGGACAGAGTAGTTATTGAGAAAAGCAACTCTTGCTTGCGGGGTCTTGGGGTTCGACTCATGTAGGAGCAGATAATTTTGGGTAATTAGTACAGTTTTCATAGCATTCTGGCTTAAGTTTATATTAGTGGGGGATATTGGGGTGCGGGGCAAGAAGGAGTTACAAATAATTTGGGGTACATAGATTATTGGAGTTTTGGCTTACTGCTACCTTTTGGTTCAGTAGGAGCCCCAGGTTTTCTTTTTAGGGGCAGTGTTTAGAACCTCAAGGAGCCCACTGGATCTGTAGCACCTTCTGCTCCCTCTCTTGGATCCTTCACTGAAAATGCTGTTCTGGCACAGTCAACCGGAACACTACAACCAGCACTCAACCGGCAGCTACCTACGGTAAGGGGTCCCCTCCTTGTCTGTGGATGCTTTGCTTTGTGTGACCTGTACCCCAATCATTTGTCCTAGCGGTGCCTCCTGGGGGTACGTTTCCCCCTGTCCTTGGTGTGCCTCCGGGGTACCCTGCTGTCCTACATGTGCTACTGGGGCAAGAGCACCCTCTACCTCAAATCTCTTGTACCCTTGTGTGTCCCCTTGAATGAGTGCCAGCTCTGTAGAACAGAGTTTGTGGCAGGGAAACTCATTTGAGTATTGCCTTTAGCATTGTGGGTACATTGGTGCCACTTGATACCCTCAGTGCTGTGACCCTGTTTGTTGGTCAGCGATTGCGGTGCAAACAGTAAGATAATCCTTTAATCTGCAGTGATGCCACCCCTGTAATTCCTGAAAAATCTCTGTAAAACTTTCTCTCAATAAAGGGCAATAGGTGGCAGTTACAGTGGCTGTCTGTGCTGGTTGGTGCTGCAATCTGTGCGGGTTCTATGGTACTTTAGTACCTACAGTTTTTTTGGGACACTTAGAGGAACATGTTTGGTGCCACATACACTCACATATCAGGTAGGAGTTGGGTACCTTGTGTCTTTCCCCAATATTCTTTCTGGGACTGAAGGTCTTGAAGTCTCTGTTATCTACTTGTCAAAAAACCTTCCTTCATACCCCCACTAGCTTGCTCCCCAGTTGAACAATGAATATTTTGGGGGCTCTGATTTTTCTCCTGTAAATTCTTTCATTAAATGTATTGGTGTTGGACATTGTTTCCTGCAGGAACTAACCCAACGATTTTGGGATTTGGAACCCAAGGGTTCTGTGCAATGGACCCCTAATTCAAGGGAGGGAGAGCTCTGTGACCATATCAGATTGCCTCTCTCTCAGGACACCGCTCACATACTGGTTGCCTTGGATTTCTTATTAAGCCGTTGGCAAACGAGTATTTGCTTTCTTGTTGGGCAAGAGATAGAAGAATATAAAACCTTAGTCAAGGTACCTACCACCTCTCTAACCCTCATTTTACTGGGGTCACTTTTATTATTACAGGTATGTGATCTGTTATCCAGAAACCTGTTATCCAGAAAGTTCTGAATTACGGAAAGTCCATCTCCATCTTCCATAGACTTCATATTATTCAAATAATTTTTAAAACCGATTTCCTTTTTCTCTGGATAAAACACAAGGTACTGTTTTATTATTACAAACTAAGATATACTGAATAATCAGCCCATTGGGCGTATTTAATGAATTCATGATTTTCTAATAGAAGATCCAAATTACGGAAAGAGCTGTTATTTGGAAAGCCCCAGGTCTCGAGCATTCTGGATTACCGGTCCCATACCTGTATTAATTAGATTTTTTGGCAGGGTGGGTGCATTTTATAGGGCAGGGTTTTGTTATGGAGCCAGATATACTGACATAAGTCTTTTGTAACCCAATCATGGAGTAAATGCAAAGAATCACCCAACGTGGTCTGTGTCCCACAAAACTTAAAGCCTACAGTGGTTGGTTCTGTAAGCAAGCCAGATGATTTCTTGTGTAATGAGTATTCACCCAGCACAGGGGTTGTGTTATTCCCAGCACAGGGGTTGTGTTGTTTCTAGTGCTAATGAATGGTTTGTACAGTTAAAGAAACAGGCAATCTTTTCTCCAATTTCTGTGTAATGTGCCAGGCGAAACCCCAAATAAAGCTGAAGGTGTGACAGCGAGGAATCGCCTTAATATCGGGAGCACACTCACCCTTGGACCGCGACAGCTCCTCGTGGACACACGCCCTGCTACCGCTACCCTCTTATTCCAGTTTGGTGCAGCTGAGAGCTGTCATGGCCTTTGCCAAATCTATTTTTGTGTTCTATCCTCTTGAAGGGAGTTGCCAAGGTTTTGATATGCTAGCCCTGTCTGCGTCCTTATCTGGCATCAGGCAAAACACAGGGCAATGTCTTCTAACCACTGTGTCCCCGAAAATCAAACCTCCCAAATCTGCCTGCGCAGGGGGATCACTAGGAGGCGCAGGGGGATCACTAGGAGGCGCAGGGGGATCACTAGGAGGCGCAGGGGGATCACTAGGAGGCGCAGGGGGATCACTAGGAGGCGCAGGGGGATCACTAGGAGGCGCAGGGGGATCACTAGGAGGCACAAGGGGTGATGCTTTCCTGTTGCCTTGAAAAGGGTCGGGGACTCGGGGTATTTTGGTTGTATTCCTGTGCTGTCATTGGCACAATCTGCCGATTGGGCTTATATGGTGGTGTTGCTGTGCAGATTTGTAGGATCCTAATAGTAATTACTGGGTCCCTATATGTAATGCTGGCTGCATTACTCTACTCAGTGTCCAGTCTGATTCCAAACTGAGTGTATGTTCAGGAAAGTTATCCAGACAATGAAGGAGAAATGGTCCCCCAGCTCTATATATGTTGCACCTTTCTTTCGCTCTTAAGGGAAACTGAATCCCCACCCTGTGAGTCTCCGATTAGGAACATATTTCCCCTTTTCACCCGTTTGCTCATGCACCAATAGTTCACCTTTCAAGTAATGTTTTGTATTTTATAGAATGGCTAATACTAAGCAGCCTTTCAGTTCTTTACACCTTTCAAATGGGGGTCATTGAATCCATCTAAAAAACGTATCTGTAAAGCTACAATTTTTTTTTTTATACTGTTTATGTCTCCGCCTTTTGTTCAGGGCCTCTCCTATTCATATACAGGGTTGGCTGGTAAAAATGATGGTTGATCCCAATGTTATTAATAGTGAAAAAGATAAATATACATGAAGGAAGGTATTTTTTTTATAGAAAAGGTGGCAACCCTATTCATATTCCGGTCTCTTCTTCAAATCAGTGCATGGCTGCTAGGGTAATTTAGACCTTAGCAACCAGATTGTTGACATTGTAAACTGAAGAGCTGCTGAATAAAAAACGAAATAACTTAAAAACCACAAATAAAAAAAAAAATGAAATCAAATTGCAAATTCTCTTAACATCTCTCTCTATATCATACAAAAGTTAAAACTCTGAGTTGAACATCCCCTTTCATATTGGCTTTTTGAATCCTAGCAGGGATAGCCTCTCATTATACGGCACAGGCAGTTTATTAAATCCAGTGCTTTGGACTTGACTTTTTGTAAAATCTTAACCCAAAACAAGATTCAGTCATGTGGATTTGATGGGTCTGGGCTTAATATTCTCATTGAGTTTTTGGTTTATAATTATTTTTGTGACAATAAATACAATTTATAATCTAATCTCTCCTTGTGACCCATTAGAGTCTTGTGCCCTCCCCTTGCTGTTTCCATACTCTTGTTACTCCTTTCCAGTAACGCTGTATCATTAAAGTTTCCTTTTGTTACTATTGTTTTCTAATGTTATGCTGATTTATATTGTTGCATCGGTTGTTACCTTCTGCTTGCCTTGCTAAAGATGGCGTCATTGCTACGCTGCATTATGGGTACTGATATTTATTCCACCTCTGGATCTTGTTTGAACCAGAACCGTCTTGCACAGACTCATTCAGCACCCAAAGCAGAACATCCAATTCCTGGAATTTCGCTCTGGAACATGAGTATCTGAGCTTTCGCTTTAGTAATGAATCACATCTGGATGCAGCGGCTGTACATGGGGTTCTGGAGCCAAAATGCATGTTACTGAGAGTGGGGGGCGGGGAGAATTTTATCCCTAAATCAATGTAAACTACTCCCTAGGAGAAGTCACTGGCCAGACTGGTTTATGGATGTGATTGGAGAATCCGTGGGACAGAGGTTTGCTCTGATCACTGTGGCCTTGGAGAGTTCTTGGTTTCTGTGCATTTAAGGTTTAGTTTTCCCTTGATAAAATGTTGATTTATTTGTGTATTGTGTTAATGAGTAACTTCTCTTGTGCAAGGAGGAAGAATATTTTGGAGCTAATAAAGGGCATGTCCTAAAACCTGTTCTTTTAGGGATATAAATCAAGGCTTTGTGATTCTACTGTTTTTGCCCCTTGTCATGCACCCAAGGCACTACCCAAGGGTCTGGGCATTTAATTCTCATGGAATGGAGAGGCTGTGATGTGTGAGCATATGAAGGGCTAATAAATGTAACCTAACGCTTTATTTGGGACAAAAGGCACTTTGTGTTGTCTGCAAATCTTCAAGAAGAAACATGTCTGACACATACTTCATCAGGTGGCAATAGGTAGATCTCGGCATTGCTCACAATCATTTGACTCTTTGCCCGAGAACTGAAAGAAAATCTAATTCTAAGCAACTTCCCAATATATATTCAATAAATATGTTCAATGGCTTTTATAGTTGTGTTAATATTAGGGATGCACCGAACCCAGGATTCAGTTCGGGATTTGGCCTTTTTCAGCAGGATTCGGGTGAACCCTTGTGTCTGACCGAACTGAATCTAAAACCTAATTTGCATATGTAAATTAGTGGCGGGAAATCGTGACATTTCATCACAAAACATTTGCATATGCAAATTAGGATTTGGTTTCAGTATTCAGCCAAATCTTTCAAAGAGGATTCAGCCAAACCCCAAATAGTGGATTCTGTGCATCCCTAGTTAATTGCTACTGAAAGCAGTGCCTGTCTGGCTGTTTATAGTCTCCATTGCTGGGTGGTTCTGGCAGTGCTGCAGAAACCAGGCGATTAAGGGCAGAACTACAGGGCAGACTTACATGTGTTTTTGTCGGATCCAACGATGGGCGACAAAACGTCTGCATCAAGTCGGATCCGACAGGTAATGTAAATCAGATGGCGTCGCAGGGTTGATCAGACGCAACACGACTGTCAGAGGAAGACGCAGCTTGCAGCATTTTCATCTGACAGTCGCGTCGGATCAACCCTGTGACACCAGCCGAGTTCCTATTACTTTAACTTGTTCCTGTCAGATCCGATTTGTCGCCCAGCATCGGATCCGACAGAAACACTGCAAAGTCTTCCGTGTAGTTCTGCCCTAACAGTGACGACTTTTACGTTGTTTCAAAAGAGAGAATCAGCAATGAAGAAAGGGACAGGCAGATGCTGCTTTCAGTAGTTATGGCATTGACACATAACTATAAACCCGTTGAACATTTTTAATGAATGGATATTGGTATATTGAATTGGCTATTGGGAATTTCCTTAGAATTTTTTCTCTCATTTGGCAAAAAAAAAAAAGTTTTTGTTTTTTTTAGGGTTGGGGTGTTTCCTCTTTAAAGGAACAGTATTACCAACTGGTGTGTTTGCTTCAGAAACACTACTACAGTTATGGTATCTGGTATCCAGAAACCTGTTGTCCAAAAGGTCAGAATGATGGAAAGGCCATCTCCTATAGAGTCCATGATAATGAAATAATCGTTATTTTTAGTAATGATTTCCTTTTTCTCTGTAATAAAACAGTAGCTTGTTCTTGATATAATTAATCCTTATTGGAAGCAGAACCAGTCTATTTGATATATTTAATGTTTCCGTGATTTGTATCTTCATATCTTAAAGGGCAAGTAAAGGCAAATAAAATCCCATCTTTACTTTCTTTAATGAAAAAGAAACCAATATACTTCAATTAAAAA
>CM044448.1:44945991-44957924 GCA_024363595.1 Xenopus borealis
GGCCATAAATAAACCCCTGTGCAGGGAACTTGTCTAATCAGGTTCAGTGCAATTGAATGGCTTGTTTGGGCTGAGATTTCCAGAAGAACAAGAATCCTGAGAAATGTCTTTGTCTTTGGTACCAGGTGGAATTTCCCCCATCTGCTGCCATAAGGAAGCTGCAGTCTCTGCTCATTAGGGACACATTCATTATGATATCTTAGAGTCAGCCGAACTGCTACTGCCATAATGAATAGAGTGTCACTGGGTTGCTTCTGGGTTCATGCAGTTGCTGATGGGATTCCAGGAAATCGAGTTATTAAATAAATGATAAACAACAATCTTTCTTCTTATACATAGTGACAAAGTAGGCAGAAAAGGGATCACCTCAATGTCGGACTGGCCCACCGGGATACCAGGAAAACTCCCTGTGGGCCCAGGTGTCAGTGGGCCCTCATGCTGCTAAACATTTAGCCTATTTCATGGCCATTCCCTATTTCTATGAGAACAAAGAGGCTAAATAGATGGAATAATAGATTATAGCATGTAAAGAAAAGAGACTAGGAAAATAGAGGTTGAGTGAGGAGAGGAAGGATAATAGTACTGAGAGTTGGCCCGTGGTCTAAAGTTTTTGGGTGGGCCTCTGGTGTCCCAGTCCGACACTGGATCACCTGGATTATTCTTGTACTGTGAGTATGAAAATCAGTATCCCTGGATTTTCTTAAAGGAATACTGTCATGGGAAAAAATGCTTTTTTTCAAAACGCAATCAGTTAATAGTGCTGCTCCAGCAGAATTCTGCATTGAAATCCATTTCTCAAAAGAGCAAACAGATTTTTTTATATTCAGTTTTGAAATCTGACATGGGGCTAGACATATTGTCAATTTCTCAGCTGCCCCTGGTCATATGATTTATTCCAGCACTTTAGGGATAGTCCAGACAAGAAGATTGAGGGAGATTCGTCGTCTGGCGACTAATTGCCTCGCCTCTCGAGATTCACAAGGGTGTGTGGCATGATGCTAAAGGGGGCGGGCCACAACAGCGTCAGGGAAAAGAGACTTTTAAAGTGAAGGGCCGAGTATTACAAATTACCGGCAACTACATTGCCAGTTTTTACTATTGAGTGCTGTTCTTAGATCTACCAGGCAGCTGTTATCTTGTGTTAGGGAGCTGTTATCTGGTTACCTTCCCATTGTTCTGTTGTTAGGCTGCTGGGTGGAGGAAAGGGAGGGGTGATATCACTACAACTTGCAGTAAAGAGTGATTGAAGTTTATCCGAGCGCAAGTCACATGACTTGTGACAGCTGGGAAATTGACAATATGTCTAGCCCCATGTCAGATTTCAAAATGAAATAAAATAAATCTGTTTGCTCTTTTGAGAAATGGATTTCAATGCAGAATTCTGCTGGAGCAGCACTATTACCTGATGTATTTTGAATTTTTTTTTTTCATGACAGCATCCGTTTAACTACAAATAGGGGTGATCCGCCAATGAGGTGAGCTGAGGCACTCGCCTCAGGCGGCAGCACCCCCCTGGTTACCAGCGGCGGCAAAAAAGACGCTCCTGGTATCTTGAAAGCCGCTTCAGGCGCCGATATCTTCAGGATCGCCCCTGATTGCAAATAGAGGCATCCAATCCTTGATGCTGTCTAATGCATCTGCCAGTACAGTGGCTTCATGAGAAGTATATCCATATAGTACTTACTTAATGCTGCAGGATTTACAATGTTGTCCCTTTTTTAATTAAGACTGAGATGTATTACTTTGTGGTGATATACAAAACTACAAATATTTTGAAGAGGCTAAGGGCAGAAGAATGGAGCTGGTGGAGCAACTTACAGACACACGGGTAAACCTGGGGCACTTTGTAGGAGAAGATGGGAGAACTACATTTCCCAGAATCCCTCAGAGTTTATTGTGTCACTTAACTATTTCCCCCTTATAAACTGCTCTTTTATGGAAATACTAGCCTGCGAGGAGGGGCCCAGAAGGCACAAGGGCACAGTGGGGCAATGGCTGATGAGCACTCATTCTGGAAGCACATGACCAGGCACAATGACAGGATATGGCTGCCTACACACCAGCATTAAATCTTGTTGATTCAGGAATAAAACAGTGTAATTTAGATATATAAACTACACCATGTAAATCATGACAGAATCCCTTTCAAGGGTAAGCACATAAAGGACAATTATAAAGAATGACAACACCCATGGGAATGGAATGGCAGTGCTATAGCCTAGGACTAATAACTTGGACTTGAAAGAAAAGTGCGCTGGTCCAGTTAAAGCAAATATACCTTGTGCTAAGTGATCAAGGAAAGACTGTCATTCTCCAAATTATTGGGAGATAATATTTGGCCAGACATAAACTAATATTTGACTCAGCTTTTGTATTTTATTAGGGACACATAAATGTCAATATTTGTAAGGAGTTCCTGAGCATTGTGCTGTGTAGTCAGCTCTCCATTGCAACACCCCATGCTGAAATAAGAGCACACATTTGTAATTCAGTAACCAGGCATGCTGCCCAACCACACCCCCATTGGTTCAGAAACACCGGGGATGTGCAGGAGATAGACAATAGATTTTTACATTTCACATTCATCAATCCCCATTGCTCTGGTCTTGATGATGAAAATTTGCGAATAAAGGGCAGAGTATGGAGGCGATGAATGGCAGTGGGCCTAGGAGCGCCCACTATATAAAGCCCTGGCAGTAACACAATCCTGTTCTCCCAAGAAATTTCCTTGGCAGGTGCAATGGTCTGCCAAAGAACCGTCATGGTCCCTGCAAACAGTGGGGTTCCTGCAAAAGAAGCATTTCTTTGTTTGAAGAGTAGAACATAGTAGCTGCCGTAGGAAAAGATGGAGACAGTGAGCAAGATAGAGATAGTAACGCAAGATGGAGGCAGCAGAGCAAGATGAAGGGAATAGAGCAAGATGAAGACAGTAAGGGAAAATGTATTTCAGGGGGGCACAGGGGTGACTGTCATCTGGGGAGTTCTGAAGAAGATCACTACATTCTGGAAGAGAATGAAGAAGCAGCAACAGAAAAAACAATTAAAAAGACTGCACTGGAGAAGAATAAAGAAGCCGTGGTAGAAAAAGGACGAAGAAGACCATTCCAGAGAAGAACGGAGAAGCCACAATGGAAAAGAACGAAGATGTCGCAATGGAAAGGAAAAATGAAGCTGCGACAGACAAGAAAGAATAATATCACTTACCAAGGAGGATGAAGGCCACCAGCCAAAATGTAGATGTAAGTTCCACTGAACACTAATGTTCTTTTTTTAACCCCCTGACCACCAATTAACTCAGTAGGTATTCCCTGGCTGGCCAATGCTTTTTTGATGGTGTGGGGGTAGGCAAACCACCATTGTTTTTCTTTAACTTGTAAGGGGCCCTGGCCACCAAAGTTTTTTTAACTTGAGGGGGGGGGAAAGCTAGAACCAATTTTTTTTAAACTTGTAGGGGCCTTGGTCACCAATGCATTTTTTAAAAATTGTATTTACCATATAGGAATCAGATGGCCAACCCCCTTAAAGCTGCTGCCTTGGGCTCAGTCCCTCTAGTCTATATGGTAAATAAGTTCTGGGTGTCACGTGATGTGCAATAAATAATTAAGCCTTAATAAAAATATTTACCTGCAATTAATCTTAAAAATGATATGGTTTCACTGTATAATTAACAGTTTAAGGCGTATTAATCTGGTGCAGAATAGTTTTAACACTATGCATGCATTGTTACAATACAGACAGTCCATTGTGTTTAGCAGATATATAATTGATTTGAAGAACTGTGTTGGGAAATGTCTGATGTTACAAAGTTTCATGTTCCCTTTAAAAGAAAAACAAATAAATATACTTATATTAATACTTATATAACTCCCGCAATACATATGTCAAGCTTACAGGACTGTAACAGTGTATTATACTAAATAGTAAAGAGTCAAAATCAGAAATAATAATTAGGATAAAATGGGACCAGTACTTGTGGTTGTATTTCATCTGGCCCCAGGGTTCATTAAACACTGACAATCTGAGCTAAACTTACTGTACTATTACAGTGTGAGTCCTCACATTTGTATATTGAGGAAAATAAACTATAAAATACATTTGATTTTACACAGCCCTCTATTACTAAAATATTTCCATATTTAATATTCAACATCTTCTTTGGGATTGGTCTTTCCAAGTGAAACAGAGTTTTCTTTTGATGCCTCCGCCACGTCAGACCCTAACACTAGGAGACAGGTACCTACTGTAAAAATTGTTATTAGCCCATTTTGTGTCTTGCCCTCCCCAAAACGAAAGTCTGAAATGTCATCAGGCTTTGGAATTCTTATCTTGCTTATGGTTTGACTTTCAAACAAATGTCATTGTCTCCAATGGACTTAGTTTAAAAGTAAATTTTAGGCAGCCGCCATTGATATTACCATGTAGCGTGTGTCAATGAAATCAGTGAATCATGCAAACACAACAATAATAAGTATGTATGCATAGCTATTATATTATGTATAAATATGGATTATTATTATTATTGTGTATGCAACACTGATATTTAGTGTCTCTTTCTATTGAAACCAGTTTTTAGTGGCTGAGTCCAGCTGCCTCACTTATACTGGAAATTCAAGGCTAACTAAACACAAGCCGGTTACAGCTAGTTCCCTGTAAAAGCCATTCGCCAAACACATGCTGACTCTGTCAGGCTGACATTGCTCCAATCACCTTGCCTCCACTTTCCTCTGGATAAATGTTTTTCTGGGATTCCCTCAAGCTTTTTATAGCTATGATGCTGAGGGGTTATTTCAATAGATGTTAAGTTCCCATTTTGGTTTAACATAAATTAAACATTCACCCCAAATCCCACCCTAAGTTTCAGACTGTTATTGGGGTAACAGTCACGCTGTTGTTGTTCCAGGGGTACCGATGGCACAACTAAGCGTTCACCCCAAATCTCATTCTAACTGACATTCAGCTTGAGCCCTTTTAGCTCATAACAAGGTTACAGATATATAGAAACACTGGGGTAACAATCACCCTTCTATAGTTGTACCCAGAGTACAAATAAACACTCACCTCCAATCTCACCTTAACTGGCCTTCAGACTGGATCCCCTTAAGTAATAGAATATAGAAACATTTTACTGAGTGGTCACAAAGCTGCATATTCAGGTATTGCAGAGCACCAAAATAATTAGGCCAATGTCCTAAAAATTATGCACATTGTCCCTTTATAGGAAAACTAAACCCTAAAAATGAGCTTAGGGGGTCGTCACAAATTATCAAGCTGAAAATGAGGTTGGTCTGCAATATAAGAGCATACTACAAGGCTGATTATTACATTCTTATGCTAATTGTACTGGTTTCTGTGCTGCCATGTAGTAATTATCTGTATTAATTTCTAATCAGTCTTATATTGTGGCATTTCTATTCTATGTGTACTGTATATTGTGAGTGGGTCCCTAAGCTCAGTAAGTGACAGCAGCACAGAGCATGTGAATCAGTGAATCAGCAGAAAAGAAGATGGGGAGCTACTGGGGCATCTTTGGAGACACAGATCTTTACTGCTAAAGGGTTGTGGTTGCCTTGGGCTGGTACAGAAGCACAAAAGTAAATGCAAAACATTTCTAGCTACTTCCTTAGTTAAGCTTTAGTTTTAAGGGTCACATATAGTGTTGGGTGAATTTATTTTCCTGGGACGAATTTGCAGTGAATTCCCGCGATTTGCCGCATGCAAATACATTTGTGAAATGGCAGTAGAATTTGTTGGCGTCTCGTTTTGGAAGCAGGCGTCCAACAACAAATACCTACGTCCAAAAACAGACACCCGCGTCCAAAATGAGATGCGGCCACAGATTCACCCATCACTAGTCACATATATAATGGGATACAATAAAACAAATGAGAAGCAGAGGAGGAATAATGACAGTAGATGAGCCTGGTATCAGCACAGAGTCAAGCTGACCATACACTAAAAACTACTTGTTTGGTGAGGTTGCGAAACAAGCAGATTGTTCCCCCAATATGTCGACCACAGGAGGGTGATATTGAGCTTAGTTTGATTGTTGACCCGATGGCCATAGGAGCGAGGATGACATCAACTAGCTAATGTGGTTCTCGTTCCAGGGAAAATCAAACCTGCCCTATTTTTGGTCAGATATTTGTTGAGTGGGCCATTTGAAAGGCCCCATACATGGATGGATAAGCAGCAGAATCCATATAAAGGGCCCAGATTAAATCTGCCTGTATATAGGTTGCTGCTGCAAAATAATCTCAGCAAATGCATATAGAAGAGGATTGTTTCAAGGGATACTCACCTAATCATATCAGGGATCCTGGGTTTTCCTGGGCTCCATCAGCATAAGAAGGTTTTCTTTACTGTAAGGGTAGTCAGGTTATGGGATTCCTCTTCAAGAGAGGGAAATAAGTGATTCATTGGTGGGAGAGGAAAGGAATTTTCACCAACATCATAGGACAGGCCTGGACTGAAAGTCAAAATAGGCCCTGGCATTTCAGATACACAGAGGCCCAATTATCCCACACAGAGGCCCAATCAACCCCCACCAGCCCACTAAATACTGACTTTCTATATAGCAGCCCTCTGGCATTTGCCAGAACCCACCTGGCAGTCCAGCCTGTCATAGCAGTGGTTTCATTACTGTAAGGGCAGTCAGGTTATGGGAATCCCAACCAAGACAGTGACATACCTCCCAACTGTCCTGTTTTTAGAAGGACAGTCCCTCTTTTGACAGCTCAACCAGCAGTCCCTCATTTGTACTGGAAAGTCCCATTTTTAATCTGCACTGAACAGCCAGAAAAGAAACAAAGTTTCTAACTTAATTAGCTTTTGGCAGAGAGCCCAGAACAGCCATAGCAGAAGATAAGATACTTTTGTATCTAGATAAGCAAATAAGTAATTGTAACATTATAAGAGAAAAGTTAGACTCACAGCTTAAAGGGCAATTTACCTTCATCAGCAAAACCGTAATAACTGGAAAAAAAAACAGAAATAAGTTCAGCCTTTCATAACCTGCCAAATTTTGTAAAATGAACATGGTAATTAGGGAGTGTGACCACAAAATTGGGTGTGGCAACTTTTTTTGTCCCTCTTTTTATTTCCAAAATGTTGGGAGGTATGGAGTGGGCTACAAAATATATACTGGTAGCTGTTATTCTATGAAGGAAAATAATACATTTGTGTCTGGTTTTCAGTACATAAGGACAAGTGATGCCCCAGAGGAAAGAGGATTCAAACAAAAAAAAAAAGTTTCACTGAACAGATGTTTCTTGTGGCATCACAATCCCGCAGCGTGATGTCATTATTACATCAGCATTACATTACAGTTATGATTCTTTCGGTGAGTTGTGGGCTGGACAAGAGCAGTGAAAGGCCCTTATCTTTATGTCTGTGTGTGATGACTCTTTCCCCCCATATTTAAGACTCTTGTAAAGTTTTTATTTGCCCTTAAAAATCTATTAAAATGATAACAATGTAACTGTGGGATTTATATCCCAAACACATCCATGGAGATATAGACTAACAACTCCCAGCACTAATAGGCGGTCTGTGTGTTTATGTGAGACCAATGGGACTCTCAGTTACTCCTCTCATTCGGTTTCCTTCAACTTCCAGCCTCCAGTACTATAGGGGCAATAAATATCTTATATTCAACTGAATCTAATATAGCAATATAACTTTGTTTTCCTTTAGCTTGCCTGAATGTGTTACTGACCCAATATTAAAAGCCAGTCTTGTCTGGCAGCTCTATAGGCATAATCATCCGGCATGGTAATCATCCTGTACTAAGTACAATTCAGTAAGAACAAAAAAGGAGAGTTGTGGGTGCACTCCCAAGGCTGAATTAAAATATATTTAAGTGTAAAGAAAACAGGGTTTTTTCGTTACAAAGTTATGATCATAAAGTTGATAAGCCCCCTGGCCGGTATTTTTGATGGCTGATCCCAATGTTATTAATAGGAATAAAAGATAAATATATAGGAAGGCTGTTATTTTTTTCAAGAAAAGGTGGCAACTCTACGTCAAGGTAAACCCCACACGGTGGCAGAGTCAGACTGGGGGGCCTGGGGCTCACCGAGGCTGCTGTCCCAGGGCCCCCCTCCGGCCTTCCTTGCTGATCCAACGTGCAGAGCTGCGCTCGTGTCTACACATTTGCACTGACGCCGTGTGTGCGCATGCCCACTTATGCAACGTGACACATGTGTGCGCATGCATGCACACACATAATGTTTTTGTTGCGACCCCTGACAAAGGGAGGTTTCGGCACGAAGAAGTTTGTGGGTGCGGATGTGGGCCAGCAGCACCCACAAGAGCCTGGGCCCAGCTGTTTTTTCCCCGGTGTCCCCCAGCCCAGTCTGATGCTAAACGATGTTCCCTAACTTGTTTTCCTCTGATCAGAATATAAAAGGTCACATACCTCTTTGCATAATAGCATTATTTGGAGTAAATGTCTCCTGAGGCTTGGTTTCAATCTGTGGCCTAGATCCTCCCACATCACCTGCTTATGCTTTTAAATAGAGAGACTGCCCAGACCAATGCCCATTTTAAAAAAAAAAAAAAAAAGTTATAATGAAGCAGCCCCATAATTATGCTGATAGACTAATAGTTGGCACTGCTGTAAAGGTGCCTTCCGTGCCATAAAGCAAGGTACTAGTGCTGTGCATTTAGCAGAAGGGAAGTAGAAAGGAGAATATAATCATACAATAAGATACATGCAGGGTTAACCCTCTGCCTTCCTTCTCGGAGCAGTTCAGCAGGGAACTCATATCCCTGATCGGTTTGTGGGTGATTCCATCCCCATCACAGTGTTGAGTAATGCCTGGAAGGGATATCTGCTCAGAACTCACATGTTACTGGTGTCCCCTGTTTCTAACCCATTCTGTGCCATCTTATGAGTGTTCTGTTTGAAAAGCATTGCTGTCTATATTTTAACATGTTTCTTTCTTTAATAACATTAGCATCAAGCAACATTTTTACTGGCTAGACCACTAAAATGCCAGCCAAAATGTGTGTGAAACAGCTCAGAACTGGAAATGTTTGCCTCAGTTTGCCAGAATAGTTTGATAGGTTCATTGGCTGCTTCACTGGCACATAACACCCAACACCAATCTTGGTCATTAAAGGGATACTGTCATGGGAAAACATGTTTTTTTCAAAACACGTCAGTTAATAGTGCTGCTCCAGTAGACTTCTGCACTGAAATCCATTTCTCAAAAAAGCAAACAGAATTTTTTATATTCAATTTTGAAATCTGACATGGGGCTAGACATATTGTCAGTTTCCCAGCTGCCCCTGGTCATGTGACTTGTGCTCTGATAAACTTTAATCAATCTTTACTGCTGTACTGCAAGCTGGAGTGATATCACCCCCCAGCAGCCTAACAACAGAACAAAGGGAAGGTAACCAGATAACTGCTCCCTAACACAAGATAACAGCTGCCTGGTAGATCTAAGAACAGCCCCGTGCAGAGCTTTTCCCTATGCAACTCAGTGAGCGTGCAGAGCCCAGTGCAAGCCATGGGGGTGCAGAAGAACAGAACTGAACAGAACTGTTCTGTCCCATTAGAAGTCAGAGTAGTGCCAGGACAAAAGAATGGGATATTCAACCCATTTAATCATCTTGCTATGATCCTGAGATTTATAACAAAAACATACCTCCCAATATTTTGGAAATAAAAAGAGGAACAAAAAAGTTGCAGTGCTTAGCGCTGAGAAAATTTTTGGTCACACCTGTTTTGTGGCCACACTCCCTACTTACAATGTTCATTTTTACAAAATTTGTCAGGTTATGAAACATATTTCTGTATTTTTTTCTGTTATTACAGTTTTGGTAATGAAGGTGAATTAATCTTTAAGTTGTGAGTCTAACTTTTCCCAAGGGACCTGTTATCTTATATTGTTACAATTACTTATTTGCTTATCTAGAAATTATTACAAAAGTATCTTATCTTCCTCTGTGGCTGTTCTGGCCTTTCTGACAAAAGCCAATTAAGTTAGCAACTTTGTTTCTTTTTCTGGCTGTTCGGTGCAGAGAAAAACAGGACTTTGCAGTACAAACGAGGGACTGCGGGTTAAGCTGTCAAAAGAGGGACTGTCCCTCTAAAAACGGGACATATGGGAGGTATGCAAAAATTTGATATTTTCACAAATAAGATCTTCCCCAAAACAATTTCAAAATCAATTTTTTAAGAAATGTAATTATTTCCAAAGGCTGAAAATCTCTTTTGTTGAAGAATTTAAGTTTTCCTGCTTCAACATTTTATAAATGAACGAACTTTCCTTTCTGAGATCAATGCATGTACTGTGAGATTTTCAGCCCTGAGTCATATCTTCTTGGGTGAGTTCAAGCAAAAAAATCATCATTCTCTGAAATGTTCTCTATACGGAGAAATCAGTTAAAGGGCACCAATCATACCTAAAATGATTTACTAAGTAAATACAATATGTGAAAGTTCAAGAAATCTGATTTTTAAAACAGTTAGAATTGTTTGTATAATGTAAATCATCAGCTCACTATACCTTCTGCAAAATCTCCCCTATCTCCACTGCAGTTCTAGCTGAGGCGGACATCTTGGATTTCACTGACTCCTCCTACCTATATCTTCACAACCAACTGTAGCTCTGAAATCTCGCACATGCTCAGTTGAAATTCCTTGCTTGCCTAATAAACCTTCTAAGCTATTTTGAAATCTGCCAAACTTGTGTGTTAGTGCTGCCACCTTGTGGAAGTTGCTGTGTGTACTTCTCTTGATACTTCTAGAGTTTACTAAAGCTAGGCATTCTGGGTAGCTCATTTGCATGTTGTAGTCAGTGACAAAGTATGGGATTTTTTAAAAACTGCTGTTTTTTTTTTAAAAACTGTACATGTAGTTTGATTAGTCTTTGCATGTAGAACAGCACCAAACTGTGAAACTTTAGTGTTTAAAAAGCCTTTATTTCAGCTTTGGGCATCACCGCAACGTTTCAGGCCATGCAGCCTTTTGTCAAGCATGGCCTGAAACGTTGCAGTGATGCCCAAAGCTGAAATAAAGGCCTTTTAAACACTAAAGTTTCACAGTTTGGTGCTGTTCTACATGCAAAGACTGTTGTGATATCAGTGGAAAGTGGCCACTGAGGAACGTGCACCAAGTGCCCCCTCCAAGGGGGGAGGGATCAGCTCCTTCACAACTATTCAGGGAGGAATCAGTTTGTTATTTGAAATTAATCAGTTCAACTCACTAATCATGGAGGAATGTGTGTCAATACAACTAATTACAGAGAAATCAGTTCACCACAGCTAATAAAGGAGGAATAAATTCAATACAACTACAGAGGAATCAGTTCAACACACGTATCAGGGAGGACTCAATTCAAACACAACTAGTTAGGGAAAAGTCCACAGGACAACCAGTCAATAGTGATGAACAAATTGTTTTGCCTGGCATGGATTTGCAGAGAAATTCCACACTTTGCCATTTGCAAATGTCTTCTCAATACTGGGGTAAACAATTTACCATGAAAAATTTTGCAATGACAAAGCAGTCACAAAGA
This sequence comes from Xenopus borealis, assembly GCA_024363595.1. NCBI lineage: Eukaryota > Metazoa > Chordata > Amphibia > Anura > Pipidae > Xenopus > Xenopus borealis. Next base: position 44,957,520 of record CM044448.1, read on the forward strand.
CAAAGTTGTTCCAGACAAAAAAGTCAACATATGAAAAAAATGCACATTGACTTTCGGATTGAGAAAAAAACTTGAGGAAAATGCCCATTGACTTTAATGCATTTGGACAAAGAATCGACAAGGCTAAAAAGTCAGAGACAAAAAAGTCACCACAAGAGCAACACTCATTGAAAAAATTGACACACACATAAAGCTTTGTCACATGCAAAATAAAATTGTCGTCTATAGACTTCAATGCATTTGGCCACCAATGATGGTGTTTGGCCACCATTTCTGTAAGGACTCGCACCTTACCGGTGCGGCTGGGACGCCCGCCGCGCCACCATCGGCGGGGACGCCCGCCGTGCCTTCTCCCGGCATCTTCTTAGTGCGCGCGCCGCGCGCACTTCCTGTATTTATAGGCAC
>CM044448.1:44958636-44963636 GCA_024363595.1 Xenopus borealis
ACGCAGCAAAACGCAACGCAGGGGAGCGCAGATAAAAACGCCCGTGTGTAGGAGCCCTTAGGAAGCAGAGAAAGCAGTTCCAATGTTGAATCAGTTCAATACAAGTATCAGGGAGGAAACAATCCACGTTCCAGCAGAGAAAGCAGGAATCAGTTCCAACACAATTAATTTCAGTGGAATCAGTTCAAAACAGATTATCAGGGAGGGATGGAATCAGTCTTAACAGTTAGGGAAAAGTTATTGTATAACTACCTAGAGAAGAATCAGCAGAGCAAGCAGTCCTTAAGGTGGCCATACATGAGCAGATAAAGCTGTCGATATTGGTTGTTTAAACCAATTTGACGGCTCCCGACAGGTCTTCCCGATTGGGAAGGTTTGTTTTTTTTCCGACCAACCCGTCTGAACCCCTTGGCGTCATCCTAATCCGATCAGTCAACCATATGGCCGAACATTCGGATTACCCCCGGTATAGCCATGCCATTAGTGGCATATCGGGGGAAGATTTGCTCGTTTGGCCACATTGTCTATGGCCAGCTTTAGACAAATAGTTAGGGAGGAATTAGCCCAGCACAAGTAGTCAGTGAAATTATAGTTCATACTAAATTATTTAGGTGGATAAATACCTGCAGAGAGAGAACATCATTGAAATTCTCCCTTTGCCAATAAAAGACACACGAGCAGATCATTTCCCTCTTGTTATCTCATCAAGTACATAAAAATAAATAAGAAGCCCGTGTGCAGTAAGTTAAAGGTGTCAGAAACGTCCCTAATATGACCTCCCTCCCCCAGCGCTACTGATGTTATAAACCCTGTTACATATTATGCAATGTAATCTCCCCTTCCCAGACTGGAACCTTGAAATGTTAAACTGCTGCAGTGTCATTGTCTGATCTTCTTCTGTAACCTTGGGACAGTGGAGCTCTGTCTGGCTCACCCCTGGGGAGGACCTTTGTATGAAACTGGAAAACATATTACAGATTTACACAAAGTTTGGCGCTTCTATATATAATCCTTAAAGGAATTGTTCAGTATAAAAGTAAAAACTGGGTAAATAGATAGTTTGTGCAAAATAAAAAATGTTTTCAATATATTTAGTTAGGCAAAAATGTAATGTATAAAGGCTGGAGTGACTATAAGTCTAACATAACAGAACAGAACACTACTTTTTGCTTTTCAGCTCTCTTGGTTTACACAGACTGGTTACCCTGGTTACCAGGCAGTAACCAATCAGTGAATTGAGGAAGGGCCACATTGGTCATAACTGTTGCTTTTGAATCTGAGCTGAATGCTGAGGATCAATTGCAATCGTGGCCCCCCTTCAAGTCGCTGACTAACTCCGATTTAGAGAGCTGAAAAGCAGGATGTTGTGTTGTATTCTGTTATGTTACACATCCAGTGACTCCAGCCTTTATACATTACATTTTTGGCTAATTTACTAACTATATTAGAAACATTTTTTTTATTTTGCACAGCCTATCTATTTACCCAGTTTTTATTTTTACCCTGAACTGTTCTACATTCTTTCTCTTCATGGTGCAGTGTGTGTGTGTGTGTGTGTGTGTGGGGGGGGGGGGGGGGGTGGTATGGTGGTGGGGTCACAGAGAAAGTGAGAGGCCCCCCCACAGGATTTCTCTATCAGACAAGAAACATACTAATGCCAGTTACTACCCAGATTTGTTACCCCTCCTGACTTTCTCATCCTTACTCTCTGGCTACCAATTGTGGGAGCAAGACGGAGTCTCAGCTGCAGATCTGTATTTGTCCTATACTGTATGTGTGCAGCATTATAAACCTGCCAAGGGCAAAAACCTTTTTGTATTGGGCTCTTATTTTTCATATTTCTGCCATCCAATGGTTTATTGGCATGGATTGTTAATAGGAAGGAATTCAAGGTGCCCTTATCTCTCCTTCCTGACGGTCGTCTTTCCAGTTACACCCCATAAAATAAATCTGGTTTTACATGTGTTTAATGCTCTGTCCTAGCCAACCTCTGTCCCAATAGCACTCCCTCCTAGAAACATGTTCTTCCAGTTTGTGATAGAGATTTACTGGTGCAAAATCCAATTCAACAGGCGCAGCATGCAAATCACTTTCTGGCACTAAGTTAACAACTTAGTATAAGGCACGGGGTAGTTTAATTAAATGGAAAATACTAGGAGATAATTGCCCTTAAGGTCCCCATAGACGTGACGATTCTTCTTTGGTGGATAGGATTGCCGGTATTTTACTGGCCTGGCCGGTATTTTTGATGGTTGATCCCAATGTTATTAATAAGAAAAAAAGATAAATAGATATGAAGGCCGGTATTTTTTTCAAGAAAAGGTGGCAACCCTAGTGGTGGACGACCAATTTCAGTGCAATCCGACCAATCTGTCAAATTATCGTGCGGTTTTTGGGACATTGTACCATTTTTTGTCCGACATCCGTCAGACAATTGATTGGCCAGGTGAAAATCTTTATCACTCCCAGTGCAATCTGTCTATGTTTGCAGGGACAAGCAGGCAGCTATCCTTCAGTTATGCTGGCAATATCACCTGAAATTGTGTTTTTAGTTGATGGACAATGCGTACTATCATTTAGAATTAATCATGGTCTCACGATCAGATCTTTAAAAATCTTTACGCCTATGGCCAGCTTTAGCAGGTAAGAACAGTTACAATGTAAGCTCACCAAAGCAGGTACAGATGGCAATGTGACAGAAACCTTAGATCATTTGATTGTAAGCTCACTGGGGTAGGGAATGATGGGAATGAGATAGGGTCCTTAGATTGCAAGCTAACTGTGGCAGAGACTGATGGGAATGTGATAAGAACCTTAAATTCTAAGCTCTACTGGCACAATGGCTAATGGGAAAGTGATAGGGGCCTCAGAGTGTAAGCTCCACTGGGGAAGGCACTGATAGGAATGTGCTAGGGACCCTACATTTTAAGCTACACTGAGGCAGAGGCTAATCACAATCAGGGCAGTATTTATATTAAGGCACCCGAGGGCCTGTGCCTAGGGCAACAAGTTTTGGGGGGCAGCCCTCTGGTGCCTATAGCTGTATTTGTAATTAAAAAAAGAAAAAAAAAAAGTCGCTTGGCGACTTCCACAGCTTTCCTTAGGAAATCTGGTGGAAGTGCTGGGGGATGAGGGGTAGGGGGCCGGCTTTTTGCGGAAGTGACGTCACTTCTGCATGGAGCATGACATCACGTCCGCGCGGAGTGTGACATCACTTACGGCGTCACATGACGTGCGTTGGGGCGTATTTCGGTCCGATGCCTTGGGCAGCATCGGACCTAAATACAGTTATGATCAGAATGTGATAGGGGATTTTAGATTGAAAATTCATAGGCCAGAAATTTATGGGAATATAATAGGGATCTTAGATTGTAAGATCACTGGGGCAGGGACTGATGGGAATGTGATCAGAATCTTAGATCCTAAACTCTGCTGGCAGAAAGGCTAATGGGAATGGGATAAGGACCTTAGAGTGCAAGTTCCATTGGGGTAGAGACAGATGGGAATGAGATAGGGAACCTAGATTATAAAATCACTGGGGCAGGGATTAATGAGAATGCGATATGGACCTTGGATTTTAAGTTTCACTAATGTAAAGTCTAATGGGAATTTGATAAGGCCTTAGAATTTAAGCTCACTGGGGAAAGGCTGATGTGAATGTGATAGGGACCTTAGATGGTAAGCTCCTCTGGAGCAGGGGCTAATAGGAAGGTGATAGGGACCTTTGACTCTAAGTTCCACCAAGGCAGTTGCTAATTGGAATGTTATAGGGACAGGAACTAATGGGAATTTGATAGGGACCTTAGATTGTAAACTCACTGGGGCAGGGGGTGATGGGAATGTAAGAGGGACCTTAGATTGTAAACTAACAGGGCAGTAGCTGATGAGAATGTGAGAGCGACTTTAGATTGTAATGGGATGGTTAAAATGTATAATCTCTATACAACTCTGTGGGATTTGTAATAATAGTAATAAATAGATTATTACAATATATCTGTAGCACTAACATTGGGGTTAAAATACAGTTCTTGCTCTTTCATGTTTCCCTATTTTTTCCAATCATATAAAGGCAGCTCTTATGTGAGGTCTACTTGCCCCTTTCCCTGTGGGTCTGGAATTCCAGTCCTGTTTAGCTGGAGATTTCCCTCCCACAGTCTGTAAACAAAATACTCCAAACGGGGAACAAGATGCTATCAGTCCTGTGTTTGTGTTCACAGAAAATCATGGTACATTTCCTCATTATGGAGATGAATAATTCTCTGTAATCTGCCTCATTCTTTCCTCTGTGCCAGATCCACATGCCAAGTACCTGCTAACGCCTGATTTATAGGGAGTCCTGGGCTGCAAGATCTTCTTGGTATCCGGCAATCAGATTATAGGAATTGATTGTACATGAGCGCCAGTTCTACTGGTTTTGTCAGAGTTATACCCTGCCTCAAAAACGGATATGGGGGTCTGACTGGTACCCCCGGGGCCCCTATTTATAAACTGCTAGTCACTCGCTCATCCCTGTACTTTATTTTATTACTGCTGCTTAATTTCCCCCTTAACTGTTTCTTCGCCAGTGTAACCAAGCCCAGTTTGGCCAGCACTCCCCCTTGATAGAGCCCTAACATTCCAATTATCAGCTTAGTTGCTCCTCTCTTTGCTTTATTTCATTAATACCCCTTATATATTTATATATAGTGACCATATCCCCCTTAACGGGCCTCTTCTCCAGTGGAACCAATCCCAACTTGGCAGCCTTTCCCTCATAATCAGCTTAATCGCTCTTCTCTGTACTTTCTCTATTTTCTTTATATCCTTTAATATGTGATGACCAAACTGCACATAATATTATAGATGCGACATTACCAGGGGAAGAATGGCTCTCATTCCCTGGATCTATATATTCATATTGGACAAAACATTGCTGGCCCTTCCTGTTACTGACTGCTATTGCTTGGTACAGGTCATTTTATAACCTCCCAGATCCTACGCTATAAAGATATGTCTAACAT
>CM044448.1:44968636-44971751 GCA_024363595.1 Xenopus borealis
CTCAGTGTGACTACATCCAGGTCAACTCAATGGCTCTGGGTGCAAACACATCTGAAAGCTGATCAGAGTGTAGGGGCTGATTCTCTCCCTGCATTTATCTGGAGGCCAAGACTCAGCCTGGTGTGGCATAAGTTTAAAGTCAGGTTGCCCCAACACATTCCCCTTCTTACACTGACACTGTGACTGTACGTGTGCCACGCATATTGCACCCGGGGTTGTCTCCTGTTGGATCCCATAATCCAGTTGGACAGATGGGAGATGGTGTAAACTAAAATCTCAACATTTTTTACATTTGTACCAATAAGGAGGTCCTGTATGTACTACCATGTCTTATTCTGTCAACAATATCCCTTCTCAAGAAAAATAAAAAAACATCTAGCGTTAACCTTCTGTAGATGGTGCTCCCACATTATATGGGCTGACTTCAGAAAAGCAATGTAATATACTAGGAGCTCTCTTTAATAGTGAGTAAAGTAGAACAATGCAACATTGTGGTTCAGCGAGGAAGCTGTGTGTAACAAGGTAAGTAACACAACAATGCATAGTTGCACACTGAAAGTGGCTTTATTGCAAAGACCAGGAATAAATCATCTTTAGTCCCTGAAGGCTCTGAGCCAAAATAAAGATGACAGTGATTTCCTAGGGATGTGACAGTACAGCAAAACTTGCCTTCTCTGTGCTCAGTGCCCCGAGTAGGTTCCCTCCATTGTTCCTGTGCCAGAAGGCTCTCTGCTCTTCCCCTTTAACATCTGCATTTGGCAAAGTGACTGCCGGGACTGGAATCTCCTCTAGTAGAACCTTTAGCCTCTCATTTCCACTTCATTCACTTTCTCCCAGATTTGTGTTTTATCTTCTAATTAGTTCTTGGGGCAAGTAAAACCTCATTATTTTATTGTATCTATACTTCAGGTGCAATGCCTGGGTTTTAAGAAAGGGACTGGGGGTAAGATGGGGTATGGCTGTGCCTCTATATTATACAGTTACATTATGTGCATGGGACTGGGGGTAAGATGGGGTATATCTGTGCCTATATATTATACAGTTACATTATGTGCATATATGATATGGGGGTTACACTGTGACAGTGGTTGGGGGAAAGATGGGGGTATATCTGTGCCTCTATATTATACAGTTACATTATGTGCATATATGATATGGGGGTTACACTGTGGCAGTGGTTGATTCTCTGCGCTCTGTCACGGCAAGAGCATCAGCAAGGAGGTCAGAGTTCAAGTAAATGAAAGAAAATGCTCTCACTTTGCGGTGACTTTGCCATTAATCAGATATCTTATTGTAGAAATCATGGCAGATGGCAGACGCAGGCAGAGGCTCATGGGAGAAGGTGCAGTGATGGTTTCCCGAGAGTTTACTTGGCAGCTCTGGCGGATTGTGATGGAATTCTATGGAAGCCAGGCTCTGCCACCTGGTAGCACATTAACCCTTTCCCTGCATAATAGCTATAGTGACATACCTGCTAGAGAAGGGTTGGCAGTGAAGTAGCCAATAGGCTGTCACAGAAAGGGGAAAATGCCAGTCGCCCTTTGTTAGACAATGAAGAAATTAAGGTTTTTTTATGTAGCCAGAAAGCTAATAACTACACTTATATGAAATAAGAGGATCAGTGACTGAGGCCCCTGTTTAACAATTAGTACAGGAAAGTCTTTGCTTTGCACTAGTTTTTTTTTATCCGGACACATCTGGATAATTCCCGGCTGCTTTATTATTAATGTTCCTGGGTGTTATCTCTAATGGAGGTTGAAAATGTCTTGGCAAAATGTCCACACACCACTGGAACAAACAGCGGAAAGTCATGGGAATGTGGGATAATGTGGGATAAAGTCATTGGACTCACATGATGCTACTTCAGTGTAAGTCTGGTGAGGCTGGTTCTAGGCTAGGGCAAGAAGAGCATAAAGAAGATACAAACCCAATGGGCAAATCAGCCGCCCAAAGGACATTTACATATTGCAGATCTCCAAAGTAAGGAGCCAACTGTACGTGTAAGTAGGGAGAGGTTCTGGGCAGATTGGAGTTGTGCCAATTTATAAGTGGGGGCATAGCCTACACTGCCCACTTTGTATTTTTCAAATGCTGGAAGTTCTGATATGCTGTAAAAATTACAAGGTTGTCAGAATTTGTTGGGAGTTGCAGCACAGAAACAGCTGGAGGTCTGGGCCCCAGCCTTTCCTCATTACCCTCCCCTCTAACTCCCACTGAGTCACATGACTTTACTTTCCAATGATAGAAAAAAGTAAACTTCTTATTTTCACTTATTAATAACCCATGTCCCAATTTCCTAATGCACCCCTCTACCCCCTGCACATGGGAGGTTTCTTCTAATTGCACAAAACATTGGAATATTTAAAGTGATTCATACAAATATCACAAGGAACTGCTGGAAGGTCTGGAAAACTGAGATATTTGCCTGCAGGTTGCACCACTGAAGAGAGATCATGGGCATGACGTATGTTGCCCCTTCTCCTCATTACCTCTAGTAGGTGATGCCTTGTCTTTCAGACCTCGTGAAAGTAGCCATTAGCAACTGTTCCTCTTGAAAGTCAGATAATTGCCTTGCAGAATCCCTTTATTGTCCACGCCACCCATCGTTATAAATCCCCCTGATGTTTGCAGACACTCTGTAATGGGGGAAGTGCATGAAGACATTGCAGTTTAAATGTTTAATAATTATATTTTACTGCATGTTGTGAAACGTGTTCCCTTTCCTTCTGATCTGCATTTCTAATATACCACTCTCACCACCATCCCATATGCGTAGCCAGTTCCCATATTTATTCATATATTTACAGGTTTAATGGGAGAAAGTTATGTGCTTTCCTGGAACATGATTACTTCGTTTAAAATGGGTGGCATCTTGTTTCTGCAGTTAACAGGGTGCTGGAGTCAGGTGACTTAATAAGAACATTAAATACATGTCAGTTGGTCTCAAATCTCAATGTGTGTTTACATTGAGCTGAAAACTCCAAAGCCTGTCTGTAAAGATAGTTTATGTGATGGTAAATTCTCAGCTGCTGCAAAACCTCTCATACACTGTACATTTCCATAAGCAATAACCAGAGTGCACTATTATTGGGGGAATATGTTTGAATATTTTATG
>CM044448.1:44989518-45017615 GCA_024363595.1 Xenopus borealis
AGGGAGTGTCAGGGAGTTCCTGGGAGTTGTAAGGCGGGAGGATGTTTGGGAGAAGCTCTGAAGGAGGCCAGGGCTTAAGGTTCCTGACAGGAGGCTTGAGTGATCCCCATCATCCATCATGGTGTCAAAATCTATAACAGGGGGGTGCTCAAAACCTTGGGAGTCTACAGTGCTTGTGACCTGATTTGTCCCAGGAGATGGCATGGTGGGGAGTTGCTGTGCTGTGCAATCTATGCCAGAATTGAAGTTTCCAACTGGCTCGTACAAGTGAATTTGTCCGGAATAATAAAGCAAATTATTGTCTTTAGGACTTGGATCAGTGTCTTCACTGGTTCTCTTTGGTGTTGCCTCTGCTGTTTGTTGGCCTGGGCTCAGTTCACTCACAGGGTGTGGACTCCTCATATAAGGAGGGTGGTGTACCGGGTGTATATTCCTCGGTCTGTTAGGGAGGTGTGGGGCAGTTGGGGGTCTTGGCTGAAACATTCCATGGTTGAACGCCTGCCCAGACATTCCAAGAGTGTTCTGTTGTGGCTCCAATCCATTTTTCTGAGTCTGGACTGTGTAGGCGTTGGGTGGGTGGAGTCCGCCTTGGTTAACGGAGAAGTTATTTGTGAAAATCTGCGTGGGTGCTCCGTGCACAGCAAGGTGCTGATGACTCAGTGTGTTGCTTGGAGCTGAGTGTGTGTGAACCCCGGGCCTCTCCGCCATGTTATTATAGGATGGAGAAATCTGGCACTGGCCTTCTTGCATTGCTCTTGTGTTCAGCAGTGACTGGCTCTGGCTGAACCTCTGTTGGGGGCTAAAATCAGAAGTGACATTTTGGCACTGGCTCATCTGCTGTTGTCTCTGTTGCATATAATTAAACCTCTGTCCATTAACATTGATATTCCTCTGTACATTCCCCTGGCCCATAATATTTTGAGCTCCCTGGATAGGAGCTTGGTTGAAGTTCTGATATTGGGCAAAGTTCTGTTTCTGCTGAACAACTGCTAAGTTGCCTGGACCAAATGGCTGCTTGGGTAAGTCACTGACATCAACAGTACCCGAGCTGACTTCATTCCACTGAACAGGCATGTTATCCTGCATGTTAGCAGTCTGGCCAAGGCATTCCACCAAAGCTGGAAAATTCCTGCTTGAGTAAGCCCCAGGGGCATTGTGTTGTTCTGGTATATTGTGATGGAAACGTTTCATGTTGCTTGGTAGGTTTTGCTCTGGGGCCTCCCTGTTCTGAGATCTGATGTACTGAACAACATCATCTGGGAGCACAAGGTCATCGTCTCCACCAGGGACATCTGCATCACAAGATATTGCCTCCATAGCAACATTTTCACTGATGCTGGGTGGTCGGGGAGAATAGACATGCCTGTGAAGGCTTCCGTCAGAGCGATTGTAGTGCTGCAGGCCTCCATTTCTCCTTTCCGATAGGGATGGAGGGTGCAATGTATTCATACTATTCATGCTATGAAAGCGCTGAACCCTTGGGAGCCCTTGACCATCCATACCTCCAGTTCTTCTGACTGGGTCACTAGCCCGCCTTGAATTATTCCCATGAATTTCATGGGGGTAAACTGCTGGTCCTGCATTTCCACCACCATCACTACAACGTCTTGGAACAGGAAGCTGTCGGAAAGCAGGCAAAGGAAAGTCTGCTCCATCCATCAGGGACAACTTATTTCTCAAACTTATCCTATCCATGTTGGGAAGAGGAGTGGGTGGTGGGCCACCTGTTGCTGCAGCATACTTGGCCTTTAATCGGTACTGCTGAGCAGGAGTGAGGTTGAGAAGATTAGGAAGTCCACTGTGCTGGCTGGCCTCGCTAGAGCGCCTAGAGGCATCAGTGGAAATGGGATCATAAGAATCTGCAGAGCTGGAATTATTTATGCGGCCTCCAAACTGTGAGGTTTCACTTGAACGTCGACTGGAGAAGTAGGGAGAGATGCCGGAGGACCTGCGGCTGGTGTATGCTGAGCTGAGCGTGCTGCTGGTGCTGTCACGGCGCTCGTTCAGTTGGTTAAGCACGGTCACATCATTCATGGACAGTTCTGTTGCCCTGGAGTTGAATAGCACACTGCTGGGGACACCTATTGCATTGACACCTGAGAGTAGAAAGAAAAAACATTTTTCTATTAGATTTGTCCAAAACTATGGCCACATTACAATAAATTACCCAAGATCATTTTTAAGAGTAAATGGGCATCAGTAGGGTACAGCTTTTTATTTAGTCTCAAAGTGAAAAAACATGATTCAGGGAGTGCTATGGGCTTGGGCACATAAGAGTCAGCCTATGGTACAGGGCTGCCTTGTGCAGGTTAGTGCAACACTTTGTACCTTGTGCTTCATTATAAGCTTGGCAAAAGGGACAGAGCACAGCATGTACTGCCAATCCTAACCCCAACATACCGTTAGCAGTGATGCTTGGGAGCCTGGTGTTCCTGGCAGGTGGAGCTGGGTTCATGAATGAGCAGGACTCTTTTATCATCTTTAATTTCTCTTTCTTCAGCTGTTCCAGTCTCTGCACTGTGGTTCCGCCTTGTTTCCGGAGTTGAAGGCCGACCGCTGTGCTGCCAGATGACACTGTGGAGTCTACCACTGGGTTGGTCTCCTCAGAACCAAGCAGGTCTCCCAAGCTACCCTCGCCATGAAGGTTCACATCTACTCCACTGTCAATATAGTTGGAGTTGCTATATGGGGAAGGCTCACTGCTGCAAGACGACTGCCCACCGGGGCTGGACTGATGCACCTGAGAGGGAGGCCATAGTTAGTAAACAAGGACTGGATATGCGTGCAGCAACCACATCAGAGTGGCCAAAGTAAACCCACGCTCTGTTTAAAAATATAATTATGCAGTGTTCTGCTGGGTTTTACTTTAGATTTATAATGTGAGGCCAGGAATGACCTTATGCAGACACTGAAGAGTACAAAGGCAAATCATTCCCACAGAAAGTATAAGATACATCAATACACATCAGACTATTCCCATAAAAACATAAGATACATTAATACATACTTGGGATTTAGTTTCTTTTAATGAACAATGTTTCTTTAAAAAGTACAAAGCCCATAGCTGATTGAATATTGCTTTCCCATTCCTACTGCTCCTCTGCTAGCTGATTCTCTCACCTTGGTATAGCCTGTCCTTAGAGGAGTGCAAGACAAACAGGGAAAACAATAGGAAGGTTAGTCACGCAAAGTGAGGCAAGCTATTAGTTATACACAGAAACATACACAAATACTGTGCCCTAGTACAGCACAACCTTTTCAGCAGACACTGAAACCTTCACCAGGAAACCAGGAAATACTCACCAGCAGGAAGAAGGTAATATACCAAAAGGAAGACATACACAGAAGTAAAGAAACACAGCCACATACACATATGAAGCACCTGCGAGCACACATCAGGCAGATAAACACACAATATAGCACAAACAGATGCAAATAGTGAGATTAGTAGATTTTGGTACATTTACAGCAAATGTTGGGTAATAAACACAAGTACTCTATAACATAACACTGGATGATACCCATAGATATAAGATAACTTTATAGGCTAGTGCCAGACGTTGTGGATTTCAGCCTCCATAGAAACACAGGCTAAGAATCCTCTCCACCGCAGCTTGATGTCCCTGCACCCAGATGCACCTCCATGGCTTGGGTGCTGGCAGATGGTAGCATGATAGTTTGCATTTCTGCTGCATCTCTCTGCACCCGAGCCAATGCAATGTGTCCGTTTCATGCACAGGAAGCAGTGGCGGAGCAGAGTGGATACTGTGTCTGTGTTTCTCCACGTCGCAATCCACAACAACTGTCACTAGCTTTAGGTATAACATTAGCCAACACTGGTAGGTATAGTATAACGCTGGTTAACACCTATAGGTAGAAGAGAACACTGGCTAACACTTGTAGATATAGCAAAATGCTGCCTAACTCCCATAGGTATAGGATACATCTGGCCAATAATAATAATAGGCATTGGATAACAATGGCCATCACACATAGGTATAGGATAACACTGGCTAACAATGGTAGGTATAAGATGTTGTATATATACCAGAGAACACCACAGCTTCATTGTAATCAGCTTGAAAAAGGAACTAAAATGTTCTGAAAGCTTGCTATGATTATATTAGTTAGCCAATAAAGGTATCACCTTTATACCATTTTGTTATTTTTTATTTCAAAAGGGTTGCCCAATAACATAACACCATCTAACAAGCAATAACCAGAAAACCAAGGACTGCTAATTTTTATAGGTTTAGGTATAACACTAGCTAACACCTAATGGTTATGCTGGTAGAAGAGAACACTGGCTAACTCCTATAGGTATAGCAAAATGATGGCTAACTTCCATAGGTATAGGCTAAGTCTGGCCAAAAATCATAGGTATAGAATAACTCTGACCAATAATCATATGTATAGGATAACTCTGGCCAACAGTCATATATATAGGATAACTCTGGCCAACAATCATATGTATAGGATAACTCTGGCCAACAATCATAGGTATAGGATAACACTGACCAATAATCATATGTATAGGATAACTCTGGCCAACAATCATAGGTATAGGATAACTCTGGCCAACAATCATAGGTAAAGGATAACTCTGGCCAACAATCATAGGTATAGGATAACTCTGGCCAACAATCATAGGTATAGGATAACTCTGGCCAACAATCATAGGTATAGGGTAACACTGGCTAACAATGATAGGTATAAGATAACACCATCTAACAAGCCATAGCCAGAAAACCAAGGACTGCTAATTCTTATAGCTTTAGGTATAACACTAGCTAACACCTAATGGTTATGCTGGTAGAAGAGAACACTGGCTAACTCCTATAGGTATAGCAAAATGCTGGCTAACTTCCATAGGTATAGGCTATGTCTGGCCAAACATCATAGGTATAGGATAACACTGACCAATAATCATATGTATAGGATAACTCTGGCCAACAGTCATAGGTATAGAATGACACTGGCTAGCACTGATAGGTATAAGATAAGATAAAGCCAGCTAACAAGCCATAGCCAGAAAACCAAGGACTGCTCATTCTGAACAGGGTTAAAAGAATACATGGGGCTGAGCTTATTTGCAGTTAATAGGAGTTCTGTTAATATTAACAAGGGAAGGAGAAGCAAGCTGCAGTGCTATATTTTGTCATTAGAGCTGCCATGTAACTCCCCATAAAAACCCAACCCTGCTCACTTTACAGCATCACAAAACTCTCCCATAAATATGCAGCTTATTCCAGTTTACGGCCTGACTATGTGACAGATTTATAAGCATCAGCCTCACATCTCAGGCAGAACTGATACAGAAAGGTAACAGGTGTACCAACCCAAACAGATAACTAGGGGCACACTCACCAGGCTATCTTCTGTTTTGATGGTTCTGGTGTGCAAGCAGTCCTCCTGTTGTCTAGATGTACTGCTGGAATGATCCCTACTGCTCAGTTTGGCACTTGCTTCATTGTCCCCATTCTCTTTGGGTACAGGAGGTTTTTGGATGATGTCATTGCGGTGCTTCTTGGTCACATGGGCCTCGGGTCCATGTACAGTTTTAACATGTTTCCTGAGAGAGCTGGGGTCCGTGTAACGCTTTGTGCACCCTGGGATCTTACAGATGTAGGGTTTCTGCCAATGGAAAGACAGTGAGACTGAGATACAAGTGCAGCTCCCACTAATACACCCTTGGCAAAATAATTTTATTGAGTGTACGTCAGGCCTATAGCACATTGATTAATTTACAGAATATTTAGCTAGCCCTGTTTTTGTATTTGCTCTGTAGGTTGCAAACTGAGGAGTGCCTCACTATGAATGCAGAGCACTGACTAAACAGAGCAATACCTAGGGTGCAGTCTATAGAATAGAAGAACTCTGCACTGGGTCGAGATCAGACAAAGCAAGCAACACTGATAAGTAAATGGACCCACTAGTCCGCATGTCGTTTATGTTTCTTACCTGCTGTTGTAAATTAATTAATTATGTTAATTAATTGCAAATTGAAATGACTAGATAAATAGCATGGCAATGCAATATGGGTAATTCCCCTGATGAAGTATCCAGAATATGAAACGCGTTGGGCTATGTATTGTTAAATTAAATAAAATAATATTGTTTTATTCAAAACAATATTGAGCCTTTCTAGTATTCGCTACACTCAGGGTGTGATTTACATAGCGGGCGCCCCTAGGCCCACTGAAATTCGTCGCCCCCATACTCTGCCCTTTATGGGACCCATACAGGAAGCACTGCACAGATCCGACCGCAGATGGTAAATCAATTGTGTGGAATTGACTCAGTGAGACTCCCGGAACATACGTTTTGCTATACCTAAACCAGCTTTCCGGTAAGTACAGACGAGCGCAGGGCTCTGCTAGTACGAGCCTGACGGTACTTTACTATATACGATTTAAACTGCCGGACACACAGAAACAAGAGAGAACACTGCAGAAAAGAAAATCTACCTGATACACGCTAGAACCGCATTGCCATTGTGAGTAGTTCCAACCCTATCGCTTATCGAAAAATGTTATCACACTATATAGCATACGTATCTTTTTCCTCAGGAAATCGGCTTTTCTTTAGCGCATTGAACTTGCCTGAACTCTATTACCTAGGGTGCAACAGCTCTTTGCATGAGCTTAAATGGCTGCAATTTTGCTGTAGCATTTGCTTAACGGCGATGGTAAATGAGGCTGTTGCACCACTAGGTGTGCCATGCAGACATAAACATGAAACACCTTCAAGCACCAGCAGTGTCGGACTGGGACACCAGGGGCCCACCCAAAAACCTTAGACCAGGGGCCCACCATAAAACCTTAGACCAGGGGCCCACCATAAAACCTTAGATCAGGGGCCCATTCTCAGTACTAATGTGCTTCATTTCCTCAATCAACCTCTCTTCTCCTGGTTTGTTTTCTTTACATACTATAATCAATTATTCCATCTATTTAACCTCTTTGTTCTCATAGAAATAGGGAATGGCCATGAAATAGGCCAAATGTTTAGCAGCATCAGGGCCCACTGACACCTTGGCCCACCGGGAGTTTTCCTGGTATTCTGGTGGGCCAGTCCGACAATAAGCCCCAGCATACAAATAAAGTGGATTCAGGTTTAACATTGCCCATGTGCCAAGGCTTTTTCTTTAAGGTGTGTCACAATTAACTCTGTGGAGAGTGACATGGGGTGCTTGCAGGTTCTTTGACTCCATATATTTTATCAGAAGTCATTTTGCAATGGTTTGGATCAGACATGAGACTAAACTGTGACCAAAAAGGGGTATTTGTACCCTAAATCCTAAGGGATGACTTACAGCAGCCTGGGGGCCCCTGAGCAGAAGGAGATTTATGGGTCTCTAGTAAAGAGGAAATAAAGTCCCTGGCAAAGGATGGTGCACAAACATCTGCTCCTGTGCTTTAGACATAGCATACATGTGGGTTTGGCTCCTCCACAAAACAAATTGTAACGCAAGGATCTCGATCCTGCCAGTGATTTATTTAACGGCGACACAGGGTGTGAGGTGGCTGCTGTCAGCAGAATGGGGTTTATATATTGCAATATTGTGTGGGGCATGGGGAAAGGACAGGGGCTCTCACCTCATTGGAATGTGTTCTGTTCTGATGTTTGGCTCGATCTGATGCATTGGAAAATGCCTTATTGCAACCCTCGTGCTCACAGACGTATGGCTTCTCCCCAGTGTGTGAACGCAAGTGTGTCTTCAGATTCTCCAGCCTGGAATAGGCCTTGAAACAACCTTCAAACTGGGCAAACAAAAAGAAGATATTGGATATGAATAAGCATGTTATATCCAGGGGGAATTTAACTAGCTCTTTTCTGCCTACTTTTCACATGGGGGTCACTGACCCCAGCAGCCGACGAACCTCTGTAAAGCTACATTATTCCTACTTTTTATTTCTTATCTTTCTGCCTAGTCATCCTTCAGTCTCTGATTTACACTACTGCTTGGTTACAAGGGTAAACTGGCTCCTAGCACCCAGATTGCTGCTAAAAGTTGAAACCAGAAGAGATGCTGAATGAAAAACAAAATAATTTAATAACTACAAAGAATAACATTAAAGGCCAATTTCAAATTTTCTCTGAATATCTTTGTATTCACCATACTATAAACTCAGGCAATTCATTCCTTATAATAAAATCTGTCATAGCCATAGCAATCCATCCAAACAGTGGGTTTGGCCAGCTCTGTATTAGAGTTCAGTGCCGTCATGTGACATCCCCCAGGTGTGCATCACTTCCAGTTTGAATGATATCACTTCTGCCATGTGACACGCTACAATGTGCCTCATACCCCTCAACCCCCCAGCATCACCACTGGATATACAGCAAGTTTCTGCTGCCAGCTGGGGACACTTTTCATTACAGGAAATGTAATATATATAATAGAGGCACCCGAGGGCCAACCCCTGTAGCTGCTGCCCTAGAGACAGGCTCTCGGATGCCTAGCCAGAGTGTGGCTAGGGGGCCCAATCTGAAGGACAGTTACAGTGATAATTCTGCATCATATACTTACATATAATATACATTACAGGATTTAAAGTAGTTGTAAACAACAAATTGACAGCTCCCAAACCCTGGACCAACCGATTGAAGGGAGTTGGTGTGGGAGCTCTGTAATACAACATCCTAAACTACAGTTTAGTAGACTATTTATTGCAGTGACAGTCCCCCTTTAAAATGAATTGTGAGAATGAAGCAGACACAGGATATATTTTTGTGCTATTGTGTAGGTACTGGCAGTTGCTGTGGTCGGCAGGTTTACGCCAATGAGTAGCTTACGGTGCATCTATGTGGTTTCTCCCCCGTGTGCCTTCTCATATGAACCACCAGCATGTACTGTGCCTTGAATGGTTTCTGCTCCCGGGAGCACTCTTGCCAGCGACACACAAACTCCTTTTTCTCCCCATGGATATGGTCATTATTGATGTGCTGGGGGACAGAGACAAAGCCACATGTTTTCACTTTGAATTTACAAAAACATACATTGACATGAGCTGTACTAAACACAAAATATGGCCTATTGACTGTAGCTCATGAACAGATATAGAGCCCTACCTTCTGGCTGAAGAGGCTATTACAGAAATTGTGCACTTTCAGCAACTCCCACTCTAACTAGTGCTATTATTAATGCTTGTACCAAGTGTCTCCGTACAAGTCTATGCACTGAATATTTAAAGGGAAACTTGTTCCAGCAAAACTACAGCACAGCTATTTGGCATTATGTGGCTTATTCTAGTAAGAGGAGTGCCTTGTGCTGCTACAAGGAGGATCCTGGGCAGGAAAAAGAAACAATGGCTCATACGAGACAAGACAGAATCTGTATAAAAGTTGGGGAAACTCTGCAACAAGAACCTGCATGCCGCCTTTTATAATTCCACCAAAGCAATAAAAGATTATTCTGTGATTTGTAGACTGGAGGAAAGCAACACCCATTATACTAGACCTAAAGGCAACACATCACAGGGAATCTGATGCTAAACCCTCACATGTACAAGCTGATCCTGGGTATCAAACTCCTTGCTGCATCCATCCCAGTGGCAGTTGGTCTCGTATATAATGTCGGGCTCCTGTTTGCACTCGTCCTTATCCAAATCCTCCTTCAGGTCGGTCAGGTGGTCCTACATGAACGTAAAGGTACAGTGAGTGGGGCAGGTGTAAAAGGCTGGGGAGATAGTAGAAACATTGCAGAGAATAGGGACACCTACTGAAGGGCTGGGAGAGTCTCTCTGCAGTCCCTCTTCTTCAGTCTTCACTTTGCTGCACATGTGTATCACCTGATTGACTGTACTGCTCACCGCAGA
This sequence comes from Xenopus borealis, assembly GCA_024363595.1. Lineage (NCBI taxonomy): Eukaryota > Metazoa > Chordata > Amphibia > Anura > Pipidae > Xenopus > Xenopus borealis. The sequence continues at coordinate 44,999,340 of CM044448.1, forward strand.
CTCACTACTCACTTTGTTCTGCTCAAATACAAACAATACAATTATGAATTTATTGCACCCCAGAGCCCAATCCTAAGGTGAGTCTATACACCTGGCTCACTTGAACAAGGAGACTGAAATTTTTATTCCATGTGTGCAGTTCTGTTTAACTTTTTCCTGATTCAGTTTGGGATTCTACCAAATCCTTCATGAAAGATTCAGGATTCGGGGGAATCCCAGAACAGTGGATTTGGTGCATGCCTATAAAACCCAATACAATTATTTCAAACTGATTACAAAGTTACTCCTTTAATCTACAAGATACAAAGATACCTAACATATTTGGGTATAAACTATTTAAAATCAGACTTTAATCTTGATTAAGACCAATGGGGAACGTTTCTCACCAGGATGGAGTCAGGGTTGTTGTTGTTGCTGGGAGGAGCTGGATTGGCTGACGTGAGTGCCCCCTGTTGGCGGGATGCAAATGTCGGCGATGGGTGGAGCAAAGGTGTGTGTCCAAATGAGGAACTCAGGCTGCGCTGCTGGCTCAGGAGCTGCTGATAGGCTACAGGGTTTATGGGATGGGGGAAACTAAACGCTGGGCTGGAAAATACAGAAATTTATTTTAAAAAAGGAGTCAGATTTATCTCATCAGCTGGGTTGAGTCTCAATCCCTGTTCCCTGTGAGTAGCTGCTTTATAATCCAACTATTATGAAACTACAACTCCCAGCAACCCCTGGCACACTGTTAGCAAAATGATCTAGCCACCTGTCCTGATCTATATCAGGGAAAACTTCCCATCCCAGTATTTCAACTGTACAATGCCCTGTTACCTTATTGCACCTGCGGAAAGGTGCCCATAGGAGCCGCTGGCAGCTGAGCTGCTCCGGGAGTTGTTGATGTAGGCAACCAGTGAGTTGGGGGAGGTGCGGATCATGGTCTGCAGATCAATGCTGGCATCAGAGAGAGGGGAGATGGAAAGGGCCCTTTTCCGGCTTAATCTTGGTGTAACTCGGGGGCTGGAAAATCTTGATACTTCATTTAGGATACAAAAAGTAGATGGGAATTAATTGATGGCACTAACAAAAGCAAAGAACACATTTCAGTCAAATTTTCTCTGGGTCTGTTAATCAGCTGGCTTCTGCTACATATTGTGAAGCTGCTTAGGGTTCCATTTTCAATTATTAGGGTCAAGTTCCCCTTTCAGTAGGTATAAATAATGAAGTTGCTAAAAATATTTATATATAGTCAGGAAGACATACCCCTTAAAATGGCTGAAGATTGAATTCCCAGCATGCCAGATTGCTGCATTTATTTTCTACACCCCCCCCCCCATATTCTCCATTCATCCAAGTTCTTTAAAGAGCCAGTGAGCAGGGTAAACTCTCCTAATAGAAATAGAAGCCCCATCCTGTTGTCATTGCTACTCTTAAATGAAAGAATCCATAAAATGAGGGGGTTAATCTGGAATAAACGCATTGCTGAGGGATTTATGATGTAGAAAATAAACTTATTGGGGGGGGGGTTGTTATATTTGTAATATTGGAAAGGAAAAGCAGAAATTGCTGGCTAAACACAAAGCCATGGCGGGCAGAAATGAGCACTAATTACTGATGTTTGCATCTCTTTGGGTGCGTGCAATAAACACAGCAGATCCCATGCTATAATTATCCAAGGGGCGATGAATAATGACAAGAGATTTGGAGGCAAAGTATTTAGATTTGTTTCCCTTGAATCTGCATTTCTCCCAATCGCCTGCTCTATTAGCTGGGAGAAAGCAGGCCAGGCCTGGCAACTAGATTTATCTCTGTTACCCCCCCCCCCCAGGGGAGCGCTGTTTATTAATGTGCCACTTGCCTTGATAAATTATTAAACACAAAGAAAAACCTTGTACTCATTTTTCTCTCCTCTTGCACCGCTGATTTATGTCCATGTTTGGCTTCGAGCCACCAGCCCCATTATACTGCCGCAGGAAATACGGTGCCAGCTCCAATAATCCAGTATCAGATTGCCTTGTGGCAATGGGGGTACAGGATCCACTTCATCCAATACTTTATATAACTATGCAAAACCCCAAACACACATAAATAGCTGGTGCTCCTTCTATTAATACTCAAGCGCATGGCTACTATTAATTAATACTCACGCACCCAAGGGCAGATCACGGCCCGGCTACTATTACTTAAAGGGGCTGCTCACCTTCAAACACATTTTTCAGTTGTTAGAATTGATACAATGGTTACTAATATTCCATAGATGCTGCTGAGAAATGGATCAATTAATTGTATCTATTAAATGTAGCAAATTGTAACAGTTCAGATGATCCTGGATCACTGAGCTGCCACACTGAAACACCAGAGAAAGGATCATTACACTTTCCAAAACGCATCAATTAATAGTGCTGCTCCAGCACTGCACTAAAATCCATTTATCAAAAGAGCAAACAGATTTTTTTTATATTTCATTTTGAAATCTGACATGACATATTTCCCAGCAGCCTTAAGTCATGTGACTTGTGCTCTGATAAACTTCAGTCACTCTTTACTGCAAGACTGTAAGCCCCAAGGGGTAGGGTCCTCCATCATCTTGTCTCCTCAACACTGTGTAATTATATTTTATATTTATGCAAACTGTATTTATAATAATGCACTTATTGTTACTTATTAATGCAGTGATCCCTTGTTTGTTACTACTAATTTATTGTTGCTGTACAGTGCTTTGCCCTCAAGGAGCGCTATACAAATAAAAATATACATACATACATACATACATCACCCCCCTCCCTTTCCCCCCAGCAGCCTAACAACAGAACAATGGGAAGGTAAACAGATAACAGCTCCCTAACACAAGATAACAGCTGCCTGGTAGATCTAAGAACAGCACTCAATAGAAAAATCCAGGTCCCACTGCAACACATTCAGTTACATTGAGAAGGAGAAACAACAGCCTGCCAGAAAGCAGTTCCCTCCTAAAGTGCTGGCTGTTTCTGAAAGCACATGACCAGTAAAATAACCTGAGATGGCTGCCTACACACCAATATTACAACAAAAAAAATAAACACAATATGTCCATGTCCCACTGTGACTCCTTCAGTGACATTGAGAAGGGAAAAACAGCCTGCCAGAAAGCAGTTTCATTCCTAAAGTGCTATCGCAAGTCACATGACCAGGGACAGCTGGGAAATTGGCAAAATGTCTAGCCCCATGTCACATTTCAAAACTGAATATAAAAAATCAGTTTGTTCTTTTGATAAATGGATTTCACTGCAGAAGTCTGCTGGAGCAGCACTATTAACTGATGCATTTTGAAAAAAAGATGACAAATTTTATGGAAAAAAAGATAGAAACTATTTGAAAAAAGTCTTTATTTCTGGTGAACAATCTGAAAACAACTGAATTGAAAAAAAGTGGAAGGAGAACAACCCCCTTTAACACGGATATGTGCAGGGGCAGCTTGAACTCAGGGGAAGTTCACGGTTTCACTACCAGCAGCTACAGTTTGGCTGTGGATGTGATGCGGACAGTTACAGTTTAGCAGATTCGTTTTCTGGCCCCAGTGCCCATATCAGGATCTGTTGCCATAGAATTCCCGCCATAGTATTTCCAGGGAAAGGGGAACTAATATTATTTTGCAGATATTTATTTGAGCAGCGGGTGATGAATATCAGGAGGAGAGAGCATTGCCTTGTTCCAGATGAGGAGGCGCACGGAGGTGTCAGAATGTGCCCAGATTTGGCACCGGATCTAGGAACAAGCAGAGTCTGTGTCTGCACTTGGTGCCAGAACAAACGTTGGTGCCAGTCTGTGCAGTACAAGGACAGAGCAGTCAGTCGGAGAGCGGAGCTTGCAGCTGACTGAGATATATCAATCGCGCACTGTATGTCTGTGTTCTCTCAGGCCGTGGGCCAAAGCTAGCTACGGAGAAGCTACACACCATTCATGTACCACCATTTCTCTTTAAGTAACCTGACCAACTTCAGGATAGAATAACTGGCTCATTCTTTACCACCCCCTGACAAAAACATTTATCAAGGAGCAGTTTCCAAGTGATGGAGCCAACTTTACTCTCACATTACATGAAACAATACAAAACAGCAACCATGGTGCAAAAATTATCTGTCTAAAGGGGAACTATCACGAAAATGAAAATTTAATAAGCGTCATCATACTAAAATAATTAACTTTCTAAATCTATTAAATATTCTGCATAATTTCTGATATAATGAAGTTTACATTCACTATTCTCAGCATCTGTATTTCTTCATTCTGTCTTCATTCAGCAGTTGGGTGTCAAATAATCATTGATGGTTAGATCCAATATATCTTATAGGAGGTTCCTTTTGCCTAGAAGATGTGTTAGAGCTCACCAAAATCACCAGAAATGATTTGGTGTTTTTGCCTGAAGGATGTAGAGATAGAGGCCCTGGCTGGAATCGAATCCAAGACCCCAGGGTAACTGATCACTAACAGCTTTAATAATAAAGTCACATTCAGGTGCCCTTTTTGGGTACAAAATGAGACTGAATGGTAACATATCAGGGAAGGCAGCAGGAGTCAACCCACAGTACATCAGGGGCCCAAGTATTTCCAAACAGCAGTAATTTGTTCTTCAAATAATTACACCTAGATCCTTTCTTTTTTTTTCTTTCTTTCTTTGTTGAGAAACCTCATTGCTGAGATTGATTAAAGGCTACAGATGACGAGGGCCTGATCGGCATGGGAATAATGGGAACAGCTCCTACAGACACACTAGGGCCTCTGTCCAAGGCATGGGGTAACTCTACACCCAGTCAAACATCAGGAAGCAATTAATGACATTTTATAACAATACAAAACATTGTGTGAGTGAAAGGGGCGCAGGGGCGTGTGTGTGTTTCTCTCTGTGATGTGATTGCAGTGCGACTCCCCAACTGCAGTGGAAAAACTATATATTAGGCTGAAAAATAAAGTGCCTGTATGAAAACATGAACAAACTTTCTGAGAATAAGCAGAACATGGATCAGCTTATATCTCAGGTGGGGAGTCCTAACAGGGAGTGCAGGAATGTTGCTATAAAAAAGGGGGAGCAGTATATTGAGGGTTAGAATGGGGGTGGGGCAGATTATATTAAAGTATAAAATAAACTATATGAAGAATGAAATGGGATAATAAGAGGAGTTAAAAAAGGCTTATATGGAGCAACAGGTGGAGTTATAGGAAGGGAAATATTGAGATATAGGAAGAGTTATATGGAGAGTTACATGAAGCAGTATGCATGGGGTTAAACAGACACATAGGCAACATAGACATTGCAGTCAAATGGGACAGACATGGGGGCTACAGAGACATCTAGATCCCTAGGGCCTAATAGTTCATGTGATACTTCAATGAACTGGGACTTACCATCCATGGGGGTAAGGTAATCGTGAAGGTGTGACGTGTTTCCAGCTGCTGCGCTCTGCACCAGGAGCTCCCCGTATGGACTCGCGTGACTTGCCAGGAAGGCCATTTGGTGGCAGTATTCTGTAGGGGTAGTACCAGGGGGTGGAGGCATTAAACCAAAGATACCCCTTTCTTTTAAGTGCTCATGGGCAACTGTGGGAAGAAAAAGAAATCAGACCATCTTAATTCATCCTGGTCCACAGGGCAGCCATACCAAACTCAGGGGCCCCCAGTTGCTCAGCCAAAGATAATACAAATTGTATTTTAGTTAATGGTATAAAAAAGGACATTTACAGAGGAATAATATTCATTGTATTCTCCCCAGGATACTTGTAGAGGAAGGCATAATTTACGGATAAACTGGGGGAGGCCCAATATACTTAAAATTCAATTGGGAGGGTATTTAAGAAAAAAATTGTTGTATTAAAGAAGGTTTCAATTTTTGGTGTGTGTGGGGATTGTCTGGACATTTTTTGAACCATGGTGATCGGTCATTTAGTCGACAGGTTAGAAGAGTTCTGTCAGCTAACAATATAATCTCTGCATGTATTGCCTCTGTGAATAGGTGACCTGGGTGACTGTCACTACTATTTGTCAGACATAACTTTTGAACGATTGCTGTCTGTCATATCATGGCCAGAACATCATCTTATTTGTTCTTTTGTTACTTCATTTCATTTGAATGGTTACTTGTAGGTTGGGAGATCATTCATCAGACATATGATAAAATCTGCACATCTATGGCCAGCTTTAGTTGCGCAGTAATTAATCTGCTCTCATTAAAATCACCTTTAATATCAGTACCAATCTCAGTAACACTGGAGCAAGAGAATGGTGAGTCCCAGTCTGTCCCCACCTCACTTTAATAGGGTCAGTTAGAAAAGATTTCTCCCAGCTGCAAACCCTTAGCCAACACCCTGAGTAGATGGGGGTCAAATGGAGTAAAAAATAAACACCCAGAGTAACCACTGCTCTCAGGCACAGAGAGGGAGAGTTTTCATCACTGTGGTTCTTTCCAAGAAAATCCTGCAACTGTCATAAATTCCTCTGTGCCATGTGCCTGAACCCCCTACCCCTAATCTTGTTGTTGGGGATTGTTAAATTGTTGGGAAATTGCAGAACGATAATTTTCCTTTGCATCATTCCTCCTCTTATTAATGTTGAGACAGTGCCAAACTAGTCTGCCCATAAAGCCAGTTGCTACAGGCACTGGGCAGTGCTGGTGGGTATTAGATTTAATCCTCAGCAGGAGGAAACAGGTGAGACCATTGGGATGATGGGACACTTTCCCACAAACTCTTCAACAGCTGCTTTGTTTTGCCTGCTTGCCCTTTACAGATGGCCCTGTAATGGGTGCAGTGGACGCCCATGCTGTGTGCATTCCTACAAGCTTTGGTGGGCACTCCTAGCCTTCTGCTGGATTAGGGGGAAGTCAGTGCCAAACAATATTCCTGAATCTCTTTATGAAGCCTTTCCTCAGTGTAGTTCCCTATGTATATATAAGATACATTTATCTTACACAGCAGCATTTATAAATATAATCATTTATAGACAAAAATCATTGTAGACCCCACTATCCAATGGGATTTTGTTCTTGTTATATCATTTACCAGAAAAGTAGTGGCAGCAGTAGTGATATAGGATTACAAGGTTCCAGCAATCCCCTTACCTTCTGCTGGGCTGAGCCCATGGGCTGCAGAGATCATAGATAGCGTGGGGCTGTTGCGCACAGAACGCAGGTAATGCTCCATGTGGGGGCTGATATAGTGGTGGGCATGGCCAAACTCCGTGGTACCCAAAGAGTGAGGGGAGAGGCGGATTAAGGAGATGTCTGAAATCACAGGGCTGCCACTGAGAGTTGGTTGGCTGTGAAGAGAGACATGTGGGTTATTAGCTCAAAAAATCATCCAATTCATCCAGAATTCATGGATCCACAGTGTGAGAGTATTCAGAGTCATATTAGGACAACTCACAGTTCCTTCCTACACCAATTAGGGAAACCCTTTAAGTAGTTAGGTAGGTTTCTACTAAGAAATACATTATTTTGCATTCTCACCCTCTTTTCTATCTTATTGTAAGACATACAGATCGCATGATATAAATATATATAAAAATTTACTGAATATGAAGATGTATAAATACAGACCCTGCTGTTAATTCTCATAATTTTACCGTTTCAACCACTCGCAATTTTTTCTAATGTTACCATGTTGCCATCTCAGTGGCAACTACTCATGCGCAAACCCACTCAGGTCATGAATCGCTTCTGATAGAGATTTATGACGTTCACTTCTTTAGGAAAATAAGAATGCATTAAATATCTTTGTGGCTGATACATTGTAACATTAGATACATTGTAACATCATTTTTAGAGCATAGTCCGTTTCAGAGCTCAAAGCCCAAGGCAGAATGTTCGAGGGCTTATTAGGATAAAGCAGCAGAAAAGGTTGTTACTTTGACACACTGTCCATCTTGCTTCTCAGGACAGACATTTGGGGGGGAAGCATTTCAGGAGGGTTCTGGTCACAATCATACTATGAATTATTATTCCTCACTGAGACGTTTCCCAGGTCTGGAAAGAATTCCCAGAAATACTGAGCATTCCCTCTGCCTTAATCAGCTTTGCAGGGCCAGTAACCCCTTTGGTGCTGCAACGTTCCCAGCTGCTGCAGAACCGCTTTATGTTTCCAGCTGTCATGCTCATTTAGATTTAAAGAATCTCAAAATATTCTGTTTGATGAGAATAGTTAAATAGGAAACTCTTACATTTTTTTTTTAAAATTGCTGTAAGATGTGTGTTTCATTAAACATATCGAAAAAGTGCCAGGAAAACATTTCTCAAACTCCGGATGTGCTGCCCCACAGTTCTTTTAAGTGCTTTTCTTTTGTGCCCACCTCCCATTCTAGCCAGTGCTATACAGATATCTTAATATGGCTCACCATACCTACAGAGAAGTCGGGGGGTGGCGCATCATGCTGGGGGCTAAATATTGAAAATCTGGGGGAGGCAGCACAATGGTGCCACAAACAAGCAAAGTCTCCAGTAATGGCCCAATCACCGCCCTGATCTTAAGCCAATTGACAGTGACAGTTTATGGTCCAGTCTGAGGTGCACACGTGCCAGGAGTGTGTATGGTATATACAGTATATATGCATAAAGGAGGGTACATGCTGGATTAACAGGTGCAGACTGCAGCATGAAATCATGTAAAATTCAGCTATTTGACTGGATAACATGCCCACCACTTACATCTGTTCATGTCTCCAACACCTCATTCCTGCAAAGATTTGGCAAATTGTGCCAGTGGAAGATTTGTACCTCCTCCTATTCTTCCCCAAGTAGAGTAGCCATGCAGCGCTGTACAGATTTTCCTGCAGGCATCCGTTTCATTATTCTCTGAGAAGCAGTGGAATTAAATGTGATACCTACTCTGAAATTGTTCCCCTCCCACTCTAATCCAGGTCTTCAGATATTGCAATAATAATGAACTGTTAGGTCCAATTCCCTTGTCTTACAACTAAGCTTCTTACAGTTCTCTTGTTTCCTTCTATCCTACGCCATATAGTGGGACCTGTCGCTTTGTTATTTCTGCTGCAAACAACTCAGTCATTGTGTCTGGTAGTTGGACACTCCAAATGTCTAAAGCTGGCCATAGATGAAAAGATCCTCTCGTGTATCTTTCCCCGATATACCACTAACTGGCAGGGCTATATCGGGGTAATCCGGACATTCGGCCCTATGGCTGAACGATTGGATTACAACTAGTGCAATGGCCTTCCCACGGGTCGGTCGGAAGAAAATACAACATTCATGATTGATATCGTGTCCAGATATCGATCGGGAAGACCCGTCGGAAGCCCCCATAAACGGGGAAACAACGGATATCGGCAGCTTTATCTGCCCGTGTATGGCCAGCTTAACTTGTGTCATTGTCTCCTCAGGTAAACAATATCCCCTGGTGCACAGCACGAGTCAGTTATTTGCAGCAGGAAAAGAACAATATCTTGCAATACAACAACTATAACTATACAGTACAATAGCTATAAGGGAAAAAATTATGATTGCTATTTCAAAACAGGGTTTTTTTTTTCCTATAGCTGATCCATAGATGGTGCTTTTTTACAGCTGCCTATGAGAAGGTTTAGTTCTGGCCACAGGGGGGAAAGAGCCCTCTGTTTAATCAGCTCTACAGACTACACATTTAGACTACGCCTTCTTCTTCACTGTCCTGATTTGCACTTGAGACATAGATGTTTAGACTGGTTATCAACTGTACCCAGAGAGAAGTCTAAACACATTTTGCACTCACAGGATTAATGTTCTATCTCAATGAATTTCCAAACACCAAAACCACAGCTCATCAGTGCTGGAAGACAAGGGTTTAGAATCAAGGGAAAAATCATGTATTCCCTATAAAGCAATGGAAAAGCTCAGCCAGTACATTAGCTATGCAAGCCCATCAGACAATGTTCTGCTGAACTGCGGTCAGTCACATATGCTTATATAATGTTGTGTTTCCCTTTCTCTGTACAGGCTATGAGCAAACTTGGGGAGATGTTCCTGCTGAATTATGCTTAATTCAGGGGGGATATTTATGTTGATTTATTTATTTTAATTTTATTTATTATTTGGTGTTTCTCTATAAAGCCTATGAAGAAACACATGGGGCTGTTCCTGCTAAATTGTACAAGTTCTCACACTACACTGGGCAGCATGTTGCATCCCAACATGAGTTTGGCGCTTACATGCGTGGGTGTGAGTACAGCCCCCTTCACAATAATTGACTGAGTCTACTCCTGCGCTCCCGTGCTGCTGAACAGAAGAAAGCCAAACGCAGGGGAGCGCAGGTAAAAACAGTTGTGTGTAAGAGCCCTAAGGCTTTATATGGAAGCTTGTAACCAGACTGGCAGAGATGACCCCATGATTAACCCCATATTATTTCCACTAGACCAATACAAAGAAAATGTCTACCTTTGTCTATTTGTTGAAAACAAACCAGCAAACAAAAAAAGCTGATTTTTAGGGATTAGTGGATGTTGTGGTCCAGCTATAGACTTACATAGTTTACACAGTTCATCCCCCTAATAGGGGTAATTTCTAAGAACCTGATCCCACTAGGGTACTTGCCTGGACTATGTGTCAGGAGACATTCCCAACTAGTGGAGAATCTTACTCTTTCTAAGGGCCCTTACACACGGACGTTTGTTATCTGCGCCCCTGCGGCTAAACGCAACCGAACGGAACGCAGGGGAGTGCAGGTAACAAAGGCCTGTGTGTAAGGGCCCTTACACACCCAGCCTTAATGGGTGAGTACTAATTACCTTTCGCTGCTTCTAATTAACTGCAGGAAAAGCCTGAATCCCATCGTTAAAGGAGGTAACTAAGCACTTTGTCCCCACTTACTGTAAAGCGACAAGGGCTCTTACACACAAGTACTTGCTTCTGCGTTTTTCCAATGCATTCCGAGCACGAGAAGAAAAACTCATATACTGCGTTTAAACTGTTTTTTTTGCTGCAGCAGCTAAGGACATTTTTTCCGTTCCAGATGCAACCCTCTATTCTGTTGATCATCATATAAAAGCTGAAAAAATGCCCCTTGTGTAAGAGCCCAACAAGCAAATGTGAGTACAACGTTTCTTTATTATAATGAGGGTGAGTGGCCATGTCAATTTTATTCATTATAATAATGAGGGTAAGTGGGACAACAAGAGTGAATGGGGCATGCAACGTTTCTTATCATGTGTATGACAGATATGGTGCATACATGGCAGATACAAGTTGGATTGGCATTTTTTATTATAAGAAGGGGTTATGTTAATTAAATATGCAAACCAATCAGGAAGTAGCATTTATTGGGCGGCTTACATGGCTGCTATGAATTACTAGACCTTGGCAAACCATGCACTTATTATATCACCCCATAAGTGTTGTACTTCCTACCAAAAAGGTGTCTTAAAAGCACATATGCTTGGTTGGGGAAGATTATGGTGTCCCTACACAAAGATTAAGCAAAATTGATCTCATATGCACCTACTGTGAATCTTGATTGTGGGTGGGTTTAGGGGATATATAACTGAATAATACTGATAAATGGGGTTGGGGGTTCATCTGTAGCACTGTATATTGTACTTCTGCTCTGATAGGATTCTGCTGGCAAGAATGCAGACAGTGCTGATCTACGTGAATTTGTATTAACTCTTTCCTTCTCCAGTTCTCCATTCAATTAAATCAAAGGGGAAAATATAACAATCCCTAAGGGACCCTGCTAAGGTTGGAGGTCCTCCCATACTCTTTCTACCCCACCCTAAAAACCAAGCCTGATGAGAGAGGATTATGGGGCCGCACTTAATACAAGTATCCGCAGGCAGATAATTGCCCCTATCCCTGATAAGGAGCTTTGTGCACTTCATTTGCTGCGCAGTGTTGATGTAATAAGGGGCAGTTGATAGATGAGGGGCCCCTGACACACTCGCATCACATTAATCATGGGAGCCAAAGAGCAGACATGTTATGTTTCTTGCAAACATTACCTACAAATGACTCTTTGATAGATAGCATCCTGTTTGGGAAGGGGGAACAGAGGGCTCTTACTTCAAGAGAGTCATGGGCAGCACTGTGCCATAGGCAGTGCCACTGGCATCCATTGAGCAGCCCAATGCATGGGAAGGATTAAAGTGAACTAAAGTGAACACAAACATTGCTCCTGGGCCGGAGATTAAGGCACAGTATATGTTCATATGTTTTTCTCACATTGGGGGGGAGGGGGGAAGACATTTTTCCTCCGCAAGCTGGTGGGCTGGGTTCCAGGAAAAAGATGATGTAAAATAACAAAAGGTTCAGCATTGTCAGGCAGGGCCTCGGGGCAGTCCCTTGCGGCTGCAGTTGGACAGCGCTAATATGTTACCTTATTTAGGAGACGGCTGAGAATTTATTAATGGAACTTACAGTCAGTATTTAATTGGAGAAGGCATTTTGATGGTGATATTAACCCAAGTGTAAGCATGGATATATGAATATACAGAATAGTGATATGGAGACTGGTACATGGTTAAAGGGGATCTAAAGGCAAATAATAACATCCCATATTTACTTTCCTTAATGAAAAAAAATCTATCTCCAATAGACTTTAATTAAAAAAGGTCTACCATTTAAATAATAAAAATGACTGTATTCAGTGAAATTCCCACTTCGTTTTACTTGCTCTGACAGCTTCAGATGGTCCCTTACTGCTCTGCAGGAAAATTATCCTACTTTCGAAAGGCAGGGCGGAGACCCCCACCTTAATTCCTAGAACTCTGAATGGAGAAAGCCAGTGGGATGACTGGTGAAACGTCTTCAAGGAAAAAAACACAGAAAGTCCAGTTAATTTAACTTATTTCTACAGATAGCAATCAAGCTTGCTGTATCAGCTTCTATGGCAGATATTTGACTTGTGCTGTTTTAATCATTTATGACGATCCCTAAGCTTAATCCAGACCAAACTGAGCATGTGCGTGGTCTTGGTCTGGCAAAGATATTTAACAGAGATAACAGCCCCCTGCGCCAACTTTGAAAGCATAAATCATTTGTTATTTAGGTGCAGTCAGGCGAAAGCTGAAAAAATGTGTTTCCGCACACCAAATCCGTTAAAAATCGATTCACCTTTATTTGGTTCATTAAAAGAGGCATATATATAACACATTTTTTCAGCTTTCGCCTATGCCTGTATGGCCTGGGACGCCATGGATTTCCTGCACCCGCTACTTTTACAAGGTCTGCCGACTTTATACTAATGATTCATTGTGTGGTGAGTCTGAGCGGTTTTTTTCTATTTTTTCTACTGTGAACTTTATTTAGGTGCAGTCAGTCAGTATTTATACTTAGTATAAAAAATACAACATTTCCCTCGTTATTCTATTTTAGACTTTAGTTGCCCTTTAAGGATTCAGGTTATGAGGCCCATTAACTACCTACACATTTTTCTTCATAAAATATGAGTTTCTAGATTTTGCTTGCCAAAGTTTCCCCCAAATAAATTGCCATCTTGACAATTGCCAAAGTGTAGAAGAATACATCCCATATTCCCCACATCCTTCCCCCCTGAGATTTTAAAATGCTTTTGCCTTTTTCATAGGCTGAGCCCCATCCCTTTGTGTCCTGGCGATTGACTTAATTTAACTGAAATTGGATTGGAAATCAGACCAGACTTATATTACTGGCAGCAATAAAGCTTATGGGCAGAAATCTGGGAGGAAGTATTTCATTTTGTGTGTGTGACTTCTTGTCCCTTACTATACAGGGAGTAAGTGACTCTAGACAGGGGTTTCCCAGCAGTGAAAGTCTTTGTCCTAAGAATTGTATTTATATTTATTGTACTTTAATTTACTGTAATTGTAATTTCATTTATCGTACTTTTCATTGCACTTCTCATTTTTAAAACAAGGTAATAAAAATCTGTGCTGTAACAAGAAAACCCAGACTTACCCATGGAGAGTGTGAATGCTGTGTGTGTCATAATGGTATCTTCCCTCTTGGTGGCGCATTTCAATTGGGAAGGGAGGGTGGAAGGCAGGGAAGAGAGGAGCTGATGCTGTGGAGGAGACAGGGAAATGCTGTTAAAAGAACGGTTTTAGAAAATTCGAGCAATTACACATGGCTATTTGAGTAACGCTGGCTGTACCAGGGTTCCTTGATAATGTCACAACAAGCCATTAGGGCAGAGACATCTCCCGTAAAGCATTCCCACTGGCTAGAATGTAAATCGCCAGCGGGATGACACTTGGAGTGCTTTGTTTTCCAAAGTCGCCCGAAGTTTCCTCGTAAAGGCAACTTTGGGGGGACTTCCGAAAACTAAGCACTCCGAGGACCATCCCGCTAGTGATTTATATTCTAGCCAGCTGGAAGGTTTTTCCGGGAGATTATTCACCGGAAGAAGAGGCGACTTGTCGCCGGGTAACTAAATCTCTCAGAATCTTCAAGTGTGTCTCCGCCCTTAGACTGTGAGGACAAATTGAGAGCACCAATACCTAAGGACAACCTATGATTTTATCAGTCATATTATGAAAATAAAGTCATTGCTTACCATATTTATAAACAGGGTGTTCTTTCACCTTTGCTTTTCTGTTCCCTACATCACTAACAGGCTATTGGAAACAGACATGGCAGCTCCTAGGAAATTCCCTGTCACTATGGATAAAGCAGCAGATATGTACAGGGGTCCCATCAGGCTAGTGACCAAGGGGATGCGGCTTTCAGGTCATAAGCAGTGGAGCCAAAATATAGCCTAGGATAGTAAGCTCTGTAGCACCCCTTTATGGAAAGCTTCTGAATAAGCTGTTGGCACAGAAAAGGTTAAGCAAATTGCATAGGCCAAAGACAGATTCCCAGGCATCTCCCCCCCTTCCTGCTGAAAGCCCATAGCAGTCTGATCACTGTGGAACAATGTGGGGATTTTACGCCTGGCTACAATCTGATTTCACCACCTGTCCGGCCTCCTTCCCACACTCAACTGGGCATCCAGAATCTGGCTTCCTCCCGCGCTGCGTAACCAGAGAATGGGCACGGCGGCAGCGGGAAACAGCTGGACTCTAAGCAGGCAGCCCAGAAGAAGCCAAGCCTGCTCCTGGTATTGAAGAACGGCTCCCTGAAGTAAAGGTTCTCAATGACTGGGATTCTACGCCCATGTGTCTTCTCTACCTGTGTGGCTTCTGAATTAAACCTTTCCATCTGCTGTACCTCTGTCACTTAAATTGCTATGGCCCCTGAAAAAACCAGAAAGCAGTTTGAATCAAACGGATAACAAGATCCCATCTCTATTACTAATAAGCGTCAATGCAGTGTATAGCCAATTCTGCAGTGCTGTACAACAGAAGAGTCTGTGTAAACAGTACCATCTCCTGCTGGATTCAGCACAGAACAATTCCCATAAATCTCTTCATATTTCCCATTGGTCCATATAACACCTATTACATTTTGCATTCCCCTCATTCAATTGCTTTGGGTGTGAGCCCTCAATGTCAGGACCTGTGCTGAGCCCTAGGAGGCTTAATCCAACATTGGGAGTTGCAGATGCAAGGTTTCCAGTAACTTTCCAAGAAGTAGATCAGAAATCTGAGAGTTTATGAACCTGGGATTAATAACCAGACCTTATGTTATCCCTAATTCACAATGCCCCCACCCACAAATCCCAGTAGTGTGTGTCTGTGGGATTAGTGATTGATGTTTCTGTGGGCCCTGTGGTTTGCATGAAGGAAAGCCTGTTTGCACTTTGGGGTGCCAAGTGTAAGGCACCCCCAAGTGATAGGCTGGTGCTCCTATCAGCAGAAAACTGCACTGGCCTGGGGTTATAGTAGTGAGCACCACGGAGCAATCTTCTTCCTGCTCCCTCTTTCTTCGCACAGTTGCGCATGCGCAGTCGAAAAAAAAGCAGAACTTTAACTAAAAAGTCAGCTATTTCATTCTACTGAGCATACGTTTGACCAGGGAAATTTGAAGAAAGAAGAAGCCGGAAGAAGATCTCTCCGTGGTGCTCCCTAGAAAAACCCAGGGCTGGTGCAGTTTTCTGCCGATAGGAGTTTCAGGTAAGTCAATACAATCACTTGGGGGTGCCTAACATTTGGCACCCCCAAGTGCAGACAGACCTTCCTTCTCCTTTAAGGGCCACATGTCACTTTTGCAGTTGCAATTTATAGAATAGCTTGTAACATGCACACACCATAAATTACCACGGGTGATAAATAGGATTTTTTATTACAAAAACTGCATTAACGAATCAAACAGAACAGAACATATCAGCAAAGAATAAAACAAAACAGCAAAACCACAATAATCCAAATCCCTTAAACCCACTCATACCTCCCCCTGCCCACAAGGTCCACATTTCTGTCCATGGGCAACAATACAAAAACATACCTCCCAACTAGGGTTGCCACCTGTCCGGTTTTGACCAGGACAGCCCGGTATTTTGAAGGGCTGCCCGGGTCAATACTTCCTGCCCGGTTTTCCAAATAAGGAAAACCGGGCGGGATTAACTTGATTGACGCAGCGATTGGCTAATTGGCGATTGTGTCATCATAGCTCCGCTCCGTGACATCACGGAACCGCCCACCGGCGTCATGGGCCCGCCACCCTGTCCGGGTTCAGCCATAGGAAAAGGTGGCAACCCTACTCCCAACATTTTGGAATTAAAAAGAGCAATTTTTTTTTTCTTGCAAGTAGCACTGCTACATTTTTATCCACGCCCATTTTTGTGACCACACCCCCTAATTAACATGTTAATTTTATAAAATTTGGCAGATTATGAAAATATTTCTCCTGTTACTTACTTGCTGGATGGGCAGCTGCGGCTTTCTGTTCTGCAAGTGAGACATAGTTTGGGGAAATCCAACTGACTGTGGATATGCTGCGACCCACACAACACGCTCAATTACATGTTTCTCCATACACCACATAACAAGAGGGTTTGTTTAATTTTCCTTCAAGAAACTCAAGGGACTATGAATAGGGATGATGGGAATGTGAATTCTGTGACTGCCCCAAGCCTGGCATGACCAAGGCAGGAATATTTACCATACTTTCCAACTGTCGCAGGACAGTCCTGATTTTGACAGCTCAACTCGGAGTCCCGGATTGTTACTGAAATGTCCTGAGTTTCTCTTTGATCTCAGCCAGAGAAAAATACAAAGGTTCTAAAATGTAATTGCTTTTGGCAGAGAGTCTTGAATATGTGGCATGTGCACTTAAATACATTTGTAACAATTTAAGATAAGCACAGAATCAATTGCCACCAGTTAAAGGGAACTGCACAAAAATATAATTTAAGCTTTTTGAATAGTAAACATCTATCAAAAAATATGCAGACTTTTCATGGTTTTTAATGGTTTCTGACAGATCCCAAAGCCTAGCCCCCTGCTCTCCTGCTGATCTGTCTGACTACTTTGCTGAGCTGGCTGACTACTGTTACTTTGTATCAGCAGCAATCTTTCCTCAGCTTGCATCATCCATACCCCACAATTCCCTGCACATGTGATTTCAATAAGGATAGGAACGTCACAGTGCAATGCATTGTGGGTTATGTAGTTCCTGCATGCTGTCTGTAAGCTGTGGAGAAGTTACAATTGTTGTACAACTGTTACAATTTGTAACATCAGTGTTTAATCCCTCCTTCCCTGCCAGGCCCAGATTTGCGGCAAGGCCACATAGGCCCCGGGCCTAGGGCGGCAGAAACTTAGGGGCAGCATGCCGCCCAGCCGCACTTACATTTATGCCGAGCCGGAGCACTAGGGACTCTGTCCTGTCCCAGTGCTCTGGCTGAAATGGATGCACATTTGTCCGATCCGAAGGGAGGGGGCGACGGAGGAAGCCGGCCTCCAGGCGCGCGGAGATTAAGTCTGGCCCTGTCCCTGCCAGGATTTCAAATGATGCAGAAAGAGAAGAACTGTTAAACAGCTGGATTTCAGCATAGAAAATGGCATTTATTCATACTTTTTGTAACTGTGATGGGTATATTAGAGGTTTCTGTGCTATGTGGGCCTCTTTATCAAATTTTGATTTGGATGTCAGAGTTCCCCCTTTAAGATAAGCATGTGTTCAAACTTTCATAACCTGACAAATTTTTTTAAAATGAACATGGTAATTAGGAGGTGTGGTCACAAAAATGGGCATGGTCAAAGAATGTCGCCGCACACTGAGCTGCAAATCTTTTCGTCCTTTCGAGTTCCAAAATGTTGGGAGGTATAAAGCTTTGCTATACTGATATTCACCAAAGTACAGAACAGCAATGGGCAAGCCTCAGGGGCAGATTTACAAGATTTGTGCAAAAAATTAGATTTTTCTAATATGCAAATCAGGCAAATTCGACCATAGAATATTAGAATTCGAATAATTTGAATATT
>CM044448.1:45021268-45042632 GCA_024363595.1 Xenopus borealis
TATTATTCTGCTGTGCCTGGAAGCCTACATTCCCCATCATCCCCTGCAGCCTGCCAGAATTGTAGTATAACTATTTAGCTATTCTGTTTCTGCCCTAATTAACATTTATTCTATGGCCTGTAGCAGCTCAAGGGGCTCTTACTTGCGTAAAGGGGGCAGTGTTTTATTATTTTTGTTTGCTTGGTTTGTGCAGCTGCAGAATAAGTTTTTCTTGTCCATGGAAGCTGCACAGCGTGCAGTTTGGTAGATTTTCACATTAATTCAGCATTTATTTATTTTGCAGTTTTTTTTTTTTTATGGTGTGAATATAACACTGGCCCCTGCCCTAAACTGGAGCTCAGGATGCTGATTTGCAACTGCGTCACAGCACCATGTTTATCATTGCCATGCAGTTATATAGAAATGGGCGGATAAATTATTGTTTGCCCAGATTAGGTTTAACCCTTTGCGTGCTATAGAAGCAGTGGTGCCTGGCTGCCTGCATAACCATCTTCATGTTTAAAGGGTTAAACCTAATGTCAGCACTGAGCTGTGATGCTATTCAACTCACTTTAAGGGCTCCTACACACAGGCGCTTTTACCTGCGCTCTCCTGCGTTGCGTTTTGCTGCGTTCAAACGCAGGGGAGCGCAGGTATAGACGCACTCAATTATTTTCAATGGGGCTGTACTCACACGAACGCATGTGAGCGCCGAACGCAGGAAAAATGCAGCATGTTGCGTCTGAATCTGCGTTCGGCGCTTACACGCGTCTTGTGGGTACAACCTCATTGAACAAAATGAGGTGCGTCTAGACCTGCGCTCCCCTGCGGCTGAACGCAGCCAAACGCCCGTGTGTAAGGGCCCTAACTGATAGGTGGATCCCTGGTACCTGAAAAGATTGATACAGTGGTTAATACCTTACATTCTGCATTGTCATTCACTGGCCATGGTTCTGCTGATTTTATGGGGAAGCTTTTGGGGGCAGAATTATGCTATATCCTGTTTCTTTCCCCAAAGTATTTGTCACACACCAGTGATTCCTGCAGCCCCTTCACCCCTGGTTAATATTCTATTGATGTGAATGTATTTACTGTATATATATAATATACCTTTCTTTGTAAAGCGCTATAAGGACCCGCAGCACTGTATACACAATATATATGAGGGAGGACAATTAACAATATAAATACGATATATATAAATATATATAAGTACAAAAAGCTTACACAGAGCTTGAGTACCTTGTGTTAAGAGAGGCAGTAGGAAGGAGGTTCCTGCTGAGCCTACAATCTAAAGGTAGCCATAGACAGGGAGATCGGATCACAGGACCGCATACACGCAGAGATGCGCCCGCGATCCCACTAGGTTTTTTAACCTTCCTGATCGAGATCTGGCCGACTTTCTGGGGAAGCCCGTTGGATGGCCCCATAAACGGGGCAATAAGCTGCCAGCTAAGTCTGTCGGCAGCTTTTATCAGCCCGTGTATGGGGGCCTTTAGTGTAACCAGTTAATATTATATAAATGTGTTAACAGTACGGGTTAACAGTAACAAAAATACCCATCTCTGGACCCACCACCCGCATTGCACCCCTGCTTCCCTGGTAGTTCTGCCACTGCCGGTTAGTATAATATAGATATGGAACTGATAAATATTATATAAATGAGTAACCATGTAATATTACATACAGTTGTAACCTGTAAATATATTACAGATTTCTAACCAGTAAATATTATATAGATGTGTAACTATTTGAGAATATATAAATATGTAATTATTTAATACTATATAGATATATATATAACCACTTAATATTCTATAAATCTCTAACCTGTTTAAATAATATAGATGTGCAACCAGTTAATGGAATATAAATATGAAACCAGTTAATATTATATAAATGGGTATCGGTTAATATTATATAGATGTATAGCCAATTTAAATTATATAAATGTGCAGCCAGTTCATGTAATATAGATGTTTAACCGGTTAATATTATGTAGATTTGTTTCATATAATACTGATGTGTAACCAGTAAATATTAAATATATGTGTAACCATTTAATATTATATAAATGTATAACTGTCTTTATATGTTGGCAGATATTCTCCCAGGTCCAGTAGCACCATGTTCTCATTAGGGATAAATGGTCTATTGCAGGGGTGTCCAACCCGTGGCCCAGGATGGATATGAATGCAGCCCAGTTTGAAACTCATGTTGCAAAGGGTACGGGAATTGCAGGAGGGGGGACTCTACCCATTGCCCAGTTAGTAATAATAATATAATAAGTCTATTTAATATCCAGGTGTCCCAAATTCCAGTTTATAGCTGCATCTGGTTATCCAACTGGTATTGTAGTTCTTTTCTGTGCATTTTCTTTACTTTTACAAATCAAAAGTGTTTGTGTATTTCATGTGCGGCCCCAGGCACCTTTTTTTCCAATTTGGCCCAGGGAAGCCAAAAGGTTGGACATCCCTGGTCTATTGCAAGTCAGCTTGTAGTTTTGAACATAGCTCATACTGCAGCACTGCAATTGGTCATTTTTTTTATCTTTTCTACTTTTTTAATATTTGCCTTCAATCTAGAAATTACAAAACAGTCCTGTTGCTAGGGTCACTGATCAGGTGGCAGCAAATCATATCAGACTTGAGACCTGCAAGATGAAAAAGCTAAATCTGATTAGGAGTCACAATGTTATATATATATAAATCTGTGTTTGGCGCTTACACGCGTCTCTTGGGTACAACCTCATTGAAAAGAATGAGGTGCGTCTAGACCTGCGCTCCCCTGCGGCTGAACGCAGCCAAACACAACACAGGGGAGTGCAGGTCAAAAACACCCGTGTGTAAGGGCCCTTAGATCCCCCCTCCCCAGCTGTGTGGCTCCTTATTTCACTGTTGCAGCTGGAGCAGTGTGGGATGTTTATGTAGAGGGGGATGTATGGATTAAACACTGATGATTTGAAGCAGACGTGGGGCTTTAGAAGTCTCTGAGTGCTGCCGCAAACCAAACCTCTGACTCACTAGCACCAGAAACCCATCTGGCTGCTGGAAGTTCCAAATCCGATGTTTTTCCTTGTGCTTAGAGTTGGTGAAAGATCACACTGCTATACATTATACAACAGGAATGTCCAACCCATTAAAGGCTATTAATGAAACTGCTGTAGTAACTCCAAAAAGTTTTTTCCGTTAGACATCGATCATTGGTGACGGTGTGTCTCTTATTATAAATGCCTGTTGGCTAGTCTCAGCTGCATTTGCTGGATGTCTGTTCCCTGTATCTACTACAGCTTTCAACTATAGACAGAAAAGAAAAACAGAAAAAATAAGAAAATGTACTAAAAGACTTTATTCCTTACATGGTAATTTGGGAGGAAAAGGGGGTTTATGTAAAAAAAAGTTATTCCCAGTTGAGGCAGAAGAAGCTGCTGGGAGAGATTATGTACCAGTACCAGTTACTACCTGGAAACCGCATACATTTAGTTTTATGGAGAAGCTTCATTACAGACAGGAATAAATCTGGTGTTTTTTACCCAAGAATTAAGCTGAGAACTACCAAGGGAGCCCCTTGGGGAGTTAATGTGCAATTTTATCTGTACCTGGGAACTTAACTGATGCTTTATTTTGAGGGGTTGTGCTGAATGTAGGAAACAGGTTGCCCCTATTACTGATCACCTGAATGGAAACAACCAGGGGGTCTCTGCTTCCCATTCACTATCATTCCATCTTTCTGCCACTCATTTATGTATATGTTATTCCCCATGCACTGGCAGCTATGCACAACAAGCAGATCAGCTAATGTATCCAATTATCCATCACCAGAAACACTTCCCTGCACATCCTCTATTGCAGTTTTGTGGCACTTATAATTGTGGGAGTAAATCCATTCATATTCCCTGAATCCACACACACAGAACCTTTTATAGGAAATATTTAGCAGGATCACACTTCTTACCTTGGGCTGCAGGCTCCTCAGATATTTCATGAATGCTTAAAATATCCTGGCTAGGAGGGGTCCTCTGCCCTAAATTCTGCTTTTGTATATTTTTTATTGGCGCAGCAACATACCTCCCAAGTGTCCCTTTTTCAGAGGGACAGTCCCTCTTTTGACAGCTCAGCCTGCAGTCCCTCATTTGTACTGGAAAGTCCCTCTTTTATCTGCACTGAGCAGCCAGTAAAAGAAACAAATTTTCTACTTAATTGGCTTTTGGCAGAGAGCCCAGAACAGCTAACAGGTGCAAATAAGATGCTTTGTAACAATTTTAAGATAAGAAAAAAAGTAATTTTAACAGTTTAGATAAGGAAAAATATTCTCAGACTTTTATAACTTGCCAAATTTTATAAAATTAACATGGTAATAAGGGGTGTGTGACCACAAAAATGGGTGTGGTCAAAACAATTCTCCATGCTAAGGTTCCAAATTTTGTTGTCCCTCTTTTAATTTCCAAAATTTTGGGAGGTATGCAGCAAATCCTTTACTTTCATAATAAGGAGGAACCCATGCCCACATTCCTCATTTCCTGATGTATATGTAATCATCGCTTTCTGTTCTGTTGAACTTCTCAAAATAAACCAGCTTTTCTCTACAAATAGAAACTTGTTCGTTCTTTAATAATTTAGTAATATAGAGAAACTGTTCATTTCATCAAGATGTGAAACAGATAAGATTTATTCACTATAGATGTGTAATGGATTAATAATTTACAGATGTGTAACCATTTAATCCCATATAGATGTGTAACTTGTAAATATTATATAGATGTAAAACCGGTTACTGTTCTATTGATGTGTAACCTTTTATCATTATATAGATGTGTAACCAGTAAATATTATATAGATGTAAAACCGGTTACTGTTCTATTGATGTGTAACCTTTTATCATTATATAGATGTGTAACCAGTAAATATTATATAGATGTAAAACCTGTTACTGTTCTATTGATGTATAACCTTCATTTAAATCATTATATAGATGTGTAAATTTTCATTATTATTATTATATAGATGTATAACTGGTTTATATTATATTGACATGTAACCAGTTACCATGTTAATAAGGAGTATGTTGCTTACAATATAGAGGAGGGAATATTTTCTCGGTTGGTGTGGTTTCGAGCCACTGGCAGGATGTAGAATTTGGGATATTTCTCAGTGGTTCCCAGGGAGAGGATCTGGTGCTGAGTCAGGCAAAGGCTTTTGGCTCCTGAGTTACAATATGGGGAGAGTGAATGGATATTTGGGAAACATGAGGCAAACCAATTACCAGATCTCCTGCTGAGCAGTAACACAGGCAAAGGCCGGGGCTTTGTGCTTCCCAGAGCGCCTACATGTCAGTGGGAGACGATTAGAAAAGGATTGAGATTTTAGTATTCTGGCCAATTCTCTTATGTGTGCAGGGAGACTGCTGTACCACAATCTTATAGTTCTGTAGGTCTGGGGCACAGATGGAGAACATTTCTTGTCTGTTTTGTACCAGACATCACTCACATGCCTACATTTTACATGCTAAGCAAGTTACAGATCTGTAAAATCTGATCAGGTTACATACCAATACCATTAATCCCTAGGTTGTTAGGGTGAGTGGCCCTAACAACTAGACAGTACGCTCAAAAATCTGCAATACTCCATATGAGCAATCATTATTAATTCAAAGTCCCAAATAGAAATAGAAATAATCTTTATATCTGTTTCCAGGGTAAAGATAATATTTCACTACAGAATGTAGTTACCCTTGAATGCAATGAAAGCTGCCGCAGATTTAAGCAAGGGGGTACATACCTAATGTCACCTCATTTTTTCCCTTATTATTTGTAGATCAGTTGGAAATCTTCTTTTGTTCTCTGTATCTGAGTTTATTTTATCTGTGTTCTGAGTGTCCGCCCTTGTCAAACATTTCTTTTCAAGTAAATCTTCCTCTTGCATTTTGAACTGATGAGCTGTGAAATGACCAGGCCAAAAACTAGACAATAAGCCAGTGAAGGAGTAGCGTGAATTGTATAAACTGACCTGCAGCTGAACTACAATTCCCAGCGTACCTTCAGCTGGATAATACTGGTTATCAAATAGCTGTGCAAGTTATGCATCTGAGATGCAATGGCACTTTTCTATTGTACAGCACTGTGGAATGTGTTGGCAACAATTGCACAATATAAAATATTTGCCGTAGTTACTGCAACACCCAGCTTCTCTCTGACATTTATACTGTACATGTGGAGTCCCAGAATTCTGTCATTGAAGGGCCCCTGATTTTCTGAAAGTCAAGCATTCAGTTGTTGCCTGGGCAGGAAAGGGTTATGTGCTCACCCTCACTGGGCTTGGCTGACTCGGCCAGACAAAATGAAAGCCAAATGTTTCAGACTCTGTTTCTCTTTCTCCTGCGCCACAAGAAAAACCCAAATAATCTGAGTGCCGGGAGCGTGGGCACTTGGAAGGGTTTGTGGCAGTAATTAGAGCAGCTGTACTGTTCACCTTCCAACACTTTTTTAAGTTCAGTTTCAGATAATATACAACAAGTAAAGACTTTTTCCAATCACTTTTTATTTCTACTATTGAAGTGTAAAGTGTAATTTTTCACCTTCCACAGGAGCTCTGTGATGGGGTTCGCCAAACCTGTAAACGGTTCTAAATTGACAAATTTAGTTGATCCATTTCTTATCTTTGTCCCTACTGAGCAGAATCTCTGGGTTTCATTACAGGCAGCTGTTAGAATTGATACAATAGCTGCTAATACAGAGAGGCTGCTGAGAAATTGATCAACTAAATGTTGCAAAATTGTAACAGTTTAGAGTCTGCACTTGAATTTCTGAGCTGCCAGACTCAAACACCATTTAACTTCAAATTTAGATTTTGGAAAAAAAAACAAAACATGGAAATTAAAAATAGTACTTACTGGGGAACAAACTGAAAAAGGTGTTTGGAAGGTGAATGACCCCTTTAACACTGCCCCTGTGTCCATGGAAAAAAGGTACCATCACCCCCTACAGGACTTTGTGTCCATCATTTGTGATGCCCAAAGTTGATATTAGGTGGGGACAGTAGGTACTCAGTGTCTTCATCATAGAGGGGGGCCCAAAAAGACACACGGATGCAATTTGCAGGTTGCAATAAAGTAACTCATTAGGGAGGAGACTTGGCATAACAATGCATGCAGGGGGAAAAAGGGAGTAGAGATCTAAGCAACTCCCAAAAACCCTGCAGTAGTTGGCATATCTGGTAAGGGCAATGCTTTGCATGTTTTGTTGCCAAAGCTTTTTATTGGCCACTTAACTGCACTGGGCACTTGGAGGCTTTCCCTATGTGCTGTTGCCCTTAAAGGGCATGTAAAGTTTTACTTTCTTTAATGAAAAAGAAACCTATGTCCAATATACTTTAATTAAAAGTGGGTACCGTTATTATAAGAATCCTGACTGTATTCAGTTAAATTCTCCCTTCATTTACTGATGTGGATAGGAATAGTCAGACGGTCCCTAACTGCTGGCAGGGAAACAATCATACTTATGAACAGCAGGGGGAGCCCCCACCTTACTTCCCAGCCATGCAGAACTCACGCAGCTTTGTTTGCTTATAATTGATAATTTTACCGGCCTGGCCGGTATTTTTGATGGTTGATCCCAATGTTATTAATAGGAAGAAAAGATAAATATATAGGAAGGCCGGTATTTTTTTCAAGAAAAGGTGGCAACCCTAATAAGTTGCCCCCTGTGCCCAACTTTGAAAGCATAAATCATTTGTTTGATTAGGCTTGTGGTGCAGTAAGTTCATGTTTATGTTTAGTATACAAAATACAGCATTTCTAGCCTTATTCTATTTTACACTTTCCTTGTCCTTTAATAAGGTAGAAAGTCTAGAAGTATGAGAGAAGGTTGGGGCACTAACCAATACTGGTGGTGGTGGGGGTTGGTTTTTCTAATTAAAATAAAATAAAAATGTTTATAGAAAAGAAACATTGCTTCTGGGAATCACTACAACTTTCCCAACATTTAGAGTGAAAATTGGAGACAGATTCTGTGGGATAAACTAGCAGCGAAATTGGAAAATTTCCAGGGAACTAAAAAAAAAAGCAGGTATGGGGGTGTGAAAGAATGCTGAGGGTGCTGGAAGTTGTAGATTATGATGGTTGGAGTCCAGGGAGCTGTGATTCGTGCCCTTAGAAAAGATAAACTATCTGGCCTAGTGGGGTCACAAAAGGGTTAAGCCCCTCCAGACTAGGAAATGACCCCCCCTCCCCAGTTATTAACTCCAAGCCATTTGTGTGTCTGTAGCCCAATTCCCCATTGATTACAGACAGGGAGTTCCCATAATGCCCAACACAATCCTTCCATTATAACCAATGGGCACTACCACATTAACAGGGGTCACTGCTTCCTGTAATAGGATCCCTCCTCCCCAAGGAGGGGCACTTGGGATTTCCCTGGAGGCACAAGATAATGAGAAGCTGATGAGTTAAAGGGGCAGATAACAAGAACAGATTATGGTTCTATGAACAGGCCAATTACCCGAGGATTTGTTTATGGGGCTTCAAAAAGAGATTGAAGGCTATGGACACACATATGTTACTCTGTGGCCTTCTTAGCACGGTCCATGCGGCAGTTTTTAAAAAAAAACTTATAGCTGCGTAAATACGCTAGTGGAAGTGCCAATGACTAAACTTGAAACCGCCGTGGAGAAACCTATGTGTGTCCATAGCCTTAGGGTATTTTTAAAAACGCCAACTGCTGTGTAAATATACTTTGTGGTTTCAAGTTTAGGCAATGACACTTCCGCTAGCGTATTTACAAAGTGGTCGTTTTTTTCTAAAAACTGTGTACCGCGGCGGAAAAATGGATATGTGTCTGGGGCCCAAGGAGAATCCTGTGTGGGGTTGCAAATTTACAGCTATGAAGTGGTTACAGGACTACAACTAAAATACCATTGGCCCACAGGATCAATGCAAGCAAGTGCTTTGCGTGTTTATTGCTGATGCAACGTTTCGGGGTCACGCCCCTTTCTCAAGCATCGGGGCGTGACCCCGAAACGTTGCATCAGCAATAAACACGCAAAGCACTTGCTTGCATTGATCCTGTGTGCCATTGGTATTTTTTTGCTGGACTCTATGTGAGGTGGCCGAGCCTCTACCTTTTTGAGCACCAGGTAACACTTATTTGATTTGAAGAAGGGTGTGCGGGAGCCTGTACTGATCTACAGGACTACAACTCCCAGCATCCTCTGGCAGTTTTTTGGTGCTGTCATTATAAGACTATACACAAAGTGCATGTAAAGCACAAAGCTACAAAATCATTTCTATGTCTTTATACAATACCAAAGTAATCAGTTATTACTATTATTATTATTATGTGGGGCAGTGGTGAAAGTGACAGGAGGAGGACACAGCTGCCAGTCAGTGCTGTGCACATTTCACAGCAATAGCTCCACCCCCTGACTCAGAGCAGAACGCACACTCTGTATATGCAGAAAAGTCAAATCAATGGGATCTTAAAGAATTTCCCTTATAAGCAGGGGCACACTGCAGATTCGGGGAGATTTAGTTACCCAGCGACTAATCACATTTTCTTTGGGGCGACAATCTACCCAAACTGCCTTCCCGCCAGCTATAATGTAAAATCACTAGCGGTTTGGCACTCGCATCGCTTCGTTTTCCAAAGTTGCCTCACAAGGATTGCCTTACGGTTGACTCACAAGGTTGCCTCGTGATTATCACCCTGAAAAGAGTCGATTAAATCTCCCCGAATCTGCCTGTGTGTCCCTACCCAAAGCTACCCAGCAGAGTTTATAATATAATTCCCTGTCACACATACCGTGCTCACTGGAAGTTTGGATGCCCGTATCAGCAAAACCCAAATGTGCCAGTGCTATTGTTTGAATTGGTGACATTCTGCAGTCAAGAGATCTGTCAGCACCTGGGGGTTATAGAGGTTGGGATGCAGGGGGTCAGAATGCCTGTGGATCAGACAATTTCCCCTTCGCAGCCTCTCAAGTGCCCAGATAAACAGGGAGCGTCTCCAAGCCCCAGACTAAACAAACAGAGTTCTGTGTTCCTGGCCCTGCTCTCTGTTCTGATCTTAGAAGGTAAAGAGAGGGAAAGGGGGTCCAACAGTGTAGTAATTACTAAACTACAACTCCCAGCATCCCCCGGCAGGCAAGGGTATTATAAACTTCACCTGCATCAAAAATTGACGCCGGCAACAATTTACCAAAATGCCCATTGACCAATGCAATAGACATGCAATCATAAAAAGTTGTTTCACAAATTTCCCCCGTTTCTTGAATGTCACAGGAAAATCGCAAAAATTTTAGCAAATCAACAAATTCGCCCATCACTATTCACCAGCATTGAGTTTAGAATCTCAAAGGATTAGATAATTCACATGTTTCAGAGAAAGTAGTAGGGCAAGCTCCCAAAGCAAATCAGTCAGTGTTTCTGTGCCCAATACTCGTTACCAACACTAGGGGGCAGATTCATTAACATCTGAAAATCCGCCTGCATAGGCGAATTTTCGCCAGCGCTACGCAAATCCACTAAAGTGCGAATTTACGCTCAGGCCGGCGAATGGTATTGTAGTTGCGCTAGTGTTACTTCGCTAGGCAGAGCGCTGTTACGCTAGCGAAGCCTAATTTGCATACGGCGGGAACTTTATACGTTACAGCCACTACATTCCACTACACAAGCCCAGGAAACCTTTAATAAATTATATAAAGTTGTCCTAAATTATATAAAGTTGTCCTATTACCCTAAACATGTGCCCCCTGTATAGTTGTGTTGCCATATGTTAGGAAATGTAGGAGGGAAGGAGGGTAACCCCCCAAAAAAATTATCAATCTTTTTCAGACTATCACCCTCCTATGCTAAAGTACGTCGGCATTTTTTTGGGACTTAGAAAAAATTAGAATTTTTTTTTTCAACCTCCTAGGCGAAGTATTGAACTTTGCCTGCTCTGACCAGGTGAAGTAACGTAGCGTAAGTAGCGTAAGTAGCGTAAGTGCTAACATTGAGCAAAATGTTCATCTTAGTGAATTTGCTAAGTTACGATCCTTCGTCAGTGCGCAACTTCGCTTGGCGTAAGGGTGCGAAGTTCCGCAAGTCTTTCTACTTCGCTAGCGAAAATTCCCACAGCCGGTGTTAGTGAATTTGCGAATTTCCGATTTGACGTCATGCTGGCGAATTAGCGCTAGCGTTAGACGCTTTGCGCTTTAGTGAATCTGCCCTTAGGACTAAATTAAAGGCAAAGTAAACCTTTAACAACAGCTGAAGGGTCATATTCCTATCCTTTGGGACCCCCATGGCTCTGACATAAGAATGGGGTTGCCTGGGAGATATTTAGCCATAAAGTAGGAGAATTGAGTCACATGGGCACCTGAAATAGGTTCTTCTGAGCCAGCAGTGCCCTGCGCACTTATTTCTCTGCTATTTTAGTCTGTACAAAATCACATACTGGTGCACCCAGAAATAGATCCGTAAAGATCAAACTCCCTGCGCAATTCCCCAGTGCTGTAATGCAAAAAATGGCATTTCAAGGCAGACTGCAATTGGTCAGTTTTTTTTGCTGGTTATTCAATCATTCAACGTGTCAGGTTGTATCTGTAATTATATCCCAGTCAATCTGACTACTGACTTGAAGCTACTTTAGTGTGAATGTTAAGAGTGGTACCCATGACTAAATGTGGCCATACACAGAGAGATCTGCTCGTTTGGTGATGTCGCCAAACGAGCTGATCTCTCCCCGATATGCCCACCTTGAGGTGGGCGATATCGGCTGATTCGATCGTGGGCCCTAGGGCCCAACGTTCGGATCATAATGGAAGCCATATGGGTGGTCGGATCTCGAACATCAACGAACAGATGCGGCCGCGATCCGAAGGGATTTTTAGTCCCACCCGATCAACATCTGGCTGACTTCGATCAGTAAAGCATGTTGGAGGGCCCCATACAAGGGCCAATAAGGGTAGGGGTAGGGGCAGACAAGCAGTTTCAGGGAGATTTAGTCGCCAGGCGACTTATCACCTCTTCCTCCCAGCGACAATCTCCCCAAACTGCCTTCTTCCTGGCTTCCGTGTGCTTCAATGAGGAATCGCCTGTGCTAATTCACTTGTGGCGATTCGATTTCCGAAGTGCCGCGAGTGAATTAGCCCAGACGATTCCTCATTGAAGCGCACAAAAGGCAGTTCGGGGAAGAGTCCCAAATCTGCACAAGGTCTTAAACTGCCCTTTCTGCACTTAGTAGCATCCAGTTAGAATGTAAGTTCTTTGGGTCAAGAGTATGCTGTCTATGTATGTGATGACAAATATTACTCACTGAGAATCTAGAGAATTTGTGTGTGCAGAGATTTAAAAGAGCTTAGTCTCAATGTGATTGGGTTAATTTAGTGATTGGATGTTCAGATTGGATGTTCAGGCTCCTAGAATGCTGGCTAGAACTCTAGGGTCAATAATCCAATGCAACTGAGCATAACAAGGACTACAAGGCATTACTGAGGAGAGGGGAGGAAAGGTGTTTGGCTGGATCTGCAAGGAATTATAGAAAATACAAGAGCCTCTTATTCCTCAGCTCTCTGAATGGTCTATGACTCTAACCCAACAATGTGCAGCTAATTGGATCAATGTGTAAAGAAACCTCCAAACACTAAACAAACATTGACTCTTGAGGAACCAATTAAATAATTCTTAAAGGTCCATCCCCATTCCATCTACTGCCCTAGCTCACTCAAAGGCCACAAAGCCAAATATTTTTTATTAATGTATTTGCATTTATACATATGGCTGGGAACTACCATACTGTTTTCCAGAACAGCATCAGAGTATAGTTTATGGTGAATATTGAAGCTGGTTAAACCAACTCATGTAGTGCCTGAATAAAGACACTATGGTGAAACACAGACTGCTCCACAGGCTCTCTGGGTAAAATGTCTCCATTATCCACAAGTTTTATTGAGTTGATTGCCTTATAATATTGCGCACACAGAAGGTCTGGTAGGTCATTTGTTAGAGGAGAGGGACAGGTAGGAGAGAGTGTTAATTTCAAGGTTTGGCGCTCTGCAACAAACTCCTAGCTCTTCTGAGATTCTGGGAGTGGTAGTTCCAAAGTGACAGGTTTAGACATATGTATAGGGTCCAGCCCCTGTAATAATCCTGTATCTACAAGGCTCCCATAAATGGCTTCCCTGTCCGACGGGATTACGAAGAAGGATGCAGCCTGTTTACGTGGTACTGTGTGTGTGTGGCCTGACATGGTTTGACAGGCGCAGCCAAAATCCAGCTAATCTCTGCTTACAGAAATGTGAAAAGTATCCAAAAAACAAGGCTGGGATGTCATTTCCCTTCCTGACATGTTATCTCCTGCATGAGCCAAGCGCTTCCCCAGCCAGCCCCTCCACCGGCCCACATACCTGAGGCATTAGCAAGAAGCACACGTGATGCTCAAGGTATGACTCTGCCAGGCTCATAAGTGGGGCCAGCTTCAACTGTGGGGTAAATAGCAATAGGAGGCAGGGGGTATTTGGAACTAAACTAGGGGAACAGATTTAGGGCTAAGAAACAACAGAAAAGACGGCTGAAACAGAAAAATAACATAGTTACATAGTTAAATTGGGTTGAAAAAAGACAAGAGTCCATCAAGTTCAACCCCTCCAAATTAAAAACCCAGCATACATACACACACACACACATCTCCACTCTTTCAAACACAAACCATATATGCCCATAGCTATACTAACTGTAGAGTTTAGTATCACAATAGCCTTTGATATTATGTCTGTCCAAAAAATCATCCAAGCCCCTCTTAAAAGCATCAATAGAATCAGCCATCACAACATCACCCGGCAGTGCATTCCATAACCTCACTGTCCTGACTGTGAAGAACCACCTACGCTGCTTCAAATGAAAGTCCTTTTCTTCTAGTCTGAAGGGGTGGCCTCTGGTGCGGTGATCCTCTTTATGGGTAAAAAGGTCCCCTGATATTTGTCTATAATGTCCTCTAATGTATTTGTAAAGTGTAATCATGTCCCCTCGCAAGCGCCTTTTTTCCAGAGAAAACAACCCCAACCTGGACAGTCTCAACTCATAATTTAAGTCTTCCATCCCTCTAACCAGTTTAGTTGCACGTCTCTGCACTCTCTCCAGCTCATTTACATCCCTCCTAAGGACAGGAGTCCAAAACTGCACTGCATACTCCAGATGAGGCCTTACTAGGGATCTATAACAGGTCCCAAACACAATGGTTTGGACACTCAATATCCCCAACCTTTTTCACCCGTGAGCCACATTCAAATGTAAAAAGAGTTGGGGAGCAACACAAGCATGAAAAATTCCCTGGGGTTGCCAAATAAGGGCTGTGATTGGCTATTTGGTAGCCCCTTTGGGACTGGCAGCCAGGCCCGGACTGGCAATCTGTGGGTTAGGGCAAATGCCAGATGCTATAAGGTGCCATAGAAAGTCAGTATTTAGTGGGCTGGTGGGGACTGTTTGGGCCTCTATGTGGGCTGATTGGGCCTCTGTGTACCTGAAATGCCAGGGCCTATTTTGATTCTCAGTCCAGTCCTGCTGGCAGCCTACAGGAGGCTCTGCTTGGTATTATACTTAGTTTTTATGCAATTAAAACTTGCTTGCTCAAGCCTGGAATTAAAAAATAAGCACCTGCTATGAGGACAATGAGAGCAACATCCAAGGGGTTGGAAAGCAACATGTTGCTCGCGAGCTACTGGTTGGGGATCACTGGTCTAAGGGAAACTATGGTATCTCCATCTCATATGTATAAATACAAACATACAGAGAAGGAATTGTTTGGCACATGTTAGCTATACCCTCATACTGTACTCTGAAGCAAAAAAAAAGAAACAAAAAAACACTGAAACAAGCTGTGAAAATGGACGCCTCAAGCTTTACCATCATCAGAGCTGTCAATTTTTTAAAGGGAATGCAAAGGCAAAAAATAAAATCCCATTTTTACTTTCTTTAATGAAAAATAAATCTATCGCCAATATACTACAATTAAAAAATGTCTTCTGTTTTTATAACAAACCAGTGAATTCTCTCTTCCTTTACTGCTGGGGATATAAATTGTCAGACTGTCCCTAACTGCTCTGCAGGGAAACAGTCACACTTTCAGAGACCCCCCCCACCGTATTTTCCAGAACTCAAACAGCTGTGTCTGTTTCCCTGTAAAACAACCAGTGACTGTGTAGATATTTGTATCCACAGACCCAGTGCAGTCTGTTATTCTGATTATTGATCAGTCTTGCTCTATTGGCTTCTTTAGCAGATATTATTTGACTTGTGCTGTGTTGATCATTTATGATGATCCCTAAGCTTAACCTCCCAACTGAAGCCCAGGCCACACTGAGCATGTGCACAGTCTTGGTCTTGCAAAGATGTATAACAAAGTTACAAGACGACAGCCCCCTGTGGCCAACTTTGAAAGCATAAATCATTTGTTTGATTAGGCTTGTGGTGCAGTAAGTTCATGTTTATGTTTAGTATACAAAATACAGAATTTCTAGCCTTATACTTTTTTAGACTTTCCTTGTCCTTTAATTAAAGTTCCTTTATATTGCTAGTTTCTCAGTGATCCTGGTATTTGGGTTAATACTGCGACTGCGACACAGTAAAATCAGTGGTTGAAGAGCAGGAGATTGTGCATTTTTATATCTTTAAGCAGAAACTGCCTGAAGTGGCAAACAAAAGGGTCCTGAAAGATTTTAGGCTTCTCAGTTTTGGCTGAAGTTCAGGTTGTTAAAGGGACAGACCCAAAATATGGTGGGTACATATAGATAATATATGTCTTTAATATAGATGGCGAATTTGCCAGGGGCGATCCCAGCCATTTTGGTGCCTGAGGCGGCTTCTGTTTTGCCACCCCCCTCCCCACGGCACTTACTTTTTCCAGTGCTGGATGGGGGGTCGGAGGGGTCCTCGTCATTAGTGTAGACCGCACAACTACGTGCTCTGCATTAGAATTTCCAGGTTGAAAACCAGAAATTTGGCTCATAAAGTTACCAGGAGTGCCGTTTTTGCCACCCCTGTTAACCGCCTGAAGCGAGAGTCTCAACTGGCCTCATTGGCAGAGCGCCCCTGGAACTTGCTTGAAGTGGCCATTATTCTTAAAAATGTCCAAGGAATCAAAAGAAATCCTCTATTGTCCTTGACATGAGCCCAACATAAAATAAATGTGGAAGTGCTTCAAATGGTTAAAAAAAATGACCAAAAAATATATTAAACAGTTTAACAACTTTTAAACATAATCCCACATCAAAATATGAAAAAAAACCAAGTTTTGTCTTTTATAATGACTTTTCAGCATACAGGATATGATGTCACGGATGTAAGATTGTTGAGGATGATAGCTTCATCTCATTAGTTCGCCAGCTATAAAATGGGTAACCACCATTCCATAATTAACAGCTTTCTGGATAATGGGTCATATACCTGCAGTCAGTTAATCAGTAGTAAAATTGCTTCAATTCCTCTCAGGTATAAGATGAAAGTTTACAGCAGGATGAGCTTCCCCTTTAATCCCAGCCCTTACACAAGAAGGGTTAACCAGGCACACACTGTTTTTGCTTGTTGAGGAGACACGTGTCACCCACAAGTGGCTATTTCTGCAAGAAGCCCAAATTAGTATCCTCAATGGACATCTGCTGCTTCTGTAAAAAAAACCAAATCTGCAAACACTTAGAACAATTTCTGCGGGACAGAAGGCAACGTAATCCCCATTCCTCATCTGGCTCCCACATCTGAGAAACTGCCACTCACACCGCTCTTTCTAAATATTGGCACAAGCCTTGGAGTCCAGCAGAGATGGAGATGGGATCCTCTCAGGGTAACAAAATACCCCTTGAGGTTCTGTGATGGGAAATATGAATGATCTGAGGCAGTGGCGTAACTACTTTCTGGTGGGCCCTGGTACAGGAAAGGCACCTGGGCCCCCCTGTCGGGCCCTTACCTCTATAAATCTGTGTTGATGGCATGTGTGCTGTAAAATCTCCCCCTAGATATCCGCCTACCATAACTATTTTCGTGGCTCCGATGGGCTCCAAGGGAGTGGGGGCCCTGGTGCAATTGCACCCCCTGCACCCCTGGTAGTTACGCCACTGATCTGAGGAGATTTAGCAAGTCTAAAAGTGAATGAAATTAAGGTTTAGCAACAATGTATCCACCGCCATTCTCTTCTACTCACAAAACAGCTTTCCCATTTCTATATTTTACCCTATTCCATAACATATCATACACATGCCGGGTGTTAGAGTGATAGGATACTGTGTTCTGTGCCTCCCCTCAGTCTGTTACCCGCCAGCACCTGTTTGCTCCACTATATTACCCATCAGCCACTGTCTCCTTTAATGTGTTTCCCACCAGCCCCTATCTCCCCCAGTCTGTTACCCACCAGCCCCTGTCTCACTCAATGTGTTACCCTCTGGTCTCTGTCTCTCTCTATGTGATACCCACCAGTCCCTGTCTCCCTCTGTGTGCTACCCTCTAGTCTCTATTTCCCCCTATGTGTTACCCACCAGCCCCTGTCTCACTCAATGTGTTACCATCTGGTCTCTGTCTCCCCCCATGTGTTACCCACCGGCCCCTGTCTCCCTCTGTGTGTTTCCCACTGGTCCCCATCTCCCTCAGTCTTTTGCCAACCAGCCAGTCTCCCCTAATGTGTTACCCACCAGCCCCTGTCTCCCCAACATGTTACCCACCAGCCCCTGTCTCCCCAACATGTTACCCACCAACCCCTGTCTTCCCCAGTCAATTATCCCCCAGCCCCAGTCTCTCCTTGTGTATTACCTGCTGACCCTAGTCTCTCCCAGTGTATCACTGGAAAGGTTTCTGTATAGAAAAAGAAGAAATATGCGATATACTATAGGAGTTGTCTGTGTGAGAGGAATGTCGTGTGTTGTGAAATTTATAATACAGTCCTAATTCCCCCTTCAGAGCTGTGAACACTAACAGGGCGATGAGAAGACAATACCCAGTCGAAACCCACAGTGCTGAGGGAAGTGGATTAGTGGGATTACGCCCAATGAAAAGCCACAGAGAAACTGAGATTTACCATGGACATACTGTTAAAGAGATATAAGCATGGAAAAGCCACTTCATCCCGTGCAAAGATTAAAGGATCAGCCCTTGTGATGAACTTACTGAACTTTCTGCCTTTTATGTAACATTTATGGTTAAATCACTGCTATACACAGTTCAAGGGCTGAAACTGGTGCTGGAGATGCAGAACTTGCAGAGTAAAACAAAAAATCCTTTCTTGTTATCAGTCGACAGTCTGTGTTTTTATGTTACGCTATACATGGCTTCCTATTTCATGGCTAAGACAATGCCGAGGAAAAGGGTGTTCAGGTCCATGTGTCCTCTACAGATTTTCTCCATATTTGCCAATTGTCACATTACTGACACAGGTGTATTACATAGACCATGGTCCCACAACCTTTTTTTTTTTTTTTACCCATGAGCCACATTCAGGTATAAAAAGAGTTGTGGAGCAACACAAGCATGAACTAAAGTTCCTAGGAGGTGCCACATATGTGCTGTCATTTTCTATCTGGATTGGCAGCCTACATGAGATGTCTGGCAGTACAAATGGTTCTAATGCACCCAAAACTTGCCTCCAAACCAGGAATTCAAAAATAAGCACCTGCCTTTAAGGCTAAGGCCAGACGGGGAGATTCGGGGGCATTTTGTCGCCTGGCGACTTGTAGCCGCGACTTGTAGCCCCCGAACCTCCCCGAATAGCCAAGTCCTGAGGCGCACCGGCGTTACTTGAAAACGCCGGCGCCTATTCACACGCAGCGGCGCGATTTTTGAAATCGCTCCAAATTGCCTCGCAAGTCAATTTGGAGCGATTTCAAAAATCGCGCCGCTGCGTGTGAATAGGCGCCGGCGTTTTCAAGTAACGCCGGTGCGCCTCAGGACCTGGCTATTCGGGGAGGTTCGGGGGCTACAAGTCGCGGCTACAAGTCGCCAGGCGACAAAATGCCCCCGAATCTCCCCGTCTGCCCTAGCCCTAAGCCCTTTGGGAGCTACATCCAAGGGGTGGGAGAGCAATATGTTGTTTTGGATTACTAACAAAAACTGTACCCACTTTTCCCTCTAAGCTGTGTGCTCATGCACACACACAAGTTTTGAGGACAGCACACACATTAATTTGTGGTGTGCACAAAGAATCTTTTGCGAAAACATATCATTTTGATGTACACACACAATTCTAAAAAGTGCACACAAAACAATTTTTTTCCGTACATGGCCAAGAAAAAATTACAGGGACAGTACCATGGGCCCCTGAGTGTCTGTATTGAATCCAGACCAGGAACACTAAACAATTCTACAGGCTGATCAACCGTGCAATGCACGTCCCAGCACAGCAACCTGTTGGGCCTCATTATGCAGAACACAGAGCATTTTGGACAGATCAGCTGCAGATACTGGTGGAGTTCACATAAAATAAATGACTGGCTCCTTGATAAATGGTTCTGTTAGAGGCACAGATAGTCAGGGCAGATAAAGAGTCATGGCTGTGTGTGTGAAAATGTGGTCTCGGTCACCCTTCCATACTTGTAAATAGGTTACTCAGTGTGGAAAAATTACACATCACACACAATTACACATCTCTGCATTAGCCACCTTCTTGTTTATACACCAGATAATTGCTGGGTATAAATATCTGAAGACAGGAAAACAACTGCTGTATTTAATGTCCTAATCCATGCAAAAGCAGGGCTGCCTTAGGTGGGGAAGGAGCTGGCCATCTCAGTACAAGAATAATGTCCCAGTACAAGAATAGTATTATTAACAGCCAATCACAAGTCTTTCATGGATATTCTTGCAGTTTACATATATGCCGTATATAAATATACAGGTACACTTATGCCAATATACACACACATACAACGCTGCGAAAAAAGTTGGCATTATATAAATACATATTATTAATAATAATAATAATAATAATATAACAGTTACAGTCAAGGACCCACTAACTAAATAGTTAATTATTCCCCAGTTTCCAGATGGCGTCTTTGAAGCCATAAAAGAGTTATAAGTAAACAGCCCCAAATATCACCAGCACAATGACACATGCAGAGCAATTAGGAGCAAAGTGAATAGAAAGAAACCGTTTCTATCCCTATTCACCATACAAAGGGGCGACAGTCGCCTGATGCCATAAAGCATAATGTTCCCGGCCGGCATTTGACATACGACACTTTAGGTTCAGAGGGTGCACACAGGAGCCATTTATATCCATTTTCTGTGCCTTGGTCTAAAACAAAGTTCAATGCCGGTTATTTTTTAGGGGCCCCTTAATGCTGCTTGGATGAGGCTTTCATCATATCTCTACTACAGACTGGCCCCATTTCATGCCCTTGGGCTGTGCAATAACCTAGAACACTGGGCACAGAACAGCATAATGCAGGAATTAGCCAGAATCCCTGGCTTTCAGGGACTCTGTGCTTGTTGGGCGATTATGGGGGAAGGGGGCAGCAGTTTGGCAGCTATCACACATATAGATAATTATTCTATAAATAACATTTCTTTTCCCTTTAAATTACTTTTATGTGTTTGTTTCCCTCCCAGTGAGACCCTGATCCGAGGGGTGTCTCTATATATCTGGGGGCACTAAAATCAGCCAACACGGGAAAGACACAATAGTCACTGCACAACACTAACAGCTCCAGCACCTCAGCAGCTGTCACCCAGGTCATTAAATTTCAAATGAACACAAGAAGGGACCCCCTGCTGCTTTTACTGCCCTGTTCTACCAAGCTCTTAGCATATAGGTCTGGCTGTGCTACTAATTAGTCACCAACACATATACACAGAAATAGGTTAACTACCAACAACTTCAGCAACTGTCCCACTGCAAGACTACAGATATTGGATAACGTAACAGTATAAAGTTTCCCCTGTTCTCACAACTTCTGCTTCACCTAAAGTTAATAATGAGGTGCTGAGAGAAGTCTCTGGAACTTCCAATATCCAAACAAATCCAACATACCTCCTTGTGAAGTGCTCAGGCCTCCCAATTTCTTTCCAGGATCTGGGAATCCATTTCCATCCAGAATGGAATTCTTGGCTTCCTTCTTGTGTGCGGTGCTGACTGGTCCAGAATTCTCCATGTTACTGACTCATATTCCGGAGTGGAGAATCTGAAACAAAAATAAAATAAATAAGGAAACTGATCTGAGAGGATTACTGTTCCTTTATTCCCATGGAGCCAAGAAGGAAAGTCTAATTGTATCCATTAATTCCCATAGCAGTGGGCACCTAAATTCTTTATCATGCATTCCTTATCCTACAATAAAATATTTCAGTAAATATGTTTGTAAACGAAACCAGAGAATCCAGGGCCAGTTTTAAGGTAGGGCAGAGGGGACCTTTGGGAGCAGTGAGGGGGGGGGGG
>CM044448.1:45042966-45053262 GCA_024363595.1 Xenopus borealis
GTGTGTGTGTGTTCCCCAGCGCTTACTTAATAGGTCCCACTGGAATTGGGACGTTAAAGAGCAGCTTAATGGCTTGTACATGTAGATAATACTATCCGGGTCCTCTGTGTTCATAGCTTGGTACCTTTATGTTTGTTATATTGTTTGTTTGTTGAGTGATACAGTGGGAAGTTTCGTATAACTGGATATATACTGAGTGCTAGCTCTGTGGTCCATGCATCTGTATTCTCAGTGACACAAGGGATTAGCCATGCAGCACATTTTGCCTTGGCTGAGACCCTTCAGTCATTATTACTGGAGCAATTACAGCCGAGAGCTCTCAAGGTAATATTTTGCTCATAATTACAGGCGTCCCAGGGAAAAGGTATTGGAAACCACAATCTGTTTGGCTCAGAGTGAGTTTCCCTAGGAATTAGATATTCAGGGCTGTGCCATATAATGCCAGGGTGCCCCATTGCCCCCAAACTCCAGACACACAATGAATACCTTAACTATTAATGTATTCATTTTCAGATTACCACCATTTTTAATTAGAGAAAAATGCCATTATTAGGAAGTTTTTTCCACTACATTAGTGTAACCCTTCCATGCCAGTGGTGCTGGCCACAGTCCACAGGATTTTGTTGAGGCTATACGATGCCAGAAAATACCCATAGACAATACTGGGCGCCACTTTCATTGCCCTAAGGAAAGAGAACTGGTATATTCAGAAAAGAAAAAGGCTGGTAGAAAGAAAGTATGTCCTTTAGAGTCGCAAATTCCTGCCGGTCCTTCCACAGTCTCCAAACTGTATACAAAAAGGTAAAGTGCATATACAGAATCAGGCTGATGTACAGCAGCCTTGCTCAGTTCCCTGCTAATGACATGCTAATAAAGTCAGGGTGGATAACCTAATGAATAGGAGAAACATTATTAGATATTTAGGGGACCGTCCAATACAGATTAAATAACATCTGTGCCTGATCCGCCCCTCCCAGCATTCATGTTTATTTGTAGAACTTGGAACTCATCCTTATCTGCTAATTATGTTTATCTGTTTGACTAATGATGGCAACATAATTGTTTTACGAATAGAGGACAAAGAGAGGGGCAATTTCCTTCATGAGCAGAAAGGGAACAGGTTTATCAATAAGAGATCCCAGATATGGAAACATAAAGAATGACTTGGAAAATTCTACAGCTCATTTTGTTAATTAATCCATTGATCTAGTCACCTGTCTGTAGTACATTACTGGCTCTGTGGCTATAAGGTCAATGACATGGGGAGATTTGTTGCCACATTTAAATCTGTGCTTTCGTGGGCAACAAATCTCCCCAAAATGCTTTTGCACCAGCAATAATTAAATCACCAATAGTAAAACATACACAAAGCTTTGTTTTCCAAAGTTTAAGGGTAAGGCCACACGGGGAGATTCGTCGCCTGGTGACTAATTGCAGGCAATTTTGAGCGACTTTTAAAATTGTGTCGCCACGTGTAAATAGACGCAGGCAACTTTACGTGTAGCGGGTGCGCACTGCTACCAAGCTATTCGGGGAGATTCATTGCGGCGATTAGTCGCCAGGCAACGAATCTCCCCGAAATCTCCCTGTGTGGCCTTACCCTAGGGTAAAGACACACAGAGCTACTAGTAGCAGCTATTTGTCACGGCAACAAAAAAGACAATAGTGGTAATTGTCTTTGCTAAGACACAACATGCATTTTAGCAGAGGCAATTCTCATCATTGTCTATGGCAGGGTATTTTTTGGCATTTTGTAGCCACAACAAGTAGCTGCTACTAGTAGCCCTGTGTGCCTTCACGACCGCAGGCAGCAAATCTCCCAGTGTGCCAGTACCCGTGGACGTACACTGAAAAATCTGCTTAATTGGTGAGGTCGACTAACCAAGTCAGGACTGGACTGAGAATTAAAATAGGCCCTGGCATTTTAGGTACACAAGAGGCCCATCAGCCCACATAGAGGCCCAAACAGCCCCCACCAGCCCACTAAACACTGACTTTATATGGGACCTTATAGCAGCCCCTCTGGCATTTGCCCTAACCCACAAATGGCCAGTCCGGGCCTGAACCAAGTGGATCTTTTTCCGAAAGATGGACGATATAGGGTTGATCCAATTGTTTGGCCCTGGCAGAGACCTGTTAGCCCTATGACAGGGACACAGACGGTCAGGACAAGGACTACATCAACCGGCGAGAATGTTCTGGGCACACACTAAACTAACCTCCATACTGTACTGTGTTAGCAAATAAAATAGGCAGCTCCCTACCATTTGTATAAATAACTACAGAGAAGGAATGTTCTGGGTTTATACTGTGCAGCCACAGTAGAACTAAAAGAGAATGGGAGAACACTCTTTCAGGCCTCTTATCCCCCTTTCCTTGCTTCTCCTCATTGCAAAGAGCTTTCCACACTGGATCTGTATCTGACAGAAGTCAGTTTGGCAGCTCTGCCTAACAAGTCCCTGCCCGTCCCCACTTCCCGTCCCTGTCTGCTAACTCTGCGCTCTAGGGCTGCACTATTAATCCTTGCTCTGGAAAAGATCCCTAAAGGGGGAGAAGAGGCCACTCCAGGTCAGAGCAGCATTCAATAAATCCAAGGGAAGGAATCAGGAACTTATTTGAAATATGGAACAGATCCCAGACAACCCTCCTCCTCAAACACACACAATTGTCTCCCTGTAACATGCAGAAACCTCTCAATACTTATCTTCTGCCCAGTCACTTGTCTGGGGTTAGGCTGCACACCCCTGGTAACCCCAAATGTATCGAAAAGTCAATGCCCTAATGCAGATCTTCTCTGTCCAAGGTAATTCCTGACCTTACTTTTGCCTCCATAGTTACATCATAAACTTGGGTTGAAAAAAAAAACCTCAACCCCTCCAAATGAACCCCAGCACACATAAATGCTCACAGTAACACCAACTCCTCCATGCACACCCAATAGATTGTATACTTGTATCTATATTAATTGTTTATTTTAGTATCACTATGCCTATGAAATTATGCCCGTCCAATAAATCATCCACGCCCATCATCAGAATCAGCCATCACAAACTCACCCGGCAGTGCATTCCACAACCTCACTGTCCTCACTGTGAAGAACCACCTACATTGCTTTCCACTTTCAAGAGACATATTTGAGAGGTACCATTTAATCCTCTTTTAGTCCTTACGTTCCACTAACTTGTAGTTTATTAAAATGAACTGATGACTGTTGCTCTAGGCAACTGGTGTAATTTAGCAATCAGCCCCATAGTGTTTGTCACCAGGAGCAGAGGCTCTAAATCTGGCTCAGAACATTGTCAAGATTTGCTTCCCTGAGAAAGAAGCTGAAAAATGTTTGCATCAGTTACTTTATCATCTTCTCTTGATTCAGTACTTTCATTGCCAATTCTGGATCAGTAGCTAATTAACCCACAGAGATGCAGAAGAACAGCACCAGATATGAAATTCAGAGTTTTTCTAACTTTATTTATTCATTGAGTTTCTTAGCATCTGACGGGATTTCTGTTTCCACAGGACAATGCCCTTCAAAGGGCTGGTTCATAGCTGTGATGCCTTCTGCGTATATTGGCACAGGCCAGAGCTTATCCTAGAAACCTCTAGTAAATCACTGTTCCCTCCTGAAAAGAGCTTTTATGTGCAGGACAAGAACTTGTGCAAATATCAAACGGATTCAGCACGTGGGGCTCACAGGCTGAGAGTAGCGGACAGTACAGAAGAAGTGTTTGCACACATCATTAGAGACTGTTACACAATCAGAGTGTAAACAAATCCGTGTGCCCCAAAGAAGAGCCCTGTGCTTCTGTGTGCTGCTAGTGGTGTGTCACTCGTGTGGCTTAAGGTAAGGCCAGATCTCCCTGAACCGCTTCCCCTGCGGCTTAATGAATAATCACCTGCGCCTATTGACACGCGGCGCTGCGCTTTCCCGAAATTCGGAAAAGCCAACGCCTCGTGTAAATAGGCGCAGGCGATTATTCATTAATCAGCTGGAAGTAAGAGGGAAGCGGTTCGGGGAGATTTGTCGCCCCAAAGAAGAGGCGATTAGTTGCCAGGCGACAAATCTCCCAGAATCTTCCCATCTGGCCTTACCCTTAAAGGTGGCCGTGTATGGGGTCCTCTGACAGGTTTTACAATCGATAACTGGCTGAAAGTCTGCCAGATGTCGTTCATATCTCTTCTATTGTGATCCGATTGTTGT
The DNA here is from genome assembly GCA_024363595.1 of Xenopus borealis. Lineage (NCBI taxonomy): Eukaryota > Metazoa > Chordata > Amphibia > Anura > Pipidae > Xenopus > Xenopus borealis. The sequence continues at coordinate 45,047,165 of CM044448.1, forward strand.
GACCTAGGGCCCACGATCGGATCATTCCGATATCCCAATAATTTCTCTGCATGTATAGCCTATCTGACAATATCAGTGGGTGACTATCACTAGAATATGTCAGATATAACTTTCGAACGATTGCTGTCACGGCCAGAACATCGTCTGATTTGTTCTTTTACTACTTTATTTAATCTGAATGGTTAGTGGCAGGTTGGAAGATTGGGTCGTCTGTCCGATATAAGGGTGAAATCTGTACCTCTATGGCCAGCTTTACACTCCCAGCTAATGAAGTGAAGCACTGAAGTCAAATCACTTACCATAATGGGAACCTTCCTGCCACCAAACAGAACATCCAACATAAAACTGAACAATATATGTAAATATAAAGGTATTTGGGCAGGGTTGGACTGTGCCGGCAGGACACAGAGAAAAAAACTCAGTGGGCTCCCGGCTCTTGTGGGCCCCACCGACACATATCAGCACCCAGAATTGCAATTCAGAGGCTTCTTCCTGCTACAACTTCTGTTTGTTGGGTGGTGGCAGCAAAAACATTGCGAGCGTGCTTGGAAACGCTCACGGTGGAGTGCGCTGGTGCAGCGTGGGGGCCAGAGGGACCCTAGGACAGCAGCCCTGATAAGCCCTGGGCCCCCCAGTCCGACCCTGTTTAGACTTATGCTCCAGACATATTATACACACATAAAAATATTATTCAGCTCCATTCCACAGACATGGAGAGGTCAATACAAGCTTAGGGTTTGTAGGGGGCAAATAATATGAATAAGAGAAAAGTCAAAGTAGCAAATAAGTACCAGATTCTGTTATATTGGAAACATGTTTTTCTCTGTGCAAACAGAGACAGTAAGATCCTTGGCTGGTGGTGAGAAGCAGATTTCTCAGTTGATAATGGATTGCTGAGATTGCACAGGGCTATCTACACCCCCCCCCCCCCCCCAGGCGAAGAGAAAGGGCAGCAAGAGGGTAGGACCCTGATGTGTGAATTCCGAGGGAAAGATCTGTACATTTGACAGAGTCCTACAGATGTCTGGTTTCCTGTGGATTCTATCATGCCAAATTCCTAGTGGGCAGTGAGCAGAATTCTTGTTAGGATTTCCCCAGCTATAACTGTGGATCCCAGCAACTGTCAGACACAATGGCAGTGGTGTAACTAGATGTTACTGGGCCCCACAGCAAATTTATTTTAGGGGCCCCAAAATTTCCAGAGGTTGTCCTGTTTCACCACTGAAATTGCTCTTTAAGTAAGGCCTAATGGGCCCCCCTGCTGCCGCAGGGCCTGCTTCCTCTGTAGTTACGCCCCTGCACAAGGGCACCTTTATTTTATTAAGATAATTAAATTAAGCCAATAATCTCATAGTAAGATATTTTATTGCCTTTTTTATTAATATAAATTTCAATCAACCTATATCCTGCAAGAGGGGTTGATCATTAAGGGATCAGTTCCCCAGTTCTGCATAAAGGGAGAGTTGGGGCGAGTCCAAAAATAAGTTACCCTGGCTGAGAATCCAAAAGACTGGGCTTGCGCTGTACCTTCCCCAATCTGCTTCTTATTTCTCCAATCATGACAAGTATGTGATGTAATGAACCACAGAACCTAATGAGCGTAATGACAGTAATCTGCGCTCGCACACAATCGCTGCGTGCACAAAGAACGTGGATTTTGTTCCTGTAAATAAACATTATAGCTTTCCTTCTCTGCAGCGGGGAGTTGATAAATTTAAAACTCAATAATAACAGCAACAGGATGTCATTATTTGCTCCTGATAAGAAAAACAGAATACATTTTAGTTTCAGTTAGCAAAGTGCTTATAACAGCTCCAGAAGTGGACCCTTATTATCTTTATAGAATAGGACTGCTCTACCCATTGCATCAATAATACAGAACATTTCTGACCTCATCTTTCTCCACTATTGCTACTATACCCAATAATGTTGCCATCCTCCCGTCTTCATCTTATCATACTATCCCTTTCTACCCTGCTGTCTCCCTAATACTCTACTGTCTCTTATTTTGTCCTACATGTTGATTCTCACAAATGCCAGAGGGGCTGCTGTAAGATGCCATAGACTATTTATTGGGCTAGCGGGGAGGATGTTTGGGCCTCTGTGTACATGAAATGTCAGGCCCTATTTTGAATCCACAAGGAAACTTCGGAAAATGAAGCGCTGCATGTGCTATCCCGCTGGCAATTTTTCATTGTTGGAAGCCAGAGAAAGGCAGTTTGGAGAGATTGTTGCCCAGAAGAATATGCGATTAGTCTCTCTGAAAACTGAAAAATATTAAAATTTTCTTTGTGTGTATCTTTGTGACTAAGAGACCCCATTTAAAAGCCATAAACAATTTCCGTATCTAAAAAGGAAACTTCAAATGTGTTTATTTCTAAAAAAAGGATGACGAATTTGGCTCTTTCCCTTTAAGGCTGGATTCCTGCCACTGGAATTGTATAAAAGTATCCAAAATGTCATTTATTTTCTTATAAGGGAAAGAAAAAGGGAGGGATTAGTCTCCAAATGCAGGGTGATACCTCCGAGGAGAACGAGTACATAGCGGAGTCTTGCTGAATAGCTGGCTAGAAGGAGGAACATAATAGATTTTCAATCACCCATTTTCCCTTATGGTTATGGTTTACAGGCAAGATCTCACAGTTTCGACCTTCTCATGAGCTAAATTGCTGCAAGTTCTCACCTGAATACCCTCAAAAGATGCGAGACCCGAAAATTCTACTCTTTGACTTTTAGGGGCAAGTTTATCAAAATGTGAGTTTAGAGCTTCATAAATAAATAAATAAATAAAAACTCCCCTATGGTCTATTCATTCCTATGGGATTCTTGTAATTGTATTTATCAATGGGTGAACCAACTTTCAATACAGTTCTACAAATCCCAAAAGAATGAAAAGTAAGTGGGTGAGTTTTTATTTATTAATCTGTATCTCACATTTTGATAAATCTGCCACTTAAAGTAACTTTTGCACCTGATTAGTGATGGGCGAATCTTCAGCTTTGCCAAAATTTAGCAAATTTCTAACAGCGAAAACGCATGCCTGCGTCCAAAACGAGACGCAGGTGAATTTTCGTCCAGGCTAAATTTTTTTGGTGTTTCACAAATTTATTTGCTTGTGGTGAATCGCAGGAATTTGCAGCAAATTCACCCATCACTACACCTGGTTAACGACTTCAGATTATCAGTTTTTGGTATTTAAATATATAGAAATGCAGTATATTTGACTGTCTGCATTTGGGTCGGTATGTGAGCAATAAATAGCCAGGACGGGTCACGGGCATATTAATAGCAAGGTGAGTGCCCCAGCCCTGGATAGGAACAAAGGAAACCTATAAAGATGACTCCGCAGCTGCAAACATTCCATCTTCCCCCAGCTGCTTGTTAACATCTCGGCCTGGCGCGCAGCTACTCTATAAATTCATTGCTATTCACAGCCCCTAACAGCCATTATATCTCAATCAATTCAGCTTAACACAAGGGCACTCCAGGACCCTCACAGCCCTCTCTGAACAAGTGTCACTGCTGCTGTTTGACTTATTGTATTGTCTGCCCCACAAAGGGACGAGCAGACAGGGGTGTTATCCATGGGCAGCTGGGCATCAGGATTGGCATGAGCTGCTAATGGAGAAGTGGAATTCACCTAAGGCTGCTACATGCTGCTTCTCAGGTTTGTCTGTCATAGTGGCACTGCCTTGACCATCGTCTAACTATAACCTTCAGACATTGTTCAACTGCAATCCAACGGCGAATAAAGAAAGGCAACTTGGGCAACAATGATATAAAGTGTCCATACTGTCTTGATCTTGTCCTGTCTCTCCTTTTGTCCTTCATCCACCATCTTCTTTAAATAGATACTGTCATGGGAAAACGTTTTTTTTCAAAACACAATCAGGTAATCGTGGTGCTCCAGCAGACTTCTACACTGAAATCCATTTCTCAAAAGAGCAAACAGATTTTTTTTATATATCACTCCAACTTACAGTACAGTACAGCATTGGAGTTTCAGAGCACAAGTCACATGACTTGGGGCAGCTGGGAAATCGACAATATGTCTAGCCCCATGTCAGATTTCAAAATTGAATATAAAAAATCTGTTTGCTCTTTTGAGAAATGGATTTCAGTGCAGAATTCTGCTGGAGCAGCACTATTAACTGATGCATTTTGAAAACATTTTTTCCCATGACAGGATCCCTTTAAACTCTCCGCATTGCCCTACAGCCTTTAACTTGTCCTATTACTGCCATCTTGTCCTACCATCTTGCAGTTGTGAGCCATATATTTACAGTATAAAACAGGGGGCGCTAACCACTGGGCTGCGGGCAGTCCTGGAGTGGGCCACGGAGCCTAACCTGCAATTAACAAGGTGCACCAAAATGGACGACAGCTCACCAGGATTGGACACTGGCGGGCTGCATTGGATGCTGAACCCCCTTCTGACCCCCCTCCCGACCTAGTACTTCGACACCAGTCCCGAACCAAAAAAGGTTGGGGACCCCTGGTCTAAAGTAATCCGAGGCATGGGGCACAGTGCAATCCCATAGGTGCCTGAACTTGGATGGGACCAAAGAAATTGCAGCACTTCTTCCTATGGGGTTAGGACATAACCCCAAAAACTAATGGGCAATTTCTTCCACAGAAGAAACCCAATGCAATGAATCCCCCTCCACCTTCTCCTGACCAACATTTCCCACAAATCTGGTTGCCCCGCAGCCTGTCATGTCTTCTGCCCTGTAAACTCAAGAGCGTGTGCATGACTGAAAACAGCTCTTGACCCTCTCTGGTTGATTTAGCACAAGACAGTACATTAAATGTATCCTATGGGGCACCTGTTGCTGCTGGCATCTGAGGGGTTTGATGAGTTTAATTCTCCCTGTCTCAGCAGTGAATCCACAAGACTAAAGCTCCCCATAGACGCAAAGATCTTTCTCTGCTGAAAGACCGATCTTAGGGAAGTCCGACCAATCTGTTGTATATATAATCAAATTTAATCAAAATTATAATCTATAATCAAAATTATATAAAAACTATAATCAAAATTATCGTGCGGTTAGTGGGATACAGACGATCGTACATCTTACGATTTTTCGTACAACATTGGTCTGATGATTGATCGGCCAGGTTAGAAAATATTTATCGGTCCCCATGCAATCTACCTATGTTTGCAGGGCAAGCAGACTGTGATCCTTCAGTTTTGCTGGCAATATCATCTGAAATGGTCTTTTTAGTTGATGGACACATCAGCCATTTAAACAATCATTTGAGATTTATTGTATTCATTATAATAATTATTCACCCTGTGTGTACTTTTGTACATTGTAAGATTGTATAGTGCTGTGTATCCTTTTAGCTCTTTATAAATAAACATATACATACATACAATGTGTATATATATATATTCATATATAATGAAGACCTCCTGAAATGTTGCTTAGAATGCGCCACTCTATAACATACTAAAAGTTAAACTACCCGTTTAAAGGCCAAGAGTACAACATTATCTGAACTGTATGACAACAGGGAATGGGGTCATGGCAAGCATTTGGCAGGATCCAGTAACTCAGTCCGCTGCCCTCGCTATAAAGTGACGTGACGCAGATTCCTCCATTCCTGAGAGGCACAAGTAACTCACTAGGGTACTGCCTTGTTCTAAGTCATCCATGCAGCATAATGCCTTGCCTTACTAAGAGGGAATAGTTTCTTAACACACACTTTCACACTCACAGACACACACACACACACACACACACAAGGGCAGGAAGGAGACACAAGGGCAACTCCCTACAACATAAACAGTAAAAGCAGGGTACTGGTTTGATTCATCAACAGCTCAAGTGCCACAGGTTGGACAGTCCCATTTATATAACTAATGAGTCCCTGATTGTCTGTTTTGTCCTAGGCCACCATTAAAGCCTGCCCTGGGGCTGAGATTAAACAGCTGAAAGTCCCAGTAAGGTGACATAGAACTACTAGGAAACCCTTCATTTCCCAGTCATTTACTGCTGGGAGTTCATTGGACAGAAACTCGGTGGGATTTAAAGGCAATTTGAAGGATTCTGGACACAATTATCTCTGTGTATGGATTTTCTCCCCAGGGTAAC
>CM044448.1:45070322-45106542 GCA_024363595.1 Xenopus borealis
CTGTACCCCCCTCAATTGCCAATGGGGGGAAGCACATCATGGGAGGGGGCGGCTCAGCCAATCAGGCCTCACATTATAAATGTATGTGATTGGAAAGGTATTTGAGAACAGGTGATGTTCCCAGTGGGCTGGGATTTATGCTTGGCCATTCCATGCCGTCTCTGTTTCCCTCTCCCCCTCCAGGCTGGGGGTGTTTGGCTTTTCCCAGAGAAGCAAAGCACTCGCTCCTGTCATTATTCTTCAATTGTTTTGCTGTAAAAAAGCAGAATTGTGATACTTTGTAATCTGGACTCACAATACCTGTCGGGCCCAGGGTGCACTATTTCCAAGTGCTCAATCATCTTTTCATCATCCATAACACATTTTTGCCTCCTGACAGTGCTGCCTGCCATGCTTTATTATTCCTTGTCTAACGAGGGGCCCCAGCCGCTGGCATAGGGGGGCAGCTGCTAATTCCCACTACTGGAGTGAATTGAAACCAGTATGGAACTGTCTCTTAGAGTCTGTTGTTTTGATCCAGTGGGGACAGTGAGACTCACCCCCAATGGGGAGCTGGGATATTCACCAATTTGGGTAGAGGGAGACCCACTCCAATGGGGGGAAAGGGAGACTCTCCCCAACTGGAGACAGGTAGACTCACCCCAATGAGGCACAGGGAGATGCACTTCAGTGGGAAATTGAGAGACTCACCCTAATGGGGAAAGTGAGACTTGACAGAATGAGCAACAGGGAGACACCCTAAAGGGAGACAGGGGCCAAAACATTTTATGGTTTTGGCATAATAAAAAGTTGGATTTGCTTTGTTTGCCAGTAGTCTTTTTTTCTGATTGATACTTTGGAGGGAGTGTTGTCTCCTGGAATCCTGAGCACCAAGAATACTGTAGCATATGCTGTGCATGGTATTCCCCCTTATATGAACAGGACTTAAGCTCCCCATAGTCGCAACGATCTTTCCCTGCCGAACGACCGATCTTAGGGAAGTCCGACCAATCTGTCAAATTATCATGCGGTTAGTGGGATACAAACGATCGTTCATCTTACGATTTTTCGTCCGACATTGGTCTGAAGATTGATCGGCCAGGTTAGAAAATCTTTATCGGCCCCCATGCAATCTACCTATGTTTGCAGGACAAGCAGGCTGCGATCCTTCAGTTTTGCTGCCAATATCGCCTGAAATGGTCTTTTTAGTTGATGGACACATCGGACATTTAAACGATCGTTTTGAGACAATCGTGGTCTCACGATAACAATTGGATCTTTCAAAAATCTTTACGTCTATGGCCAGCTTAAATCTCAATGGAAGACAAGGAGACTCACCCCCATGGAGGACAGGGAGACACCCTAATGGAGACACCCTAATGGGGGACAGGGAGATTTGCCCCGGGGGTGGGGGGAATACAGGGACACACGCCCCAGCAGGGAACAGGGAGATGTTCCCAAATGAGTGACAGGAAGAATTGCCCTAATAAAGCACATTGAGTACCTTTCCAATGGTAGACACTAATGGGCTAATTCACTAAAGCGTGGAAAAAGTACTAGCGACAGCTTCGCCAGTGTTCACCACACTTCCCAAGGCGAATTTTCGCCAGCCCGCTGCAAATTCACTAAAATGCAAAGTTGCGCTACCGTTACTTCGCCAGGCAAAGCGCATTTACACTAGCGATGCCTAATTTTCATACCGCGTGAAGTTAAACCTTTAATAAATAAAAAAAAGTTGTCCTATTGCCCTAAACATGTGCCCACTGTATAGCTGAGTTGTAGTGATGGGCGAAACGGCCGCGTTTCGCTTCACCGAAAAATTCGCGAATTTCCAGAGAAATTCGCGAATTTTTCGCCGATTCGCGAAATGAGTCGCGCGTCGTTTTTGACGCGTCGAGTAAAAAACGACGCGCAACTCGTTTTTGCGTGGTGAATTTTTGTTGGCGAATTTTTTTGGCCGTTTCACGAATTTATTCGCCAGCGGCGAATCGCGGGAATTCGCCGCGAATTCGCCCCTGGCGAATAAATTCGCCCATCACTACTGAGTTGCCATATGTTAGGAAATGTAGGGAGGGAAGAAGGGTAACCCCCAAAAAATGTTCGCTATTTTTTAGACTATCACCCTACAAAAGGTAAAAGTCGCCAGCATTTTTTTTGGCACTTAGAAAAAGTTTTTTTCAAACTTCTATCTATTGTATTCAACTTCGTCAGGTCTGACCTGGCGAAGTAAAGTCTAGTGCAAGAGGTAACTTAAGTGCCTTCATCAGTGCGTAACTTCGCCTGGCGTAAGGGTGCGAAGTTGCACTAGTCTATCTAGAATCCAACTTAGTAAATTTGCGAAGTTGCATATTATCACAAGCGTTAGATGCTTTGCGCTTTAGTGAATTTGCCCCAAAGACTCAGCCCAATGGGAGACATGAGACTGGCCCCAGTGGGGACAAGATGACTCAGCCCAATTGGTGACAGGGAGGCTCATCCCAGTACTCTCATCCTGAATCCACTGTTCATGAAACAAGGCCAATTACATTATTTACTCTCATAAATCAAACTTATCCAGCTATTTCTGAAGGACCCTTTATTCCATCAACCCATTTTCTGCAGCATGTTCAGATAATGGTACTCGTCTCTTACATCTTTATTGGCAACTTTGGCCACTGAGTGGCGAGAGCTGGTACTGCAACTAATCATCTCTATCATCTCCAGGGTCATCATCATGAGGGGGTCCATCCCATACAGCAGGGGTCCCCAACCTTTTTTGCCCGTGAGCCACATCTAAATTTAAAAAAGAGTTGGCGAGCAACACAAGCATGAAAAAGTCCATGTGGATGTCAAATAAGAGCTCTGATTGGCTTTTTGGTAACCCCTATATGGACTGGCAGCCTACAGGAGAGAATGTTTGGCAGGACATCTGTTTTTTATGCAACCAAAACTTGCCTCTAAGCCAGTAATTCAAAAATAAGCACCTGCTTTGAGGCCATTGGGACAGTGGTGTAACTACCAGGGGTGCAGGAGGTGCATTTGCACCAGGGCCCCCATCCCCTTGGGGCCCATCTGAACCACAAAAATTGTTATGGCAGGCAGTTATCTAGGGGAAGATTATACATCACACATGCCATCAACACTCCCGCATGCGATTTATAGTGGTAAGGGCCCCTCAGGGGGGCCCAGGTGCCCATTCTGTGCCGCGGCCCACCAGAGAGTAGTTACGCCACTGCATTGGGAGCAACATCCAAGGGGTTGGAGAGCAACATGTTGCTTGCGAGCTACTGGTTGGGGATCACTGCCATACAGTATCACACATAGCTGTGGGTCAGTCTATGCTATAATTCGCTCAAAGGAAGTGCAACTGAGGGGCAGATACTTACAGAGTAATTAATTGACATTAACTGACCTGAGTTTGAGCCCCTGTGCCCCCAGATCTGCTGAGTACAAAAAGAAACATAGAACAGTAGGTCCAGCATGCTCCCTAGTGATCAGCTGTAGAAACGCAGGCAAAAGGCTCTGAAGCATGCAGCAGAATGTCTTGTGGAAATGGGTTAAACAGGCAGAGGTGCTGATGGGGTTTGGGGGAATGGGGGTCTGTCACTACATTTCAGCTGTTCACACTTTTATGGTCATTTATGATTTGTGGGAATCCTGCCTGTGAGTGCCAATACCTGCCAAGCTGCAGGTGGCATTGTGACCCAGTGAATGGGGAGTCTGTACCCTGCACAAGCCTCCTATTGAATGGCATGATGTCATACTCATCACAGGTGTGCAGTAAGAAAGTCGCCAGACATTGAAGCACCCTGCTTTGCCGTCAGAATAAGCCACTTTCTGGCACAGAGAGTGAAACTGCCTTGGATGCTGCCCAAAACCAACAATCCTGCGCTATTAGTCGCCTCGTTAACTGGAACCTTGCTGCTTTATTAGCCTGGGACTCAGCACAGGAATCTAACTCACACTGTGCAAGGCAACTGTGCCAATTCATCACTCATTCCAATTCTGTGCCATCCTTGAGAATTTCTCTGGGCATCCCAAGAAGACAATACTTTATTAATATAAAAATCCAATGATTACCATAAATGCTGGGAGTTGTACTGCAACAATAACTAAAGGGCTACAGGTTGTGCAACTCTGTAACGCCATCTTGTTTTACTCCATCCTGGCCTACACCTTTAATTTTGCCCTGTTCTCTCCATCATGGCCTATGCTTCAAATTGCCCTATTGTGGCAATCAACCCTACTGCCTCGATCTTGCCCTACTATCTCCATCTTGTGTTACTGACTCCATCTTGCCCTACTATACGCACAATGTCCTACTAGTTCCTGAGCCATGGAGCTTACTATTTATAAAATGGTTCAAGGCATTACTAATGGAAAAATAAAAACAATAGCAGTGATGTCAAGGATGTGCAGGTGGGCAAGTGCTGGATGGAGAGTTCTGTAGTAAAATAATGGCAGGTTTTTCTAGGACCTCTTCTGTATAAATATCTGCATTTGTAGGACCCTTGCAGCAAAGGAAAAGTTTTCCTGAGGTTCTGGAAGTTGCATTGGAGCAACATAGGTAGAGCTACTGAAACTTATTGCTGTTGTGGTTTTATGCAAGGTGCCTGTAGGTGTCCCTGTGCACAAGAGTATACTGTGCATACACAATACTTTCTGTACTGCTTAGTGTGTTAGAGTTCAAGTTACTGTTGTGTAATGGCTGCATGAACCTGCTAATAAAGCACCCGGGCCGCCATCAGGGGGGCACAGGGAGTACTCTCATACCGGACCCGGTAAAAAAAAAAATTCTCTGGGCCCCAGCTTTTTTTTAACTTGTAAGGGTGTCCTGGTGCCAATGTTTTTATTTTTAAATATTCTCTGGGGCCTCAATTTTTTTCAACTTGTAAGAGGGGCCCTGGCCATCAATAGCTTTTTTAGCGCTGATGTCTGTGTGTTGTTTTAACTGTGGTATGAGGTGGGTGGGGCCCAGGGGCCCCAAAATTGTTGTATGGGGCCCTATGATTTCTAATGGCGGCCCTGTAAAACACTGTTATACTCTGCTTATCCCTGGCTACCAAAACATAACAAATTGGCAACGAGATGTTTCTGCAGCAGCCTGCAGCTTTTCTCCCAAACCCTGGTGAGCCTACCATACCTTTTATAGCTTGGATCCATATGCTTGAAAATTACATTATTGCTGCTGACCAAGGAGAGATTTCTGCTGCTTTACTTATTCACTGCTGTTTATTCTATACATTACCATTTCCCAATGAAACTTATGACACTGCACTTACTGCTATAAAGAACTTTTTCGAGCCGTGCAGCAAATACAAATAAAAAATACTGCTTCCGCTGTGGTTCAACACAACACACTGTCAATTATGCTACATGTCCTGCAAAAGCTGTACAGTGCCACAAATGCAAAAAAGTAAGACGTTTGCTAAGATCTGCTGTAGTCCTGCTAAAGATGTTCATGAATCACTGCTTCAAATGTTATGATATTAAAGGGCAAGAAAAGTCTAAAATATAATAAGGCTAGAAATGCTGTATTTTGTATACTAAACATGAACTTACTGCACCACAAGCCTAATCAAACAAATGATTTATGCTTTCAAAGTTGGCCACAGGGGGCTGTCATCTTGTAACTTTGTTATACGTCTTTGCAAGACTAGACTACATACAGTATACATGCTCAGTGTGGTCTGGGCTTCTTAGGGATCGTTATAAATGATCAAAAAACAAAGCTGCTTGAGTTCTGCATGGCTGGTAAGTAAGGCAGGGGCTCCCCCCTGCTGTTCATAAGTATGATTGTTTCCCTGCCAGAAGTTAGGGGAAGTCTGACAATTACTATTCACAGCACTAAATGAAGGGAGAATTTTACTGCATATAGCAGTGATCCTCAACCAGTAGCTCGTGAGCAACATGTTGCTCTCCAACCCCTTGGATGTTGCTCACAGTGGCCTCAAAGCAGGTGCTCCAGGCTTGGAGACATGTTTTGGTTGTATAATAACCAGAAGCAATGCCAAACAGAGCCTCAATGTAGGTTTACAATCCACATAGGGGCTATCAAATGGCCAATCATGGCAAATATTTGGCACCCCAAGAAAATTTTTCATGCCATTGTTGCTCCCCAACTCCTTTTACTTCTAAATGTTGCTCACTGGTTCAAAAGGTTGGGGATCCCTGGCATAAAGTCAGGTTTCTTATAAAAACAATACATTTTTTTAATTACAGTATATTGGAGATAGATTTCTTTTTCATTAAAGAAAGTAAAAATGGGATTTTATTTCTTTGCCTTTCCTTGCCCTTCAAGCAAGCTTGCCTCATGTCCAATTCAAGTAAAACTACGGGACATCTTAAAAAGCAAATGGCCAAATGCTGAGAGGAAACTCAGTCCTGATCTTCAACCTTACTACAGGATTAGACACGAACTGTCCTTAGTAGATGGCTATGTTGTCTGTGGAGCTCACAGCTTGCTGGTACCAGAGACCTTGCGAGAAAAGCTCATACAACTTGCACATGAGAGTCATGAAGGAATTGTATGTACAAAACAAAGACTATGATAACTATACTAGTGGCCAGCAATGGATGCCAATGTGGTAACTGTGATTCACTCTTGTGTTCAGAATCATCACAAAACACCTATCACACATACACCACCAATTCAGCCACACTTTTCTATCATCAATTGACCTTAAAGGAGAATTCATAACGTGCTAGACCCCTCCCCCCGTAGGCCCCCCTCCCCCCAGCCTACCTCCCCCTCCCCGAGGCAAATGCCCCTAAGTTGCCACTTAACCCCTCAGCGCAGGTCCTGAGAATGGAGTTTACAGGCGCCATCTTCTCCCCAGCCATCTTCTTTCTGGATTCTTAGTTGCTTGGCGGCACATGCACAGTAGGTTATTTTGCCAGTTCAGCAATACTGCGCATGCACCGAAAGTCACAAAGTTTTACGACTGAAACTTCGTGACTTCGTGCCTGGGGGGAGGGGAGCCTACGGGGGAGGGGTTTAGCACATTATGGGTTAAATTCTCCTTTAAGGACCAAAATTCTTAAATCCTTTATGGAGTGATGAGGGCCATTGAAATGATTTCCTATTGGTGTGTCCAGTATTTTATTGGTTACAGTGAATTAGTGTTGTGTATTTCTCTTTCTCAGGCTTTGTCCAGTCTCTCCTATATACATTTCACCTTTTATGCATAAGAGTATACTGTGCATATACAATATACTGCTTAATGTCTTACAGTTCAAGTTACTGTTGATGTATAATGGCTAAATGAAGATACTCATAAAGCACTGTTATACTCTGCTCATCCTCGGCTACCAAAACATAACACCTGTACTTTCATTTACAAGGGCCAATGGGCGCACAAATGAAGGCCCCAGATGCAGTTTTATATTATGGTCAAATGGCAGAAGGTGCCCCCAGCTCTTTACACACTGGTGATAACACTGGAGGCAGATGCACTAATTAGTGTAAATGTGTGAGAGAAATGCAGCCTTTTCTCATGTAGAATCCTGTACTGTTGGCATCCTGGGGGCTTCACACATTGGTACTTGCAGGGGGGGGTACATGTGGATATTATAAGGTTCAATAGGGGGAAAGGAGCTTCCTCCTAGGACCAAATTCCTGCAAATGTTTCTTCTTCTTTCAAAATGCTTTCCTTCACTAAAGTGGTCCTGTGCTGCCACCTGCTGCGTATTTCAGCTCATAGCACAGTGATGTGATCCATGTTGATTAAAGGGGACTTTAGCCTAGTGAGAGAAAATATAACTTTAAGCAGCTTCCCAATATCCATTCATTCCTCATTCTCCTATTGACAGCATCTGTCTGTCCCTATGTGTTATTTGCATCTCTGCTGTCTATCATCTATCAATCAATCTAGCTAGCTATGATGTCTGTCTGTCTATATATCTGTCTATGTATCTATCTATCGGTCTTTCTATCTATATAAAAAGGTTATGCACTTTGACAGATATAAAATAAATGTGAATTATGCACTCAATGGTAGTGTATTGGGGAGGATCGGGGATTTTTGTAGATAACAAGTTGTCCAATTCTAGGCAGTGGCATTCTGTGGCTACTAAAGGAAATAATGTTCTGTCTTATAAAAAAAGGGAATGAAAAGTTAATTTTGCCTCTTTATAGGTCCCTAGTAAGGCCTCACCTGGAGTATGAAGAAGAGTTGGAGAAAATGAGCTTGCAAGGGGACATGATTAGTCTACAAGAACATTAGAGGGCTTTAGAAAAGCTCTAAAAACCAAATCTTTAACCACCTCTTTAAAGGAAGAGTAACACCAAAAAATTAAAGTGTTTTAAAGTAAAGAAAATATCATGTAGTATTGCCCTGCGCTGTTAAAACTGATCTGTTTGCTTCAGAAACACTACTATAGTTCATATAAACAAGCTGCTAAGAAGCAATAACAGAAATTAAAAAATAGCTATATGGCACAGGATAAGTAATGGATAACAGATAACATTATGTTCTACAGAGCTTATCTGCTGTGTAACTTGAGCCTTTTCTCCTTTGAATGGCTGCTCCCATGGCTACACAACAGCTTATTTATATAAACAATAGTAGTGCTTCTGAAGCAAATACAGCAGTTCTACCAGCGCAGCGCAACACTGCATTATATTTTTATTACTTTAAAACCATTTCATTTTTTGATGTTACTGGTCCTTTAAACTAGAGTGATCCCCAACCAATGTCTCATGAGTAACATATTGCTGAATGTTGCTCCCAGTGGGTTGTTTTTATCAATCCTGGCTAAAAGGCAAGCTTTAATTGCATAAAAATCAGATGTAATGCCAAACAGACCCTCCTGTTGACTTTAAGTCCACATAGGAGCTACCAAACCCCTTGTTTGGAAGCCCCATGAACTTTTTGCATGCTTATGTTGCTCTCCAACATAATTTTACACTTAAATGTGGCTCACAAGTAAAAAAGGTTAGGGAACAGAACTTTCATTTGACGCAGTGTAGATGGTTTTTCTTGGAGAGGCCAGTAAGGTTGGGAAATGCCTTGCTGGGCACTTTAAGAGTGGGTTGGATGATTTCTTGAACAACCATAATATCCAAGGTCAGTACTGTCTAACTGGTGGCCTGTGGTTCTGACTTGCGTGGCTCTGGCATTGAAGGCTAACTTTGTGTTAGCTTTAGGGCAAAGACACACGCTGCGATTCGGGGAGATTGGTCGCCCAGCAAAAAAATCTCTTCTTCAGGGCACTAATCTTCCCGAACTGCCTCCCCTGCCTTCCCATTGGCTAGAATCAAAATCGTCAGCGGGATGGCACTCTGAGCGATTCATTTCCGAAGTCGCCTGAAGATGCCTCACGAGCTGGCTGACTATTCTCCCAGAATCGCAGCATTTGTGTCTCTGCCCTAACAGGTATCAGTACTGAGATTAACTGGCCCCTGCATTGTTCACACATGAGTTTGTAATCTCCTGCACTATACACCTGTTGACAGCTCATACACACTGAAGGAGTAGTGTAGGCATGTGTCACTGTACATACAGTACAACAGTATTGTATTGTATTGTACAACAGGAGTTTGAAATCAGATTGCTTAAAGGGGTGGTTCACCTTCAAGTTAACTTTTAGTATATTGTAGAAGGACCAGTTCTAAAAAACTTTTCAATTGGTCTTCATTATTTATTTTTCATAGTTTTTTAATGATTTGCAATATTCTTCTGTTTCTTTTCAGCTTTCAAATGGGGGTCACTGACACCATCTAAAATCAAATGTTCTGTAAGGCTACAAATGTATTGTTATTGCCACTTTTTATTACTTATCATTCTATTCAGTCCATCTCCTATTCATATTCCAGTCTGTTATTCAAATCAATGCAGGGTTGCTAGGGTAATTTGTACCCTAGAAACCAAATTGTTGACACTGCAAACTAGAGAGCTGCTGAATAAAAAGCTAAATAACTATAAAACCACAAACAATAAAAAATGAAAACTAATTGCAAATTGTCTCAGAATATCACTCTCTACATTATACTAAAAGGTAAGTCAAAGGTGAACAACCCCTTTAAATATGTAGGCCAAAAATCAACTCCTATGTGGGCATTAGCCTCCTCTCCAGAACTGTTGTGATAGCTTGATTGCAGGCACATGGACCTGATTTTGTTGAAAAAAACTAAAGAGTTTAAATTCTTGTGGTAAAAACTGTGTGTCTAGGTTTGCCACCTTTCCCTGTGGCTGAAGCCGGACAGGGGGGCGGGCCCGTGGTGTCAGTGGACGGGCCCGTGACATCACTGGGCAGGGCTTTGACACAGCGATCGCCGATTGGCCGATCGCGGCGTCAATCAAGCTAATCCCACCCGGTTTTCCTTATTTGGAAAACCGGGCAGGAAGCATTGACCCGGACAGCCCTTCAAAATACCGGGCTGTCCGGGTCAAAACCGGACAGGTGGCAACCCTATGTGTGTCCCTGCACCCAAACTGTATGGTTTCAGGTGAAGGTACAGTTGCCACCTGGTCAGTATTTGACCAACCCAGCCGGTAAAATCACCAGCTAGAGCCAGCACTGGTATTACAAAAATACCGGCAATTTAATTTAAAACTTACGAACACACAAATTGGAATCTTCCACTTCCGTGCAGGCCTGGAATTGTGGAGAGGCCACCTAGGCCCGGGCCTAGGACGGCAGGATTTTATGGGGCGGAATGCTGCCCAACCACACCCACATTGGTTCAGAAACCAAGTGGGCATATTATCATGAATGTTTGCTTGGCTTTGCCTGCTGATAATACAACACACTATGAGTGCCAAGAATGGGGAGCCCTTGTGTCTTCAGCAAATAACATTTGTACTATTTCCTCATGGAGCAACTTCAGATGACTTTAGAAAACTGAAGTGCCGCATATGTTTTCCCCACTGACTATAAACATTATTGGAGGAGATTCGTTGTCCGCAGAAGCGGAGATTTATCGCGGGTGACTAATCTCCTTGGTGCTTTGCCATATCACTTTATTAAATTCCATGCGGCTAGTCTATATCTGGACAGTTCCAGCTGAAACACAGTATGCAACTCTGCACCAGAAGATCTGTTCTTTGAGGAAGTATCAATTAAAACCCCAAAATAATGAAATAATGAGGTGTGTGAACCAACTCTCCTTACCCAAAGAGAGCTATCAGAATGGCTGATGCCTTATAACGTTTGATCCACTTTACCACTCACACTGACTGAATCATGGCAAGAAGAGCCATCAAATCTTCAGGAGAGAAGTTACCATCCAATTGGGGAACACCTCATGCTTCGGCATGAAAAACATTTTGGAATGTAATTCACATTCTTGCTCATATTCAAGACTTTTCTGCTGAGATGGTCTGCAGAAGTTAATAGTGATCAAAAGATTTCATTTTTGTAAAATGTTTATTGTCGATCTGACAGGCTTGATCCTAAATTTACTTTTATAAATTGACTCAGAAACATCAGGTCTACCGCCTATCTGAAGGTGCAGTTTGGCTAGGGAAAAAAATTGTTGAATTCCCATTTGTTCTTCCTTTTGAGGGACTGATATAAAACACCTTTACCACATGAAAAAAGCTTCCTGTTTTTCTGTGTCTGCAGCATTAAACTGGGGTCTCCTGGGCAATCTCAGGGCCCCCCTCCTGCACAGTGCCATGCTGCATACCTTATTATACTTCCCACCTGTTCCATAACTGCTGTGACAGGTGTGACAGGTGGCTGTAACCGTGCAAGGAGGCTTTACAGCATACACAAGGAGCAGGTCTGGTTCGGCACGGCTCATAAAAGCCAGGGCTGCCTGGGTTTTTCTCCAATATCCAGCCAGCTCAGTCCAACCCTGTTGGAAAAACCTGTGACTGTCGGAGTCTTATGAAAATACCCTTATTTTACAACACTCACAAACACTTACGAACACACAAATTGGAATTTTCCTCTTGCCAAATGAGAAAAAAGGTCACCTACAAACTGCCTCAACTATGGAATTGCCTCCTTGTCAATTTTTTTCTGTTTAGAATCCTTCTTCTGGTTAGTTTTTGGAGGAGTATTGGGGCTTGAAACGTCTGTTATGGAACTTGTTCTTCCGTCCCCATCTCTGGAAGATTACCGTGTCCTGTGGCAGTGACTAGCCTTTCCCTGTAGCCAAACTTTCAATCAGTTTGTTTAAGGTTGATCCAAACAGTTTTCCAGATACTGTAGAACAGCAGCCCAGAACCGGCAGTCCTGGAGTGGGCCATGGAGTCTAGCCCACAATTAACAAGGTGCGCCAAAATGGATGCCAAATTGGACACTGACCCCCACCTGACCCCCCGGAGCCCCCCCCAGTCGCTGAATTTTTTTTGCCTCGACACCGGTCCTCGAACCAAAAAAGGTTGGGGACCCCTGCTGTAGAAAATCCTGCATTAACCTCAGACAGGCCAATGGAATCATTGTGGAAACTGCATAAGCTGCATTGCATTAACACAAGACATGCCATTAAGATAAATATGGAACGTGGATTTAGAGCACTACATTAACCCTGGGCATGCCAGTAAGATAACTGTAGAAAATGGATCAAAGCTGTGCATTAACCATAGAGGTGTGCCAGTAAGATCACTGTAGACAATGGATTCAAAGCACTGAATTAACCATTTGTCCTTATGTACAGAGCCCTGCAGAACGTGGGTCCTATAGCAACTCTATTTAAATTGACTAAAGGGATAAATAAAGTCTAACTCAGGGATCCCCAACCCTTTGAACCCTTGAGCAACATTCAGAAGTAAAAGAAGTTGGGGGAACAACACTAAAATGTTCTTGAGGTGCCAAATAAGTGTTGTGATTGGCCATTTGGTAACCCCTTCGTGGTTTGTCAACCTACATTGAGGCTCTGTTTGTCATTACACCTGTTTTTTTATGCAAAAAAAACTTGCCTCCAAGCTAGGAACTGAAAAATAAGCACCTGCTTAGAGGCCACTGGGAGCAACATCCAAGGGGTTGGTGAGTAACATGTTGCTCACGAGCTACTGGTTGGGGATCACTGGTTTAACTAAGTAATATTCAGCATGACAGAGACCTCTGGTGGTCAAACTGAGGAAATACATGAACAAGAAAAAAAGTCTCTGTAGTCATGCTATATAAAAAGCACAAATGTATTGAATCATAAAAATCAAAATGTTACCCCACACGGAGCCTAATGCGTTTCATGCCTCTCAGCACTTAGTCATAGGCCATCAAAATACAAAGCACAAATTTACTCTATGCATATAAATTCGGTTCGGGATTCGGCCAGGATTCAGCCTTTTTGAGCAGCATTCAGATTCGACCGAATCCTTCTGTCCAGTCGAACCGAATCCGAACACTAATTTGCATATGCAAATTAGGGTCGGGGAGGGAAATTGCATGACTTTATGTCACAAAACAAGGAAGTAAAAAATGTTTTCCCATTCCCACCCCTAATTTGCATATGCAAACCCTCCCATAAGTTAAAACCAATAAGATCAGGGCCAAGTCCTAGCTGTTAGTGCAGCAATGATTAGCAATGATTAGGACTGCCCACACCTTGTTAAAACCACTTATTTGGATTGGTGTTCCAGATACTATTTCAAATAATGTTTACTATTCCATGTTTATGGGTACAGTTATTACTAAAGTTATAACGTCTTTCCAGTTTATACATAACAAGTAACATCAAATATGTAATTTAATCCCAATGGTAAGCGTGTCTGTAGATAAAATATCCAACATACTTCTCTCTTATACAATAAATTCAAAAGATCACCTCCTCTTAGACCTGTCTTTACTTGCTCAATTGCTTCCACTGAAAAGTACTGAAAAGCTTGCATATAGGTTGCAATAATAGTGATATAGGACTTGGCCCTGATCTGATTGGTTTTAACTTATGGGAGGGTTTGTGCTGAGTACCGAGAGGCATGAAACGCATTAGGCTTCATGTGGGGTAACATTTTGATTTTTATGATTCAATAAATTTGTACTTTTTATATATAGCATGACTGCATAGAGACTTTTTTTCTTGTTCCTATAGCAACTGCCTTGGTCTTTAAATGGTTTGCTTTCTTATGTAAGGAATTCAGCCCCTCCCAGCGACACCTATCTTGGCTGCTCCCTTTCCCTTGCGGGGATGGGGGAGCACAAATCTTGGTCCTGACTATGATGCTTATTTGAGAGTTTTCTTAATAAAGCTCTTGCAACAATTATACACTGAATCCAGTGCCCCATTCAGATCAGTGCAATGATTACACATCAGTTATTCACCAGTTCATTAACCGCAACTGGTCCATAGGGCCCCAGGGCAGAAAAGGCAGAAGAGTGTTCAGGCTCACATACCTGTAACCAACATACTTGTTCTAAGGCTTAGTCCAGACGGGGAGATTTGGGGGCGATCCATCGACTGGCGACTTCTCGCCGCGACGGATCGCCCCCGAATCTCCCTGAATAGCTAGGCACCGGCGAGGCTTAAAAACGCCTGCGCTTATTCACACGGAGGGGCGCAATTTTTAAAATCGCTCCAAATTACCTCGCCAGGCAATTTCGAGCGGTTTTTTAAATCGCGCCGCTCTGTGTGAACACGCGTCGGCGTTTTTAAGCTATGCCGGTGCGCAGCGGTGCCTAGCTATTCGGGGAGATTCGGGGACGATCCGTCGCGGCGAGAAGTCGCCAGGCGACGGATCGCCCCCGAATCTCCCCGTCTGGACTAAGCCTAAGTGGAATCAGTGGAGTCTCCATTCACTTTGAACTGCTATTTATCCACCTCCCATTTATCTTTGTGTTTAGACTACTTTGTGAACTGTATGCAAAGTATCATTCCAAGTTCTAATTACAAAACAATTTTCAGTGTTCTCCACTGGGATAAAAGCATATGGCAGAAATATTATCAGTGAGTTGCTACCAGCTGTGAAGGAAAGAAAACAATCATGTTACTTTGTTATTGATTCACAGTGCGAGTTAGTAACAATCGCCACTTTGCAACCTTCGCTTCCCATTACTTCTGAACTATGACCTGACGGCCCTGGGGCCAATGGAGGAAAGGGAACAATACATTGTGGTATATGACTATATGGAACGGTTTCCTTTATAGACACATCAGAGCAATGTCCTGCCATTTACTGTGGAGGTCAGGTCTGGACTGGAAGAAAAAAACAGCCCTGGCAAAAAAATAAATAAATATATCGGATTGCTTATCTGGAAACCCATTATCCAGAAAGCTCCAATTTATGGAAAGGCCATCACCCATAGACTCCATTATAATCAAACATAAATGTTTAAAACTGATTTCCTTTTTCTCTGTAATAATGAAATAGTAGCTTGTACTTGAGTCAAACTAAGATATAATTAGTCTTTATTGGGAGCAAAATCAGATTATTGGGTTTATTTAATGTTTACATGTTTTTCTAGTAGAATTAAGGTATGAAGACCCAAATTACTGAAAGATCCATTATCCTCACAAACCCAGGTCCCAAGCATTCTGGATAACAGGTCCCATACCTGAATACATGTGTGACATTGGTGACCAAGCTCCCCCACCCACACAAGCTAAAAAAAAACATTAGTGGTCAGACCCAATGGTGGCCCGCTCCCTCCAAGTTAAAACAAACATTGGTGGCCACCCCCCCCCCACGTAAAAAAAAATTGGTGGCTGGACCCCCAAGTTAAAAATAAAAAAAAAATCGGTGATCAGTGTTCCCCATTAAAATAAAAAATAAATAAAAAATCTACTGGTGAAGTGCTGACACCTGGTGGTTACTTTGAAGAACTACAGAGAATCTGCAGTCACTTGTGGTGGTGACATCTAGTGATGATTGTCAGCAACAACAGCTTTATTACATCTACTACACTATCAGCAGGGGTGGGTGCTCCATTAGCAATAAACCATGCATGGTGTCATTCATACAAAATTGTATCCTTTTCTCTGCTTCTCAGTT
Organism: Xenopus borealis; assembly: GCA_024363595.1. Lineage (NCBI taxonomy): Eukaryota > Metazoa > Chordata > Amphibia > Anura > Pipidae > Xenopus > Xenopus borealis. The sequence goes on from CM044448.1 coordinate 45,086,162, forward strand.
TTGATTGCAAATTCCACCTACATATGAAAGTGACCTCTCCCCAGGGGACACACTGGCCAACCAGGAACAGTGATTGGCTATTAAAATGGATCATGGCGTAAGGGACGAGGGTTTAACTCCTGCGTCAGTTTCCTGCAACCGTAAAGGGATTCTGTCATAATTTTTGGGATGTAGTTTTTATTTCTAAATTACACTGCAAATAATTTCCACATAAAATTTCATTCCTGAACCAGCAAGTGTATTTTTTTAGTTGTAAAATTGGTGTCATTTTGCCTGGTCATGTGCTTTCAGAAAAAGCCAGCACTTTAGGATGGAACTGCTTTCTGGCAGGCTGTTGTGTCTCCTTCTCAATGTAACTGAATGTGTCACAGTGGGACCTGGATTTTAAAATTGAGTGCTGTTCTTAGATCTACCAGGCCAGGCAGCTGTTATTTTGGGTTAGGAAGCTTTTATCTGGTTACCTTACCATTGTTCTGTTATTAGACTGCCGCGGGGGGGGGGGGGGGGGGGGAGGAGTGGGGTGATATCACTCCAACTTGCAGTACAACAGTAAAGACTGAATTTTATCAGAGCACAAGTTACATGACTGGAGGCAGCTGGGAAACTGACAATATGTCTAGCCCCATGTCAGATTTCAAAATTAAACATAAAAAATATTTTTCTCTTTTTAGAAATCGATTTCAGCACAGAATTCTGCTGCAGCAGTACTATTAAAGGAGAAGGAAAGGCTAAATGAAGTAAGCTTTATCTATATAAATACACCAGTTAACTCTCAAAGACATGCTGCTCTGAGTCCTCTGTCAAAAGAAACACTGCATTTCTTTCCTTCTATTGTGTACACATCAGACTTTTCAGCTTAAACCTCCAGGGCTAGGCTCCTCCCCTCCCTGCTGTAATCTGAGTCCAGAGCTATAAGTGAGCAGGGAAAGACTTGGGCAGGAAGTGATGTCACACCAAGCTAATACTGCAGCTGCTATCCTAAACAAACAGAGAGCTTCTAGAGCTTTTTACTCAGGTATGGTAAAGCATTCTACAGAATAAATATAGTATTATAGCTTGCACTATTGTGGCTAATCTATTGCCAATAAACTGCTTCGGTAGCTTTCCTTCTCCTATAACTGAAAACATTTTTTTTCCCATGACAGTATACCTTTAACAGGATATGATTCCCCTGAGAACATGAGCACTGCAGGGAAAAGTTTTGCTACCTACCTGTGATATTCCAGTGTTATTCATATTTACCAGTGATTCTTTATTCTTATTATGAGATTTGTTGGTATTATTTTGTTTCCATCTTCATTTGCCTTCCATTATTATGCTAATGACATTCACACATATTTCCTTTGCCCCAATAGGCTATTAGCATGACCAAGGCACTGATTGCCCTAATGTTACGTGTAGCGATTGAGAGGTTGCATTTACTAAAACTGCCCCACATGCCCAGAAGCATTGCACTGTGGGAAAACAAAGACACTATTCCCTGACAACACTAGACAGCCAACCACTTTCTGTTTCTCTCTGTTTATTAGGCACTTCTCTAGTGCAACCAGTCTGTTTGTAGGGAAAATGAGAGAGCAGAGCAGGCAGTAACCCTTCTAAGACTAGTCTCTGTCCATATACACAAGGCACCTTTCTAATGATACTAATCCCTATTTCTGTAGGTAAGTGAGAGCACAGCAGGCAGTAACCTACTACTACCACTAAGACCTGATGAAGTTAGTTATGGTCAGGCAATCTGTAGGATCTGGCAAATGCCAGAGGGCTGCTATAAGTTCCCATAGAAAGTCAGAATTTTGTGGGCTGGTGGGGGCTGTTTGGTCCTATATGTGGGCTGTGTGGGCCTCTGTGTACCTGAAATGCCAGGGCCTATTTTAATTCTCAGTCCAGACCTGGTTACGGTAGATGTGCAGGAATTTTATGTGAATTGATTGATGGCTGATGGAACCCCCACCAGACTGCCATGTCTATTTACCTGACTTCTATTACCCGGATCAACCTCCATCTCTGTGAAAAATCGAATCAAGTTCAACAGGTCACCCCGCTGTCTCTTTGTTCCACTTCCCAGAGCAAAACAATGAGACAAAACCATAAGCAGCTCCTTGGTACAAGGGCCCCATTATGAGAATGGCCCCTTAGCGCGTGAATAGCTTTTCTCTTTTTTCCCCCCAATTTCTAATGGAGTCATTTTTTGCCAGCGGAGAATAAGATACCTATTCACTGTGGGGTGCTTGTGGGAGGTCTTCCCCCCCCCCCCTTTTTGTGACAAGATTAACTTTGTAAGAAAAGGTTTTAAATATTTAGGAAATAGAAACACCCCCATGCAATGTCTGCTGGGAAAACAAGGGCCCTGCGGTGCTGTGTGTGTGTAGGGGTGGGGGTGAGATAACAATGGCACTGCCTTTTGACTGTGTAGTAGGAGTGGCTCATTTATGTAGTAGGATTTCTGTACTTAAAGCACAAGGAAAGACAAAGGAAAGGCAAAAGATAAAATCCCATTTTTACTTTCTTTAATGAAAAAGAAACCTATCTCCAATATACTTTAATCAACATTTTTATAATAAACCTGACTGTATGCATGGTCACTCAGGGAAACAATCATACTTATGAACAGCAGGGGGGGGGGTCCTTACTTACCAGTCATGCAGAACTCCAGCAGCTTTGTTTGTTTCCCTATTTTGATCATTTATGATGATCCCTAAGCAGACCAGATCACACTGAGCATGTGCACAGTCTTGGTCTTACAAAGATGTATAATAAAGTAACAAGATGACAGCCCCCTGAGGCCAACTTTGAAAGCATAAATCATTTGTTTGATTAGGCTTGTGTTGCAGTAAGTTCATGTTTATGTTTAGTATAAAGAATACAGCATTTCTAGCCTTATTCTGTTTTAGACTTTCCTTGTCCTTTAACACCTGCTTTAAGTGATGTAGCTGCACCCATATGTGCTCTATCTACACATTTAAGGGACACACATCAACACCAATCCAATGGCTGGTCAATCCAAACAGTGGAAGGAGAGCAGCCCAGGATCAGGTACAGGCGCCATGTTTTACATGATAGAACTTGCACTTACTGTATAGTTTTAAGGGTCTGCTGACTGTCAGTCTTTTGGAATCAGCACTTTTTGTTCCAGATAGCAGTATAATTACAAGATGATGTTGGGGAAAATAACACAGTGGGGCAGAACCATGGGGCACTATTTACCAAATAGCTACATAGAGTACTGGACAACTGGTGGAGGCTCAGCTGTAGGGTGCAGATTGTCACTCAAATGCCCCAAACCAGTTCTGGACTGAGAATCAAAATAGGCCCTTGCATTCCAATTACACAGAGGCCCAAACAGCCCACCACCAGCCCACTAAATAGTGACTTCCTATGACATCTTACATCAGCCCCTCTGGCATTTGCCAGAACTCACAGATTGCCAGTCTGGGCCTGCCTGCCCCACATGTATCCAGGTTCAAGACCATGGGGCTGCCATTCTCCTTGCTCTTGTGAGGCTGCAATGTACATCTGGGGTCAGCAGAGGGAGCTCACCCACCATCTTAATGTTTTACACTTCATTTTTATTGTTTTTTGAGCACTGACATTTTTTGCAGTACAGAACAGAGATAATACATCATTCCCATTAGTCCTGCCACGGCGGAGTTTATAATTTAAGGTCCCTATCAATTTCACAAACTCTAGAGTCATTTTTATTACTTTCCACTGTCTCCTTACTAACACTCCCTTCTAATCAGGTCCATACTGAGAATTAAAATAGGTCCTGGCATTGCAGGCACACAGAGGCCCAAATAGCCACCACCAGCCCACTAAATAATGACTTTCTATGGCACCTTATAGCAGCCCCTCTGGCATTTGCCAGAACCCACAGATTGCCAGTATATGCCAATATACCTTTCATTCTGACAGTCAAACATATGCCTAGTTGCTATGGCAGTAGGGACTTGTAACCAGACAGAAGACTTAATGTCAAAACTGTAACTTGCTCAGATAGGAGATGGGCGTTGAACTATAAAGAGGAATAAAACGCACATTTTCTATTTCACAAGCAGCAGCTGTCCCCCTTGTAGCCCCTGGGGTAACCACTCACATACAGGCATCTCTCATGAGCTGAGTGTGTTTAACATTCAGCAGGTGACACTTGTATGTATTACACGCAGATTTGGTTTCTTTTGACAGGGAACTTGTTTGATTTCCCCCCTTTGTGAGTGTTACACAAACATCTCCCTTGTTCATTCAATTTTTGGCCCCTTGCTCAGCCGCCATGTCGCGTGTTTCAGCTTGAGTGCCCTCGCTGAGGGTGGCTGAGATGGAAACATGGGACGCGGGTGAGACAGCCGAGCAAAGCCTGCCCAGGCCAAATTAAGAGGTAACTCTGTTCTGCACCATGACTGCTGCCTTATTGTCCCCCAGAGCTTTGGGAATCAGCCACCTTTTTCATTTGCAAACCAAGTGCCCAACCGATTTGCCTAAAGGTTCCATTCATTCCAAGAGCAGCACATTGTTCAGGTTATTCATTTGAGCTGCGTGTGTGTGTCCCACTAAGCTCCACTGAATACCATGTCATGGTGGGGTTATGCGATCCAGCTCCCAACAGTTTCTTAAGACCTCACAAAAACTTGTTTAACCCATTTCCTGATGGGTTCCCATCCATGAGAGCATCACCATCACATACATGTAAATCATGTTGGGTGACATGTTAGGTGCTAAGTCAGGTAGTGTATCAGTCGCAGCTCCTCATGAGTGAACAGTTGACTACTTCCTCCTTTACAGTTCTTTAACCATTTCATCAGATATAATTGTTTAGTTTATTTGCTTTGATGCTGAGCATGCAGGTCAGTTGTATCCCATGTGCCCTTCCCCCTTCAAGTTGCAGACTAAAGGTGGCCATAGATGTGAAGATTTAGCTGCAATATCGGACGAACGATCGGACGTCCCCATCTTCCAACCTGTCACTAACCTGTCAGCATGCCCAGCATGCCCAGCCAGCCCACAGGCAGAGCCAACTGAATCCTCTCTTAAGCTGGCCATAGACACAAAGATTTGATCATTAGAATAATCGACAGAAATCTTCTAACCTGTCCGATCGCCATGGGGCGATGTCGGGACATTACACACACGACCCAAAAATCGTATGAATTGAGGATTCGTACAATTATATTTGTACATCTACACAAAGGAGCTAATGAAGGTTTCCTTATTAATATAATATTATTATAATGATTCATGGTTCACACATGATGAAAATCAAAACAAAGATAAACAAAAGTCCAGGGCCAGATGGGATTCATCCCAGGGTACTTAGTGAGCTTAGCTCTGTGATTGCCAAACCTTTCTACTTAATTTTTCAGTATTTATTGAGGTCTGGCATGGTGCCAAGAGACTGACAAATTGTGGTGCTGCTATTCAAAAAGGGATCCCATTTTCAGCCTCAAAACTATAGGCCAGTTAGTCTGACGTCGGTGGTAGGAAAGCTTTTTGAAGGCTTAATAAAGGATAGGATACTGGACTTCATAGCAAATAACAATACTATGAGTTTGTGCCAGCATGGTTTTATGCGTAATAGATCTTGCCAGACTAACTTAAATTCTGGGATGGCTGTGGATGTGATTTACTTAGACTTTGCTTAAGCATTGGATACTGTGCCACACTGAAGGTTACTGGTTAAATTAAGGAATATTGGCCTGGAACATAGTATTTATAACTGGATAGAGAACCGGCTAAAAGATAGACTACAAAGAGTGGTGGTAAATGGAACATTTTCTAATTGGACCAGTGTTGTTAGTGGGTTACCGCAGGGCTCTGTACTGGGTCCCTTGCTTTTCAACTTGTTTATTAATGACCTGGATGTGGGCATTGTAAGTACGGTTTCTATTTTTGCAGGAGATACTAAATTATGCAGAATTATAGGTTCCATGCAGGATGCTGCCACTTTGCAGAGTGATTTGTCTAAGTTGGGAAACTGGGCAGCAAACTTGAAAATGAGATCCCTAGTTAGACCTCATCTGGAGTATGTAGTGCAGTTTTGGGCTCCAGTCCTTAAGAGGGATGTAAATGAGCTGGAGAGAGTGCAGAGCTGTGCAACTAAACTGGTTAGAGGGATGGAAGACTTAGGGGTAGATTTACTAAATTCACATGTATTCACATGAAGGATTCGAATATTCGATCGAATTTTCAAAAAGATTTGAATTTCGAATATGCAAATTAGGCAAATTCGACCACCGAATATTCGAATTCGAATTATTCGAATATTCGAATTAAATTTTATTTGAATATTCGAATTTAATTTTATTCCAATATTTGAAAATGGTCTAATACTTCCCCATTAAATTTAAATTCGATCACCTAATACGCCAGATTAAACCTACCGAAATGGGGATCATTCCCTAAAATCAAATAGGAAAAATGTGATCAATTCTTTAAAAATTCGATTAGAATTCGATCGAATTTCCCTACTCGATCATTCGATAGATCGAATTGCGCTAAAAAATTCGAATTCGAATTTTTTTAATTCCCCACTATTCCCTGGTCGAATTTCGAATTGCACAAAAATTCGAAACCCTTAGTAAATCTGCCCCTTAAATTATGAGGGTAGACTGTCAAGGTTGGGGTTGTTTTCTCTGGAAAAAAGACACTTGCGAGGGGACATGATTACACTTTACAAATACATTAGAGGACATTATAGACAAATATCAGGGGACCTTTTTACCCATAAAGAGGATCACCGCACCAGTGGCCACCCCTTCAGACTAGAAGAAAAGGACTTTCATTTGAAGCAGCGTAGGTGGTTCTTCACAGTGAGGACAGTGAGGTTGTGGAATGCACTGCCGGGTGATGTTGTGATGGCTCATTCTGTTGATGCTTTCAAAAGGGGCTTGGATGATTTTTTGGACAGAGATAATATTACAGGCTATATATTTTGCTGTGTCCTGAAATGTTTCAACTTTTGTGAAGTGCCATTAGCACCTTGTACTAAAGCTGGAGAGAAATTTAAAGGGATACTGTCATGGGAAAACATGTTTTTTTCAAGTTAACAGTGCTGCTCCAGCAGACTTCTGCACTGAAATCCATTTCTCAAAAGAGCAAATAGATTTTTTATACTCAATTTTGAAATCTGACATGGGGCAAGACATATTGTAAATTTCCCAGCTGCCCCTGGTCATGTGACTTGTGCCAGCACTTTAGAAGGGAACTGCTTTCTGTCAGGCTGTTGTTTTTCCTTCTCAATATAACTGAAAGAGTCACAGTAGGACATGGGTTTTTACTATTGAGTGCTGTTCTTAGATCTTCCAGGCAGCTGTTATCTTGTGTTAGGGAGCTGTCATCTGGTTACCTTCCCATTGTTAGGTTGCTGGGGGGGGGTGATTTCACTCCAACTTGCAGTACAGCAGTAAAGCATGATTGAAGTATATCAGAGCACAAGTCACATAATGTGGGGAAGCTGGGAAATTGACAATATGTCTAGCCCCATTTCAGATTTAAAAATGAAATATAAAAAAAATCTGTTTGCTCATTTTGAGAAATGGATTTCAGTTCAGCACTTTTCACTGCTGCGTTTTGAAAAAAACAAGTTTTCCCATGACAGTATCCCTTTAAAGGGGGGATATGATCGCTATATATAAATATATAAGAGGCAGAAATAGAGAAGAGCATCTAATCTGATAAAGGGAATAGAATGACTCAGTTATGTTGAAAGGCCAAGTTGGGATTGGTTCCACTGGAGAAGAGGCAGTTAATGGGGATATGGTCACTATATATAAATATATAAGGGGCAGTTATGAAATAGAGAAAATACAGAGAAGAGTGGCTGATAAAGAGAATGGAAGGGCTCAGTTATGGGTGAAAGGCCAAGTTGGGATTGGTTCAACTGGAGAAGAGGCTTTAATTTAATGACTATATATAAGGCCAATAATGAAATCAAGAAGTACAAAGAAGAGCGACTAAGCTGACAAATCGAATGGCTCAGTTATATGACTTTTGATATATACATGTTTAAAAAAATTCTGGCAACCTTGGGTAATTTATAGGTTCAGTTGGACTTTGCCCATTGATGTCCTTACAATCTAAATACTATGCAGAACAGCAGAACTGATTTGCCTTTGCACTAATTTTTTGCTCGTGCAGTAAGTCTCATTTGATTTAATTATTTTTATCTTTCTTTTATCTCTTATTTCCCCATGTTTAATCAGAATTTATTGTGTTAGCTTTTCAGTTGCTACAGATAGTTAAACTACTTATGGAACTGATCATTTCTTAACTGCAGAGGGGTGTTTCCCCGACTGTGTACTTGAAAAATACTAACAAGATGTACACTTAAATCTTTTTCTGTATGACCATCCTGAAAACTCTGTCCCATTGTGATGAATATGCTGTTTTGTTCTATGCCGTTTTGAAAAATTAATAAAAAAACAAAGCACTCCAACCTCTTGGATGTTGCTCCCAGTGGCCTCAAAGCAGGTGACTCTTTTGAATTCCAGGCTTGGAGGCAAGTTTTGGTTGAATAAAAACCAGGTCTACTGTCACATTAAGCCTCACTGGGACCTTTTTCATGCTTGTGTTGCTCCCCAACTTTTTTTTTTACAGTTGAATGTGGCTCACGGCAATACAAGGTTGGGGACCCCTGCTCTAGTGCTGTATTTAAGTAGATCCTTCCAGCAGATACAAAAGCATCCAATGAGATACACTGCTGGTATTGAAAACAATGAAGCTGCCAATACTCCATTTCCCAGAATGCCTTGCACACTCCTGTTAAAGGCCTGTTAATCACAGAAAATTACAATAAATGTCGGGTCTGAAAGAGTATTATCTCTAATATATTCCCCATAACAAAACAAAATATACAGAGAAAGAATGTTCTGGTGACACCCTCATATTGTAGTACAGGTATGGGATCTGTTCTCCGGAAACCTGTTATCCAGAAATCTCCATATTACATAGTGACGTACATAGTAACATAATAAGTTGGGCTGAAAAAAGACACACGTTCATCAAGTTCAACATTTTAACTTTTTTTAACCTGCCTAACTGCTAGTTGATCTAGAGGAAGTCAAAAAACCCCATCTGAAGCCTCTCCAGTTTAACTCAAAGGGGGGAAAATTCCTTCCTGACTCCAAAATGACAATTGGACTAGTCCCTGGATCAACTTGTACTATGAGCTGTCACTGCTCTCACCCCTTCTGAATATTTAGGCAGAACCTCTTTTCTACTAATCGGAATGGGTGACCTCATGTCAGCTGGAAAGACCTACTGGTGAAAAAAGCGTTAGAGGAAAGGAAGTGGCGTAACTACCAGGGATGCAATTGCACCAGGGCCCCCACCCACTTGGGGCCCATCGGAGCCAAAAAAATGGTTATGGCAGGCAGTTATCTAGAGGGAGATTTTACAGCACACATGCTATCAACACTCCAGCACTGGATTTATAGAGGTAAGGGCCCGACAGGGGGGCCCAGGTGCCCATCCTGTACTGGAGCCCACCAGGGAGTAGTTACGCCACTGAGGAAAGGCCATCTCCATAGACTCCACTTAATCCAAAAAATCTAAATTTTTAAAAATGATTTCCTTTTTCTGTGTAATAATAAAACAGTTTCTTGTTCTTGAGCCAAACGAAGATATAATTACTCCTTATTGGAAGGACCAGCCTATTGGTTTTATTTCCTGTTTAAATGATTTTCTAGTAAATGTAAAAAGGTATGAAGATCCAAATTACAGAAAGATCATGTATCCAGAAACCAATAGGTCCTGAGCATTCTGGATAACTGGTCCCATAACTGTACTGAAAATATAAACCTCTGAGTATATCACACAAACCCATCTCAGAGATTCGCTAGTATAAATCTCCCACTCAAGCGATTGAGAGATTCCTCGCAAGTGTGAAACCTGTCCTGAATAAACATATTATTGCAGGGTGAGGATGAACGTGGAACTGGAGCCTCTGAACAAATCTAAAGAGACAGTATGAATAAAAATGAAAATCCTGTTTTTCTTTCATTTCATTTGTTTCTTTGTTTCTCTTCTGCCAGTAAGGCCCCTTCTCAGCTCATTAGCAGCTAATTCCCCTGCAGATGTGTTGCTGGATAATGGCAGTCATGGCACATTTACCCCAGGCAAGTTCCTGAGAGTACAATGGGGCAGGTTCTGTGAGATGCGACTACGAGTGGATCCATGCTCTAGTGACTATGCGTGTAACACGTCTGAATAAGCACAAGCCAGGTGTTACTTCCAGCAAGCCCCAACAAGTGCCAATATGTTCCTAGAGAGAGGTTTGTTCATCATTTCACCCAATCACCTCAGTTCCAACCATCACTATAAGCCCCTCACACGTGCATTAATCTCATCTCATATACAGGATTACAGAGAGCACTACCATCAATAAACTCCTCCTACTCGTGCAAGAGTGCAATTAACAGTACTCACAGTTCAGCTACAGTTCTGCCCTGCTTTATGGCTGAGATTTGAGTTATCTTTATAACAAAGCATTCTATCGCGGAGGCACAGATAACATTGGATATTCATTGTAAGTGGCTTTATGGCTATTGGTTCCTCATTTTTAATGTGGAGCTCACCTTCCCCTGTCATAGGAAAAATATTTTTTTAATTGTACTGCTGCAGCAGAATTCTGCATTGAAATCCATTTCTCAAAAGAGCAAACAGATTTTTTTTTATATTTCATTTTGAAATCTGACATGGGGTTAGACATATTGTCAATTTTCCAGCTGCCCCAAGTCATGTGACTTGTGCTTTGATAAACTTCAATCACTCTTTACTGCTGTACTGCAAGCTGGAGTATTACCACCCTCCCCACCCCTCCCCCCCATCAGCCTAACAACAGAACAATGGGAAGGTAACCAGATAACAGCTGCCTGGTAGATATAAGAACAGCACTCAATAGTAAAACACGTCCCACTGTGTTCCATTCAGTTACATTGGGAAGGAAAAACAACAGCCTGCCAGAAAGCAGTTCCCTCCTAAAGTGCTGGCACAAGTCACATGACCAGGGGCAGCTGGGAAATTGACAAAATATCTAGCCCCATGTCAGATTTCATAACTGAATATAAAAAAATCTGTTTGCTCTTTTGAGAAATGATTTTCAGTGCAGAAGTCTACTGGAGCAGCACTATTAACTGATGAGTTTTGAACATGTTTTCCCATGAAAGTATCCCTTTAACCTTATGTACTGATTACCTTCCCAGCCATGTTTACAGGGTACACGTATGGGTATTTAAGTTGTATGAACAATATAACCTCATTTGGTCCTCATGAGGAAGTATTTCCAGCAAAATACAGTAAGTTAGAGAGGTGAGTAAGGGCAACACTTCTCTCTCTCCAAGCCCCTCTGACACTGAGGACCAAACATCTGAGAAAAATAAACAAGCTGAGTGCCTCGTCCCACATCAGTGAAAACATGAGGATCTCGTGAGCCGGTTCCCCTCACCTTTCTTCCCAATCTCTGGGGTTACACCCCTCTTTGACAACAGACAAGAATAAATCCCTGTTAAGCCGAAGGCAGCACTTAAATCTCTTCAGTTATTTTTTTATTTAAGCTTTTTCTCTGGAATGCAATGAAAAGCCTTTATTAAAATGCTAATGTGAAGCGCATGGAAACAAAGACTTTGTCAATGTGATACCGAGGGTCTCCGAAGGAGAGATTTAAGTACTGGACTCTTGACCATAGAATCGAGGGTTTAGTGAATTCATACTTAATATCTCAGTTGGGTAATTTCCCATAGTCCAGTGATTATTCTGCCATTGGCAGGAAAGCTTTCCCTACATTTTAATGATACACATTGACACATCAACAGTGGGAAGTCACAGGAATAAAATTCCTACAAATAAAAAAAAAATGACACTAATTTCTCACATTGGCCAAAGCTGAAGATAAACAGGTCTCTGAAAATTCATAAGGCAGCAGCTCTCTTTGAGATTTCCCTAACAAAGGGTTTGTAATTGGCCCTGCAGCTGGTGATTATGTATAAGGGGATTTGGGGCAGATAGAATCTGGTCTCGCTTTGCGAGCTCTGTAGTGTCTCAGAGGCCTGGGAAGTGCTTGGAAAGCTTCTCGTTTGCCAATGAATGGGCAGCTGTCTAGCACGGTTATTCTAAACTTGACCCAGCGACTCCCTTGCACACACAACACATGGATATGTTTTTGGATACTAACAAAATAGCATTATACGGAGAAACAAAGGAGAGTGGGTTTTTGGAAGGGGATGACATTTTAAATAGCTGGAATTAGAATTTGAACTTTTCCCATTCCTTGGAAATTCCATGAGTCAAGATTTTAAATTGGAGATCATGGAAACATTTGTCTTTTCAAATATCCAGAGGCCCACCCAACCCCATGCTTATTGATCAGTTATAAAGAGGTTTCCCTTTTTAATTGTCAGATACTTTGTTGCGCCTTAGAGAATGTGTCAGTGCACAAATGAAAGGGGAAATGCCAAATTAAATGTTTCTAGTGAAAGATTTTGTAACAGGCACTTGGAACCTTTCAGTTAATGGACATATCCTGCTTTCCTAAAATTAAAGATTTTAGCTTTGCTGAGCATTCTTACTTCTGTCAATTTTCTTGTTATAATAAGATGATCACCCTTTAAAGGGATACTGTCATGGGAAAACAAGTTTGTTTCAAAACTTATCAGTTACTAGTGCTACTCCAGCAGAACTGAAATCCATTTTTCACGCTACAAATGTAGCCCAATAATGTGTGCTGTTATGAAGGTGAAATAAAGCAAGACGTTCAAGCTGTTTGTGTGAGAGACTGCGGTGGATTCGAGATAAAATTTAAGTGTTCCCATGTATTAATTATCTGTATTAATTACTAATCAACCTTATACTGTGACATTTCTATTCTATGTGTACTGTATATTTTTATTCTCAGTAAGTGACAGCAGCACAGAGCATGTGAATCAGTGAATCAGCAGAAAAGAAGATGGGGAGCTACTGCGGCATCTTTGGAGACACAGATCTTTACTGCTAGGACTGTGGTTGCCTTGGGCTGGTACAGAAGCACAAAACATAATGTACAACATTTCTAGCTACTTCTTTAGTTTAACTTTCCTTGTCATTTAATGCATTGGATGTGTAGCATCTAATCACCAGTTCCTTCAGGAAACCCAAATCATCGCCCACAGACTTCACTGTCAGGTCAATAATAGCATCCTTCTGGTCAAGAGATCTCCTATTTTGCGGGATTACCAGAAGTGATATCATGCACTGATATCATGTACATCGTTCCTCATTAAGAGGGTGTTGGACATACAAAATGCCATAGGCTGCGTCAACATAAGATAGTTCCCAATGTATGGTAGTTTGAGAGCCTCTGCCAACTGATTCCACACATTTTTGTCACAGGTCAATCAACTAAAAAATGTTCCTGGGTCTCATCAGTGGAAGAGCCCCACGGGCACTCCCTTCAGCTAAGTTTCAGTAGCTCAGATTGACCTGAACAAAAAGTCTTCCCTGAACAACAATCCAGTTGAAGTAAAAAAAAATTGGGGGGCATAGTTCTGTCATTGAGCTACCGTAGACTTTGATAAAGAATGTCCCCCACACAGTGTCTCAAGGCTAAATAGGTTCCTAGGATCCTGCAATAGATTTGCTTTCCTGGGACAGAACCCATTTCCCCAATTCCGACATCCCACTTTCTCAAAAGTGGCCATAAAGCAGGACAGGACTGCTGCTTACAATGTGTATCAGATATGGATTTTTATTATTAAAAACGAATACACTTTTAAAATGTTCTGTTATAAAGATAACTAGATGGCATTCGTACCCCTGTAATGCCCATTACTGCCTGTACTACACAAGCCAAAATGTGATGCCCTGAAAATGTAGAATCACATGGACAATACACAATAAGCTGACATTTCTGTGGAACTTTTATGTTGACATTTCTGTGGAAATGTTACGGAATTCATAGAAAGAATAAGCAAATGACTATGTGTATTTACTGTCACCCCCGGGTTGGTGTTGCGTTTGCAGCAAACTGTGCTCAAAAGATCTTGTCAAACACAATGACATTTCTGTGATATTGACTCTCACTCAGCCAAATCCCAACCCTTGTGTTGTGTGACTTTACTGCGCTAAACACCATAAAACCACAAATATTTGCTCAGAAAAATAGAATTGGTGTTCAAAATTTGTTTTGACATTTTGGACATTTGGATTGCAATTTGTCTTTGACATTGGGTCTTAGATCACAGATTTGATAAACTGTTTGTGTGGAGGTTTTATATTTATATATTATACAAGCAGTTCAAGTCACAGAATGTTAAATGGCTCCTAATAATAGTGATCTGAGTGTGTGTGAGTGTGAATGTGATAGACACCTTACAATGCATGTAAGCACTCTTGGGCAGGAACTATTGGGAATGAGATAGGGACCTTAGATTGTAATCCTAACTGAGGCAGGGACTAAAGGGAATAATGTATAATCTCTGTACAAAGCTGTATGTTGGCTCTATATATATAAATAAATGATAATATCTGCTTCGAAGAGAAAATGAACTGTCAAGAGGCTTTATGTGATGTTTAATTCCTACTTGTTACTGTGATGTGAGTTCAATTTGACTGCTAATAATTTGTTCCAACCGCCATATTTATTCAGTGTCTGATGCATGATTTTCTCAGAGGTAAAATATATATTTTTACTGAAGGGACAAGGGAAGTCTAAAATAGAATAAGGCTAGAAATGCTGTATTTCGTATACTAAACATAAACAGGAACTTACTGCACCACAAGCCTAATCACACAAATTATTTATGCTTTCAAAGTTGGCCACAGGGAGCTGTCATCTTGTAACTTTGTTATACATCTTTACCTGACTCTGACCCTGCACATGCTGAGTGTGGTCAGTGCTGCTACAGTATACAAAATACAGCATTTCTAGCCTTATTCTATTCTAGACTTACCTTGTCCTTTAAAATGGTGGTAGTGATGCTAACCCTAGCACAACCTGAACCTCCCCTGGCCTAGAGAAAAAGAAACCCAGTAATAACCCAACTGTATATTGAACAAGATTTTTACCCAATGGTTGTTGTGAGCTTTATCTTTAAATAAATAAAGTGTTGAAAAACAGTCATCTTTCACAATTGTCTTTTGCGCGCATTTCTGGTATTTAAATAAATTTGCATATATTTAAAGGGGCATTTTGGTTTTTATCGTTGCCCATGATAGTTTTATTCCTGGTACCTTTTATCTGTGCTGAAAAGCTTCTGTTTGATCTTGATTCCTGTGTTTAACCCTGCCTGGCTTTTGACTATTCTGATTATCTGTATCCTGACCCGTGCCTGTTATTTGACTACCGATTCTGCCTCATCCACCTCATCCTTATCTGATTGATCACCCGGTTTGACCCTTTGCCTGCCTGACGACTCTTGCTATCTGCCTGCCTCGACCCGGCCTGTCTGACCACGATTCTGCCTACTCCCGTCTGTACCATGACCTTTGGCCTTAAAGACTCTCAAACAGTTGTGCCCCTTTGCTGGCCATAACTCCTGCTCTGCACCTATCGTTTAAGTCCAGGTGGCATCTGAGTAGCTGAGGGCTCCTCCCAAAGCCAAAGGCGGTGACACTACTGGTGAAGCATGAGCTATATATCTATCTATCTTATCTATCTGCAATTCTTTTCCAACAAGTGAGGTTGGGACAGGATGGGGAGTATCTGGACTAGGCTTGCCCAAGATCCACTGTAGGAGGCAATATAAAGATCAAAAGCTGGGTCAATGTGTGCCTAACTAAAAATAAGGTTTCCAGAAACACAATTCTGGAAAATGAAATAGGTCAAACATTTCCATAGCTGTCCCAATGACAATTTAGATGTTTCATTCATATCTGGTATCAAGCAGGAATCCTTCAGCAGTAGAGGGGGGAAATAGGTTTATTTTTATCTTGTATTCCTTTCCCTTTAATTGATTAATTGATCATTGGTTGCTATCCTTTTGCTTTCAATGTCCTGTGTTAGACCAGCCTATGAAGTGCATACAACCATACCTTAGCTAACTTGTGGATAAAATTACCTTTTTTTACTTTTACTACACTTGTGTATGTGGAATGTTACATGCCTATTTTGTTCATAGCTTAGATGATGACCTTAACATCAGTGATGTTCACTAACTAGAGTAGTGATTCTCAATCAGTGGCTAGCAAGCAACACATTTCTCACCAAACTCTTGGATGTTACTCCCAGTGGCCTCAAATCTGGTGCTTATTTTTGAATTCCTTGCATGAAGACATGTTTTGGTTGCATAAAACCAGATGTCCTGCCAAACAAAGCTTCCTTTAGGCTGCCAGTGCCCATAGGGGCTACAAAATAGCCAATCACAACCCTGGGAACTTTTTTTTGTGCTTGTGTGGCTCCCAACTCTGTTTACAACTGAATGTGTCTTACGAGTAATAAATGGTGGCCGTCCCTGAACTAGAGGTTAAAGGGATACTGTCATGGGAAAACATTTTCTTTTTTCAAAATGCATCAGTTAAAAGTACTTCTCCAGCAGAATTCTGCACTGAAATCAGTTCCTTAAAGGAAAACTATACCCCTAAAATGAATTTTTCAAATCAAGTGACATATTAAATAATCTTACCTACCTGGTATATATATTTAAGTAAATATTGCCCTTTTACATCTCTTGCCTTGAACCACCATTTCATGATGGTCTGTGTGCTGCCTCAGAGATCACCTGACCAGAAATATTTAAACTCTAACTGTAAAGGGAAGAAGTGTTGAAGCAAAAGACAGAACTCTGTCTGTTAATTGGCTCGTGTGACCTAACTTTATAGTTTGTTTGGTATGCTTGCGTGCACCGTTGGATCCTAGGATCCCAGGAGGCTGTCCTTATTTTTTAAAATGGCTATTTTCTATTTATGATTACCCAATGGCACCTGCTACTAAAAAAGTGTATTATTATGAAAATGGTTTATTTACATGAAGCAGGGTTTTACATATGAGTTGTTTTATGCAATATCTGTTTATAGAGCCCTACATTGTTCAGGGGGTATAGTTTTCCTTTAAAAGAGCAAACAGATTTTTTAATATTTAACTTTCAAATCTGATATGGGGCTAGATATATTGGGGTAAATTTATCAAAGAGTGAAGTTCCGCCACTAGAGTGAAATTACGCAGCTCTCAATTCATTTCTATGGGATTTTGAAAGGCGTATTTATCAATGGGTGAAGTGAAGTTTCACCCTTTGATAAATACGCCTTCAAAAATCCCATAGAAATTAATAGAGAGCTGCGGAATTTCCCTCTAGTGGTGGAACTTCATTCTTAACTTCACTCTTTGATAAATATACCCCATTGTGAGCTGCCCCCAGTCATGTGACTTGTGCTCTGATAAACTTCAGTCACTCTTTACTGCTGTACTGCAAGCTGGAGTGATATAATTCCCTCCTAGGGTTGCCACCTGGCCAGTAAAAATGATGGTTCATCTAAATGTTATTAATAGGGGAAAAAAGATAATTATATAGGAAGGCAGATATTTCTGGAGGTGGCAACCCTACTCCCTCCCCCAGCAGCCTAACAACAGAACAATTGGAAGGAAACCAGATAGCAGCTCTCTAACACAAGATACCAGCTCCCTGGTAGATCTAAGAACAGCACTCAGTAGTAAAATCCAGGTCCCACTGAGACACATTCAGTTACATTGAGTAGGAGAAATAACAGTGTGCCAACAAGCAGTTCCACCCTAAAGTGCTGGCTCTTTCTGAAAGCAAATGGCCAGGCAAAATAACCTGAGATGGCTGCCTACACACCAATATTACAACTAAAAAAATACACTTATTGGTTCAGGAATTACTTTTTAAATGGTAGAGTAAATCATTTGCAGTGTAAACAGTGTAATTTAGAAATAAAAATGACACCATAAAAATTGTGACTGTTGAGGTGGTTATTGGCCACCTTCACCTGCCACGCCCTTGGAGTACCACACTTAGGATCCAGAGACCTCTGGGAGACAAGCAAAAGAATATACAAAGTGTGATGCAAATACTTGTCCGTTTATTCTTTGGTGAAGCAACAGGATGCCAGAGTTCCCTTTAAGGGCAGGCACCTAAAAACAAACAAAATTGACCACCAGGGGTCACTGTTGCACTTTAGTTTATGAATAAAGGCGATGGTTTACTAAAGCGCTGTAAATTTGACTATTAGTTTCCAGGTTATCGCTGAGAATATTTTTCCGCCAGAATATTTGCAGTGACTAAGTTTACTAAACAGCGATGCGCTCAGAAGTCATTGCAATGGCTTGCGGTAACTACATTAGCGAACCAGCTTACGTTAGCGGTAATTTTAACGAGTTGCAAATTTTCTGGCGACAAATTACGTTTGCAAATATTTATGCTACAAAATAGTCTTGTTTTATGGCGTTAATTATGGAAATTTTTACTGTGTCATTTATGGCTAGAAATGCATCTTCAAAACTCATAAACTTTATTGACTGATGATTATACCATCCAACAACATTACCAGAGTGACACCAATCAAACGTATGCATCATATAAACCAGGGATCCCCAACCAGTAGCTTGTGAGCAACATGTTGCTCTCCAACCTCTTGGATGTTGCTCCCAGTGACCTCAAAGCAGGTGCTTATTTTTAATTCCAGGCTTGGAGGCAAGCTTTGGTTTCATAAAAAACAGGTATACTGACAAACAGAGCCTCAATGTGGGCTACCAGACCACATAGGGGCTACTAAATGGCCAATAACAGACCTTATTTGGCACCCCAGGAACATTTTTCATGCTAGTGTTGCTCCCCAAATACTTTTACTTCTGAATGTTGCTCATGGGTTCTAAAGGTTGGGGATTGCTGATATAAACCGATACTTTATCCATCCACACACACACCCTTATGCCAATAGAATCCTATGAACAAGAAATCATACCAGTTATCTCTTTGCATCATTTAAATGCACAGTTTCATGAGAATTAAACTCCCATTGAGAATTTTCTGGCCAAAAAATAAGTTAACGCCACTATATAGATTGTGGTAATATGTTGCGAATATTCTCTTTCACACATTTCGCTGTTTAGTAAACCAGGCGTTAATGTGTACGTAGCATTATTTTCAGCAAATGCGATAACTGGCGAACACGTATTCTTGCACAAGAAAATTCGCAAATTTATATTTACCGCAGGTTAATAAAATCGAGAAAACATATTCTGCGTTAAATTCGTCTATATTTTGTGCACAAATTTTTACCGCACTTTAGTAAATGGACCACAAAATTTTAACTGGTCCTCCTCATAAGTAACTGAATAGCAGCTCCCTGTTACGTGTATAAATACTATAAATATTGCTGCACATTTATAGGCTTGTGACACATGGGCAGATTTTGGAAGCGCTTCGTTTTCTGAAGTCTCCTTCGGAAAATGAAATGCCACGTGTGCTTTAGCGCAGGCAATTTTTCATTGTAGCGGACGGGAAGACACAGCAAAGCAGTTTTGGGAGATTGTCGACCAGAAGAAGAGGCGTTTAGTTGCCAGGCGACTAAATCTCCCTGAATCTGCCCATGTGTCACAAGCCATAACAAAATTAAATAAACATATTTATTTGGTGGTTTTCCTGGCTTGGCAGGACTTCTTCATCATCTGTGACAACGTGATCAATAACACTCACCTGGGATTTATATCAGCTGTGCACTAGGAGCCCAGTGGCAGCTTCCTGTTCTGCAATTACAAAGACAACTTTCTTTGCGACTGTTGGATGAAAATGCTGCATCTTCATCTGCCAGTTACATAGTTACATAGTTAAATTGGGCTGAAAAAAGACTGAGTCCATCAAGTTCAACCCCTCCAAATTAAAAACCCAGCATACACACACACACATCTCCACTCTTTCAAACACAAACCATATATGCCCATAGCTATACTAACTGTAGAGTTTAGTATCAAAATAGACTTTGATATTATGTCTGTCCAAAAAATCATCCAAAGCCGTCTTTAAAGCATCAACAGAATGAGCCATCACAACTAGTGATGGGCGAATCTCCCGCGATTCGCTTCGCCGAAAGATTTGCGAATATCTAGAGAAATTCGCGAATCGGCGAAAAATTTGCGAAACGAGTCGCGGGACACTTTTGACGCGAGTCGCGTCGTTTATGACGCGTCGCGTCATTTTTGGACTGTGAAGAACCACCTACGCTGCTTCAAATGAAAGTCCTTTTCTTCTAGTCTGAAGGGGTGGCCTCTGGTGCGGTGATCCTCTTTATGGGTAAAAAGGTCCCCTGATATTTGTCTATAATGTCCTCGAATATATTTGTAAAGTGTAATCATGTCCCCTCGCAAGCGCATTTTTTCCAGAGAAAACAACCCCAACTTGGACAGCCTCCACTCATAATTTAAGTCTTCCATCCCTCTAACCAGTTTAGTTGCACGTCTCTGCACT
>CM044448.1:45120757-45145096 GCA_024363595.1 Xenopus borealis
CCCCCCCCCCAACTGGAAGCTTGCTTTCCTTATCTTGCAAGAATTTACTCATGTACTGGGATTTATGGTTCTCTAAAAATAACACTGGGAGGCCATGTATTTGGTGGACTGGGTGCTGACGTCCTAGGAATTAGGAGGCTCTGTCTAGAGGATGGAGATTCCCTATTGCTTGCTATGTTTGCTTTTTTAAGAAAAACTGTTTTGTTTGTTATGGAAACTTTGGTGCCTAAAACTTAAAGGGTATATTAATCAAAACATAAAATGTTGCCTAATAAACAGAACTATGTTTTCAAGCAACTTTCCAATGTCCATTAATTACTAATTTTCTATTGCTTGAAACAGTTTACAATTTTTATTGAATGATTTACCTTTCACTAGACAATATATGTTTGTATATGCATATTTGTATATGTGTTTGCTAGTCAGTTTTTTTTTTTTTTTTTTTTTTTTTTTTTGCTTTTGCATTGCTCTCCTCCATTCCCACAATACTTTTCACACTTCTGCCATTCACCTTTACAGGCCTGTAAACACAGTTTTATTTAAAGATACATTTTGTCTGAAGCTGTTCCTTTAAATTAGACCTATAGAATACATTTTCTAAAACCCAAATTTTGCAGGCAATAATGAATAGTGTATTGTGCTGGTAATATCTTAAAAAATTTTGCATTTATTGGAGTTCCCTATAGATGTTCACTGATGCCTGTCCATGTTTCAAATGAAGGTTTGGCATGTCCTAAAGGTCCCTTTCAGAAGCACAGTAGGAGAGGGGAAAGCGAATCACAGCCCTGCAATCACACAAGCAAAGACAGGCTTCAGTTCCCTATCAGGTCAGCCTGGCTGCTGATTGGTTCCTTTCTCTTACTACAGTGTGCTGCCGGCTCCCCTGCACAGCCAGATAATTCAGCATGCATTCCTTTTATGTCTAAAAGAGGATAATGCACTGGTACATTCTTGTTTTTTTATATAATGTGTCCTTTAAAGCTAGGATAACATTTGAAAGAAGAGTTTGCTTTATCATACCTTTCCTTCTATAAGACAGTACAGTATAAGGATATAGCTTACTGTGTGATAAGGACAATTCTTTGTATATTTTCATTTTTACAAATGGTAGGAGGTGCCATGTTGTTTCCATTTGACAGTACAGTATGAGTATACAGCTTATTGTGCGCTCAGGATATTAATTCTCTGTATATTTGTCTATACACAGTGTTGGAGGGGTTATATAGTTTTTCTTTAGACAGTACTGTACATGCAGTGTTAGATGCTTGGAACTTTACAAGAATGGAATAGAGGGTGACACACTGTTTGTCTCTCCATTAACAGCCAGGACACTCACTATCAGGGAAGAGACGGACTCTGAGACATGGCTGCTAACAAGAATAAAAACCAGAGCTCCTTGGTGCTGCACAAGGTTATAATGGTGGGCAGCGGAGGTGTGGGCAAGTCGGCTCTCACCCTTCAGTTCATGTATGACGAGGTAAGAACAACAGAAATCTGTATTTTGCTTTTTCTAGAAACTAAATCAAACTGTGAGAGCTTTGCTTGTCTTCCTACACACAGGACTGCACCTTACACAAACACGTTATGCAAGGCATCAGTATTCTCTGGTATATTAATATCTGATATTGGTTAGCATGTGGCCCGCATGCTATCCCGGTTGGCCAAGAACCTCATAGATATGTTGTTAAAGGGGTTCACCTCCAAACAACTATTTTTCAGATAGATCACCAGAATTAACTTTTGCCAATTACTTTCTATGTGTCACTGTTTTTCTAATATTAAAGTGTAAAGTGTCATTTTTCACCTTCTAAAGTCTACGACCCTGTAAACTGTTCTAAATTGATACATTTAATCGATACATTTCTTTGTCCTTGCTGAGCAGAATCCCTGAGTTTCATTACAGGCAGCTGTAAGAAATGCTACTGAGAAATGTATCAGCTAATTGTATCAACTAAATATAGCAAATTGCCCTGCCTGAATTACTGAGCTGCCAGACTGAAACACCAGACACAGGGACATTTGATTTTAAAGTTAGATTTTGGGAAAAAAAAGTAAATAAATAAATAATGAAGTACCTGAAAAAGTCTTTATTTCTGGGAAACAATCTGAAAACAACTGATCTGAAAAAAGTGTTTGGAAGGTGAACATCCCCTTTAAGAGTTCATCCAGACGCGAAGATTCGGGGAGATTTGTCGCCTGGCGACTAAGCGCCTCTTATTTGGGGTGCCAAATCTCCCTGAATGAGGCAATTTCGAGTGACTTTGAAAAACGTATCGCCCTGTGTGAATAGGCGCAGTCGACTTTAGCGCTAGTGGGTGCGAGATAGGTGCAAGCCATTCAGGGAGATTTGTCGCCCCAAAGAAGAAGCGCTTAGTCGCCAGGCGACAAATCTCCCCGAATCTTCGCGTCTGGATGAGCCCTAAGAGTCACTGACCAACCTGGTGTTGTGTTTATGGTGGGGTTACTCACAGCCTTGAGTTTCATGTAGAAGTAGCTGAATTGTGCATATGCCCAGCTTTATGGCGAAGTCTATGGGTTTGTGTAAAACTGGTATCAAGCTGGCACACAGGGTATTGTTTTTATACAAACAGCTTCTTGGCTGGCACAGAATAAATATTGCAACTGCGTGGGGTGCAGTAGGACCATCTGCTCTGTCTGCACAGCTTTGACCACATCTGGTCAGTATGTCTGCTTCAGGCATTAAACTGAATGGCTCTGGAGGTGGCTCTGAAAGTCTCTCTCCCTGCAGTTTGTAGAAGACTATGAACCCACAAAAGCAGACAGCTACAGAAAAAAAGTGGTTCTAGATGGTGAGGAGGTTCAGATCGATATACTGGACACTGCTGGACAGGAGGACTATGCAGCCATTCGTGATAACTACTTCCGCAGCGGCGAGGGCTTTCTTCTCGTCTTTTCCATTACTGAGCATGAGTCTTTCACAGCCACTGCTGAGTTCAGGTTGGTACTGCCCACTGTTTACAGATCTGGCTTTGCAGTATCCATTGGGTCAGCAGGGAATAATAATCTGGTAACTGTGATTGATAATGATGATCCGTTATAGAGTACTTACATTACACTTAACACCTGCAATAGGCAGTAAGTAGGTGAGCACAGGGTTACAGTGCTGTTTTGCCCCAGTTGGTGTGCCCTAGCCTGCATGCCCAAGGTGGTGTCCATTTGACTCGTAGCAATTGAGAAGTCATTGTGCTCTATTCTGCCATGCAAACATCTGTACCTATGGGCATTAAGCATGGGGTGGATATTATGGGGCAGATTTACAAAATTCACGTGAATAATTTGAAGTTCGATCGAATTCCGATCGTACGATTTTATTGGATATTTCGAATATGCAAATTTGGCCACTTCGATCATCGAATATTCAAAATTCGATCGTATTGAATAGATCGAATATTCGATCATTCGACAATTTGATGATCGAAGTACTTCAACTTAAAAATTTTATTCGACTGCCTACTTCGCCAGATTGAACCTACCGAATAGCAATAGAAGCCTATGGGAATCCCCCCATAGGCTTTTTCTATTACCTGCTAGAATACCATTTGTACGATCGAACGCCTCGATCGTTTCAATCGTACAAATTTTTCGAACGATCGTAGGAAATTTCAAACATTTTTTCGTGAAATCGAACAATCGCTATCCGATCGTACAATTTTTTTTTGAATTCTGACGAGTTTGAGGGCTAAAAGCCCTCGAATTTGTGAATAATGATAAATTTGCCCCCATGTGTAAGACCATGGTGCTAGTTATAAACGAGGCTTAATAATAATAATGTGTTTGTTGTGTCACTGGCTCCTACTGCATGTGCCTTGGAGCCAATTCTATAGCACATATCCCCACCCCTTGCAGAGTACTAAATCAAATCACTTGTTGCAACACATTCTAATAATCTTTTATTCTTCCACTAAATAAAATAGATAACGGATGATAAAGCTGTGTGTGTGATCCACTCCCTGCACCCATTACACATGCCCTGGCCTGGCAGTAATATGTTCTCATGCATTTCCTTTTCTCTCATCCAAAGTCGTGAAGCCCATAGCCATTTTGTTAAGCAAATTTCATTATGCCACAAACCTTCCAACGGCCGCTTCAATATTCTGTTACTGCACTTTCAGGGAACAAATCCTCAGAGTGAAAGCTGAAGAAGATAAAATCCCCCTGCTTGTGGTGGGCAACAAATCTGATCTGGAGGAAAGGAGACAGGTCCCTATGGATGAAGCCAGAGGCAAAGCAGAGGAGTGGGGAGTACAGTATGTTGAAACGTCTGCGAAAACTAGAGCCAATGTGGACAAAGTGAGTCTTATGCAAGAAGCAATTTAGGGGCTTCATGGGAAGGAAGCTAAGGGGTTGGGAGTATGTGCACGGCTGAAACAACACTTTCCTTACAAGTAACCGTTAGCATCTTTTTGCCTTACGTAATTAATTAATTGGGCAGTAAGGCTAGGTTAGGTTTTCTGTCATTTTGGCTGTGACTAGGAATAAGTTACTAAAAGACGTATATAGCTGTTAATTCCTACTGGCTGGCTGTGCTCTGAGCCTCTTTTTTTTTTTTCTCTCTCTTTCAAGGTATTTTTTGACCTAATGAGGGAAGTCCGTACAAAAAAGATGTCTGAGAACAAAGATAAGAACGGGAAGAAGAGTGGGAAGAGCAAGAAAGGCTTCAAGCAACGCTGCTGTTTACTGTGATATCAGTGGGTATCGAGATTAGTAGAGGCAGCAGCCAGACAGGTCCCTCAGTCCCTTTCCTCTCCCTGGCACCCCATATAGTCCTTCATTTCCTTCGTGCCGGGGACATGCACACCCCTCAACCTCGCTGGCTGCCAAAGCACTAAGGGGTCAACCCTCGGCTGTACCCCTAACTTGATATATCTTTTCATTTCACCATTTGCTTTTGATGCCTCGATAAAAACACTTTCACTGCTGCCTTTACCATAGCAGCTTAACTGGTCCCTTCTGAGCAAACGCCGCCTTGTCCCTGCCCATACTAAGTGCCAAAGTCTGCTTTTTATGCATTTCGGTGTTTGGTTAAACTTCTTGAGGCAGCCGTGACACATGCGTGACACATGTCCGATGGGATTCCAGATGTACTTCTGTCAAATCCTGCCCAAACCCCATATAGAAACTCCTAATCTCAATGGTGTGCCAAACCTGAACAAAAACTTTTCTTTTAAGAGCTACAGAAACAAACATGAGTCAAGGCTACTACCCACTACTACTACCCAATAATTGTTATACTTAATGCTTGCATTTTGTATTCTTATTAAGCTTCTAATTCTTTCATTCCCATTGACTCCATTATGTACAAAGCATTCCCTAAAAGGCCGGCTGTAAACTCCCGGCAGCTTGCCGTCTCTTTCCTTTAAGTTGCTGCAGTAAGGCGAGGCCCTAGAGATTATTTTTGCAGGAGGGAAAAACAAATATAACAAAGAAAAGTAAACGCAACAAAGCATATGTAAAATTGAAAATGCCACTATAGTATTTTGTATTGAGTGCAATAATGACAACCACAATAATCCACCTAGTTTGTCTGTGATATATATATATCCCAGTCAGAAAGTCACTCACATTAGCGTAGACGTAAAAATGTATACTTTATTGAAATTACATTTAAAATCTATCGACGCGTTTTGATCTATAATAGATAGTCATAAGGATTACAGATCAAACACATTGATATATTATAAATGTAATTTGAATAAAGTAAATATTTTTACGTCTACGCTAATGTGAGCGACGTGCCGTGGGTGCTTTCTGACTGGGAATTGTATTGGATATGGTGAGAACCCGGCCTTTGGCTGTAAATGTGGTGAGTGCCGATTGTAAAAGCAGCTTAAACTACCTAGTAACCAGGCAGCTACCTGTGCCCACCTACATATATCCTTGCCCGCTGGACTCCCCCTCATCTATAAGGTCCTGTGGATTTCCCATGAGATAATGATCTGTTTTCCTAATTAACCCACATGAACTTGTTTCCCTAGTCTCTTTAGGAGTCCAACCATTATTTTCTTTGCATAATGCACTTGAGTTGTGATTTGGATCACAAGCTAAAAGAGCAGTATATTTAGGGTTAATTTTTGACACAGCCAATAAAGTTGTTGAAACATTGAAATATCTGTATTGGTTGCTTTGTCACAAGACAGGGAGGGGGGAGATCTGTGCCATAAGGGTGGGTGGCAAACTGTATAGATTGCTATGTGTTTGGGTAGGTGCAGTAAGTATGGCAATAGGTAACATGTCTATGTCCCGTAAAAAATCCTGGTAAGGCATTTTTTTTCTCAAACACACAAACTGAGTTCCTGAAGGGCAGACCTGGTTCTTGGGGTAAATAAAATAGGCCCATAATATAAATCATATCTGTCATATACATGTACATGTCAAGGCCTGCTGTTTATCTTGCAATAAAAGGCCCATGGCAGCTTCCTGTTCTACAGTGCTAAACTTTAGGGACCTGGTCAGTGACCCTGGCAGCCAGTTTTGTATGTTTTTTTTCTTTATCTTTAGTTCAGACAGATGCTTAGGTGCTAGGGTACCATACGCAAATTGGAATTTATTGGGGTCTGGTTCTTGCCTTGGTTTGCTACATGGTCCATGTTCTACTAGTCATTCAGCAAATATCACAAGTCATTGATTCATATTTTATCACCCACAACCATTTACACTTTTTTTTTTTTAATTCTGCAGAAGGTCAGCTAAAGTGCTAAAGGCTTCCAGGGGATGATGGGATATGTAGTTGCAGCAAAACAGACTACCTTTTTAACCCTCCTCTTTATATTTAGTCTCATATTGCTCATTCATACTTGAGATCTTTGCAATGCCTCGGATGAGTCATGAGCACAGTGGTACAATTACCTCAATGTCGGAGCTGCTAGAAGTTACACCTTTGCACCTTTCTGCCTCCTCCTTTTAGTTCTTAGATATGTTGGTTATTAACAGTCATTTCAGATATCCATGTTGGAGTCAGTCCGCTTGACTTGAGGAATTATTACGGTAATCAACTGCAGCACTGATTAAGGTAATGACTATTAGTGATCAGGTGCAGTACCACTTCTCTCCAGTGTTTCCCATAGAATTGCAACATCTGTCTGATAGTGGCATTGTGGTACACTGGCATAATATACCAAAACTAGCCATGCCCAGCTGCACCATCACTGTCTGCACATGGGGTTATGACCCAGAGAGATCTTTTGCCCCATTAACCTGATTTATCCCAAAATCCTGCATGAGAGAGAGTGAACCAATCTCCTTGCTCAATCCAATCTCACTGCAGCAGATGAGCCACTGAGAATAACACTGATACAAAATATTGTTTATATACTCTTGCTCACGGTGTGTCCCGGGAGGGGCAATAATCAGATCCCATTTTAGCCCAGACTGTGGCATGGAGCCAAACATGGGGTATCAGGGTGGGCTAATGACTTCTGCAGATGCTTCTGTACTAAGAAATATCTTCGTAGCAATGGGCCCTTCCCCAATTTTCTAGAGAAGATTGCATTTTGAAACACATCTTTATTTATCCTGTGACGTAAGGGGGACAATTTTGTAAGTGTTTTTAAAGACTTATTTAGCCACTTATTGCTCATTTGGTCCCCATGCTAATCACACTGGTTTGTATTTCAACTGTATAATAAAATTTTTACATTTTACTTCACTTTGTCCCTTGGATTTTTTTGTCACTTTTTTGTTCACATTTGTTGTCTGCATTTGCAAAGTCATTTGGCCTTCTAGTCTTTAGATTGCAACTGAAAATCACGTTACTAAGGGTAGTGACCCTGGAAACTGAAAATGAATTTGAGTGGAAGGGAGACCCTGCTGTTGCAAAGGGGCCCCAGAGAGAAGAGGTGGTGCACCCAGTAATGTACTGCTATATGTTTTAGAAATAGACCATCTTCCCTAAGGTTTAAATGCACATACAGTCAGGCTACAAAGTAGGAAGTTCAGGTTGCTGTAGCCCAGCCAATTATAAGCCTCCGTATTCAATTTGGCCCAAACTGAAGCTTGGTACTCTGTTGCATGTACAGTAGAGGGCACCCTAGACTTGCAATGTTATACAATGGCCTTTCCCTAATGATTTTTAGAGATGGAGAACTTTGTATAACCACAGAAGTTATCTTCAGCAACCAATCAGATATTTAATTATATCACTCTAACTCCTGGAGGCAGAAAAAGCAACCTGTTATTGGTTGCTACGGGTAATTGAACCACAGGCAGGCATTTGTCATTTACTGCTATCAACTCCTACAAGCTTAAATTAATTGTGTGTTTTTTTGAGTCAAGATCAAACCTGCTTGTAGAACATATCCAAGAAATATCTAACATTTTCCTACTGGAAAATTCCATTTGTGACACAGACGCCTTTGCCCATTGCTTCATTGGCACTTCTTGGAAATACTTTAATTCAGTAGCTCTTGGGATGTTCCTAATATATACACATTACTCACAGAATCTGGATGCAGAGATAAATGACATCATCATTCTGAATAGGATGACATCACTACCTAACTAATTTAGAGGAAAAGTCTTGACACATAAAAACTGAAGAATGGCAGCTCATGGGGGGGGGGGGGGGGGGGGGGGGGGTTCTGTTTAACATGCGCACATATACAAGATCAATATAAAAAATATTTGTAGGTCATGGGTTCATGGCTGAGAGTAAGCTATGAGTGATTCGCTGGTGTTGGAGGAAAAGCCTTTTCACCATCAACATAGAAATGGTTTCGTTACTGTAACGACAGGAGGATAATGTATCTGGGCATCGAGGAAGGAGAGTTCTGATTCTGGCAGGAGGAGTATTAACTTTGCAGAGGGATGCAACGAATCCACTATTTGGGATTCGGCCGGATCCTTCACGAAAGAGATGTCCAAATACTGAATCCAAAAGGGTCAAAGTGGGGAAAAAACATTTTTAGTACCTTGTTTTGTGACAAAAAAGTTATGTGATTTCCCCTCCCGCCCCTAATTTGCATATGCAAACTGAATTCCGTTCGGCCAGGCACAAGGATTCGGCCGAATCCTGATGGAAAAGGCCAAATCCTGTATATAGTGCATCACTACTTTGCAGTGAATCCGTTTCAAGGAGTTTGGAAAGGTTGAACTTGATGAATTTTCTTTTATTTCACTTTCTATGTGACTATTAATAGCTCAGTCCAACTGATAAGAGGTTTGACTCCTGCTTCATAAATGGTTCTTATTTAAGGACTAGAAATGTGGAGCTTTTTAACTCCTTATTAACCTAAATTTAGTTCTATTGGAGCTGGGTATTTAAAGTGGCATCCCCTGTGGCACTGTGTGCTCTGTGTATAAACCCATAATGGGGCCACCATGACACATGGAGATATGGGGATATTTATCAAAGGGAGCAAAGTACCCAGTGCCTGGGGGTAGTTGCCCTTGGGGAAGGGACAGGGCTCAGTCAGTATATGGCATATTACTGATACCTGAATCTTGGCCATAACATTAAGGCTCAAAGTGATACCACACTGTACCACCTTGTAGTAAGACAGGCAATGCACGTGCTACACCACTAGACTATTGACAATTTTTTTTCCCAGCATGCCAACTGCATTATCTGCTTTGTGCAAGGAGTATGTGGAATGCTTTTTGCTATGAGTAAGTGGTTGCAGACCACGGTAAGCTGCACCAGTGTGTGTGTTTATTTATTGTGTGACACAATGCTGCTTGCCAACCAGAAAGTTTGTTTGCACTGGCGAAGTGTCAGTAAGGGCGAGAGGGTGCAAAAGTGCATTAATGTGCGTATCCAAGGATCTGTCATGCTCTGGGGGTGTTGTTTTGTTGTTGAAGAGCAGTCATGGGACTCTGGGCACGAGAGGAAGGAAGGTAGGACATCAGTTCACATATTGTCACTTAAAGGGCAAGGAAAGTCTAAAATAGAATAAAGCTAAAAATGCTGTATTTTGTATACTAAACATAAACATGAACTTACTGCACCACAAGCCTAATCAAACAAATGATTTATACTTTCAAAGTTGGCCACAGGGGGCTGTCATCTTGTAACTCTGTTATACATCTTTGCAAGACTAGACTACATACACATGCTCAGTGTGGTCTGGGCTTCTTAGGGATCGTCATAAATGATCAAAAAACTAATTTCTTTTTCATTAAAGAAAGGGAAAATGGCATTTTATTTCTTTGCCTTTCCTTGCCATTTAATTTACTTTTTCCTTCTCCCTGTGCAAAAGTAGTGGGGGGTTGCCCACAATAATTAGCCCTCCTCCTCTGGACCATTTCCAGTGCTGTACTGCTGCGGGTGAGGTGATGTCACCAAAGCACAGGGAAAGTTGTGACTTCATTGTTCGAAAGGACAATGACCTAGCACTGTATCCCCCTGTTGCATGACACACACACACACTGCCTATTAAAATTTACAGATTATTTGTCGCACTAAACCAAAGAGAAGAGTAAAATGAAATAACCTTTCTTTTCCACATGATCCCTCCTTCTTGGATATTGAGAATAATTATGGTTAGACAATAAGGTATGAATATATGAATGACCCACTTGTATGATGAACTCTTCTTTCTCTTTGCAAATTTGTATATAGGTCGCAGCTGAGGTATTGGAAGCAACATTTTTTATACATTACCTGATTTATCTGGGTTCAGGCCATATTCCAGTGGTTTGTATCCATGAACATACAGTAGATAAGAAGGATGAGGGAAGCATAAAGATCCACAGGTGTTGATCTTACTGGTGATATCACTCCAACTTGCAGTAAAGAGTTTAAAAGAGCATAAGTCACATGACATGGGGAAGCTGGGAAACTGACAATAAGCCTAGCCCCATGGCAGATTTTAACATTAAATATGAAAAAAAAATCTGTTTTGAGAAATGGATTTCAGTGCAGACGTCTGCTGGAAGAGCACTACCGACTGATTAAAAAAAAAAACCACAATAGTAACAGAATATTCGAGTCAAATATTGCCTATATGCAAAACAGGATGGACTACTATCTTAAGGTCTGGTCGCTGTGGGAACTTAAAGGACTGGCCTCATAACAGGCCTTGAGACCGGGTGCAGTCTATTCTATATTGTAACAGGTCATACCGCCTACCCCCCCTTTGCTCTCAGATCTGACTTGCACACCATGTCGGAGCTTACCTTCTCACTGCTAATTTACCCTCCAATATCAACACCCATATAGTCTAACATAGCTTATACAACCGATATGATGCCTGCTGCTATACAGTGTACATTTTCAATGTTATCTTTTTTCTTTTCAATGTTGTATTGCATTACTACGAGACAAAAGCATAACTTCTAAGTATATGTATTTCGCAAAGCTCTCTGTCTATATAAAATCTCTGCAAATAAAACATAAGTTACAAAAAAAAAAAAAAAAACCCACACCTTTTTTTCCCATGACTATCCCTTTAAGTAGAAACGTCCAACTGTAATGTGACAGCATTACAGCATAAGCATTTATAAGGAATTCTCAATACATTCTTGGGCCCTCAAAAAGTTCAAAGTTAAGGGGATGCAACCCCCCCCCCCAAAAAAAGAGTTTGCCTTATGAAAGAAAGTTTTATGCAACTACACTATATCGATTCATTGTTCCACTGGATTTAGTTATGTGTAACTGCCAGGACTCCTCAGTGACTTCCAATATCTTATAATTTACGGTAGGGGGTAAATTATCTCTTATAATACATAAGTGATACCCAGCGTTCTTTGTATAACACAGCCTGTAGTCTTGTGCATTTATATATTTATATGGTCACAGACATCCCGCATTGGGTTTATAGTTCTGTGTAAGGGTCTTCTTCTGCTACATTGTTTAAGTCGGAGCTAGCAGTTCAAAAAGCCAGCAGCCTTGTGTCTTTATATGGTCATAGAACTTCTCAGTGACTTCCAGCATCTTATAATACACAAAAGCCCTGAATAATTAATAATTAATAATTATATCCTTATAAACAGTTCTGATGTCATCAGTTATAAACGGTGAGTTCTGATGTCATTTCTGTCACATGACTCACTGAATCTGGTGTATTATATTAAATAAAGTACCCCCAGTTGAAAAATATGAGGATTTTAGAAGTCACCTCTGAGTTCCATGACCTGTATAAAAAAACTTGGCCGTCGGCATCATGTTTTTGTATGGTCATGAAGCTCCTTGGTAGCTTATAATATCCTTATAATTTACAAGAGGGGGTACTTTATTCACTATATAAACGGCCTTGTGTTTTTATATGGTCATGAAGCTCCTCTGTAACTTATAATATCCTTATAATTTACAAGAGGGGGTACTTTATTCACTATATAAACGGCCTCGTGTTTTTATATGGTCATGAAGCTCCTCAGTAGCTTATAATATCCTTATAAGTTACAAGAGGGGGTACTTTATTCACTATATAAACGGCCTTGTGTTTTTATATGGTCATGAAATTCCTCTGTAACTTATAATATCCTTATAATTTACAAGAGGGGGGCTTTATTCACTATATAATTTACAGTAGATGGTACATTATCCCTTATAATACTTGAGTGACACTCAGAGTTCCCTGTATAACTCACCCTGCAGCCTTGTGCCTTTATATGGTCACAGAACCCTTCAGTGATTTATAATATTCTTATAAGGAATAATGCGCCTCCTGCTTTAAATTATAAGGATTATACATCACTGAGGCGGCTCTGTGCTATATAAAAGCACAAGGCTGCAGGGTGAGTTATAGGGATGCACCGAATCCAGGATTTGGTTCGGTATTCGGCTAGGATTCGGCCGAACCGAATCCGAAAAATCATGTGACTTTTCGTCACAAAACAAGGAAGTTAAAAAAAATGTTGCTGCACACGCACGCTTTGCATTCCCCTCGCTAATTTGCATATGTAAATTAGGGTTCGGATTTGGTTCAGTATTCGGCTGAATCTTTCGCAATGGATTTGCGGGTTCGGCTGAATCCAAAATAGTAGATTCGGTGCATCCCTAGTGAGTTATACAGGGAACTCTGTTATAAGGGATAATGTATCTGTTATAAGGGATAATATAACTCTGTTATAAGGGATAATGTACCACCTACTGTAAATTATGACACGTGAATTATACTGAGAAGTTCCTATATAAACAGGCCAGCACTGGCAATCTGTGGGTTCTGGCAAATGCCAGAGGGGCTGCTATAAGGTGCCATAGAAAGTCAGTTTAATGGGCTGGTGTGGGGGCTGTTTGGGCCTCTGTGTACCTGAAATGGCAGGGCCTGTATATAAATCAACCTGCAGCCTTGTGCTTTTAAGAGGTTTATAATTTGTGTATTATAACTCAGCCTAAATTAGAAATAATAAAAATTAAAGAAATATATCTTTAACTTCACATTATTGGCCAATTAATTATACTTGGAACACATGAAACAGATGATTAATATTTGTAGCTCAGGGCTATTTGGCACCAGTGATTGGTCTAAGACTTGGCAGATGTCATTTTGCAGGCAGTGCCAAGATATCACCAAGCACATGAGGCTGAGTGGGTACAGACTTGTATGTTGTATGAAGCCCAGCAATACACAGATAAAAGGTCTATACTTCCACTAATTCGGCTGGTGAATGGGGAGACTTTGCATTTTTACCGACTCCTTCACCTCTCGCAGACAGAAGAAATCTAAGAATTTAGCAAAAAAAAAAAAATTGACTTCTTCATTTAGATCTGCTGTATAAAATTCATAAAACAACGTCCAAAATGTAACATTTTCATTGTAAGACCAGAGGGTTTCAGAATTTTATAGCTCTAGTTCATATTCAATGCTTGGTTTAGGCAGCGGCACCCACTGTGGTTGAAGTGGCTCAAAAGAGTTGTAGCAATGTTATATGGTATGCTACACACCAGGACCCGGGCTGGCAATCTGTGGGTTCTGGCAAATGCCAGAGGGGCTGCTATAAGGTTCCATAGAAAGTCAGTATTTAGTGGGCTGGTGTGGGCTGATTGGGCCTCTGTGTATCTGAAATGCCAGGGCCTATTTTAATTCTCAGTCCGGACCTGCTACACACTAAACTTCTACCATGACCATCCCCTTATACAGTAATATGCATAACATGTCAGTAAAGAGCAGTCATTTCTTGAAATAATGGACCAATAATATGTCACAGTGACCCCCGTATTTCACTTGCAATATATATATCACAGTGACCACAGCATTTTGTGCCATTGGCATCAGCAATATATGACACTGTGACCCACCATTACATGACACAGTGGGACCAGTATTTTATGACATAGTGGCCCCAGCCATGTATATAGGGTTGCCACCTGGCTGGTATTTTAACGGCTGGCCAGTAAAAATGATGGTTGATCCCAATGTTATTAATAGAGGGAAAAAATATATAAATATGAAGGCCGGTATTTCTTTCCAGAAAAGGTGGCAACCCTACATATATATCCTTGTGTCACCAGTATTTCATTACCTAGTGGCCCCAGTAATATATAGACTCGTTATATTCATGACCCAGTATCACCAGCAGTAGATACACTAACCCAGCAATATTTGACACAGTGACCCCAGTATATTATGATGCAGTGAAACAGTGACCCCAGTGAGTAAATTATATAGTCACCCCACCAACACCTAGGGGCAAATTTATCATTATTCACGAATTCGAGGGCTTTTAGCCCTCGAATTCGGCAGAAATTCGACTGTCGAATGTAGTTTTAGGCTATTTTTTGAGTGCTATTCGATTTCTCGAAAAATTCGTACAATTGAACAGCATCGTTCAATTTCACGAAAAAATTGTGAAATTTTGTTCGATTAATTTGTACGATTCAAATGATCAAGGCGTTCGATCTTATGAATGCTATTCGAGCAGGTAATAGAAAAAAAAGCCTATGGGGGGATTCCCATAGGCTTCTATTGCTATTCGGTAGGTTCTATCTGGCGAAGTAGGCAGTCGAATAAAATTTTAAAGTAGAAGTACTTCGAAGTGGCCAAATTTGCATATTTGAATATTCGATAAAATCGTACGATTGGAATTTGATCGAACTTCGAATTATTCACACAAATTTTGTAAATCTGTCCCTTAGTGTTACCTGGAAAATAGAACAGTAACCTGCCAAAGGTGAAATGGGCTCAGCAATGTCACTGTGACCCAACGTTGGTGCTATGGAAATGCATGTTAATAATAATAATAATAATAATAATAATAGTTTGGTCGCATACCTCCCAACTGTCCCGTTTTCAGTGGAACAGTCCCGCTTTTTACAGCTCAACCCGCAGTCCCTTGTTTGTACTGGAAAATCCTGAATTTCTCTGCACTGAACAGCCAGAAAAAGTTTCTAACTTAATTGCCAATTAATTGGCCCCGAACAGCAGGTGCAAATAAGATACTTTGTAACACTTTTGAAATAAGAAAATAAGTAATTGTAACAGGAGGAATATTTTCAAACTTTCATAATCTGCCACATTTTGTAAAATGAACATTGTAATTAGGGGGAGTGGCCACAAAAATGGGTGTGGTCAAAAATTTTGCTGCGCTACTTGCGAAAAAACAAATGTTGTCCCTCTTTTTACGTCCACAAATGTTGGGAGGTATGCAACCATTTCATGACATAGTGGGTCCTCTAATACACGGCATTGTGACCCCACCATTATATAACATCAATATTTCATGTGGCACCAGCAATATACAACCATTTCATATTCATACAGCACCAGTATTTCATGACACAATGACCCCAGCATTTCTTAACACAGTGGCCTGACCTTTTCTTGACACTGGTCATATTCTGATTATAGGGCCAGAATTTAGATCCCTAGTGCTAATCCTATGGCACACAAAAAAGAAAAAGTACAGTATGAGAGTATGGAAGTACGGAATGGCAAGTTCCACCAATATTTCTAAATACAGATGAACACAGAGTGGAATTGTTGTACAAAAGACTGAGAATGACATGAGACTGTAGAAGTAAAAAAAAGCCGATGGTTAAACTGAGCTGCCTTTGGGACAGATGATACGAATGTAACAAGGCAGAACATGTCTGACCAGTTTCTCCCATTGCAGAGTCTTGTATCAAAGCGAGTTGCAGGCCTGGCCGTGTGTGATGCAGAGGCTCCAGAGCTCACTCCTGGTATGTGTAAGGAATGTGCCCATTCGAGTTGATTCTAAATACATAGTTGTGCTATTAATGTCAGTAATATTCTGCTTTCTCTTCTCGTTGGAACAAGGAGATTGGTGTTCAGTCCTTAAAGGGATATTGTCATGGGAAATTTTTTTTTCTTTCAAAACACATAGTGCTGCTCCAGCAGAATTCTGCACTGAAATCCATTTCTTAAAACAGATTTTTTTTTATATTTCATTTTGAAATCTGACATGGGGCTAGACAATTTGTCAGTTTTCCAGCTGCCCCCAGTCATGTGACTTGTGCTCTGATAAACTTCACTCACTCTTTACTTCTGTACTGCAAGTTGGAGTGATATCACCCCTCCCCCCCAGCACCTTAACAACAGAACACTGTAGTGATGTGCATTTTGACCTGCAACCTGCATGACCCACGGGTTGACCTGCGGTTCGGGTTCAGGTTGAATATTGGATGTCCATGGCGGGTACGAGTCGGGTCAGCACCTGACCCGTACCCACCATGGACACCCAATATTCAAACCGCTCCAAACAGCAGGTCAACCCGCGGGTCATGCGGGTTGCGGGTCAACATGCACATCGCTAGAACACTGGGAATCTAACAAAAAACTACATCACAGGGCCAGAACTAGGGGTAGGCAGAAGATGCACGCAAAGTTGGAGGGGCGCCAGGCAAGGTACCTCTTCTGCTGCCTTGCCCCTAGTTTGGAACCTTGCGTCCCCCCACCTGTGCCAGCATTTACTCTATTCTGGGGGCGCATGCTCAGTAATGTAGGCACGCTCGGTAATGTATGCACACATCTTCGGCGCACGCTCGTTTGTGCACATGAGGAGGAGGCGACATGTTTAGCTGGGTTGCCTAAAGTGCCTGGCTGACTTGGCCCGGCATTGCTACATCATAAAAACCATGACCGAATCCCTTTAAAGACAGTGACCCTCAAGTATGAGATCATCACCTTTCCGGGGGGAGGCAACAACGCTAGAGCGGAGCGCACAATTGCGCTCTCTTGCACTAGTAAAGCCGAATTTACAGTTTAAAAAACGGAAATTCAGCACTTAAAGGCACCAGGAGCTGCTTTTTGCCGCCCCTGGAAACCTAGCTGGCGCTGCCGCCTGAGGCAAGCACCTCAGCTCGGCTCATTGGTGGAGCGTCCCTGTCTGTGGATCTTTATGCTTCTCTCTACTTCATTTACTGCTGTACTGCAAGATGGAGTGATATCACCCCATCCCTTTCCCCCCACAGCAGCCTAACAACAGAACAATGGGAAGGTAACCAGATAGCAGCTCCCTAACACAAGATAACAGCTGCCTGGTAGACCTAAGAACAACACTAAATAGTAAAATCCAGGTCCCATTGTGACACATTCAGTTACATTGAGTAGGAGAAACAACCTGCCAGAAAGCAGTTCCGTCCTAAAATGCTGGCTCTTTCTGAAAGCACATGGCCAGGCAAAATGACCTGATATGGCTGCCTACACACCAATATTACAAAAAAAATACACTTGAAGGTTCAGAAATGAAATTTTATTTTGTAGAGTGAATTATTTGTAGTGTAAATGTATTTTCGAAATAAAAACGACATCATAAATATAATAGTAACATGGCACCCTACATTATAAATAAACACTTTTTGCTTTCCTGAAAGAGAACAGTGTATTCCTATACATCAAATAAGCACTGAGGCACCTAATTTGAGCCTACTGTCATTCAATGGAGATATTTGATGTGGATTATGATTTTAAGACTGCACATCCTTATGTGATGGGTGTGTTTAGCTAACAAGCCAATGATTGGCTCATTGGTAGATAGATCCCATGGGACAGGACTGCATCAGTGGTCCAATGTGGTCCTCACCTAACAGCATAGATATCTTGTCAGGCCTTGGATATATATTGGTTTGATATGGCACCATACACACACACATCAAGTTCCCAGCTGTCTAGCGTTGCCAGTCATGGCCTGTATGTGGCCAGCCTAATTGCAAGATTGCATATATCAGAAATATGCTGTGTACTACTACATGCATAGCAGCTTTTGGCTAGTGAAAGGAAACTTTATCTTTCAAGTGACGCCTCCTGTTAGGGCCCCTTCTGGCTCTAACATGATGCTCGGGATAACAGGGAATTTTTAACTCTTCATGTGCCTGGGGTTACCAACATGGGGTGGGTGGCTTGTCCAATCACAGAGAGCCTGGAGTTGACTTATTTACTTTTATATTGAAATATATAAATATATTTCATATTTACCCGTGTGTGTATTTTCTGCACTGGAGGATATTTTTTGTCTATTTCTGTGCAGATGTGTCTGTGCATTCCTGTAGCCAATGTCTTTGTGCAATACACAGCCCTTCACTGTCTATTGACACTGTACAACCCAATGCAAACGGCAATGTGTCAATCAGTCTGGGAAAAATTCCTCTAAAGAAGTGTTTAGGGGCAAAGATTGAAGCACCTGCCGTGTATCTGCCCTGAGTAATCAGTCTGTCCTGCCCCTAACCAAACATTCCAGTGACGGCAAATGCGTAAGCACAGAGAGAAAATATATATAAATGTGCCAGTAAGAGACAAAACACTTGTCATTTAGAGCGCGCTCCATGAATACCAGATATACAGCTGCAACGCATGACCGGGGCCACACACACCTTCTGTGTCTCCATTTAACCCTCTCCCAGCTGGTGAGCCTATAACATGGGTCAATAGGTCAGGAGCAGGCTTGCCCTTATTGGTTCTGGAGCCGCCTACAAGCCCATTTATTCTTATTCCAACATAAGTCTCAAAAGCTGTCATTGTACTACATCTATGGTACCGACATGGGATCTAAATTGTTATGGTGGCACATCTGATTATGCTTTCCACACCCTAAGTGGGTAACTCTTGTCACTCAACAGTGGTGTAACTACCAGGGGACCAGGGGGTGCAGTTGCACCAGGGCCTGCTCCCTCCCTGCTCCCTCTCAGGGCCTGCTGGAGAGGCTAGGAGAACTCCAGTGTGCAATTCATAGGGGGATGCCAGTCCTGCACCAGGGCCCACCAGCGAATAGTTACGCCACTGTCACTCAAGGCCAAATAGTTACACTGAAATACTAATGTCTAAAACAGGACTGGACTGAGAATCAAAATAGGCCCTGGCATTTCAGGTACACAGAGGCCCAATCAGCCCACATAGAGGCCCAAACAGTCCCCACCAGCCCACTAAATACTGACTTTCTATGGCACCTTATAGCAGCCCATCTGGCATTTGCCCTAACCCACAGATTGCCAGTCCGGGCCTGGTCCAAAACGTCACTACCTTGGTGTACCATGCAGCCCTAAACCAAACTTTTTTGTGTTTTTAATCTTAGTGTTCACCTTCTCAAAAATATCAACAGTCCTGCCCTGCTTTACGGCTGATATTCTAGCTCTCCTTATAACAGAGCATTCTGTCACAGTGGCACAGATACTATCTGATCCCCATTGCATGTATTATCCCTGCCCTGCTGAGATTCTAGCTGTATTGCAGTGTATATAGCAGTTAGGGTTGCCACCTGGCCGTTTTTTTACCGGCCTGACCGGTATTTTTGATGGCTGATCCCAATGTTGTATTTTTTTTTTAAGAACAGGTGGCAACCCTAATAGCAGTGCAGTATAAGAATAACATTATTTTCTTAAAAAAACACCTTTTTTATTCTAGTTATTTTTACAGGCTAAAACCTGTATTTAAGGGATTTGCAGTGCTCACATAATGAGGGTACAATAAACAATGCGTGGGTGCATTTACGTGTATTTATACCCACGTAGCAGCGAGTAGATGCTTTACGTACTTACTAGACATTTTTCTATCTGACCGTGAGAATTCTTGGGATGTGTGTAGTTGGAACCTGACTCACCCTGTAGTGAGTGGCCTGACTGCACCAAGTTCCATTCTAAAATGTGTATTTATATTTATGTTCTGCTACTGATCCTTAAAGGGATACTGTCATGCGAAATGACATCAATTAATAGTGCTGCTCCAGCAGAATTCTGCATTGAAATCCATTTCTCAAAAGAGCAAACATATTTTTTTTATATTTCATTTTGAAATCTGACATGGGGCTAGACATATTGTCAATTTCCCAGATTCCCCAAGTCATGTGACTTGTGCTCTGCTAAACTTCAGTCACTCTTTACTGCTGTACTGCAAGTTAGAGTGATATCACCCTCTCCCTTTCCACCCCACCCCCCAACAGCCTAACAACAGAACAATGGGAAGGTAACCAGATAGCAGCTCCCTAACACAAGATAACAGCTGCCTGGTAGATCTAACAACATGCACTCAATAGTAAAAACCTATGCCCCACTGCGCTCCATTCAGTTACACTGAGAAAGAAAAACAACAGCCTACCAGAAAGCAGTTCCCTCCTAAAGTGCTGGCACAAGTCACATGACCAGGGGCAGCTGGGAAACTGACAAAATGTCTAGCCCCATGTCAGATTTCAAAATGGAATATAAAAGATGTTTGCTCTTTTGAGAACTGGATTTCAGTGCAGAAGTCTACTGGAGCAGCACTAATAACTGATGCATTTGAAAAAAAAACATGTTTTCCCATGACAGTATCCCTTTAAAAGGGAAGGTAAACCTTTTTTTTTAAAAGAATCTTTAAAAATTGTGAATTGGCTTCATACATTAAAGGGATACTGTCATGGGAAAAACTACTGTCATCCGTTCAAAATGCATCAGTTAATAGAGCTGCTCTAGTAGAATTCTGCACTGAAATCTTTTTCTCAAAAGCGCAAACAGATTTTTTAATATTCAATTTTGAAATCTGACATGGGGCTAGACATTTTGTCAATTTCCCAGCTGCCCCTGGTCATGTGACTTGTGCCAGCACTTTAGGAGGAAACTGCTTTCTGGAGCGCAGCTGTTCTCTTGTGTTAGGGAGCTGTTATCTGGTTACATTCCCATTGTTCTGTTGTTAGGCTGCTGGGGGGGGGGAGAAGGGAGGGGGTGATATCACTCCAACTTGCAGTACAGCAGTAAAGAGTGATTGAAATTTATCAGAGCACAAGTCACACGACTAGGGGCAGCTGGGAAATTGACAATATGTCTAGCCTCATGTCAGATTTCAAAATTGAATATTAAAAAATCTGTTTGCGCTTTTGAGAAAAAGATTTCAGTGCAGAATTCTGCTGGAGCAGCACTATTAACTGATGCATTTTGGAAAAAAATGTTTTCCCATGACAGAATCCCTTTAATGTTACGGTGATTGTCCCCTTCAGATCAGAATGAGAGGCAGTTGGGGATCTATCCAGCAATTAAAGGGTCAGAATGGTAAATATTAAGTTTCCCTGAGAGCTGGGACTTCTCTTAAATGCAGGGGTATTGGCACTAGGTGTGTAATTCCATTGGACAGAATGATTGCTGTGCATTCTGGCCTGAAGTGACCATAATCCCAGGCTGACCCGTTGGGCTCAGTCACTAGAGCGTTAGCTGCTGCCTCTGGATAATTATTTTTAGGTTATTTTAAATGAGCTGTGCCCTGTTAGCATATCAGCATAGTTCCCCCAGCACAAAAGACAACAATCCAAGCTAATTAAATATAAAACACGTTAATAAACTAGGCTTAGGAGTTGCTGATGTCACCCAGGAAACCAGAACATTTTCTGCATTTTTTCTCTTTTTTGGAATTTCTCTTCATCTGCCATTCTCTCAACTCTCTGCTGCTCCCATGAGGTGATTGAGTGAAATAATGCTTCTGCCGTCTCTTTAATTGCAGGAAAATATGCCCTTACCTTTTCCCTTCATATGCCTCACCTTCTGTCTGGGCAGGGTCCATCTGTGGTTGGGCGAGGGCCAGCAGAGCAATAGGAAAAGATAGAGAGATGAGGACACGAATGGGACAGTAGGACAAGATAGGGACAGCAGGGCTAGATGGAGACAGTACTGCAGATTGGAGAGAGTGGGGCATGATGGAGATAGTAAGGCAGGAGGAAGTCAGTAGAGCAAGATGGACATAGTACTGCAGATTGAAGAGAGTGGGCCATGATGGAGACAGTAAGGCAGGATGGTGAAAATAGGGCAAGATGGAGACAGTAAGTTAAGATGGAGTCAGTGGAGCAAGATGGAGACACTATGGCAGATTGGAGAGAGTGGAGCTTGATGGAGAGAGTAAGGCAAGACGGAAAGAGTAGGGCAAGATGGAGACAGTACAGCAAGATGGAGACAGTAGGGCAAAATGAGTCAGTGGGGCAAGATGAAGTCAGTGAAGCAGGATGGAGACAGTACGGCAGATTGAAGAGAGTGGGGCATGATGGAGACCGTAAGGCAAGATGGCGATAATAGGGAAAGATATAGTCAGCAGGGCTAGATATAGTATAGGCACGATGGAGACAGTAAAGCAATATGGAGAAAATAGGGCATGATGGAGAAGGAAGTTTTTCACCTATAACTACTGAGGAGCTGCAGTTTTTTTAATGACAAAATGTTGTCCTTTTTCCTTAAATCTGCCTTTCTATGCCCTTGGAATGTTAAATTTTGTGAACATTTTTTTACCTCATTAAAAGTTGGTTTTTTTTCTTAGTCTGTGCCAATTCTACCGTTAAACGTTGGTGATTTGTTCCCCCGTTTCTCATTTTTTTGGGGGGGGGGGTTGGTTCTTAAAATACACCAGGGTTTTACAATGGATTAGTCCCTGGCAGTGGTGCTGCTCCGTATGCTCCTTTTTTTCTGGAAGGAGTTGTCAAAGGCAACAGTTTATTTTGAGTACAATGAGAGTCGTGAGGACCATGTGTGTGCGTGGGGTGGCAAATTCAGATAGGGAACAAGTTGCCTATTATGTACTAGCCGGCCATGCAGGACCCCTCTGCACTCCCCTTCCCACCCACACATAAACCTTGTCCTGCTGATCCCTGAATAGGTCTCAAATAGAACTCTGTCTCACTGTTGGGCTCCTAATTAGATATAAATACATTTAACCCTTCCAGCCAAGGGGTTTGGAGAATGGTGGTCCGCCAGGAATGTAAGATGCCGCTCATTCTTCCATTAACACCAAGCACTCAGCCCCCCCCAACAAAAACTCAAGGACTGAACCAAAGCGTTGGCGCCTGCAGGTTGGTGGGGAAGGAGGCAGCACTGAACCAATAGTCCATACTCTTGCAGGGGGATTAGAGTCTAATGTCACCTTTTTTATTTTCTAACTCCAGTGCCAACCCCCCCCCCCCACACACACACACACACTCATACACACAATGACTTCTTCATTGAAGTGATTGAAAACATCACACTCAATTACATTATTGGCATGGGAAGGAGCATGAATGTGTGTGTGTCCGTGTATTAGTGTACATATGTTTTGCGTGTTTCCATGTGTGTCCATGTATATATATATATATATGTATGTGAATCTGCATAACTTAATATGTATAAACCATAAGGTCCCTGGGATGTGAATCAGATTCATTGTATCATTGGTGTGGAGTGTAGGGGGGGTCAGTGTTCCTATCAGATGCTTGTATTCAGGCAAACTGTAGGAACATGCCTTCCTTATTAAACACTAATAAAAGCCACACAATCCCACCAAGATAACAGGAAATACCATGCACGTTTTGCATTTCTGCAGAATCTGTCACTGAACCCACCAGAACTTATATTATTAGCTGCTGGGCTTGAGCAAATGTTATGCATACCAAAGCCTATTGCCTGAGAATGCCTGCCAGCATGTGTATAGGTATTTGGCTTTATATGCATTCAGGTGCCAGCTGAGCATGTGGCAATATTACTGCAACTCTTCTGACCTGAAGGGCATGTAATGTCTGCAGCGTTACTGTCACCTGTGACCAGTGGCATAACTATAGAGGAAGCAGACCCCATAGGAAGGGGGGTTGCAGGGTCAGCCTCCTCTATAGTAATAGAAATCCACTCCTCCCCACCTGCTTTTCTGAAAGCACAGTGGGCATGGTCGGACTGGCCCAGTAGGCCACCAGGCCACCGGAAAAAAAAACATCATGGACCCTGCCGGCTCAGGTCCATTCCCTTGACTGGTCACCTCCCCAAAGTTTAAAGGATGAAGGCGGTACGCACATAGGGATGGACTTTGGGAGGCCCTTGATGAGCTAGTCTGAAGTTGACAGCAGGCAGTGTGAGCTGGTGGTGAGAGGGGGACATGAGTGACGTGTGGCTCGTGAGCTGGCGGGAGGCAAGTAGGGGTGGGGTGTTACAATGTACACATACAAGTCAGGCCACTCTGCAGATTATTTGACTGGGCCCAGTAGATAGTAATTAGGCCACTGCTTTCTACTATA
>CM044448.1:45145341-45163549 GCA_024363595.1 Xenopus borealis
CCACTGCTGCTATAGGCACCATCTCTGCCTACTATACCTGTTATACCACAGCCACAATCCCCTTCCAGAGACTATTATCCCCACTGTTACTATAGGCACCAGCTCTCCCTACTATTAGGGTTTCCACCTTTTCTTAAAAAAAATACCGGCCTTGCTATATACTTGGCT
This sequence comes from Xenopus borealis, assembly GCA_024363595.1. NCBI lineage: Eukaryota > Metazoa > Chordata > Amphibia > Anura > Pipidae > Xenopus > Xenopus borealis. The sequence continues at coordinate 45,145,510 of CM044448.1, forward strand.
TTTTTTCCTATTAATAACATTGGGATCAGCCATTAAAAATACCGGTCAGGCCGGTAAAAAAACGGCCAGGTGGCAACCCTACCTACTGCTATCCCACAGCCACAGTCCCTTCCCAGAGGCTATTATCCTAGTACATCTATAGGTATATCTCTCCTTAGTTTTATGTTGTTGATATATCCCTGGTTGTTTTTACTGTGACACCCCAAATGTGGGGCCTATGACATTTTCCACAGCTTGGATCTTTACTAAAGATGCCTCTGTTCTCTTTCTCTAGTTTCTTTATGAGTCTCTGTCCTTCACTAAATGGAATTGGTACAATTGCTCAGTAGTCATGTTATGACCCGTTTGCCATTTTACAGTTTATTTGTTGACTTAAGGAATGTGTTTTAAACCAGAAAACAGCTGATGACCTTTTGATTTATGGGCTACATCCTCCTTGGCCTTACATCAGATGGGTGCTGGGTGTGTAGTCACAAGTGTATGGCAAATGAGCCAGGTAATGAGTGAAGCACCAGAAAATGGATCTCAGGGAATTCTGACAAGGCAGAAATGAGAGAGATGCGTGGCACCAAACTTGACATTTCCAAAAATAACTAGCAAAGATCAGCCCCGAGGGCCTGAAGAAATAGCAGGTTGATCCACCCTGTCAGCAGCATGTCAGGAGGGATGAGCTGTTTGCAGTCAATCTTGTGCTGCGCACCTTGTGTTTACTGCCTGCACTGGAATCACTGCACTTACAGTATTTCTGCTGAAGGCAAACTTTAATGAGTAAGAGTTGATCCATGTCTGTCTGGCATGGAACTGTGTGAATACCTCCGGCACCTAAATAATTCTGTGCCTTTTATTTAACCTAAAAGTAAAGAATCCCATATGCCCCTGTAGAAGGCACTTTGTGCCACTGTGGAGCTGGGTACAACAGAATACTAACAGCTACAGAACTGAACTTGATTGCCAGGTATATTTCTTCACCCTGGGGTTTTACTACATAACTGTGTCAGTGATCTGTTGGGTGAATGACAGCAGATATTGCAGTCTGATTATTTCCCATGATTCTTGTTTGGGGTTAAGGATAATGCTGTGGGTGCAGTACCAGGAGGTGTGGCAATAACTTGTGGCTTTAGAGGGTTTTTACCAGTGGCTAGGGTTGCCACCTTTTCTTTAAAAAAATACCGGCCTTCCTATATATTTATCTTTTTTTCCTATCAATAAAATTGGGATCAGCCATCAAAAATACCAGCCAGGCCGGTAAAATACCGGCCAGGTGGCAACCCTACCAGTGGCGTAACTAGAGTGTGCCTGGCCCCCCTGCAAAAAAATCTTCAGAGGGGCCCAGCGCACTCTGATCCCCATCCTCCCGCCTACTCTCCGCCCTGACTCCACCCACTCTTCATCTGGACTCCACCCAACTCTGCCCACTCTCCACCCCGTGCCAACTTGTGCTCTGCTTCCCCACCACAGGTAAGAGAGCAGCTTGGAAGTGGAGGGGTTTCTTGTTAGCTATTTAGGAACCACATCCTTTTCCCTGGCCCCCCTGTGACTGTGGGGCAGGTCCAGACTGAGAGTTAAAATAGGCCCTGACCAATTAGCCCACACAGAGGCCCAATCAGCCCTCACCAGCCCACCAAATACTGACTTTCTATGGAACATTATAGCAGCCCCTCTGGCATTTGCCAGAACCCACAGATTGCCATTCCGGGCCTGCTGCAGGGGTCTGCTTACGCTATAGTTACTCCACTGGTTTTTACAATATTGTCATCATGTACAGTGCTGTGCTTTTTGGCTCTTTTTAGCCCGCCTCTCCCATAACTCTCGGGTATGTCCATCAAACACAAAGCAATGTGCAGCAGCAGCAGATGCACATAGAGCATTGGTGATATGTTCATTGTGCAAACGTGCGTCATACACACAGGTGGTTCCAAGACTGAACACGTGAATTGGTGTAAGCAGAGCATTAGAATATTCCAAGGCCACAAAATGGACCCTAATTTATGCACTTCCACAACTGCCCCTCACAAGGATCAGCAGGGGGTGGGGGGGTCACTGTAAGAACACTTGTATCTTGTACCAGCAGTGATCTGGTATATATATATATATATATATATATAAATGGGGGAAGGAGTGATTGGTGGTAAGATTCTAGAGTGATTGGTGGTAAGATTCTAGAGACTATCTAGAGCAGGCAGTAACCCTTCCAACACACTCTTTTTAGAAGTGTGTGGTAGTAGACTCTTGCTGACAGTGTTGGTGCAACCTGCTTGTTGGTGATGTGGTGTCATTATATGCCTTGTTGTTTACCTTGTCTCAGGTTCATGACTCTCTAGTGCCCTTTAGGGAATGCATTGGGGTTACACAGGCAGTACCAGGGCACAGTGACCGTGATACAGCGTTATTTGTCTCTTATTGAATGTTATACAATTCTGTGCACACAAAGCACAAAAGAATCACCGACAAAGGTGCCTTTCTACTCACATTTCTCAGGGCTTTGTTGGGGCATAAGAGAAAGGCCACACTCCTGTAATTTACACGAGGAATGTTGTGAGTTTGTGACGCACTTAAGGAATGCGGCTGCTCAGCGGGGTTCTTGCGGGTCAAACCGCACATAGCAACAATAGTGGATGGAGGCATGCGCCCTGCCAGTGCCCATGCCTTATACCTAGCCACACTGCTAAATCACTCACCTATTGCACTGCCCGGTAATTTAAAATTCTATTACTGAACCAGGTTGAGGAGTCAGCCCCCGTAATTTGCAAAACAAACTTCTAAATGTTCTGAATCAAAGCAACACAACCCCCCCTCCCCCTAAACCCCCCTCCCTTTTCACCCGATCCTAGACATGCCAAGGGAACCTTAATAAAGTCAATAGAGTTGTTTTAACGTCCTACACATAAGCCCACAGTTAAATAATGTGCCATATGGTAGAAAATGTATGGGGGAAACCAGTTGCCCGAAAATGCCTTTTGCAGCATAATGCCCTGAAAAACTGAAAAGAGTTTTTTGGACTTAGAAGATATTACACTCAAAAATCATGAGGTAAGTAACTGATTGAGGATGTACAGGGGTACCTGCGCTTGTTAGTAAATCGGCAAAGTAACAAAATGACGTCACACTGGCGAATTTTTGCTAACGTTAGTCCCTTTGCCCTTTAGTGAATCTGCCCCATAGTGTTTGAATGATGGCCGAACAGGTGCTGTTTGTATTGTTCATTTATTTAAGTTGTTGTGAGCAAAATGGAAAACTTCAATTGAAAATCAACTTTGAAAAAAAAAACACTCACCTCTTACTGCAGTGGAGTTATCAGCAGGAGTGTCAGTTCTTCAGGGCAGGCACGGTTATACAAAGACTTTGGGTAGCCACTATGGCTGTGCTGCTACTCTAACAGCCAAGTCAAAGTGATGTTTGACACCTGTGTCATTAAAAAGGGAGTCAGGAGCATTTTGCCATGGGGCAAGGTTAGAAGTTGAAGCACAGCATTTCAGTAGAGCCCAGAGATCATTTGCACCCCTGCCCTTTGCGAATGCATTGAAGCCAGAGCTTTGCAGGCTACCATAACTCACAAGGGATCCATAAACTAAACAAACTCCCTAAGGAAGCCTTGACCCTGCCCATGCCTTACTTATCTGTGCCAGATGCAGCAACACAGCTTACACAGACAGGCACAGCCCATTCTGGGAGTTCAGAGAACTGCACCCTGGAAAAGCATGAACAATTAATGTTTGCTTTGTTTTTAATTTGACATTAACGGAACAGATAAATGTTTCATACGCTGGCTGGATTGTATCTTACAGTCAGAACCCTAGCACTTGGGCCAGTGGCACATACACAGAATGGCCGACAGGTGGCGCTGTTTGCTCACCTACTACTGCACTCTCCATACCAGTACATTGAGCAGGCTGCGCAGTGTTGGATACAGATTGCAATCAAATCGCTTGTTATCTGGAGGGAAGAATACACAGCGGTAAAGCTGGCCATAGACTATAAGATCTGCTCATATGGCGACATTGCTAAAAGAGCGGATGTTTCCCCGATATGCCACTAACGACAAGGCTATATCAGGGGTAATCTGAATGTTCGGCCCTCTGGTTGAACGATCGGATTACAACTAGGGCAGTAGGCGCCAACGGATCGGTGAGGGATAAATAAAACCTTCCAGATCGATATCGTGGCCAGATCAGAAGCCCCATACAGGGGCAAATAAGCTGTCACATTGGTCTAAACGACCAAGCAAGGTGGAACCGACAACTCTCCGATCCCGGCAAGAGTACCAGAGTGATGTTCGTGCAACACCAAAACGATTCTTTCCAACTGGCTCCGCCTATTCCCTGGCACCAGTCATCAGAGTATGAGCAGAAAAGCAGCTAGTATGGCAGCACCTAATATATAACTCATTGCCAGGGAGAGACTTGGGGCAAAAAAGATGCCAGGGGCAAACCAGAAAACCTTAGACCATTGACCCATACTCCAAGCTAATTTTCTTCCACTTCTCACTCAAATTTTTTTTTTTCTTAGTACTTTTACTTTACATGAGATACTCTATTTTCCATCTAAGTGGCCCCTTTGTGTCAATAAAGAATTAGAGAATGAACATTATTTTTTTACAAATGTTTAGAAGCAGGAGGGCCACTGACACCTGGGCAAACTGGGGGTTTTTCTGGTATCCTGGTTGGCCAGTCCGACACTGACATTGGGATGAACTGGAATGTGCCCATCACATGCCCTCACATGCACACCCATACTTACACACTCACATATGCACTCACAGGCACACAAAACATGGTTATAAAGACATATATCCCTATCACATGCCTATCAATCCCTGCCCCAGTGGAATTCACAATCTAAGGTCCCTATCATATTCCCATCTGCCCTGCCCCAGTGAGCTTGCAATCTAAGGTTACTGTCCCAATCTCATCAGGTCTTCATCTGCCCCAGTGAGCTTAAAATATAAGATCCCTATCATAATTCATCTACCCCTGTCCATTCCCTTCAGTTGCAGCTCCAATGGAATTACAGATACCGGCACATGGGGATAATTGTTGCCCTTGTTTAAATCTGTGCTACTGCTGCCAACAAATCTCCCATAAACGTTTTCCTACCCGGCAGTTTACTTTGGGCAACTTTGGAAAACAAAATGCTGAGTCTGTTCCCATTGGCAAACAATTTTAATGTCAGTGGCAAGGCAACATGTGTTGCTCCCTGTAGCACAGATTTGAATGATGATGACAAATATCCATTGCACATTACTTATCACACTCAAAGTTACTCAAACCCACTAGTGTCAGTTTTATCAGAAGCCAATCAGCCTGCTGGTATGTATTTTGTGTGTGGAAGAACACTGGTGCACTGGGAACCCATGCAGATAAGGAATGTATACACCATCATTGCTGGTTTTGGTGTAGGGCAGAGAGGTATACATGAATTGGCCAGTTACAATTGGGGAGGGCACCTGAGTCAGGATGGGGTATTTAATTGGGAGGGCACCTGAGTCAGGATGGGGTAGTTCATTGGACAGGGCACCTGAGTCAGAATGGGGTATTTAATTGGGAGGGCACCTGAGTCAGGATGGGATATTTAATTGGGTGGGCACCTGAGTCAGAATGGGATATTTAATTGGGAGGGCACCTGAGTCAGGATGGGGTATTTAATTGGGAGGGCACCTGAGTCAGGATGGGGTATTCCATTGGAGAGGGCGCCTAAGGCAGGATATCCAGACAAGTAGAGTTTTGCAGGTGATAGGAAAGGGGGGTTGTAAGGATCAGGAGGGAGAAGGCAGGATTGAGGGAGATCCCAGTACAGGGGCAAGAGGGAGGGTGCAGGCTTTAGAGGGAGATCCCAGGCAGGCTCCCGGTAAGTGAGGGAGGGGGCCCCAGTGCCAGGGGCGGAGCACACATACTCACTCTCCCAGTGACACTTGCTCATTACTGGGAGCCGCAGAGCAGACAGGCAGCAGCACCTTCCAGCCTGGACTCACAGCTCCTCTCTTGGAGACCCTCGTCGGGAGGTGGATCCATATCGGACCCAGTGCCGCTCCATGGCTCTCCCGATACTGCCTCTGCTTCTGGCCGGACTCCTGAGCACTTGCGCCCCCAGCCCCACTCCCGAGCCCGGCTGCCCTTCCTGCCACCCCCCGATGGAGCCCGAGATGCTGGAGGCAGTGAAGCGCCACATCCTAAGTCTGTTGCACATGCAGGATCGGCCGAACATCACACACATGGTGCCCCGGGCCGCTATGGTCTCCGCCCTGAGGAAACTACACGCCGGTCGGGTCCGGGAAGATGGGAACCTGGAGATTCCTGATCTGGATGGGCACAGCCTGCCGCCCCCCGGGCACAGCACTGAGAACAGCGCAGAGATCATCAGCTTCGCCGAAACAGGTGGGTCCGGCCCTCAGGTGCTCCAGCCCGGGGCAAATAAATACCTACCCTAAATACCCTCTGTGCACAAGTAACTCATCTCTAAACAGGCAACTAACACTTTGTACCCGCAGGTATTAAACACAGAGCGACTGCCCCTCACTGCCCCGCTTGCGGATTGTTTGTGGCTTTATCTGTAATGGGGACATTAATGCTAAAGTCACTTTACCTGCGGAGCACTTAGCTGAGGGGCTTCTGCTCATCCAAGCGATAGAAATCGCACAGGCGCAAAGAGGAACAAGTTAGTGTTGGTGTTGATATGAGCTGGGGAATTGGACAAGTAGGTGAAACAGTGTTTGCGGGTGTAACTTTAAGTGCAACTGTGCAGCCCTTGGGGCTTTGTTATTGTGCTTGCTGCTGGTGTAATGCTGATATATTTTTTCAAAGTGCAAAAATCATTACTGGACAGTTGTGCAAATATCAGGATTGTGTTGGTGTGTAAGGATCTGTGCTCTTACTGAATAGGCATATAGAGGCATATACCATTGTTATATATGGCTCAGCCATGCATAAATAAGTGTGCAAGGTCTGGGCAGGTATCGGTGATATGTAAGTGTGCAAGGGTCAGTGCTGTGCAAAAATCGGATTTGCAGGGATCATTGCATGTGCCATTAGTAGTGCTGAGCTGGTGTGGAAAGATTGGTGGGCAAGTTTGATTGTGAGTTCCTGGGTATCACTGGCACTCAATACCATGAACACTCAGGCAGCTAGGTACAGGGTGATTAAACAAATCAGAAAAAAGATACCCCATTCCCTGGGGTACAGGGCCCCTAGAAGTAATTTGTGTTTTTCTCTGTGTGCCACAATGTCCCCAGTTATATTAGTTTATCAGCAGTTCCACGTGAGCTGCACCCTGGAGACCCCAAACAAGAAGGACAAGGGGACAGTAGGGTTTGAAACAACAGATTTGGACAAGGTTTTGGTGGGGCAAAATAATGACAGTAGCACATTGCACTGCAAAATATAGTACGTTATAGGTTTGGATGAAGAAAGATGAAGAAAACAGGGAACGATAACACTTTATGTTTATGCTGCCATACATGTGGCCTCAAACTATTGAATTACAACTCCCAGAACTTTCTGACTGACAGTAATAATAGGCTGATGGTGGATGCTGGGTTTGTAACAGCTAAAGAGCCAAAGGTTAAGTGCTAATTAATAAAAATAATGTGGCCCACCAGTTGTTTGTGGCTCCCCACCCTGCAATTAGTTGCAGATGAAAGTTCCACAGGGCAAGATTTTATTGTTTATTTTCTTGTGTTGGTTTGTGGGTTTCATTCTATCAGAGAAAAAATGTGTTTTTGCTTTCATTTTGCCTATTCTGTGGATTATTGGGCAACAAAATTCATAATTCAAGATCAGCCATTGGTGCTTTACGCTGTGGCTATTACCCCTCCTCGGGTGGATAAATCTGGCTTTTATCAGGAAATAATAGACTGACGTCTTTTAAGGTGGCCATACACAGACAGATACAACTGCCGATATTGGTTGTTTATACCAATTTGACAGTTTATCTCCCCGTGTATGGGGGCTTCCGACGGGTCTTCCCGATCGATATCTGGCCACAATATCGATTGGGAAGGTTTGATTTTCTTCCAACCCGTGGCGTCATTGTAATCCAATCATTCAACCATATGGCCAAGCGTTTGAATTACCCCCGATATAGCCATGCCATTAGTGGCATATCAAGGAAAGATCCGTTCGTTTGATGGATGGTGGTGTAGAGCAGCCATGTGTATTTATTCAGCATTTAAAGAGACACCACTTGTTTTAAGGCTTGAGCACGCCTGAGGCTAATGGTTAACTATTTGTCCACCTTAGTTCTGCTGTTTGCAGAGCCTTTCAGTTACCATCGCACTGCACTGCATTGTTCTTAGGAATTATGGACAGTGGGTGGGTGTCATGTTTCTTAACTTTTAATATTGGTATAATTTACACTAGGGGGTATATGAGGGACACCCTGAGTCAGTGCTGGAACTAGAGATAGGCAGAAGAGGTACATGTCTAGGGCACAAAGTAAGGGGCGCACCAGGCATATACCTCATAAGCAGCCTACCCCTAGCCGCCACTGAAAAAGGTTAAGTGGGTGCCGCTCTTTGATGTAAAAGTGTGGTGATGTAGGCATATCCACTCTCGTTTGCGCCTGCCTGCATCTCTCCGTTTGCACGTGTGTTTTTTGCATGTGCATTCTTGTTGGCTGGCCGAGTTGCCTGGGGTGCCTGACCAGCATTGCCCGGTACTGCCCAGAGTTCCATGTGTAACTCTGCCTGAAGCTTTGGCCTTCATATGGTCACAGAACTCCTTGGTGACTTCTAATATCTTTATGATTTACAGAAGCTCCACCAGCAGCCTTGTGTGATGCTTATTTTTTGTATTGTCTGGTATATTGTATACTTTAGACTAAATATGACACAAGGGGTGCAGGAGACCATCTTCTTGGCTAAATGGTGGCAAGTTCCAGAGGCTTGCAACACAAAGCCTCACAATGGGAGCTCTGATTATGAGACTTGGAGCTTTCTCTCCCACCCTCACTGTGCTACTGAGTATAGACGGGAGGAATCCATCAGATCCTCAAGAAACACAGATCCCATGTGCTTGTTTATACTGACCGTCAGTGTTCAAAGTAGTCTGTGTCTCTGGCTCAGTTTCTCTTTGTTGTTACAAGGGGGGGGGACGGTGTTAGGTGGGTTCTGATATCACTAGGGGTGTTTATAGACATGATGATTGGTGGGTGGAGGTACTGCAAGTTGGTTGTTGTTCTCTGGATGAGCCAATGGAGCAATGAAAGTGAGTTCACACCCTGCATTTGTTTATAGTTTGTTTAATTGTCCTTATTTATCATGTGAAATTAAAAAATGTTTTTGATTTTGCAGATGATGTGACAGCTTCCAGGGTCCGCCTCACCTTCACAATCGCCAATGAGGGGAACCAGAACTTATTTGTGTTCCAGTCCAACCTGTGGCTGTACCTGAAGCTCCCAGAGGTGATGGATAAAAGCCGGCGCAAAATCCGCATAAAGGTGCATTTCCAAGATGCATTTAATCCTGAGAAAATGAACATGGTGGAGAAAAAGGTAGACATCCGGAGAAGTGGTTGGCACACCTTCCCCCTAACGGAGGCCATCCAGTCTCTTTTTGAGGAGGGGGAGCGGAAGCTGAACCTGGAGGTCCAGTGTGATGGCTGTGGGGAATATTCAGTCATCCCTGTCTATGTTGACCCTGGAGAAGAATCGCATCGCCCCTTTCTGGTGGTGCACGCCAGACTTGCTGACAACAAGCACCGGATCCGTAAAAGAGGCCTTGAGTGCGATGGGCGCACTAATCTGTGCTGTAGGCAACAGTTCTACATTGACTTTCGCCTTATTGGCTGGAATGATTGGATAATAGCCCCTGCTGGTTATTACGGGAATTACTGTGAAGGCAGTTGCCCGGCCTACTTGGCTGGAGTCCCTGGGTCTGCGTCGTCCTTTCACACAGCGGTGGTGAATCAGTACAGGATGAGAGGGCTGAACCCAGGGACGGTGAACTCGTGCTGCATTCCCACCAAGCTCAGTACCATGTCCATGCTTTACTTTGATGATGAGTACAATATTGTCAAGAGGGATGTGCCCAACATGATTGTGGAAGAGTGTGGCTGTGCGTGATGGGAAAGTTAAGGACAGTACTAAGTTCTTTGTGATCCCTTCTGCCCATGGGATCTTTGGAGGTCAATATCTCATGCTTGAGAGCAGTGGGGTCTGTGAGCCTCCCATCTCAGACTTGTTCCAATACCTAAATAATAATAATATCTCATGGGACCGTCAGACTGCCAGTGGCCACCATGGTGGGTCACCAGCGATCAGCAAATGTGTTCATTTGATGCCAGCGAGTCCTGGCAAATGGATAGAAGCAAAGAGGGTTTCACCTGCCTTAAGAGGTAGTAGGGCAACCACAAGGTTACATTCCTTCATTCTCAAGTGACCAACCAAAACCACCTCCGACCAGGTAACAGCTGCCTCCGACTCTCCATGTAATTTGCCTATAGCACTTTTTAATAGAGGAATGTATAGTTACATCGTAGTGGAACTAAAGGGGGACCATGTCTCCTGCACTGTTTGGTGATGATGGTGTGACTTGGCAAGCACTCTGAGACACCACCTACTCCAGTCTAGCTCTTGACTACAATAGAGCACAGTGCTTCCGTTCTCCTGCTGTACAGCCGCAAGTGACTCTTATACAAATAGTACTGTAACCTGCAGTCCTTATCTCATAACCCTCTGAGCTGCCTCTTGCACCGCAACTAGAGTGACCAGGGCTCCTTTGATTCACTTGCCTTATTATTGACCTGTAGCCTCACAGAGGGTGGAGATGTTAGTGAGTGAAGAAATGGACAGAATCATCCTTCTGCCGGAATATCCAAGGTCCTTTACCTTAAAAGCATAGCACTTGCAACTGCTGAGGACACATTTCAAAACAATTTGCACTTCTCACTGCCTTGAATAGATGGCACTTGACAGTGCACTTAGCATTAATCACTATCGGTGGGTCATCTTGCACCCAGCTTGGGGTCTAAAAACAGCTCTTGTGTCCCCAAAACTGTGTGCTGTATCTGTGGCTCTGGGAGACAATTCCATAAATATCTGCCTGCGCTAAGGCTGTGTGTTGACATCAGCCATAATATACTGTGCCCGGACGTGGTTCCATCAGCTTCAGGGCACACATATCATTTCATACAGTTAATGGTGGAGCCTAATCATCTACTCGAACCCTCAGAGGCAGCAACTGCTTTGGCCCCTCTGGCACTTAAATGGTTAAGCAGGGGGGTCCTCTTGATGTCCTTGCAATGACCAAGCCTCATCGTGACTAGACTGGTCCCTATCAGTCCCCGCCAAGGGCTGTGTGCCTGAGCTATGCATTTCACATACACTGGACAGGAAAGACTTCACAGCAATTGTATTTTTTTTTTTTTTTGCTAATATATAAATATCTATATTTTTTATACTTGAAATGAATTTTGTTGGCTCAATTGTGTGCGTTTTTTTCTCTGAAGCGAAGGAATGCCTGTGATGTTTTGCACTGAATCTGCGCATTATTCAACACAAAAAGAAAAAAAAACTGCCATTTTTTATTTGTAAGGGAGAAAAAAAAAGAAAATTGCTATTTTTATAGAGATGGAATAAACTTTCTACTGTATTATAAAACATTTTGGAACCAAAGAGGCCAATTTGTCATTCCGAGGCGACCGCTGTATTTTATTTGTACATTTCATCTCATCTTTTCTACTGCAATTGAATGCAGAACCGGGATATCCGGCCTGTTTAGTATCAAATACGCGCATTCCTAAACCTTCTCTTATTTAATATAGTAACATTACTTATAATAATAATTTAAATACCAAACGTTGCATTTAGAAGCAAATTCCTGTGCTGTACAGTTACAATAAAAAAAGAATATGGAAAGAGGATCTGAGACTTCATATTTTTCAATACAATTAATGAAACTGTCTGAAAACAGGAGTTTTATTTTTGTACATTGATTTAATATAAAATATGCTCTGTCCATAGCAAAAACATAATTTGAAATGGATTCCTTTGCTTTGTAATCTTATTGCAATCCCTGTATTAAACGACTCCCAACTACTACTCTTATAGAAACAATGATAGAGAACTATCTCTGAAAAGCTTGTTGTCTGCCCAGGTCATTCCTACTCTGTATATTTGTATTTAAACCTATGGGTGGGTGGTGCCATATTACTTCCCTTAGACCAGGGGGCCCCAACCTTTTTTACCCGTGAGCCACATTCAAATGTAAAAAGAGTTGGGGAGCAACACAAGCATGAAAAAGTCCCTGGGGTTGCCAAATAAGGGCTGTGATTTGTTAGCCCCTTTGGGACTGGCAGCCTACAGGAGGCTCTGCTTGGTACTATACTTAGTTTTTTTGCAATTAAAACTTGCTTCCAAGCCTGGAATTCAAAAATAAGCACCTGCTAGGAAGACAATGAGAGCAACATCCAAGGGGTTGGAGAGCAAAATGTTGCTCGCGAGCTACTGGTTGGGGATCACTGCCTTAGACAGTACAATATGAGGATATAGCTAACTGTGTTCTTAGAATATTCCCTCAATTTTTATTGTATGGATACAAATACAGGTTGTCTTACATGTAGCTATTGGAGAATGGACACAATTCGGTGCATTGTACCCTATTGGATTCATGATAAATGCAAACAGAATTATCTGTGCTGACATGCTCTCTTTTATTATTAAATTATAATTATAGAGTAGAACACGAGTATATTATTTTCATAGGTGAAGATAGTGACAATTATAATCTGTTTACTGCTACCAATGCTTACATACACGCTGAGATTGCCTGCATATAGGTCTGAACAGAATATGAATGTGCGTTTGGTCACTAGAGGGCATCACTCTTTCCGTGTCTAATGTGAATGCATAGAAGTACTCATGAACCTATATATTTACACAAATGTACCATGTCCCCTCTTAAAGGAATGAAAGTTTTTTAAAGTAAAGAAAATATCATGTAGTGTTGCCCTGTGCTGTTAAAACTGATCTGTTTGCTTCAGAAACACTACTATATTTCATATAAAAAAAGCTGTTAAGTAGCAATGGCGGAAATTGAGAAACGGCTATATGGCACAGGATAAGCAATGGATAACAGATAACATTATGTTCTACAGAGCTTATCTGCTATCTGCTGTGTAACTTGAGCCTTTTCTCCCTTGAATGGCTGCCCCCATGGCTACACAGCAGCTTATTTATATAAACAATAGTAGTGTTTCTGAAGCAAACACATCAGTTTTACCAGTGCAGGGCAACACTACATTATATTTTTATTACTTTATAACAATTTCAGTTTTTTATGTTACTGGCTGCCAATTCTCCAGTGTATCCCATTCCATCTTGGTCAGACTTTTCTCATAACTTAGCACTTCCATTTCCTTTATCAGCTTAGTTGCTGTGCTCTGTACTTTCTCGATATCATTAATATCTAATTTGAACAACGGCATTAATATCTAATTTGAACAACGGAGCCCAAAAGTGCAAGGCATATTCTAGGTGGGGCATTACCAATGTTGTGTAAAGAGGAAGAATTTCCCTCTCCTCCTGTGAATCTATACCCCTTTAAAAAGAGACAGCATACACCCTTTTCAATACGAGCTCAGTGAATAGGGCATGTGATGAATGTATTTTTGAAGATAATTTCAGTGACAATGCATTACTGGCTCTTCCTGCTGTTGACAGCTCAGTTTATTACCCCAAGTACCCCCAGATTCTTCTACATCAGGGGTCTCCAAACTTTTTGCTCGTGAGCCACATTTAAATTAAAAAAATAGTTGGAGAGCAACACAGTATGAAAAAGTCCATGTGGATGTCAAATAAGAGCTCTGATTGGCTTTTTGGTAACCCCTATATGGACTGGCAGCCTACAGGAGAGAATGTTTGGCAGTACACCAGGTTTTTATGCAACCAAATCTTGCCTCTAAGCCAGGAATTCAAAAATAAGATCATGCTTTGAGGCCACTGGGAGTGACATCCAAGGGGTTGGAGAGCAACATGTTGCTCGCGAGCTACTGGTTGGGGATCACTGTTCTACAGGAAGGATTTGCCAAACACAGACCTAGTTAAGAATACAATAGAAGAGTACAATATTCCTCTGTAAGATCTAAACCTATTGTATTCTATGCATTTTTCTCATATTATCTTTGTAACCTGTGTCATTTAGACCTATAAAATGGCTGCCCTCATGGATTCACAGTAGCTTATTTATACAAATTATAATAGTGACAAACACACCAGTTTTATCAGTGCAGGACAACACTACATTATATTTTAACACTTTCATTTTTTGGTGTTACTGTTAAAGGTATAAGTGGGAACATAGGATTAAATCACAGCTGCATGACTTTACTTTGAACATTGAAGCTCAACTGTTACTTAGCTACTCAGATGCCAGATTGTCCAGATCCCCTTGCAAACATACAACATCCTGAATGGAATTCATTGAGCTGCATGGTTTTTGGCAAACCCAAATACACTGAGTGAATTCAGTGCAGAAACTTGTAGCACATTACTTAGACCCTGCTCCAATTAGACAATGTACCAGTGACAAGTGCTGAGTGAACATGATGCGTCAGCCAGTTCGCTATCCATGAACAAACCAAAATAAAAATTAAGACAGAAGAGCAAGATGAAAACAGTAGGGCAAGATCTCAGTAGGAGACAATATGGAAAGATGTAGGCAGTAGGACAAAATTAAGACAGAAAGGCAAGATGGAGACAGTAGCACAAACAGTCAGTAAGGAAAGATGAAACTAGTAGGGCAAGATGGAGACAGCATGAAAAGGTGTGGGCAGTAAAACAAGATAAAGACAAGAGGAAAAGATGAACCTAGTAGGGCAAGATAGAGGTAGCAGGGCATGGTGGAGACAGTAGAACAAGATAAAGACAGTAGGGCAAGATGGAGTCTGTGTGGCAAGTTAGATACATCAGGACAAAGTGGAGACAGTAGGACAAGACTCAAACAGAAGGGCAAGATGGAAGCAATAGATCAAGATGGATACAGTAGGGCAAGATAGAGACATTAAGGCAAGGTGGAGACAGTAGGACAAGATGAGAACAGCAGAAAAACATGAAGTTAGTAGATAGATGGTGACAGCAGGACAAGGACAGTATGGCAAGATGGAAACAATGGGATAAAGTAGGGCAAGATGAAGACATAAGGACAAAATGAAGAAAGTAAGGCAAAATAGACACAGTTGAACAAGGTGCAGACAGTAGATCATGATGGATACTGTAAGACAAAGTAACCGAAACGCTGTAATATACTTTAGTTAGGTCTGACTCTTTAGTCTTGGGTGCTGAATGATTCAGTGCTACTAAAGCCTTCTTATTTGACCTAAGTACCAACAACTAATATCAGCTTAACACACCTACAGCAGTCAGGGAACAGAATAGCTCAGTGCATAAGGACAGGTTGCCCTTTAAACAAAAAGTATGTTGTGTTATTAGGGCACAGCAGGAAATCCCCTCAAATAGGTGCCCTGCAGGGATATTACTCATTCTCTTGTATATTTAATGTCACCTTAAATAATTGAACACTTGCTCTAGGTCAGCAGAATGGGCATAAAAGTTTCTAAAGCCTTGTGGGAGCCGCACCTCACGCCATTGTTACAGGCAGTGATGAGTCGACACAAACTGGAGCATTATTGCTGCATCATCTCCGCATACATTGCCACTGTACACCCCAGATTCATCATCTCTCTATTACATAGTTCACAATCACAACTATTTATATGAAAAATACTTTGTTTGGGTAATTACAGCCTCCCAGCAACCCCTGACAGTACACTTATGGCTGGTTGGTCAGTCATTGGTGGTTGTTCTTGACTATCGTTTCCAAGTGTATTTGAACTACTGAGTGACAGTCCATTCATCAATCACAATGGCTGACTGGAGGCTATAAAAGAAAGATCCAATTGGAGTATGACCTGTGTTGGAGGAGGGTCTCACAGGAGGGATATGCCCCTGTTTCTAACATAGGTTCAATTGGTGGCACACAGCTTACCTATGTGGCCTTAAGCAGAACCAAGCTGAAAGTTTAATTAAAGGTCCTCCGACTGAACCTCTCCTACACATTCCCCAACTGAGCAATTAAACCTGGAAGGATACCCCTATACCCCCCCCCGTACCTCTCTTGTTCCTTTCTTAAAGTGTGCATGTTCCTGATCAGAAGTTGCCACCAGAGAGAAAAAGACTAGTTAATCATGTGAGCCGCCAACCCTGTTGTGCAAAGTCTTCATTTAAAAGAGCAGGGCACCAGTAGAAGTGACTCCCCAGTTCTCCTTTCTTGCTAAGGTGATGGAGTTGGGTGAAAACCCTTGTGTTCCTGGTGGCTACAGTGTGCTGAATGAGAGTTGCCCTTGTGGTGCAGGAAGTAATCCTTTCTTTCTGCCTGTAACCCCCAAAGGCCTGGACCAATCCTAGTAATCAGTGGACAGGTGGCCTTGTGGGGTGGAGGTCTCTCCTGGTGATATTTTATTTTATGGATGTGGCAAGTGAAGAGCCTGGTCTGATTGTCTGGCACCGGGTAACAATACCAATATCCCCTCTATGGTTAATGCTCAGACATAAAAAGCAACAACAGATTTAGAAAGCAGAAAATATGGATTTTTAGTCCAGTCCCTGGCGAGTCTATATATAGAAAGTGTCAGCTTGGGGTTGTCATTATGGAGTGGCCCGTGTTGGTTACAATGGAGAGAATGAGCACAATCAGTAAAGGGGAAAGTCCTTTAACTCAGCCCTGGCCCTAGTTGCATGAAATGTCAATTATCTAGAATGTGGGAAGGTGACCTAGAAATTGACATTCTATCTATAGAAAGAACTAAAGCAGAAACTCAATGTTATATCATCAATTAAAGAGCATCCATTTCTAAATGGAGCTATTTCTGTCCCCCCATGCAGTAAAAGAACAAATCAAAGTACAGGGAATTCCTCAATTTTGCATCCAGGAAACAACTGGTACTCGGGTTAATGGAACACATTGTGCAGTTATTTGCTGTCAGAACAGATTTGGCACTATTGGCTTCAGCAATTGGGTTGTACATAGCTCTGAGCAAAACTCTAGAAGGTGGAAGAAACCTATAACATTCCAACAAATCAAGAAGTCAAGTCAAGAGTTTGAGTTTATTGTCATTTCATCCATATACGTTTGTACAGTACAAAGTGAAACAAAACAACGTTCCTCTGGGACCATGGTGCTACACACCACATAGAAGTACCAGACAAGAGACAAAAAGTGCAAGTGCAAAAAACTACTGCAAGACAGGACAGCATAGTATAGGGACAGGACAAGACACACTCAGCAGATGTAATATGTAAAGTAAATAATGTTAACGTCAGACATGATGAGTGTATCATTGTGATATGATAGTGGTAAGAACATGGTAAAGTGCAGATGTAGTAGAGTGGCTGTGTAACGTTGTGGTATATAATAAGGGCAGAGGGAGTGTGTGTGTGGGAGATCTGGGAAAAAACTGTTATACAGTCTGGTAGTGAGGGCCCTAATGCTTCGGTACCTTTTTCCAGATGGCAGGAGTATGAACAGTGAGTGTGAAGGGTGTGTTGTAGGAAATACACTCCCCCATGCAAAGGAAATAGAGACAGTCACATGCATACCAGGAAATACACTCCCACATGCAAAGGAAATAGAAACAGTCACATACATACCAGGAAATACACTCCCCCATGCAAAGGAAATAGAGACAGTCACATACATACCAGGAAATACACTCCCCCATGCAAAGGAAATAGAGACAGTCACATTCATACCAGGAAATACACTCCCACATGCAAAGGAAATAGAGACAGTCACATACATACCAGGAAATACACTCCCCCATGCAAAGGAAATAGAGACAGTCACATGCATACCAGGAAATACACTCCCACATGCAGGAAATAGAGACAGTCACATACATACCAGGAAAATTGTAATCAGTTCAATTCATGTGTGCTTCCAGAGTAGGCAAATAGGCTCTCTGCAGCCCCAGGTGCACACCGTACCCTCTGCCAGGGCTTGATAAAGGGTCAGAAGGGCCCGAAACGTTGCCTTGTAACACTTGAAGTAAAAATC
>CM044448.1:45166797-45187658 GCA_024363595.1 Xenopus borealis
AAATGGGGGGGAGCACCGTAAAGGGGGCGGAGTCACGGAAATTACACACAAAAGGGGCCTTGACACTTAAGGGGACGGAGCCACAGTAGCGTCGGGGAACAAATAAGTTTAAAGTGAAGGGCCGAGGGCTTTTTGTAAAGATATTAAATTAAATTTGTAATACCGACCCTTGCAGGTATTTTACCGGCTAGACGGGTAAAATACTGGCTGGGTGGCAACCCTAGGTGCAAATAAACATTTTTATCTCTCACCAGTAAAAATACCCTGATTAGTGGCACCACCTCTCGTTAGCCTATGCTGGGAGCTGCCAGGATTCCCTGGTAAGGTAAGACTATGGGTTGTGCAACGCTGAGTGTTAGGTGACTGACAGGAGGCAATATCCTCTGGCCATTGAGTTTTGCAACCAGGCTGGATTTACACAAACCTTTTCATCAGAGAGAATTTAGTTATAAACTCTCTGTGTATCATTTGTATCTGTTAATTACCCACAGTGTAACCAAAGACGCAACTGCCAGATAGAGGCGCATGGGATACAACGTATCAGATAACATCATGTACAGCTGCAGCATACCTCTCCTGACAAACACCCCATGGTCTGCTGACATATCATCCATTTCGGGGGGGGGGGAGGGAAAAGTATAGGTGCCAGGAATCACCATAACCACAAGCATAAATTACCATTACCATTGTATGGTATCTCTCTGTACAGGCTATATGAAATGTAGGAGGCTGGTCTTGCTGAATTGTGCTTAGTACAGGAGATTTTTCTTTATTCAGTACTTGAATGCTAATACAAAAAAAAACTAAATAACAAATTAACAAAAACATTAAACATTATGCACAAATCACTCTTTTTTTCAAGCAACTCTACACGCATCATGCAATCACTAGCAATGCTGCTTTTTTTCCAACTCACAAATGACTTGTGTAATAATCAGCACAGCCTGACTGAATACCCCTCAGAATACCAGAATGTATACACATACCAAAGCTCTAATTCCAAGAATAGAAATGTTTTGGCTAGTCACTAGTGATGGGCGAATCTACCCAGTTTCGCTTCGCCGAGAAATTCGCGAATTTCCAGCGAAATTCTTGAATTGGCGAAACGAGTCGAGGCACGTTTTTGACGCGCGACGCGTCATTTTCGTCACGTTGCATAGTTTTCGTTGCGTCAAAAACGACGCACGACTCGTTTTTTTAAGCGAATTTTCGCCAGGCGAATTTTCCCTGGCGTATCGCAAATTTATTCGCCAGCAGCGAATCGCGGGAATTCGCCCATCACTACTAGTCACATAGAACCATATGAGCCCCATCAAAACAATAACAAAAGAGATAAACCAAAGTAACATCAGCATTAGCAAGAGACTCACAGAAGGTCAAACTGAATGTCCCTCTATAGACCCTATCACCTTGCTTCAGCCATCCTTTGTCTCTCTCCAAAGAACATATCTTCCCGAGCACTCTCATTATCATATCCACCACCATTGGACAGGGGAGGACTTCATGCTTTGCACTGTGCATTCCATATGCAGAAGTGGACAAAAGAGTTGACTAAAAAAAGAGTGAACAAATTAAACCCCTGTGACATTTGAATGCCTCATTGGCCGACTCGTAGTAAGTATAACCAGAGGTGCAGAGACATTTTTGTAAACATCTATGTTAAAGGGGTACGTACTGAAGCAAAATGGGGTCCATTGTTTCCACTTTCCTCCTTCCATGGACAATTGTGATCATCAGTGCATCTGTACTACAATTTCCCATTTACATAGAGCTTTCCTTGGAAGGAGTGCCATACAATATCTTTAAACTTCAGGGGCATTGACTAAAGGGAGCCCTGATCTTAACACTTTGTGTGGGCAGTCCATCAGGGCCAGCGATGCATGAAAGTAGGATCCCAAGGTTTTCTCATTGATCGCTATTGTGAAAGAAGCCCTGATCTCCCAAACAGAGACATGCCTCTGCCTTCAGACTCACTACAACATAAGGCAGGAGAGGGCTATGAGTATGCAGGCTCTTTAACAAGCCACATCTCATTCAGCTCTTTCTTTTTTTTTCTCAAAACAACTAGAACAGCATGAAGACAATGAAATCTCCCTTCAATCTAACATTTAATTCTCTACTAGACCCACTAAAATCTGACTTCTGCCCCACCACTCCACAGAAACAGCCCTTACTAAAATAGTAAATAACTTGCTTGTTGTTAAATGAAAGGGTTTTAACTCTCTTTCCCATAATTCTGCTTGACCCACCTGCAGCTGTGATCGTACACTCTTGTTCCATATTCTCTCTTACCTGGGAATTCAGGAAACTGCTCTATCTGCTCTATCTATGATCTCTATCTTTCTAATAAATCCTTTATTGTCTTCAGTGTAGCATCTACCTCCTCACCTAACCCACTTTCAGTTGTGGTATCTCAAGGCCCAATTCTTGGATGCCTCCTATTTTTTTATTTTCAAGTCATTTATGGACTTGTTGGAAAACACAAGTTTTTGGTAAGCGTAACCTGACTGGTGTTTCATTTAGTCCTGAGATCTAACAAGGATTCTTCAGCCTGAAACACCTCCCTAAAGGACTGAATGTCAACTCAAGACAACTCCTACATGCTTCTGTAAAAAAAGATGAAGCCTGTGAGGTTAGGGAAGTGCTGGATGTGCACATCCTCAAGAGCGGCCTGACTAATCATGCCTACCCATTGGCCTAATCATGGTGTTACAGTCACTGCCATAAACCCTGCCATCAGCTAAACTGTAAAAAGAAAAATCTTGATCCAGATAAACAAGTCCCTACCCGCCTTCAAGGTCGGAGGACCACACACATTAATAAGGCGAAGATTTGTCCCATTCAGAAGACCAAGACCATACATTTACCAATATCTACCTTAATCACCTGTTTGAACATTACCTTATTGGTCCTAAAAAGGACTGCCACTCCACTGTAGGTCTTGGCCATAAAAGATCAATAGGAGGGACCATGCATCAATTCCTCTTTGGTTCAAGGAAGGTGTAGTAGATAAAAAAATAAATCTCTGCCTTAATTTGGGAGAGCAAAAAGAAAGAAGACTCCCTTGCACCTACAGACCTAACTTGCGACATTAATGGTCATAACATGTATTGGAGGGGGAAATGGCATTTACAAGGTTGTTAATTTGTGTTGGCTTCCACCCTCTTTTTTTTTCTTCCTATCATCATCAGAGCATTCTCTCTTTGCAGAGAGACCAGATGGAAGCTTCTTCTCTAAACTCTCTATGACACTGCTGAGAGAAGCCATAGTTTTCTGTGCAGACTAGGGGCAAATTTAGGGGATTGTTCTTGCTCAATTGATCCCTAACTGTGTAGGGATACCGGGTTCATACAGATTTTGATAGAAACGCCAGACATTGATGAACATGTCTTTGCTTGCTGCTGCGAGAAGACTCAGATTTCATGCAGATGGTTGGTTGGTCGCTGACTTTGCTTTATTAAGTTATCGAAAGAGTGAGGACCAATGAGAGACATATAGGGGATCATTCATCCAATAACCTGCTCAGTTTCCCATTGGCTGCTGCCAGACAAAGATCCATGAACTCAAGATTACATTTGGGACTAATCACAATATTGGAGCAAGAAATATTATTACAAAACGTTTCATAAATAAAGTGTTTAATCCTGGATGCCACTGTATCAAAATTTATTCAAAATTTCTCCAGACTGATCTGGTGATTAAGTTATTCCAGTTTTTTTTAAATTAAAATTGCCAATTTAGGTCTGAAAGCTACTTGTGAATTTAGAGATGACTTTCTCCCCCTGCACTGCTGCCAGTGGCTGAAGGTTTAACAAGTCCGTGTGAGCCGTGCGTGTGTGATGGGATACACCGTGGTGCAATTACTGGCCCCGGGCGACACCGCGTTGATCTTGTTAGACTTACATAACACCTAGGAACGTGACTCATGAATCTGCTGTGTCAAGAAAAATGATTTATTCTCCTTAATTCAGTGGCTGGTTCAACTGCAGCCTCAGGTTGTTGCTAAACTGCACTTCCCACAGTGTACAGCTGTTGTTGAACCCTTAGATGTGGAGTGGGGATGCTTCTGGGGACATTGTACTTTCTACCTCAGAGAGACAGAGAGAGTGTATAAGTGACAGGCACAATATCTGTCACAGCTATCCAATCAGAATTCATGATTTTGCAGGAGTGTTTTACCGGTGGCTGCTCCTCCCAGTGTTTGGGCGAAAGGAAAAAGAAACTAAAAATTTCTAGGGCTCCAGGTTTTTTCTAGTACTGAACTGTGGGAATTTGTGGCTGAATCCCCATTGGCAACTGCCCTCATTTATATTTACTGTTTGTATTAATATCAGGGAACTCAAGCTTGGGGGGAATTCACATATACAACACAACACTTTTGAAATAGTGTCTTTAAAAGTGGGTGTGGTTTTTTTGGCACCATTTTCCCATTTTTATGAATTACTCGTAAACTAATTTTTTCTGCCGACAATGTTTCCGACACATTACGCTCTCCAAAATGAAAATGTCGGTCAAATTGTCTTTTAAAAAGTCATGTAAAATGTTGTGTAAAATGTCGTCTGTATGATGAAAAGATATACAACATTTTAGAATATTGTCGGACTTACGAGACATTCAGAGATGGTAACATCTGCCTTTTTGAATTTGCCGTTTGTACAACATTTTACAAATTTGTCGACCACCACTTCTGGGTTACTTATTTTACCGACACTTGTGCGAATTCCCCCCAAGGTCTTCTGGGCAATACAAACCATTTACCCAGCTCCTCTAGCTCTTCCCTCCAGTAGCATAACTAAATGTTACTGGGCCCCACAGCAAAATAATTTTTAGGGGCCCCCCAAACTCTGCAGAGGTTATCCTGTTTTAAAGGAAAATTACTCATTAATTAGGGGCTCATGGGCATCTATACCTCCTGGGTCCCATGCAGATGCAGGGTCTGCTTCTTTTGTAGTTATGCCCCTGCTCCCCTCCAACCCCCAGGAGTCTTGGCACAAAAAAACTTCAGGGGGCCTTACTTAGACATGCATGCCCTGGTTGGCTGACCAATGGCTGCAAACAAATTGGTTTAAGTTGTATTTACACACAGTGACTATACAAGTTCAAACTTTCTGAATCCCTCTATCAGGCTAATGTCACATGGGGCTGGAACTCTTTTCTTCCCCCACCAATTAATCACTTCTTTCCTCATTTTATGGTAGGAATCCCATAACCTGATTGTCCTTGCAGTAAAGAAACTCTTCCTATGCTGATGGTGAAATCTCCTTTCCTACCCACCAATGACTCACTCATTCCTTTCTCTTGATAACTGGACTGTCCTTACACTAAATAACCCCTTCCTATGCCAATGGAGCAGTAATATAAATATCCACTTTCAGGATGTATCTCCCCACCCCCACCCCCAAGAGGAGCATGTTCTTTTCCATGTTCCCTACAGTGTTGTCCTTGGCGGGCCCTCAGGAGAGTGGGCCAATTGCACTTCTTCTTCCCTTGTAGTTAGGGTTGCCACTTTTTCTTGAAAAAAATACCAGCCTTCCTATATATTTATCTTTTTTTCCTATTAATAACATTGGGATCAACCATCAAAAATACCGGACAGGCCGGTAAAATATTGGCCAGGTGGTAACCCTACTCGTAGTCATGTGATGGAGGTAGCCTCTACTCAACTGCACAAACAAATCATCTTTAATATGGATTTTGTATTTATTTGTATGCAATGGATTATTTAGCCTCAATTTGGCTGCTTTTTTTAGTTCTTTTAGTAGAGTTGTGTCAGGCAGGAGCAGGAAGGAAGTGGATACCTGGGTCAGGGTTAAAGGAATATGATATATAAGTGTATATAAGAGAATAACAATAGTTCTTTTTAAGGTGCATCTTTGTGATACTTCTATTCTGAGCTCAGGGTGCCATACAGACCCAGATACCTCGGTCTGTCAATGCAAGTCAAAAAAATTTGTCAGCCATGAAGGTTTACGAGTTGGAATGCACGGGGATAACTGTGAGTGCATTAAACTGGAATATTGCCCTCAGCAACAAGAATTCTATTTAACATTCCTGCAGCAGCACAACGCAAGGCTCTTAAAGTGGCAATACACACTTAGCTTCATCACCATCCACATAACAGACCAGCAGTCTTTGTACTTGAACTTGCAAAATTCCATCTTTTAATGGTGAACTCTATCTCTCCCCAATTCTAGGTGTAAATGTACTTGCGATTGAAAGCAGTATATGTTTGTACCTTTCTGTCCTCTGGTTCTGACTCTTGAAACAATGGAGCAGAAGTCGTCTGTCAAGGACATTTACAAATAACCTGAAATTCACAATTGTATTCTGCCTACTTTGCCCTTTAAAAGTGACAAAAGCATCATAGTTTTTTATTTCTTCTTAAGGTCTAGCATAAGCTCATTGGATGAGGCCAGGGCCACTTTCTCTAATGATGGGCCCCATACTACTACATTAGCAGATAAACATATGCAGAGACATGGTCTATTATGAAAACAAACACTCCCATGACTTGCCCAAACCCCTCTCCCACCCTTTCTGGCCCCTCATTTCCAGAATCCTACCTTTGCATCGTTTGGGTCTTCCCTTTGCTACGGGGCTCCTGATTGAGTACCCACTGTATTCCCCTGAGGGTTCCCCTGGATGAGAGCAATTCCCACATGTTGTGTCAGTCATGGTGCTGAGCTTCTCTCTCTGCAGCCAACGCAAATGTTTACCCAGCACTACAGAGAAGTCAATTGTTAGAAATGTTAATAATAAAACTTGCCAAACTGCCCTCTCACCATTGTGAATAAGGGCAAAGTGTTTCAGAATTGATTTCGCTGGCTGCATTGCTTTTCTTGTTATGCAATTCATATGGCAGGGCATGTGAGATTTTCCTTGCTGTGAATGTTATGTCAATATACTAGCTGTGGTGTCACAATATGACAAGATAGAATCTCCCAGCAGCTTTAATGGATATTTTGCAAGAAGTTTCCATTATTATCATATATTTATATACCATCAACTTGCATAAATGGGCCAAGCTAGCCAGACACCCTGGGCAACCTGGCCTGCCACCTCTCTATCCCCCAAATGCACAAGCATGTGCATGCATGAACGCAAGAACGCACACACTCGCTGACAACTAGGGGCAAGGCTGGGGGAA
Organism: Xenopus borealis; assembly: GCA_024363595.1. Lineage (NCBI taxonomy): Eukaryota > Metazoa > Chordata > Amphibia > Anura > Pipidae > Xenopus > Xenopus borealis. The sequence continues at coordinate 45,173,945 of CM044448.1, forward strand.
AGATGTTAAACAGTAACCAATCAGAGTGGTGGGAGGAGAAGGGCATAGACTACAGGTAGGTGACATACCTAGGAACATACCTAGTGCCCCCATCACCTACCCCTAGTTCCAGCCCTGTCAACATGTTAGTTAGCACCATATAGAGATGTTTTGACTATTTCATATTTTCATTTTGAAAAAACAAAAAACAGTGGCCGTAGTTATGGGAAAGTTATACTAAAGTGTTTGCATTGGTTATCAGGACTTTGCAATAGGGCAAGAAGGCTATTGAATGACAAAATGGAAACAGTAAGATAAAAATGGAGATAGTAGTACAACAAGAAGAGAATAGGGCAAGATGCAGACAGTAGGGCAAGATTGTAATATCCTTCCTGGATTGGAACTAGTGACCTGAAGGATATTATATAGTCTATTTTACCTCTGCACTGTATGAGCAAAAATCTGGATCAGTACTTTGGTATCTTTAGATTTCCAAGTAGACTTGTTTCACCTGCTGTTAATCTGGCCACAAGCGCTCAGTGCCAATATATGCCACTGTTCTGAACTTACTCTTTTCCTCTTATAGGTCCTAAGTGCTTTAAACCCTCTTGTTGTTTCTTGCTCCTCTGGTCCTGTCCCCCATATTGTTTCCTGGCGTTGTCCCTGGCTTGTTTTAAGCAGGAAAAAATGCCTAGAATGTGTTTCAGATACTCCCCAAGGCTTTGCCTTACACGACAAAGATGGTGAAAATAGAACAAGAGGCAGACAGGGTGAGATAGAAAAAGAACACTAAGATCAGTAACGTAACTAACAGCCTCTGGGCCCGGGTGCAGGATGTGCACCCATGCCCCCCCCCTCTAAAATGCGCTAGATGCAAGTTTTTTCCTTACTATGGCACTATGGCTCGCATTTTTTCTTTAGCATCTCACTGCGTCTGGACCCTGGGGGAGCGGACCCTGCACCCCCTGCTCCCCTGGTAGTTACGTCACTGGCTAAAATGAAGACACTAGAGAAAGATGGAAACACTACAGCATGAAGTCAAAATTGGGCGAAATTAGGAAAGGAAGGCAAGATGAAGACAACAGGGCAAGATGGAGAGAGTATGGCAAGATGGAGACAGTAGATCCTGAAGGAGAGGGTAGGGCAAGATGGGCAGAGTAGGATGAAATGGAGATGAGATAGTAGGGAAAGATTGAGACAGTAAAGAAAGATGGAGACAGTAGGATGAAATGAAGACAGTAGGACGAGATGGAGATAGAAGGGCAATGTTCCCTCTAAGCTCTTCGCTTGTGCACCCACACAAATTTGTCTGGAAGTCTGCACACACAACAAATTGTGGTGCGCACAAAGAAATTTGTGTGAAAACTCTGAGCACACAGTATTTAAAGATGCACACGCAAGTTTAAAATGTGCTCACAAATAATTTTTTTATAGATGAGAAAGAATCAATGGGAGCATTGCAGGAGGACAAGATAAAGACAACTGAACAAGATGTAGACATCTTCACAGGAGTGAAAGACGAGAAATTAGGATGAGATTGAAACAGGATGGCAAGATGGAGATGGTACAATGAAATGGATGCTCAAGGGCAAAGTAGACACAGTAGGGCAAGATGGAGAAAACTGGGCAAGATGGAGAGAGCAGAGCAAAATGACAACAGTATGGCAAGATGGAGACATTAGGACAAGCTGGAGACAGTAGGGTGAGATTAAGGACAAGATGGAGACATTAGGACAAGATGGAGACAGTAAGGGAAGATAGAGAAGAGGTAGAGATAGTAGTGAATGATTGAGACAGTAGGACAAGATGCAAGACGGAGGCAGTAGGGCAAAATAGAGACAGTAAGGATAGATTGAGAAAGTGTTTCAAGATGAAGAGAGCAGGATGATATTTAGACAGGGAAAATGTAAACTGGAAAAGCAGTGTTAAAGATGGGATAGAGACAGTAGTGAAGGCATGTATGAAGGCAGTATTGAGACAGGAGAGAACATACAGAGGGAAAGATTAGAGACAGCAGGGAAAGATTAAGGCAGGAGGGCAACATGGAGACAACATTGTGGTATTGAGACAGGAGTACAAGATGGAGACAGTAGGGCAAGATGCAGAAAGTAAGGAATGAATGAAACAGTGTGTCAGGATGGAGACTGTAGGATGAGATGGACACAAGAGGGCAAGGAGAAGACATTAGGGCAATACATAGAGAGTAGGGCTGGTAGGATGACAGAAGGATGAGATGGAGACAGTGGGAAAGATAGAGAGCAGGGTAAGATGGAGACCATTGGACAAGACTGAGACAGCAGGGAAATATTGAACAGAAAGGAAAGATGAGACAGTAGGATGAAATGGAGACAGTAGGATGAGATGAATACAAGAGGGCAAAAAGGGGACAGTAGGGTAAGATGGAGACAATAAGATTATATTGAGTCAGGATGACAAGATGGAGACAGGAGGACGAATGGAGACATTAGGGCAAGATATTGTCAGGGCCTCATGGCTCAAAAGAGGAGAGTAGGGACCAAGGAGGAAGCTGGTTAGCAGCACAGTCAGAATCAAAGTAGCCAAGGGGTCAGGAAAGCTTGTGGTAATATCCATGCAACAGGTCATGTCAGGCAAAGGCAGTTCATGAACAGTAGTCCAAGCCAAGGTCAAGATCAGGAATCAGGAATCCTTCCGAAAAGCAAAGGCACTGCACCCAGGAACATCCAGGCGTAGAACCTATTTTCGGGCAAGGATCCTAGGACTCTGGCATCTTTTTGTATTTGAATTTGGTGCCAAAACTGGATCCACTGAAGTTTCACAGTGTTTCACTGACGTCACAGCATAAAATAATCAGTTTGTGTATGGTAGGAGACTAGGCGACCGATATTGGTAAAAGGCCTTGGATATCAGTCGTCTCATCTATTGGGCAGGACTGAAATTTTTGAAAGGTGCCATCTTAACTAACGTTAATGCCGAATCATCAGATATGGCTAAAGAATTATTATCAGAGCAGAGTTAGCAGATTGGATGAAAGATCTTTCGTATGGCCAATGGTTGTGGGAACAATTGTAATTATAGCATGTAAGCTTAAGGTGGTCCCAACAGGAAAAAGATAAAAACATAAAAGCTAAATGTAACAGGAAGTTTAAGATAAGAATAGAATGGTGGAGCCCAAAGTTTCCTCATGAGGAGGAATGGTGACAGGGATGTGATTACAGGGAGATTTGTTGCCCACAATAAAAATGTATGCACAACTTCGGGTGACAAATCTCCTGAAAATGCCTTCCAAACAGTGGTAAATCCCACATATTGCGAAGTCCCCGGAAGTAGCTGCAGGAGACTTTGGAAAAAGAAAATGATGCATTGGGTTCAATATATACGATTTCAGTTATTGGAGGCATTTCAGGATATCAGTTGAGAGGCATTTTTTGGAGATTTGTTGGTCGTAACCATGTGTTTTTATCATGGGTGACTTGGAATCTCCTCATCAGTCTTGGGCCTTAAATGTCAAATGTAAAAGGTTCCAGAAATTGCAATAAGCTGAACGATGCACAATGAACCTACCAACAAATGGAGAATCTTTAGTGCCAGCTCTGTAGCCTCTAATCTTCTGGTTGAGTCTTTCATGTGTGAAAGGGTTAAAACCCCGCCTTGTCCTTCCCCTCGTTCTCCCGACACATTGCACGAACCTCAGCAATAAATGGATTATTTTGCCTTCGCTGCAGGGCATTTCAACAAACAATCTGATCTTGCTGCCATAATCCCATTTTCTGATGCCCGGCCCCTATCCCTCGCTGCCGCCTCTCTGGAATTTAAATTTAGGGATTTTCCAAATTCCAAAAAAAAAGATCAAAGTTCAATTTAATAGAAATATTAATGAGCTCAGGACACAGTATTTCTGTTATCTGCCCAGAGGCTTGGATGGAGTTAATCTGTTTTTAATTTTACAGTATTCCCTTTGGAATCTGAAAAAATGTTGGTTTTGCCCATTTTACAGAGAAATTCCTGTTTCACCAATGTATTTGTATGTACTTGGGTACAGGTTTAGCCATTACAATGATTGCTAGCTTAAAACTAAGTATATACCAAGCTCTTAAAACTAAGTATATACCAAGTATATACCAAAATCAGGCCTCTCCATCAGGTGGTGATGGGATGATGGGAGTTGTAGTTTGACAACAGCTGGGGTGTGCTAGCTTAGACAGCCGTGATTAATACACTTTTGTCTGAGAGTTCCAGAATTCCTCTTCTGTTATTCCCTCATGGTAGGTGCCATCACAGGAGCAGCAAGAATTCCTCATAAGCACATGGGCCTCGCATGGTCTGTAGGTTGAGTTTAGTTTCCCTCCCTATGGGGCAGCGTGGAAGCGAATTTGCATGACAAATGCCACACCGTAAAGCCATTCCTTGCCCATTGTTTCAGCCAAGCAGCTGTCATTTGTGCAACATGATGCCCATTCCGCCTGACCATGCTCATTTTTCCAGGGACAATTTTTCTACAATGAACTCTGCGGCTTCTGACAGCACAGTCTTTATGGCACGGGCCCCAGGGAGCGCAGAGCACTGCCAAAGTTAACAATGGCATGGTGCTGTAACGGGACAAGTCTGTGTGCCTAATAAACCGTGCCCAGAACACAAGGCTGTGGCCAATCTGCACATACACAGCACCTGGTCGGGTGCCTTCTGGGAATTAATCAAGATATCAATCAATGGCTGACAATAACATTGCTGCCGTCCCATTCCATCAGAGGAACCTGCATTCACTCGCCCACTAATTGTAGATTACATTATACCGAGTACTGTTGGAAGCACAGCGTTGGAGCTCCTAGTGGCACTGATGTGTTTTCTTTAACCTTCAGTTTTCTGCTACACTTCTAATCCATTTTTATGTATATTAGCACCAAGGAATCATTATTTCTTAGCCACAAACCTTGAACCTCTCTTTGTGCCCTGGACACCCCTGGAACTAGAGCAGGATAACTGTTATACCAATATGACTATGAAGATTCTCAACATTGTTATACCAATGTTTTTATCTATAACCATCTTATGAGCTAAGGAGGGCCAGTCTAAAGACCATTTAGTGTGATATATGAGGTGAATGCTTATTTGTGCCCTGGTTCACCAATGTTACCTTCTTATGAGCTAAAGGATCGAGCCTGGAGGTCAGTTAGGGAAAGATTTATGGTGAGTGTGCCTCAATAGGAGATCAATTAACAGATCTTTTTCAGTAAATGGGAATCTGAGTGCAATGAGTTAATTCTGTTCCGGCAGAGGGACACTGTAAGACACATAGGGATGAGAATGTGCAATGAACACATCCATGGTTGGATGGAAAGAGAGTTCTTTTCATTTGCCTAAAGTGAGAATTGTTCTTTCTCTGCAGTCAGAATTGCATTGAAAGGGGAATGTCTTGCGGCTGAAACTGAGAGATAATGGATAAGGACACAGACAGATAAACGGCAGCTGAATAACTAAATGTATATGTATATGTAAATGTATTTTTTAATTTATTCCCTAATGCAAGGTGATAGTTATATGATTTTATAGCTGAAGGCAGAAGTACAAGTGAAGGCTCTGCTAAATATTTATCTGTATGTATCAGTATTTATCTGCCTAAAGCCAAATGGCAGCGCCCCCCATGTGTATAAGCACAATTATTACCAAAATCTCCATCTTAATCCTGGGATGTTATTTAAAAAAAGCCATTTCCAGAAGCAGGTTTCTAAGATTCCTAGGAGGAAATAGCCCATGGAACTGATATTATTTTACAAGGTTTTTGAGTTCTCCAAGTGGAACAAGTTAAAAGCCCAGGTGAGTGTTCTGCCCCCACCTGAAGGGCCACACCCCACCAGTTCACTCCTAATCTGCCCATCACAGGGCTTTGAAGTACAAGTGGTTTGAAGATTATTTAACCTTGCAGACGGCACCTTCCCATCCAGATGGATCAATGACAGGAGCAGCACAAGTGGGTTTGTTAAAGTGGGCTGTAAAACACAAGCAGCAGGAATCTTTTCCATCAATGTCTTTGACTCTTGATCAAACTGGCCCTAGTGAAGCCTTTAGATTGTAAAATCACTGGAATGGAGATTAATGGGAATGATGGATAATCTCTGTACTGCACTGCAGAATAGGTTTGGGTTATATAAATAGCAGATAATAACAAAACATGTAATGAATGTAACTCTGCTTACAAACATGGGAAATAACTCTCGCATTGTACACGCCTGATGATACAATGTATCTGAGCGTGAAAGAATGTAACAACAAGTGGGAAAAGAGTGTGTTCAGGCTTGCACCAACATACAAGAGAATCCATAGAATTGCACTGCTATTGTGTAATGTCCTATAACAACATCCTATAGAATGACAGTCACAAACTCCTTACGTAAATGTAAAAAGTCTAGAAAATCAGGATAAATTTCAGTCACAAACAGACACCCACCCTTAGCAATACTATAACACTTACTATGAGATGCACATTCACTGCCAGAATTAGGGCAATGACACAGTTATACCTAGGAACTGACACTGTAGGGTAAAGTAGGGAGAGATGGTACATATAGTAACAGCAGTGCCGGGCCACCCCAGGCAGGCACCCTAGGCAGCCTGTCCAGTAGTAGCGCCCAGCAGTTGAACGCTCAAAGCCGCGATTGTTCGAAAAGCTGCAATTGTGCATGCGCAAAAAGCCACAAGCGCTCATGTGCAAAGATGCGGCACAAAAGGGACACTTCACACACGAAAGCCAGAGTGGGGACGGACTAGGGGTAGGAGAGAAGGCACGTGCCTACTCTGCCTACCCCTAGTTCCGGCCCTGAGTAACAGTGGGGTTAATAGTCTCTGGAAGGGCATTGTGGCTGTGGTATAGCAGGTATAGTAGGGAGAGATGGTGCCTATAGTAGCAGTGGGATAATAGTCTCTAGGAAGGTACTATAGGAAGGTACTATAGCCTATAGGAAGAGACTGCGGCTGTGGGAATAGAAGGTATAGTAGCGAGAGACGGTGCCTATAGTAGCAGTGGCAGGTCTGGACTGAGAGTCAAAATAGGCCCTGGCATTTCAGGAACACGGAGGCCCAAACTGCCCCACCAGCCCAAAAAATACTGACTTTCTATGGCACTTTATAGCAGTCCCAGACTGAGAGTTCTGGGGCTGCTTAAAGGGCTAGTCCACACGGGAAAATTCGGGAAGATTTGTCACCTGGTGACTAATTGCCTCTTCATTGGGGCCACTAAAACCCTGAACCGCTTCCCCACCTGTGCCTATTCACATTCCGAAGTTGCCTTGTTAGGCAATTTCAAGCAATTTCAGAAAACACAGCACCGCGTATGAATAGGCACAGGCGATTCTTCATTAAGCAGCTGGAAGGCAGGGGAAAGCGGTTCAGGGAGATTAGTGGCCCCAAAGAAGAGCCGATTAGTGTGGACTAGCTCTAAGGTGCCATAGACAGTCACTGTGGAGTGGGCTGGTGGGGGACTGATTGGGCCTCTGTGTACTTGAAACGCCAGGGCCTATTTTGAGTCCCTTTTTAGCAACCTCTCTTGCATTTGCCAGAACCCACAGATTGCCAGTCCAGGCCTGAGCAGTGGGGACAATAGCCTCTGGGAAGGGACTGTGGCTGTTTGATAGCAGGTATAGTAGGGAGAGATGGTGCTTATAGTAGCGGTGTAATAAAAGCCTCTGGAAAGGGAGTGTGATTGAGGAATTGCAGGTAAAGTAAGGAGAGATGCCTGTAGTAGCGGTGGGATAATAGTCTCTGGGAAGGGACTGGAGCTATGGGATAGCAGGTATAGTAGGGAGAGATGGTACTTATAGTAGCAGTGGGATAATAGTCTCTGGGGAGGAACTGGCGCTATGGGATAGCAGGTATAGTAGGGAGAGATGGTGCTTATAGTAGCGGTGGGATAATAGCCTCTGGGAAGGGACTGTGGCTGATTGATAGCAGGTATAGTAGGGAGAGATGGTACTTATAGTAGCGGTGTAATAAAAGCCTCTGGGAAGGTACTGTGACTGTGGGAATACCAGGTAGAGAAGGGAGAGGTTGTATTTATAGTAGTTATAGTACTATAGTAGTTGGAAAAATGTTTTATAAAAATAATAGGGCCCTACAAAGTCAGTTTGGCTTAAACTGCTACATACACACACAAACAGACACACAGACAAAGCTGTTAGGCAGATTAGAGGTTCTTTGATCCTGTTATGTTTGTAAACCCCAATACACTATGGATATATCAAACAGCGGGTGCTGAAGCCAGCAGGAGGCTGATGCATCATTCAGAGAAAGAAGGTATTGTCATAATGTAATCCCATAAAACTGAACAATAAGCTCCTCTCTTTTCAACAGGGTGATGGAATTGGCAATTAGAAGAGAGGTGCAAGTAAAACCCCCCCATATATAGGCAGCAAAAGCAAATATAAGTTGCAGAGAATGACATGACATTAGATACCTATCATTTTGGCCCCTCTAAACCTCATCAATATACCATGTCCTGAGGGCTTCAACAGCAAAAGATTACGCTTAATAGGTTTAAGGTTAGGGACAGACAGGGAGATTCGGGGAGATTCTGTCGCCTGGCATTTTTAGCAGGCGACAATCTCCCCGAATTTCCTTCTCCCTGTCTGCCGCTAGTATAAGTGATAAAGCGCCAGCTTTCCCTGTCTGTCCCTACCCTAATACGTTTAAGTAGAGAGAGCACACTATTACATAGAGAAGTGATCCCAAACCAGTGGCTTGTAAGCAACATTTTGCTCACAAACCTCATGGATGTTGCTCCCAGTAGCCTCAAAGTCAGTGCTTATTTTTGAATTCCAGGCTTGGAGGCAAGTTTTGTTGCTTAAACCCATGTGCACTGCCAAACAGAACCTCCTGTGGGCTCCCAGTCCATCAAGGGGCTACTAATAGTCATTCACAACCCATAATTGGCACCCCAGGAACTTTTATCATGCTTGTTCTCAACTATTTTTTACATTTGAATGTGGCTCACAGGTAAAAAAGGTTGGATGATCCTTGACATAGAACAATGAGTCAATGAGTGACATCTAAGTGACACACTGAACACCCCCTGGTATTATTAACCTTATTAACATGTATTTCTATAGCACCAACTTATTTCGTAGCTCTGGTACTGGTGACATCACTAATACCTACGCAGTAGAATAAACAGGTTAATGATGACTTTTCAGCTACATTTTACTAGGGATGCACCGAATCTAGGATTCGGTTTGGGATTTGGCCTTTTTCAGCAGTATGTGGATTCATCCGAAAACTTCTGCTCAGCCGAACGGAATCTGAAGGGCAGGGAGGGAAATTGCATGTTTTCCCCTTATTAGGGCTCAGATTCGGTTCGGTATTCGGCCAAATCTTTCTCGAAGGATTTGGGGGTTTGGTCAAATCCAAAATAGTGGATTCGGTGCATCCCTACATTTTACTAGTTATTTATATTATGTGTTCTTTTATACATAACTATATAGTAAATTATTTCCATGCATTTTATGCCAATGCAGTTGCCAGTCTGATTTCTGGCTTCGGTGGTTGAATAGTGACCCCACAACTGCATGTTAAGCTAATGGTCACCTGCAGCAGGTGTTTATGTAAGTTGGAGCAGCTATGGGTAGATTCACAGAATGTTAAATTAATTTACAAATGACTGATTTTATTTGACAAAAATAGAAACCTGGTTTAATCTCTGAAAAGAAAGAGTTAACCCCACCTTGTGGTATATTCCGCCACTTGTACAAGAAAATCCTGCTCTCCACCTGCCCCAGGAGCCAACTGGAATCCCCCACCCCCATTTTGGGGGAGTAAAAGGCTTCAGAATGTCATCTGTTTAGATAAGGATTAAGACTTTTTTCTTTTAACTTGTGAAGAAGAGGCCTCGCCTTTGATGTGATTGGGAAGTGTCATTAAAATGTCATTTAGCTTCCCCTTTGTAGCTAATTTTATTTTTTTATCACAAAAAAACCTTTTCTTTTACATCAGTGTATGAAGCAGCATCACCCGGAACAAAAATATCCTTTGATTTCCATTGTGCTCCCTGGCTCCACACTAAGCTGGAATAATAGCACTGCACAGATGTGGGAAAGAACAGAGAAGGCGGGGATCATATTTCTCAGTGTATAAACATGTTTGTCCCTTGCTATCGAATAAATAGGAAATTGTATAATCTCTTGGGTGATGGAATCTCTTTGTATAGCCGGTACTGGCCCAGAAGTCATTCTGGGTCCCCAAGAAATTTGGCCATTTGATTTATTGTATTCCAAGCTGAAGCAACTTAGCTGCAGAGCAGCAGTTGCAGGACGGAATAAGATCAATAACACACTGCATAATTAATTCTTTATTGTGTATGCAGCATGGCAGAACCAGTATTGGCAGTTATAATATCCAGCGGCATCAATAGTAGTAACACCGATTAAACTATGCTAGGGGGAAACTGCAGCTGTGGGACAGCAGGGATTGAAGGCAGAGATGGTACCTATAGTAGCTGTCAGGATAATAGCCACTGAAATGGGACTGTGGCTGTGGGATAACAGGTAAAGTAGGGATAGATGGTTCATATAACAGCAGTGGGGATAATACTATAGTCTCTGGGAAGGGACTGGAGCTGTGGGATAGAAGGTATAGCAGGGAGAGATGAAGCCTATAGTAGCAGTGGGGATAAAAGCAACTGGCATGGGACTGTGGCTGTGGGATAACAAGTGTAGTAGGGAGAGATGGTGCCTATAGTAGCAGTGGGTAAACTACTGTAGTCTCTGGAAAGGGACTGGAGCTGTGAGATAGCAGGTATAGTAGGGAGAGATGACGCCTATAGTAGCAATGAGATAATCTCTGGGAAGGGAGTGGACTGTGGCTGTAGGATAGCAGGTATATAGAGAGAGTTGGTGCCTATAGCAGCAGCTTTAGTAGCAGTGGGGATAACAGCCAGGCCCGGACTGGCAATCTGTGAGGGGCTGCTATAAGGTGCTATAGAAAGTCAGTATTTAGTGGGCTGGTGGGGACTGTTTGGGCCTCTGTGTGGGCTGATTGGGCCTATATGAAACTGAAATGCCAGGGCCTATTTTGATTCTCAGTCCGGACCTGATAACAGCCTCTGGGCAGGGACTGTGGGGTAGCAGGTATAGTAGGGAGAGATGTTGCCTATAGTAGTAGTGGTGGTAACTGTCTCTGGGAAGGGTTTGTGTGGGTATGGGATAGCAGGTATAGCATTGAGAGATGGTACTTATACTAGAAGTGAGGTTAGTATACTCTGGGAAGGGTCTGTGGGAAAGTAAGTATAGTAGGGAGAGATGGCGACCATAGTATTAGTGGCAATAATGCCCCTCAAAAAAGGATTGTGGTTGTGGGATAGCAGATACTGTATAGTACAGAGAGATAGTGCCTATGCTATTCATCAATTCTCTCTCAATGTTTTCAGAACATAACTCAAAGACTACATCTTGGAGCACTTGCATAACACCTGAACTGGGAACTTGCACTTATATGGCAGTCCCCCACTGTAACGTACAACACTTAATATCCTTAGATTTGTGTCTGTAGGTTACTCTTGCATTTAGATTGTAAGTTCTATGCGGCAGGAACATCCATCCTTTTGTCTCCTTGACACTAAGCACCTAATCTGTATTGCACCTGTATATTATATGTATATGTATTGTATTTTGTACTTATTTGTATTTACAATGCAATGACTGCTTTGCCCTTAAGTAGCACTATACAAATAAATAAGTACATAAATACATACTATACTAGCAGTTTGGATAATAGTCCCTGGGAAGGGACTGTGGCAGTGTGATAGCAGGTATAGTAGGGAGAGATGGTGACTATAGTAGTAGCAGGGGTAATTGTCTTTTGGAAGGAACTGTGTGCAAATGAGATAGCAGGTATAATAGGGAGAGGTCATGCCTATAGTAGCAGTGGGATAATAGTTCTGGGAAGGGACTCTGGCTGTATTATAGCACTAGCAGGTATAGTATTAAGAGATGATGCCTATAGTTGCAGAGGGATAATAGCCTCTGGGAAGGGACTGTGGCTGTGGGATAGCAGGTATAGTAAGGAGAGATGGTGCCTATAGTAACCTCTGGGAAGGGACTATCCATTTGTCAATGTGAAAGGTCGTGGAAAACTCAACCTGCATCCGACCCAAACACACCTGCAGAGAGTAGGCAGAAGAGTTAAATCCGACCCACAGGTAGCCACACATCACTATTGTCCATTACACATTCTTGCTTTCCACACTTATTGTAATACCTAAGTGGAAAACACTACATTATTGGTAGCTTTGAGAAAGGCCGGATTTACATAGCGGACGCCCCTAGGCCCAGTGTGTTCATCCCCCCATACTCTGCCCTTCATTCTCAAATTTTCATCATCAGGACAGGCGCAATGGGGACAAGAGCAATTGGTGCATGGGAAATGTAAAAATCTATCGTATCTCCTGCATATCCCCAGTATTTCTGAACCAATGTGGCTGGGAAGTTGCCATTCCCTAAGATCCTGCCACCCTAGGCCCAGGCCTGGCTGTGAGACAAAGGGTTACAGGGGAAGCAAGGCTTTTTGAATCACAGAACAGGACAGCAACCTTCCATCACTAGCTGAGCAGGTAAGGGGTTAATTGCAATCCATGCAATTTTGCCACATTCCTAAATTCCAGGATTAGAGCTCAAGGTCACAGAGAAACTGCATCCTAAAATGCTACAATGTCAAAAACTGGGAAAGTTTAGCAGTAATGTAACTTTATGCTGCTGGGTCTGGGTGTAGACAGTTTTGCTTCACATGGGCCCCAAGGAGGTGCCAGCCCTGGTGCAGTCATACCCCGGTTAGTTCCCCCATTGAATTTTAGCTCAAAGACCTGTTTTTTTAAATTCTTTATTTTCCAGTGGGTGGGGCAGCTTTCTATGGCTTAGTTTAAGGCAATGGAATTTGCCCCAGAATGACAGGGCCCTTGATTAAAGTGCATAAGACAAATTACATTGTTTAAAGTGTAATTGTATTGTGTTTCTATTGTAACTATTATGTTTCTATTGCCCTGTGGGTAGTGGGTGCCCTTAATGATGATTTACATGGAAAATACCATTTGAATTTGCGCCTTTGTATTCTCGCTTATTCATTATAACATTTTCCTTACCACCCCAAACCAACTTTTCATGTAGAAATCATTGTTACTCCTTACACCAGTGATCCCCAACCAGTAGCTCATGAGCAACATGTTGCTCTCCAACCCCTTGGATGTTGCTTTGATTGTCCTCAAAGCATGTGTTTATTTTTGAATTCTTGGATTGGAAGCAAGTTTTAATTGCATAAAAACTAAGTATAGTGCCAAGTAGAACCTCCTGTAGGATGTCAGTCCCGATGGGGCTACCAAAATAGCCAATGACAGCCCTTATTTGGCACCCCAGGAATTTTATTTCATGCTTGTATTGCACTCCAACTATTTTTACATTTGAATGTGGCTCACCGGTAAAAAAAGGTTGGGGACCCCTGCCTTACACATTGTATCACCGGTGCATTAAAACACAGGTCTCGGACAATAAAAGCAGTTTCCAAGCTCACAAGTGTCTTCACACAAATAGATCTGAGACTTTCCATGTTTATCCAACTGGGATGGATTTCATTGGAGCACTGTTACCCAAGGGGTATAGTTTGGGAGCGTGGAAGGAAATGTAGGGAGACATTGGGAAAATACAAAAACCATGGCAGGCTGTAGCTCAGATGCACAGATTGCAAGGATTTCCCATATCAGGAGGGAATTTCAACTGCCCCCCCC
>CM044448.1:45235793-45247613 GCA_024363595.1 Xenopus borealis
TATAGTAGGGAGAGATGGTGCCTATAGTAGCAGTGGGGATAATAGTCTCTGGGAAGGGACGTTGGCTTTGGGACATCTGTATGGTAGGGAGAGATAGTGCCTAAAGAAGCAGTGGAATAATAGTCAGGGGAAGGTATAGTCAGACTAGATGGAATCAGTATAAGTGTAGATCAGAAACACCATTAATCTGAACAAATTATGAATCATGGTGCTCTGAAAAGTCTGTTTGACCTGGGACCCTGGGATCACAGCTGTGTTTGTCTCTCTAATCTTTCTCACTAGTTGTACAATGCTGTGTCAACTGTGTGATGTAAGCCAAAACAAAAACCATTACGTATTAAAATAGCATACACTCTTACATAAAACAACCCAATGTGGCAGTTTGAGGTATATAATAGAGCGCTGTTTGGACAGGAGTAAAAGTTACCTTCTAATGAAACACGCTCAAGTAAATGCATGAGAAAATGTGACCTGCGCATGGGGTGTTATGGGGATAATTTGGTTTCTTTTTACAAAAAGGTTAACACTGCCCAGTCTGGCTAGCAATGAGTAAATCAGCTCAACTTAACTAAGCAAAGTTGCCCAAAAGTGGCAGGGGCAGAATAGAAGGCAGTGCCACCATATTTCTACTCTTCAGGGGGCACAAGTGTACTCAAGAAGTGATGGGCGAATCTCCCGAAATTCGCGTCGCCGAAAAATTTAGCGAATTTCCAGAGAAATTAGCGAATTGGCGAAAAATTCGCGGAACGAGTCGCGGGACGCTTTTGACGCGCGTTGCGTCAACTTTGGTGCGTCGCGTCATTTTCAGTGCGCGTCGCTTTGTTTTTGCTAAGCGAAATTTCGCTGGCGATTCGTGAATTTATTCACCAGCGCCGAATCACGGGAATTCGCCGCGAATTCGCCCCTGGCGAATAAATTCGCCCATCACTAGACTCAAGGCCTGAAGGGGGGCCCAGTAGTGTTGCACTTTTTGAAAGAGACTGGGCCCCCTTACCATCGCCGAAGCCGTGCCGCCCTTCCAAATTCCTTAACAGCCGGAAAGTCAAACAGCCGAAGTCCTGAAATAGTGAAAGGATCCGAATCCATGAAAATAACCGAAGTCCCGAAGCGGCAAAAACTTTTGTACGGGGCCCGTAATTTCTAATGGCGGCCCTGGTGACCATGTATAGGGAAATACCTATGCTGAAATAAGTATATTATCTGTCTATACAGGCTGTTCTAGCTGGAGCTTTGCCAGCACAGTTACATTTTATTTGTTGTCAGGACTGCAAGTTGATGTTTTTAGAAAAACTGGGGAAAACATTCTGCATTCAGCCCCATTATTTCTATTAGAAATAATACATTAAAATATAAAGTTACATAGATCCTTAAAGGAACAGTAGCACCAAAAAAATAAAAGCATTTCAAAGTAATTAAAGTATAATATACTAAAAGCATAAGGTAAAAGTTATGTGTTTAGGAAGATTACTATATTTAATACAATGGTATTCTGCAGAATGCATCTATTTGCTGCTATCTAACCTGGGCCTTGAATGGCTGCCCCCATGGCTACACATGAGCTTGTTTATATAAACTATAGTAGTGTTTCTGAAGCAAACACACCAGTTTTACCAGTGCAGGGAAACTTAAAACATATTGTACTGTTTCCCTGCACTGGTAAAGTGCACTGGAAACAGTACAGTATGTTTTAATTACTTTAAAGCACTTAATTTCTGGGTGTTACTGTTCTTTTAAGAAAGGTGCAGGCACTTTCCTAATAAAGGATTCATTGCAATTGCCCTGGGAATCTTCTGTGGCCCCTCAAAGGGGCTCCTTGGCAAAGCAATATCATTAGCCTTAATAATGAACCCAACATTCTATTCCACCCCCTGCTAAAAAGGCTCTGTACAAATGCACTTTTCCCAGGGAAGCTTTTTACAAACACTGCAATGACTCCAAACAGCACAGGGATGTTTATTAAGAACAGCACAGGATCAGCCTCCAGAAACATCCCGGTTTTTGCCTCTGTTTAATGACTTATGGGACAATTCACACGGGCTGTCACTCACACGCTCCACTGCTGTGCGGGATAAGGGATCTTTCTTGTGTTTGGACCCCATAAGGAGTCTGACTGATCAATGGCTCTGCAATTCCATTCTCCTTTCCCCACCAGGCTGTGACCTCTGTTCCATCGTCCCGTCTTCTGCCTCTGCCTGTCTCATCCTCTCTTATGCACTGGATTTCATTAGCGAGGACAAAGACTGTGAGACTTGCTTTCTGGCTTAGGATCCTGCAGGTACATTGTGTCTGGATAGGAGCAGGCCCATCCCTATGTCACAGAAAGGTGCTGCAAATCAGCTTGAAAGGCAGCCCCGAAGGAAACATTATCAGTGTTTTTATATGATTTCATCTTTAGAATTTTGATTGTGGATTAAGGATTTCATTGAATTGGCACAAATATTCTGGGGCATATTTACTAAGGGTCAAATTGTCAAGGGATTTTAGCCCTCGAATTCGACTGGCGTATATTTGGCGAATAAATATACGGCAAAATCGAATAAAATATTCGCTGGTTTTGAGTGCGTTTTTGACTATTCACCAGAATCATATGATCAAACAACTCTACGAAAAGTCGAAAAAAAAAACGCTTGAAAATTTGCCAAAATCACAGGAATCGAACATTCGAAGCGTTCAATCGTACGATCGAAATCCGGCAAAAGACTTAGAAAAAAAGCCTATGGGTGATTCCCATAGGCTTCTATTGCAATTCCTTAGGTTCAATCTGGCGAAGTAGGCAGTCGAATAAAAATTTAAAGGGCAAGTTCTTCGACTGGCGAATAGTTGAGCGATCGAATAAATATTTATTCGATCTATTCGATGTGACCGAATATTCCAAATTCAATGGTCGAAAATGCTTAATTTGCATATTCGAATAGTCGCACAATCGAAAAGAGACTATTTGAGACTATTCGCGCAAATATTCGAATCCTTCACACGAATTTAGTAAATCTGCCCCTCAGTGTTTAAATGCTCACACCTAACGTGCCCTAATGTTACAGGCCCGTGGTGTAACTACCAGGGGTGCAGGGGGTGCAATTACACCAGGGTCCCCATCTCCTTGGGGCCCATCTGAGCCACGAAAATGTTTATGGCAGGCAGTTATCTAGGGGGAAATTATACATCACACATGCCATCAACACTCCAGCATGTGATTTATAGAGGTAAGGGCCTGACAGGGGGGCCCACCAGGGAGTAGTTACACCACTGTTACAGGATATAATACAGAGGAAGCAGACCCTGCAGTTGCAGGGTGTATAGGGAACCCCATGAGGCCCTTATTATTATTATCATTATTATTATTATTAATAATAATAACAATAATAATAATTATTAATAATAATAATAAGCAATGTAAACATATATTGGTAAAATAGGGCAATCTCTCCATTTGTTTTTGGTGCTAAAATTAACTTGCTGTGGGGCCCAATAATATCTAGATAATCCCCTTAAAGAAACAGTAACACCAAAAAATGAAAGTGTTTTAAAGTAATGAAAACATCATGTAGTGTTGCCCTGCACCAGTAAAATGGATCTGTTTGCTTCAGAAACACTACTATAGTTCATATAAACAAGCTGCTGTTGCGGAAATTGAAAAAAGGCCATGGCACAGGAAAAATAATGGATAACAGATAACACCATTATGTTCTACAGAGCTTATCTGCTGTGTAATCAGAGCCTTTTCTCCTTTGAATGGCTGCCCCAATTGCTACACAGCAGCTTATTTATATAAACAATAATAGTGTTTCTGAAGCAAACAAAGCGGTGTTACCAGAAACACTGCTTTATATTTGTATCACTTTAAAAACACTTAAATTTTTTTGACATTACTGTTCCTTTAAAAATAATAAAAAAAAACTGAATGACTTGTTACTGTTTTGTAGAGCCTCAGTCCCTTTTATTGCACCCATCCCAGTATTATGTGGGTGCTGAAATGAATTCCCAGGTCAGGGGAAAACACAAGAGAAATACACATAATATTGTTCTAGTGGCATGTCATTATTTCAGAAAAACCATGTGACTGGGGAGAATGTTCTCCTGAGTCGCTTCTTATAATTCATGGGTTTCTCATTGCTACAAATGTATCTGCTTCATATATAGAATTTATATATCCTTCAGGTTTCTACAGACTACAGAAAAGTGTCACCTTCTTTATGCTGTATACACAATGATTCCTGGACTTTGCTATTGACATGGTGATACACTGTGTAACATAAGGGGGAGGACAATGAGGTGCGTATAGTGGGTATTTTAACTTGTCCCAGTCACTTGAATGGTCTGGCCTGGTGTAATATAATAGTATCATTCTAGGAAATAAAGGGGAGCAAATAAAAGTACCCCCATATTCTCTTATTTGTTTTACAGTCAGAATTATGTTGGTGTGAATATACATATGGTATTCTCCCACTTCTTACTCTTAGCTTCCCCATTTTTTAAATGCTTCTCCTCCTACAGTTTTAGGGGTACAACACCCAAACTCTCCACATTTCTTCGCCCTATAGCAGGTTGCTTGTCCTTTTCTAAGAGATCCTTCGTCTCTATGGGGCAGCACAATGAACGCCTCGATTTTTCCGTTGACTTTGACAGGGAAAATGTTCAAAATGTTGCCACTCTTATATCTTTGAAGCTACACTCAACCAAACTTGAATCACAAAATTATGGGGTCACCCCAGAAGAAACAGGGACATTTGTTGGATGACCCAAAGTGGGAGGAGCCACCACAGCCAATCAAGTTTCACCCATTGACTTTAATGGGGAAATTGAAACTATTGCCAATGTTAAAGGTTTGAAGCCACACTTGTGATTCACACATAATTGAATCACATAGTCATGGGTCAACTCATATGAAGAGGTTATATTTTCTAGATGCCCTAAAGGTAGTTGGAACCACAAAAAGCATTTCACCCATTAACTTTGAATGGGGGAATTGAGTATTAACAGTATTAACGCCAGGGTCCCCAAACTCTTCAAGGTTGGTCTACAGGTCAAGGTTAGTAAAAGTGGATGTAGATAGCAACAGCCAATCAGATTCCATCCATTAAATTTCATTGTTTTACATTTAAAATAGGGATGCACAGAATCCACTATTTTGGATTTGGCCGAACCCCCGAATCATTCAAAAAAGATATGGTCAAATACCAAACTGAATCCAAACCCTAATTTGCATATGCAGATTAAGGGTGGGAAGGGGAAAACATTTTTACTTCCCTGTTTTGTGACAAAAAGTTGTCATTCTCACACTATTTACTCCAAGGTTGCCAAAATTTTGACAGCTGGTTACTAGAGGACTGCAGTTCAAAAACAGAGAAAAAGTAGGAGAAGCCACAACCATCAATCAAATGTCACTCTGACTTTCAGTGGGGAATTTAAATGATTGCTATTCAGACACTATTGGAACCAGGTTCCTAACATTTTACAGTTTGTTTTACTATGTGACTGTGGTCAAAAGTTAAAAAAAAAAAAACTGGGTGGAGCCAACATGAAGTTTGTTCTCAAACTTCCCTTGTAGATGATTTTGTGCTCTCTGGATCCAATGATTTTACAAGACATTTTTGTGAATTGAGATTGGTTAAATTCTCTTTATACAGATAGGACAGAGGGTAAATAGGAGATTGGGCTCACAGTTTCATTCTGTGCAATAAGGAAGTGAAGATAGTTTGGTTTATTGGAGGGGGGGGGAAGTTGGATTCATTTATTGGTTTGATTTATTGGAGGAAATAGCATTTGCATTTGTGCAACAGTCTATGATACATTCTATGTATGTTTATTTTTTTCTGTAACCTAGAGTGACACAGTGTTTAACCCAATAATCTCAGATTCCTGCAGAATTTGTATAATTTATCTTCCTTTTATTGAACAGAAAATAGAGCTTATTGTGTACCCAGCACATTCCGTCTCTATAAATTAGTATTTATATGTATGGGGTGGAGGTACCATATTGTTTCCCACAGTACAGTATGAAGCTATAGCTTATTGTGTGCCCAGAGCATTCCTTTTCTGTATATTGGTATTTATATGTATGGGACATAGTTGTCATATTGTTTCCCACAGTACAGTATGAGGCTATATCTTATTGTGCCCAGAACATTCATTATCTGTATATATTGCCATTTATTTCCCCTATATTATATGGGAATATCTGCAAAGCCTATAGTAACAAGAGGCAAAGGACACAGACAGCAGAAGCGACTGACCCGTCACTTGGGAAGCAGAATATCAAAAAATAAATCCATATGAATCAGGTCGTTGTCATCGGAACTGCCAAAGGGCATTTTTACATGCAACGTGCAGCACTAACAAACATGTCTTGTGTGGAGCATTTACAGCCTGTGGGATTTTCCATGAACCAACAGCAATCTCCCACGCAGCACCTGTTTCCTCTCATGTAACCCCTTCAGGTGATTCATTCATCCCAAAATTTTACCTTAAATGTTTCACTTTTTATTCATTCGTAATTGGTGTGGGCCGTGTTCTGTAACAAATATATCAGAAACAATAAGAGAAATGGAACAGAAGGAGGCCCCAAGCATATTCAGAGGACTGGGTATTGTGCCAGTTGTACTTCATTGGTTTTTTGTAACAAATATATTCTGTTTTCCAAATATTTCCAAGTGTAAAACTGGTTTGGAACTTTGCCACGGACTTGCTAAGCTTTCTTAGTGCAGTTACTCAGCTGATTAATCCTGCCTGCAACTGGTCTCAGATCTGTGCCAGTGTGATAGAATGCTCTGTTATACAGATAGCTAGAATATCTCAGCCATAAAGCATGACAGGAATGCTGCTTACAATGTGTATCAGGATTTTTTCTTTATTAATCAAATTAAAACTGTTCAAATATAAGCATACACATCAGTCAAAAATAAAAGCTAACATAAGATTTCTAATCGCTAAGCAAAGTCCTTAGGTGAGTCTGTATATACAATGAGATCCACCACACAGCAAGCTATTCTCTTTTCAAATCCAACCTTCAGAAGAGACCCAAAATCTAAGTTCTTCTTCTGGCCATGTTAGCTCCATCCCACCCCCAACCCAAAATACGCTTCATGCCAAGTCTAGTACAGTTTGGTTATATACACTTACAATGTGCCACCGTCCTAAACCCCAACCCAAACCCAAAGCAAATTAAATAAAACCCCAAGGAAACAAACAAAACGGTAGGCATCCACCAAGGTGCTGCTGAGGAAACTCTTCCAATGTGTAAAATTATCCAGCAGTGGTGTTGAGCCTTATCTCTTGGACACAAAAGATGTTTGCAGGATTGTTAAATTGGAAACATAGACTGAGGTGTTTTCATACTTCTGACTTTGAATAAATTATCCTGAGAGGTAGAAAAGCCGCAATTACATATTATTTTATATGCCTCCCACTCCCCCTTTTCTCCTCTTGGTTAGCATCTCCCTCAAGGTCACCAAATCTTTTAACCTGAATACCTGAAAGAATGGGATATTCATCACCCAGAGTTATCAGCTTATCAGAATCTTCTGGTGCCATCATTTCTATGGGAGAATGGAGAACTACCATGTTGCCTTTCAGTCTCCATATCTGAACCTTCTGCCACACTATTATCTGTGACCATCTCCAGACCACAATCTGCTTGGCCCTTGTCTCTTGTTTTTTCTCTTCCTTTCACATCTGTCTTTCTTTCTCCTTTTCCTTTCTCTCCAATTCCTCTGCCTCCCCCACTTCTCCTCCCACATTTTATTCTCTGATAAATCTGAAATTTATTTTCCAAACTTATGTTCATTGATGGAACACACTTAGATGGGAGGGTTTTTTATCCATTCCACAGGTGCAGGGGAACAAAAATGCTTCACCTGATCTCTAGGAATGGGTTCAGATGTATTTGTGTAACGATCGCTTACCCTGGTGGTCTAGCGGTAGTGCAGCGGGGACGTCGCCGCGCCATCGGCGGAGACGCACGTCACGCCATCTTCCCTCTATTGCTGCGCGCGCACTTCCGGCTTTTGTAGGCGCATGTGCGCTGGCGTCATTATGTCAGCGCGCAATGGCACGAAATTCAAATGTATTTAAAGGGGCATTTTGGATATTGTCATTGCCCGTTATTAGGTTCTATTTGTTAGTTCCTGGGAGCTATTACTATTGATTCCTGCTTGATCTACTGGTTTTTGACCCTTGCTTTGCCTGTCCTCTGACTATTCTATGCTCTCTAATCCTGATTCTGGCCTGTCTGACTATTCTACTCCGATTGTGCTGGTCCGGCCCGCCTGTTCCACTTGGTGGTATTCTTCACCCAGTATCCTTGGGGAGACAATCGTGCCC
Source organism: Xenopus borealis (assembly GCA_024363595.1). Taxonomy (NCBI): domain Eukaryota; kingdom Metazoa; phylum Chordata; class Amphibia; order Anura; family Pipidae; genus Xenopus; species Xenopus borealis. The sequence continues at coordinate 45,244,110 of CM044448.1, forward strand.
TGTGCTAGCCTCTCGATAAGTCCAGGTGGCATCTGAGTAAGCTGAGGGCTCCTCCCGAGGCCAAAGGAGGTCACTTAACTGGTGAAGCCGAGCTGAGACCAAGGTGCTTAGCAACTGTTCTGGTTTTGGGTGCCGTTCGTGACAATATGACTTTCTAGACACAGGGGTAGAGGCAGCTGAAACAAAGGCTGAATAAAAGGAGCATCAACAGTAGGATTGAACACATTGCTCACTGCTTCAGAGGATGGCAAATACTGGGCTGGGGAAGGCCATTATGGAGGTCCACTCTAGCCTTTTCCTCTAGAAAATCTAGGTAATACTCTGATTCAGAAAATTTAATAAAGGCTCTTATATCAGTTTAATATAAAGTTGCTTGCTTTAGGTGCATTTCTTTTGAAATCGTGTCTCTAGTTGGCATCAACTCTTTCTCACCCACCCATCTCAACCTCACTATGTTCTTTTGCTTAACTATGGGCCCTGTAATATTGTTCTGCACTCCTGCGATTCTCACCTTATTTATGGGTCTAGTCCAAGCATTTACTGATAGGGAGGAGCTACTCATTCTTGCCTAATCTCTTCTTGCATAGTGACATCTACATTGCTGGCAGACACAGAGACATTTTTAGAAGGAAAAGCAGAGTTTGATGCTGGCAAACAGGATGGAAGAGCGGAGAGGCACAGAGGAAACATTAGAGTTAGAAGTATGAGGTATCAGGTACATCCATGCTTGCACCTTCTAAAACAAACTCTCTGCACCTTACAGACACCTTGTGTCTTTCCTCTTTTACACCCACCATAGTGTCAGCTGAGCCCACATTTTCCTCAACACTAACATCACAGACAATTTTATCTGCAACCAAGCCACAACATGATTGCTAATCCCTCAACCTTTTGCTCCCTTATGGCATGAGCCACAGGTTCCGTCAATTCCTTAGTACTCAACTGCCCATGGCCCTGGTTTAAAACCTTAGGAGCATTCTGTCCAAAGACAGGAGTCCCAATTTGGTCCATAGGTATCTCTTCTTGGGTTGGAAAGATTTTGGGAAGTTGTTGTGGAAAGGGAGGGAAAATCCTCTTCTGAATAGACAAACACTTTCTCTAGCCTGGAAGATTTTTTACCTTATTTGTGCATTTTATCCTTCACCACACTGATGTCACCACCTTTAAAGGGATCCTGTCATGGAAAAAAATTTTTTTTCAAAATGCATCAGTTAATAGTGCTGTTCCAGAAGAATTCTGCACTGAAATCCTTTTCTCAAAAGAGCAAACAGATTTTTTTATATTTCATTTTGAAATCTGGGGCTAGATATTTTGTCAATTTCCCAGCTTGTGCTCTGATAAACTTCAATCACTCTTTACTGTTGTACTGCAAGTTGGAGTGATATCACCCCCTCCCTTTCCCCCACCCAGCGGCCTAACAAAAGAACAATGGGAAGGTAACCAGATAACAGCTCCCTAACACAAGATAACAGCTGCCTGGTAGATCTAAGAACAGCACTCAGGTGGCAACCCTAACTGTCCCCTGTGATCTCACCCAAATCACAGCTCTGCTCAGCATTTCTGTCTTTACAGTTATTATCTGGCTTTTTACTTTCAGCATCTCTTTCCTCTTGTTTCACTTTCATTAATTGTCCACTAATTTCTGTCACTTTCCTCCTTTTCCCCTTCTCACACTCAGGCTGCACACACACAGGTAACTCCCTTTGCTTGGCATTGCCTCCTCCACTTTCAGCTCCTTTCTGTTTCTCCAGAATGGCTGCCGACATTCCTCCCAGTGAAGATCTATTGGGCTTCCTCTGACTTCCCTAGGACTTTTGATGCTGACTTTTACTCCTGGCCATTCCATGCATCCATGCAGACCTTGTAGTGTTCTGACCTTCCAAAGTGGGCCCAGCGGCGTAACTACCAGGGGAGCAGGGGTGCAACTGGACCAGGGCCTGCTCCCTCTCGGGGGCCCGCCAGAGAGGCTAGGAGAACTCCAATGTGCAATTCATAGGGGGAGATCCCGAAAGGGGGGCCCAGGTGCCAATCCTGCACCAGGGCCCACCAGTGAGTAGTTACGCCACTGTGTGGGACCCAAGGCACATTTGTCATTTGGGCTGATACTCTCCATTCCCCTGATCTTCTGGTTCTCTGCAGAGCACTGACACACAGGTCTGCTTGCAATGGAGATCAGATAGAATCTGTGCCACTGTGACAGAATGATCTGTAATACAGATAGCTAGAATAACAGCCATAAAGCAGGGCAGTACTACTGCTTACAATAAGTATCAGATAAGATCTGTGCCACTGTGACAGAATGATCTGTAATACAGATAGCTAGAATAACAGCCATAAAGCAGGGCAGGACTACTGCTTACAATAAGTATCAGATAAGATCTGTGCCACTGTGACAGAATGATCTGTAATACAGATAGCTAGAATAACAGCCATAAAGCAGGGCAGGACTACTGCTTACAATAAGTATCAGATAAGATCTGTGCCACTGTGATAGAATGATCTGTAATACAGATAGCTAGAATAACAGCCATAAAGCAGGGCAGGACTACTGCTAACAATAAGTATCAGATAAGATCTGTGCCACTGTGATAGAATGATCTGTAATACAGATAGCTAGAATAACAGCCATAAAGCAGGGCAGTACTACTGCTTACAATAAGTATCAGATAAGATCTGTGCCACTGTGATAGAATGTTCTGTTATACAGAGAGCTAGAATCTCAGTTGATAAGCAGGGCAGGACCGCTGCCTATACAATGGTTATGTTATTCCCCTGAGCAGCGGGCATATCCTGCAGATCTCCGATATGTGGAGATGGCAATTAGGGGCACACACAGTAGAAGTGAGTAGAAGTGAGTTGCACCTCTCCAGGCTGGGTGCAGGAGGGGTACATGGCATCACATCACAGAGCTTTGTTACAAGGCAGAATTATAGGGATTACATTACACAAAGAATTACCTGGAGCACAAAGAACAAGGGTTAAATTACAAGTGATCGGCAGATTAACGCCAGCGAATTTGCACAATAATCACTCAACTGTTTCCTATGCAAACGGGGCGCAAATAGAAATAATCTGCATTTTATTCTCGATTATATAACATGGAAACTGGATTTGTAATGTTTATTAATGTGCCAGGTGAGGAATCTGCGCTCATTGCTATCATGTAACTCAGGGGCCTGATTAGAATAGGTTTTACGCTTCACTTGGGTGTTAAACACTGAATTGTTTATTCAAATAGAGAAAGAAAGAATTAATCAGGCAATTGTATTAATATATATCTCATTATACAGCAGGTAGCTAATGGCACTGTATGGACCCTGTGTCCCCTGTGAATAGGGGTTGAAGCGGTCAGACACCTCACATTGCAGAAAGGACAGATATGCCACTGTCTGATCCTTGGATGCATGATAGAGACTTAGATTGTAAGCTCACTTGGCCAGGAACGACCTTAAGTACTGAACAGTCTCTGCTGAAGAATATGTCAGCAGGGCAGTCATCAGCAGG
>CM044448.1:45255090-45273985 GCA_024363595.1 Xenopus borealis
GGTGATTAGTTGCCAGGCGACAGATCTCCCGAAATCTCCCCGTGTGGCCTTACCCTTAATGGGAGGGTAAATTACAGACACAATTCAGAGGGGTATTAAAGTGGTGTAGGTAACAGTGTAAAGTTTTGGGGTAGTAACCCCTTTGTCATGCATGGGTGTTACATGTTGCACATCTGCAATAAGCACGCAAGAGCTTGTCCCTGCTTGTAACTGCCTTTGTGTGTCAGTAAATTCTTTGCTCTCCTGGATTAGGAAGGTGCCGACCCCTTTATTACTGTTCACCAGGCATTAGATTCTGGAAGGTCAGGGTGTGCGAGCACGGTCATATACTCTACATTTGTAGTATGCATTACTGTATGCGGGTGCTATATAAATAAAGGATGTTAATAAAATGGGTTAACTCTGGAGTTAAATCCCATATTGCTTAATTACTCACACTATCCTACCCATCTTACCTTATACAAGACTTTGCATTGTCACAGCTAGGGTTGCCCCCTGGCCAGGCCAGTAAATATGTTGCTTGGTGTCAATGTTCTTTATAGGGAAAATCCATAAAAAATAGGCCAGTATATTTTTTTCAAAAAAGGTGGCCAACCTAGTTGCAGCCACTTCCCATAAATGAAAGCTAAGGGGGGTTTCATTGGGGTAAATACTGCACAAAGTTTCTAACTGTGTGGAAAGGGGGTTTGCAGGCAGGCGGGCTGGGAGGGGCAGGTATTCACCTGAATGTTTTTAAAGTTGACAATAGCATGGCATAGCTCTGGGAGCATCTGTAAAACAAGAGGAGGCAAACAATAGGTGTGAGTAAGTTTTACACGTGCGTCGTTTACATGGGCGAATTTTTCGTTTGAATGGAAATTCCCTTGATGCCCCATTCAGTGGAAACCAGCCGGGGAGATTCCCATCCCAAGGGGCTGCATTTAGGCGCCACTATAAAGCAACTGTTTGAAAGACAGAGAAAGATCAAATGTGAAGCAGGTGCGCGTAGTAGTACAACAAATGTGAAATGCACTGTTTTGTCACATTCCCTACAGCTTTTTTGGTGGGTGGGGATGAACAAAATCTGTTTCAAGTACTTCCAGGAGTCCCTAATCTGCTCTGTATTCTTTGCTGACTTTTTTTCTCAGCACCAAAAGCCATGTGGATCAGGTGACACCTGTTCTCAGCAACACACACCGATGGGACAGGGTCCAGGAATTCCAGAGCACAGGTTGATGCCTGAGGCTCAGATGCAACGAATTTGCTCTGGTGCCAGATGGAGCATTGCCATTCTGTGCACAGTGAACTCATCTCATACAGAGCCCAAGCTTGGGGAATGGGCTGATTCTGTTCTATTTCACTGCTCATCCGATAAGAACTTGCTTCTGAGACTTTGCATCCAGGGTGTTGCATCTGGGTTCTTGCAGTGGTACAAGGTGCCAATTACAGCACTGCTGTTCCATATGCCATAGGATAGGCATTAAGTACATGGCACCAGGGCCGGAACTAGGGGTAGGCAGAGTAGGCGGCCGCCTAGGGCGCAGTCATAGGGGGGGCACTTTAGAAGGGAAATGTTATTTTTTTATTCTTTAAGTTTTAACTTCGCCACTGTCTCCAGCAGCAGCGTTCTGCTCTACTTCAGTCCCCACCTCCCTCTTACTTGCCCTTTGCCTGGCACAGATCTAGGGCAATATTTTTGCTGCTGCTCTGGCACAGGCTGGTGGCACAGGTACAGACTTGGGGGGCAATGGCTGATGGCACAGGTACAGACTTGGGGGGCAATGCTAGTGGTACAGATTGGGAGCAATATTTTGGGTGCTACTGACTGGCACAGAAACAGATTGGGAGCAATATTTTGGGTGGTACTGGCTGGCACAGATACAGATTGGGAGCAATATTTTGTGTGCTGCTGGCTTCAGGTTTCTTAAGAAAAAAGGAATAGGTGGGAAATGGTCATACAGAACGGGGGCATGGGGGGCACTGATTGAACCCCTTGCCTAGGGTGCCAAACTACCTTGGCCCGGCCCTGCATGGCACCCTGCACTCACTAGTACCCCATAACTTGTGTGTCATGGGCAAGTTACAGGATCAGTAAGGGATAGGAGTGGGGCCACCTATATGCCTCCCCCAACCTGATCCTTATGGATGTAGTCCTGCTGAAAGAAGGTAGTGCTTGCACCTCACACCTGCTCACATGGGTGCTAACAGTGGGGCAGGGTGACCAGCACATTCCAGCATGCAGGGAAGGTGATGCAGTGTAGCACATACTGGTGCACAACTGGAAAGAGGGGGAGATAAGGACACTCCCCATTAAGCATCTGTGTTGACACAGGTTCCCAGACCATCTGCTGCTCCCTGGTTAGTGGGTTTCTAATCTGCTCATTAATCAGCTTTATTATGGCTACTAATACCAATTTGTTAGCAGATTGTGGATCAGACCATCCAGCTGTCAGATAATTACCAGATTTCATTTTATTGATGAAAATCACAATGATACATTTTGATGGGGATGGCGCTTGGGATCAGGAAGCTCAAGCTCAGGAACCCCTAAGCTCCCTTGCATTTATGGTTAAATATTAACCGTTTCAGGAATGATTGAAGACAAAAAAACGGTTTCACAAGAAACAGTACATATCAATAAACTGTATAAGTGAGTGGGTTTCTAGGGCTTTTCTTAAAAGGGGATGCATAGTGTTAAGATGACAGAGGGTTAAAGGGATTATTATCAACAGGATATTAAGTGTTTGTTCATTCCTTAAAGGGACAGTTAAGGGTAAGAATAAAAACTGGGTAAAAAGATAGGCTGTACAAAATAAAAAATATTTCTTATATAGTTACAGGGCCAGACTAGCCCGACCCGCATGGGCCCCTGCCGGGCCAGACCCCCACTATCCCAATGTGTAAGTAGTAAAAAAAAAAAAAATCCACAGTCGCACTGGGTGCGCATGAGCGCCGACGTCTGTGTATGTGCGCCGTCGCCGCAGCAAGGGGGCGTGTGGCACAGGTGCCGCATTAGGGGGGCTGGGCGCCTGAGGAGGCCATGGACAGCAGTACCGGTGGGGCCCGGGTCCCCCAGTCCGACCCTGTATAGTTAGTTATCCAAAATGTACTGTATAATGACTGGAGTAACATAATATACAGAACACAACTTCCTGTTTTTCAGTGCTCTAACTCTGAGTTAGTCAATGACTTGAAGGGGGGCCACATGGGACATAACTGTTCAGTGAGTTTGCAATTGATCCTCAGCATTCAGCTCAGATTCAAAAGCAACAGTTATGGCCCATGTGCCCCCCTTTTAAGTCACTGCCTGGTAAGCAATCAGTGGAAACCAAGAAAGCGGAAAAGCAGGAAGTAATGTTCTGTTCTGTAATGTTAGACTTCCAGTCACTCCAGTCCAACTAACTATATTTTAAACATTTTTGATTTGGTACTCAGGTGACTGTCTCAACTTCCTTTACATGGGGAAGCATATCTCCTGGCACAAGGGTTGCCACCTGGCCAGTATTTTACCAGCCTAGCCGGTAAAACACCTGCCAAGGCTGGGGCCATTATAGCAAATTTACGGGCAATGTAGCTGCCAGTAAATCTGTAATACCCCTATCAAAAGCCCTTGTATATATATATATATCTTTTTTCATATTTATAACATTGGGATTTCCTACGCCCAGAGCTGTCAACTCCCGCAATTTTATTGAGAGTTACCAGATTTTCATCTCTCACCCTAATGCATTCCCCTGATTTCTGATGATCTCTGATAATTTCTAATGACTTGCTGCAAAAATCCGGTGAGCGCATTGGCAGAACATTTCAGTGAGATCAGTAAAGCAAAGTGAGCATACGCAGCACGGTTTCGGTGGCTTCAGGATGGGTTTTGCGCATAACTACTGGTAACATAATATCTGGAGAAACAAAAACGAACAGCACCACCAGGAAAACTTCTTGTAGTTTAAAAGCCTTTATTGGTGCTTCATGGGCATCACAGCTGTGATGCCAATGAAGCACCAATAAAGGCTTTTAAACTACAAGAAGTTTACCTGGTGGTGCTGTTTGCTTTTGTTTCTACTGAATTGATGCCGATGGAAAGTGGCCATTGTAGAACATGCACCACCGTAATAAAGAAATGAGAATCGTTGTGCTGACTACTCGACAATCCTATAATATCTGGAGTCGTCACAATTTTTGGAGGTGCGCCTAACAATCCCTGCTACTAGTCTTAAAAAGTAGACAGCTCTCTACACCTCCCATCTGCCATAAAAACTGCAATCTTTTCTTTCTTTGTGGCAGGGATTCTAAACAGAGAAAGTCTCATCAGACACAGGGCAGGATAAATGGTCTTTATGTTGAATTAAGAGCACTGCTGCCTGGAGTGGCCTTTAGTGAGAGAGATAAGTAGACTTGGCTGAGGCACAAATCTTCGAAAACTAGAAGCCATAATACTTGTCGCTATTAAAACTGTAATTATTTCTTCTTGATTATAAAACACATCATAAGGGATGCTGTTTAGTGATGGAAATACCCCTTTAATACTCAGTATAATGAAAGGTGCCATTCAGCACCGGTTGAGGGGGGCATGTTTGTACTGTGAGACAGATCTAAAGCAAGTTATCTGGAATGATGTTCCTATGTCCATTGGCAGAACATAGAGAGCACCAAAGATTCCCATTCATTCAACCCCCCATCCCCCTCTAAGCTCCACCCCAATCCCATGCACACGCCTACCTGAGTGCTCCCCATTGGTGACATTGCACGGTAGTGTGGGTGGGGTGTGATATATATATATGTATATAGGGAGAGAGTGAGTGGGACAATAGCAGTGATAATACCCCCGGGGCAGTACTCACCCAGTGCAGGATGGGAAAGGAATTCATAACAATAACCTGACTCATTAACTGTTTAACTCATTTGGCTATGTGGGGTGTTCCTGGGCCCTATTTTTTTATTAACCCTCTCTTATCCGTGCACTGAGCTGCTGATCCTTTATTAATAAATTAACCATCTCCAGCTCTATACTAAATTGACCCTCTCCATCCTTGTACTTCGCTACTAATCTCTATATAACAAATTAACCCTCCCATGCTCAAAACTGTGCTATAGGAACTCACTCCAGTCCACATATTGTGCTACTGAGATCTACAGTACATTACACTGTGCTATCCACATCCACAGAACAAACTAACTTCTCAATAACATACTAATCCTTTTCAGTCTATTTGCTAATATGATTGCCCAGGCTCCATCGAATGAATCAGAATACAGTTTTTCTACCAGTTTCTTGGACACAACATATTATGGACAGTAAGAAGGGTTAACCTTAGATCCACGATCATTGATGTTTACTAAATGCCCGGCTCTAATTACTGACTCAGAATTAGGCTAAGAGGATATTAGCAGATAAAGATGGAACAGCAAGAGCTCAGACACTGTGTTGCCACCAAATCTGCCTCCATCACGGCTTCTGACACTTTCCTGTAGGTGATGCACAGTTCAAATATGGTCAAATCAGGTTACTGGTAGTCATGTGCCAGCAGCCCAGCCAAAATGATTAACGGTTGGAAACTCTGCTTTGCTGATTTTGCTGCTCCTGATATAATCAGTTGGTGCTATATAAATAAAGGACAATAGTAAGTAAGATATTTGGCAAATGGAAGGACCTGGCTAATACTTTCTGAAGTGACATTTGCCAGTGTGCTGGTCCCTTTAAATGTGTAAGGAGTCTGATGAGACACATTGGCAAAGGGATAGAGCTATAGAGAATCTTCTCTGGCATCCATCATCATCAAGTAACAATGCTTTCCCCATTAGGAATCTCTGCATGGCATCAATTAGCCTCATCCCAGTGCCACCTGCCAACTGCCAATCACAAAGTGAAAAGTTTTTGCCCAACTCCAATCACCCTGTGCACAGAAAGGCCTGAGATTTCATTGTAGGTAAGAGAATGAATAGCCGCAGCCGCTCCAGCACCCATTGTCCTATTGTGCTGAGAAATCCTCCAGTATTTCTGTAAGCTGCAATGTTCCCCATATCTGCCAAAGTAAATGTATCCCATAATAACCATAATAAGCACCTGCAAACACTCTCTTATGTTTATTTAATTAGATTAAAGATTATTTCAATGCTCAGCTTTACAACTCTTTACTCAGTGGTTGTTGTTTTATAGCCCTGGAATAATGATAATGAGATACTATCTCTGTATGCAGGCATCTCCCTTTTTCCCCTTATGAATTTTATATATATTATATATGGGACCAGACTCTAAATTATATACTGATAAATGGCGCGTCCTGACATCAGAACACGCCATTTATAACAGGGTTCCCCCGCAGCCGAATTTGACGCTGCGCGTCCGAATTGGATGCTGGCAACCAGATTTTTACCCCTCTGACCCACACTCCTGACCTCAGAGTTACGTGAACTGTATAAAATCACTCGACCTGTGGCCTCGTGCTTTTATATGGTCACCTAACTCCTCGGTGACTTATAATATCTTTATAAATCACAGTAGGGGGTACATTATCCACTATATATAGTGAATAATGTGCTAGACATTCCAGTATCCCTGGCTCTCACTGTATAATGTGTTAGACATTCCAGTATCCCCTGACTCTCACTGTATAATGTGCTAGACATTCCAGTATCCCCTGACTCTCACTGTATAATGTGCTAGACATTCCAGTATCCCCTGACTCTCACTGTATAATGTGCTAGACATTCCAGTATCTCCTGACTCTCACTGTATAATGTGTTAGACATTCCAGTATCCCCTGACTCTCACTGTATAATGTGCTAGACATTCCAGTATCCCCTGACTCTCACTGTATAATGTGCTAGACATTCCAGTATCCCCTGGCTCTCATTGTATAATGTGCTAGACATTCCAGTATCCCCTGACTCTCACTGTATAATGTGCTAGACATTCCAGTATCCCCTGACTCTCACTTTATAATGTGCTAGACATTCCAGTATCCCATGACTCTCACTTTATAATGTGCTAGGGGTGCACAAATGGGAGTCTGGTCCATTTAATATACATATTTAGGCATGTCTATGGGATGCCCACCATTATCGTAAATATAGGTATAAGTCACCATCTCCACCATGTCCCATGTGAGCGGTGGAGCTGGTGATGGATACAGATGTATGTAGGCATTAGAGTTGTGCTAGACTGATTGGTGCTTTAGGCAACCTGGATTCATTCCAGGGAGAACATACAGTAGGTAGGTATAATGGGTATATAAAAAACGCACCCCTAAATATTCAAGTTCCATGAACCCTAATGAAGAGTAACATTGAGAAGATTCAAATGCTGGTGTCTGTGGAACACCAATGAAATTACTATGGGATGAAAGGATGGGTTTTGCTGGGAGCATCTGAGTGTGACAACTTACTTACTGGTTCTGCCGGCGAGTGTGCAAATCCTGTTAGGGAATATTAGCTGTGGGCAGGGAAAAGCTGGAGTTCCAGTTGGATAGTGGGGTCCAGCCGCATCCCCAGCACAAAGCCCAGCGTTGTTTCACCTGTCACCATGAAACAGGATTATCTCTTACTAGAGGGAAGAGTGAAAAGGACCCTTCCAGCAAGGAGCCCCCGGGTGAAATGGTTAAAGACTATTTAAAACAGCAATCACATTACACAAATGCGGCTGAATTACCCGACTCAGTGCCCATCACTTCTCTCCCCTTTTATCTCAATAGGAATAGAAAGCACCATTTTCATACTACTTACACGGATTGGCAAAGGTTATGGGCTGGTTACACTTTTAAGTGTCACACTTTCATTTTCATTGAGATTCTCTGGGCTCCAGGCTCTGACCTCACTTGACATACAATCTGCCTGACAGGATATTAAAAAGAAATGGCAGGCAGGGGTGTGGGGGTCACAAGAAAGGTGCCAGCTAAGCAGAGGGAGATGCCCCCATATATTTACCCATTACCCTATTTTTATCATCTTTAGGCGCAGTGATCATGCAGTTCCCACCCAACAGGGAGATGATGATGGATTTGATGGCTGTTGATGGCTACAAGAACAGTAAAACGTACATTGAGAAAATCACTTGCAAAACTTCCTCTATTACAAATGTTTTATGGCCTACCTTAGTGCTGCCCTATCCCAGGCTAAACAAGATTACTATGATACACTTAGAAATAATAATGAATACAATGCTTGCTTTACATATTTGCTGACATCTAAACATATCCCCCAGGACTTTGCTGACTTCTTTAAAGGCAAAGTACAGGTAGATTATTTTCACAAACTATTCTCCCACCCTTCAGATACCAACATTCTCACTCTTCCTAAAACTCCTCTTTCCCTATTCTCCTGATCTTACAACAGAGTCTGAAGTGTACAACTTGCTTGCTTAATCCCATGCCCTCACCACTACTAGAACAGTGTGCCCTTGTCCTACTTCAGCGCTTACTCATATTGTATTTTTAATTCCTCTGTAACCTCTGGTACTTCCCCCTCATTATTCAAAGAGGGTTGTGTCAAGCCCTGAACCCATCTTTTTTGTCTTACTGCTCTGTCTCTCTTACTGTTAGCCTCTAAACTTCTCAAACAACTTTGTCTTTCTCTGTCTTTTCTTGTATTACTAACTTTCTCTGCACCAATAATCTGCTGCACCCTATGCAGTCTGGTTTTGGACCTGCACACTCTGCTGAGACTTTATGTAAAGGTGCAAACCGATCTCCAGTCTGCCAAGGCCAAAGGACATTACTCTGTCCTCATTTTTCTGAACTTATCTCCTGCTTTTGATCAGGGGCGTAACTAAAGAGGAAGCAGACCCTGCAGCTGCAGGGGGGCCCAGGAGGTATGTGGGCCCCATTAGGCCCTGATTTCAGTATATATTGATAAAGCAAGACAAACTCTGGATAGTGGGGGGGGGCCCTAAAATTGATTTGCTGTGGGTCCCAATAACCTCTAGTTACACCACTGCTTTTGATACTGTAGACCAATGCAACTCTCCATTCACTTGGTATCCCAGCTACATCCTGATTTTTTTCCCATCTTTCTGATTGCTCCTTCTCTGTAACTTTTGCAATCTCCTAACTGGTCTCCCTGACTCCCACCTCTTTCGCTGCAATCAGACTTAAGCTGGCCATAGACACAAAGATCCGATCGTACGAATCATTGTACAATCAGACGTCCCCATCCCCCGACCACTAACCTTCAGATTAAATAAAGTAATAAAAGAACAGATCAGCTGATGTTCTGCCCCTACAGCAATTGTATGAAGTTTATGTCCGACAAAAGCTGGTGAAAGTCTCCCAATGAAGATCGTGGGCAGTGATATAATCGGTAACTTTTAACCTGTCCAACCGACTGAACGACCGATCGGCATGGCTTCTTTTGTGTCATGGTCCCGCCCTTTTATGCCATAACGCCACCCATTTTTGTTCCATCCTACCACCAGCCGGTAAAACATTTAGGAGAAGGTGGCAAATCTAGCTACCACCACTCACCTTAAACCTTTCTATATTGCTGCTCCTTCCCTCTGGAACTCCATCCGTCAATTCCTCTGTAAGTAGGGTTGCCACCTTATCTTGAAAAAAATACCGGCCTTCCTATATATTTATCTTTTTTTCCTATTAACAACATCAAAAATACCGGCCAGGTGGCAACCCTATCTGTAAGGAATGCTCTCTCAATCTCTTAAAAAAAAAGAACTCAGATTCTACCTTTTGGAGCACTAGAACATTAGCAGGGCCGCCATTAGAAATTACTGGGCCCTGCACAACACATTTTCTGGGGCTCCCTGGGCCCTGCCCACTCTGGCACGCCCACCCTGGCACCTGAGCCCCACCCCTGATCCCACCCACTCCACATCAAAGTTAAAAGACCACACAGACATCAGCGCTAAAAAAGTAAACCCCCCCACACATATCCTTTATAAGTTAAAAAAAATTGGCGCCAGGTCCCCCCATAAAAGTTAAAAAAAAATAAGCATTGGTGCCAAAAAATTGGGGGACCCGAAAAATATGTAAAAAAAAAAAAACATTGGCCACCAGGGCAACACTGCATTATATTTTTATTACTTTAAAACAATTACATTTTTTGATGTAACTGGTCCTGACTATTTCCTATAAAGATGGCATGGAGGAAAAATCGAGCGCTGCACAATGGATCACTCGATCGCCTTTTCAGAAGAGGAGTGGAAGCGTTATTTCCTAATAAAGACTTAGCGTTTTTAAACTTTAATATGTCTCTGTGGTTTTTTTTTCGTAGTTTACAAATTTTTTAAAAACATTTTTTTTATGTGACTGGTCCTTTAATTCACTGCTGTATACCAGTTTTGTAAAGAATGAATGGAAGGGATGAAGGCAGGTTTACTGGCCTGGCAGTGAGATTCATTGTTATTGGGGGTCTCAGGTAGGATTTTATTAAAGTTTAATTAGAAAATATCTCTTAGATCAGGATCAGGAATGCGATAGTCCACTAAATGAAGCACTGCCGACTCTGAATCCTTTTATTACCTGGATTATTTCTGAAATGAATATTCACTCGCCCTTAAATAGTCTAAATGGATTTACTGTTATTGCAGAGACAAAGGAGTCAGTGGGGGACCAGGGAGTGTGTAAGGGGGGCAGGCTGGAAGTCCACAACTTACCTCTCTATATCAGATGCAGTTCATTCATCTTATTGTTAAAAAATCCCCAAGGTTACAGAACAGGCTGAAGGAAAAGGTTGAGTTCCTGTGGGTTTACAATCTACTAGGGATGCACCGAATCCACTATTTTGGATTCGGCCGAACCCCCGAATCCTTCCCGAAAGATTTGGCCGAATACCGAACCGAATCCGAACCCTAATTTGTATATGCAAATTATGGGTGGGAAGGGGAAAACATTTTTTACTTCCTTGTTTTGTGCCAAAAAGTCACGTGATTTAGCTCCCTGGCCCTAATTTGCATATGCAAATTAGGATTCGGATTTGGTTCGGCCAGGCAGAAGGATTCGGTCGAATCCGAATCCTGCTGATAAAGGCCGAATCCTGGCCGAATCCCGAACCGAATCCTGGATTCGGTGCATCCCTACAATCTACATGGTGCTATAAACCCTGCCTGCCCCCTTGTTATAGCATCGACTCACTATAGAGTAAAATATGCCACTTGATTTACACAGCCCTCTCATTATCAGTATGCAGGAGTGTGATCGTTACCAAGGCAGAGATAATTAGTGCCAGAAAGCATCATCACATATTGAGAGCGTCTGCCTCGTTATCTGTACTCTCTTTATCAGTGACAATAACATACATGTGTACACACACACACACACACGGAATGACAGAAACACATATTCCAAACGTGTGCCTACATGTAGCTTTAACTGGGGACCAGTCCACTGGCGGCCTTTCATTAAGAGACTTAGCTTCACAGAATCGTGGGTTCCACCTCCTGCCACATTCAATTAGTTGTGAGTTTCAGTTATACAATGATTCACTCAACCGGACCCCCAGCAATGAGCCACTGCCTGCCCATGGGAAACAGAGAGGATACAAAGTGTCTCTTCCTAGAGAAGATGAGCTGTGAGTATGTGGAATGGGGAAGAGCACAGATTTTGGAGATCTATTCACTGCGGGGGTCAGAGGTCAGAGTCGAGTCACACAAAGTTGTCACAGCACCCACAAGGACAATTCCATGGCCTGAAATAGTACCCGCTGTCCTGTGGCAAGCAAGTAACTCAAACAAACACTGCCGTTTTCCACTCTGATTAGCAGCCTCAATGCACTGCCAGTGAGTAAATAGATGTTGTGTTTTTGATGTGTTTCACCCCAAAAAAATAGCTCTGATTTAATGAGTTTGTTGTCGGAAGTGCATACAATGTAGCACTTTGAATTGTGCCCCTTACAAAGGGACTTCTATACTGAGGTCTATAGATCTCTGCCTTGGACTGGGGCATTTAACTTTTTGTGCACCACATGAGGTATCAGCACACTGGTGTTCAAAAAGTTAAAATCTCTCAATGCCAAACTCCAAGTGTGTAATCTAATAGCAGGCTCAATCACGTAACCCCCCCATGTCATATACACACATAATGTAACTGTATACTATACATACACATCTATACCCTAGCTTTCCCCAGCTCCAACCACTGTCACAGTGTAACCCCCATATCATATATGCACATAATGTAACTGTATAATATATAGACACAGATATACTCCATCTTAACCCAACCACTGTCACAGTGTAACCCCCATATCATATATGCACATAATGTAACTGTATAATATATAGGCACAGATATACCTCCCATCTTTCCCCCAACCACTGTCACAGTGTAACCCCCATATCATATATGCACATAATGTAACTGTATAATATATAGACACAGATATACCCCCCCATCTTTCCCCCAGCCCCAACCACTGTCAGAGTGTAACCCCCCGCATCATACATGCACATAAAGGTGGCCATACAAAGGCAGATTAAAGCTGCTGATATTGGTCTTTAATCTGCCAGATATTGATTGGGCAAGCGATCCAGGACAACAGCGGCTAGTTGATGAGGTCCTGCAACCCCTCTGTGCCCATTTGCAGAATTGTAATCACCAGGGCTGAACGTTCGGATTCACCCAATATCATTCAGCCATTAGTGGACATATCGGGTTCAGATCTGCTCATTTGGCAACTTTGCCAAACGAGCAGATCTAATAGTGTATGGCAACTTTAACTGTATAATGTATAGGCACAGACAACCCCCATCTTTCCCCCAACCAAACAGTGAGACACTATAAAAGTGCAAACCCCATGTTATATGAGCATTGGGGCTCAGTATTCAGTTTAGTGCAGAGAAGAAGGAGGAGGGGATCCAGGTTAACTTGAGGCAGTACACTCCATCTGTATATGTACACTGGTGAGTTGGACGTGGGATGGATTGGGATGGACACCCTATGAAATGGAACAATATGAGGCTGATGAATCTGTTGACAGAATGCCGGGACTAATTACACTTGATACATTTGTTTAGTACAAAGGAAGGTGATTACACTCGGGTGTGTTTGGCATCTCAGTGAAACAATAGGAAGGAATTCTATTCAATTCTGAAAATGCAATGTTGTATATTGAATGTTGCAGGAATATGTCCTTTAATATCAATACATCATTGTTGTGATTCTTTGTTAGCAAAATAAAACAAAATACCAAGATCACTGGGACAATATCTCTGGAGAATGAGGAACTGTGCAACAAGGGATTCTGTTACTCACTATCCAATGCCATGGCTCTGAGTCACCCGTGGGGCAACACTCCTGATCCCCAGGTCACCCGGAGCCCTCTGGGTAAGTTGTAGCACAGTGACCTGAAACACCGTGTTTCTGCTGCTACCAACTTCCTTACTAGCCCTCCACCTGCTTTGACCTCTCTTCCCTATTGGCTACTTCCTGCTCTTGTCTCTCTTTTCTTAACCATTCACCTTTGCTAGCTTTCTCATTTCCTCTTCTGTTGACACACTTCTTCTTCCTGTTTTCTCTTCACCCTTCTTGTCAGTGTTTTCCTCTTTTATTTGGTATTTTTTTTAATATTTTCTTTTCCCTTCCTTTTTGTCTCTTCTCCTCTGCCCCCTTTTCTTTTGTTTCTCCACCTTCTCCCCTTTCCTCTTCTCTTTACCCTGCTCTTATTTTATCCACCTCAACCTCTCTCTTCCCTTCTTCTTTCCCCTTTCTCTCTTCTCTTCTATGGTCTTTCTCCATCTCCTCTTCTCTCTTAAATTGCATTTAAAGAGCAACCAGCAGAGAAGTATCCTTGTTCCTGTACTTATTACCATATATTATATAACTACCAACAGTTGTAACCTGTATACAAATATACCAGGCACACAATAAGCTGTACGGTCAAAGGGACACAAAATGGCATATCCACCTAAAAATTCAATTACAACTGTACAGAAAAAGAAAGTTCTGGGTACACAGTAAGCTTAGGGAAGATAGCATAGGACAACAACTAATGGTTTCCCTGCAAAGCTCAATCATCAAACAGTAAGTTATTTCACAATAATCCTCCCAAAACAAAACATACCTTTATGTGTGGCCACTTCTCTCAGCAGTTTCTTACCCCAAATCCAAATATGTGCATTGCATGGCATCATCGGTATCCTGCTCTGCTTCTTGTAGGGTCTTCTCTTTAACTCTTTGCTCCCAAAGATCTGACTCCCCCATTTAGTAAGGCAAGATGGTGTCAGGGAAAGGGTCTGAGATTGCGAGACAGTGTGTATAGTGAGGGGGCGTTTTAGGGGCTAGGATGGTCTGGATGGCTGCTTGGTCAAAAGTTTATGATAGGCTGAAGTCCAGCAGAGATCTTGAAATAACAGTCCGAAACAAACCCATGGATGAGGCCAGCATCAAAATGCCAATGTGGTTCTCAAGTGACAGGATTTCAAACCTGCCCAATTTTCACTATATATTTGCTGGGCAGGTGGTCCTGATGGCCCCATTCACAAGCAGATGAGCTGCTGACTAGGTCTAGAGGGAAATGACGGTAACGTCCAATCCAAGAAGGGCAGAAATGGCAGTGAGTTGCACCAAGAGTTTCTCAGGCTGCTTCATTACAACATTTTCCTGCTCCAAGTTCTGCAGTTGCACATTCACAATTATTGACTGACTGGCACTGGAAACAACTTGGTAGATCAAGGACATCACTGTTACCTGCCTGGTCAGTCTAACAATTCTTCCCTAATACAACCAAAAGCTCTTGCTGTTTGTCTGGGTGTGAGGGGTTTTTATTTGCAGCAGGAAATAAATAGGAACTAACTTTTATGATTGTAAGATATTCCTCCTGCTGAAGGGAAATAATAAGTGGTCTCTCATTATTATTTATTATCCCTGCCCCACCCCCAATAAATATCAGAGAAACCCTAAGATAAGAGATAAGTTAATTAGTGAAACGGAGTACTTCATATCCCCCCGCACATAGCTACTCTTTACATCCATGAGACAAAAAAGTTGGTGCCATTTAATTTCCTTTGGAAATTCACATTCAGCCAGGTATTTCTCAGCAGTTGCTCTGAGCAGTGAATTCAGCACCAATTTGCTTCATTTGTGGCTGCAAATTAGTTTTTTCTGCCTCGTCGGTCACTTTTGCTCCTTTTATTTCCAGACTCTGCCTCAAAAGAGCCAAAGAAAGCCATTCTGTTCCAATATTCATTACTGGTTCCCGGCTCCAGAGTAGCCAAAGCCCTTCTTAGTGGTCCTTTTCACGTGGGCAATTAATTGCCACCCAAATAAAACAAATACCACACTATAAGCGAGATACATGGGTGATAGTTGGAATATATAGACACCTCCATCCAAGGCAAATTGCATTTACACTAGCGATGCCTAATTTGCATTCGATGCGAAGTTGAAAGTATAATAGAAGTATATGTTACAGCCACTACATTACACTACACAAGCCCAGGAAACCTTTAATAAATAAAATAAAGTTGTCCTACTACCTTAAACATGTGCCCCTGTATAGTTGTGTTGCCATATGTTAGTAACTATCACCCTAAAAAAAGTAAAAGACGCCAGAGTTTTTTTGGGACAGAGTTTTAAACTCCTATCTATTGTATTGAACTTCGCCAGGTCTGACCTGGCAAGTAAAGTCTAGCAAAAGAGGTAACGTTCAGCAAAATGGTCATCTTAGTGAATTAGCGTAGTTACATCCCTGCGTCAGTGCGCAACTTTGCCTTGCGTAAGGGTGCGAAGTTGTGCTAGTCTACTTTGCTAGCGAATTTTTGCAGGGACACTGTTAGTAAATTGGTGAAGTTGCGAAATGACTTCATGCTGGCGAATGAGCGCTAGCGTTAGATGCTTTGCAATTTAGTGAATTTGCCCCCAAGTGTGATCCAACAGTATGGCAACTTGTCATTCAGCATGTCCGCAACCAATCCCATTAAGTGCAATGGCACACAGGATGCAGTGCAGCTACTTTAGCCATAGCTTGAAGTTTCCGCATGAGGAAATTTCAGGCAACTTTGTGCCACATATGTTTCCCCACTGGGAGTTTGCAATGTAGCTGGTACGGAGGAAACAAGGGACATTTAGTCACCTGCAAAGTATCCCGTGAGCCATTGCCCAGTGGCGTAATTATAAAGGAACCAGACCCCATGGTTGTGGGGAGCCCGGGGGTCAGCTTCCTCTAAAGCAGGGGTGTTCAACCTGAGGCCCGAGGGCCACATTTTGCCCAGGATGGATATGAACACGTCCCAGTTTGAAACAGTTGGTTCAAGAGGAAATTGCACGTTGCAGAGGATATAAGAGTAGGCAGGAGAGGGGGAAACCTTTGCATGGGACACTAAAGATGGTAGCATGGCAACTTTCAAAGGAAGATTCAAAGGATTCATCTCTCCTACTGCTCAGAAAACTCCCAGGTCTCTAGCCTATGCCATACAGGAGGGAGGTCTTCTAAGTGGACCAGGGGTA
This sequence comes from Xenopus borealis, assembly GCA_024363595.1. Taxonomy (NCBI): domain Eukaryota; kingdom Metazoa; phylum Chordata; class Amphibia; order Anura; family Pipidae; genus Xenopus; species Xenopus borealis. Next base: position 45,271,461 of record CM044448.1, read on the forward strand.
AACAAGTACAATCACTAGGTAATAATAGGGGCACAAGCCTCATACCTGGTCTCCACCATGTACCAGAGGTAGATCTGCTGGAAGCCTGTAACAAGCATATATGTTGACCTAAGGTGACCAACTACGTAAGTGAAGTCAAGGAGCCTGAATCCAGTCAATGAGGTAAAGGTAGTGGTAGGCAGTTGTGATGGGCAAATCTGAAATTGCAAACAATTTGTCATTAAAGTTAACTGATGTTTTTTTCTCTAAACTATTTTTCAAATGGTGCAATTTTATTTTAAACTGTGCAATATTCTTTTTTTTTTTTTTTACTATCCATTAGATTCAATGGGCTTTTTTTCTCAGTGAAACTTGGCACGATGCTGCAAATGATTTCACTCATCCCTAGTATGCAGCTCTGTGATTGAGCACCCCTGGGAGATTATACGACTGAGTAGCTTACAAAGTAAAGTATTTCACAAGAGTGGAGTTGGAACTCCCCAGGCAACACTTTCTTAGGTGTAGGGGCCATACTGGAGACTATCCCTGATGAGACAATCCTTCATTTTCCTGCTTTTTCCTACTTTAATGGGAAAAAAAATAGCTATTGTGATGGTACTTGAAGTAAGATATTCTTTCAATAAGAAAAACGGTTTTTGGTGGAGTTTCCCTCTTAAATGTAAACTATGGAAAGACCATTAAAATATTTGGTTTGATCAAAGACAACTAAAGAGAATATTATGAAAAGGTAGATGGGGGGGGGTCAATTGACCGCTCTTCTTTAGGGCAGAACTACATGGCAGACTTACCTGCAACAAAACGCCAAACTGCATCTGACAATCGCATCGGGTCTGATCGCTGTTGCAACACCATCTAATTTCCTATTACTTACCTTGTTCCTGTTGTTGCCCAGCGTCGAATCCGACGGAAACGCAGGTAAGCCTGCCATAGTTCTGCCCTTAAGCACAGCTGCTGGCTGCTGCTGAAACTCGCAGGGTGTTGAGGGAAAAGTTTGAAGCTACTGAACTGTAACTCTTAACAACGAGTTTTAAATCAAACATACTGTGGGTTTATTAACCCACAGTAACCTGAATAAGGTACTTTTTTGAGGCAAGTAAAGAGCATGGTGGTGTAGCAAGAATAAACAGTTTACAGAGCAGGGACATAACTACATAGGAAGCAGACCCTGTGGCTGCAGGGGGCCCAGGAGGTATAGGGACCCCATAAGGTCATAATTAATTTACAATTTTGATAAATATTGGTAAAACAGGTCAACCCGTAGACATTGAGTTACTTTTGATAAATATACCATGACCTGGATGAATGAGAATCTTCATATTCAACCCCTAGACATTTTGGGAACTGGTAAATCATTTGCTGTGGGGCTCACTGTTACAAAGGCCCATGGACCATTCTCATTGGGTTTATGGTTATGTGTAGATGTAATTGCTATTTTCTGTAATTGCTATTCATTCCTTTCTGTTCTCTGGGTCTGACTCTTGAAACAATGTAGCAGAAGACAATTCTGTTAGCTAGCTTCAGGAGTCACAGAATAAATACAGCCAGACAGATAGCAGCAGACAATTTGTATGGTATCCCAAACACAGAACAAACCTCAAGGTCCCAGCCTCAGCTCACACTTCCTACTATAACAGCCGCCTTTGGCTTCAAGAGGAGCCCTCCACTACTCAGATGCCTCCAGTTCTTAAAGCAAGAGGACCAGGGAGAAATTCTGCACTGGCAAGGGAACTGAAACATAAACAGAAGGAACGGGGAACCGAGAGAGAAGCCGTGGAACAGGCTGTGACAGTAACAACCAGACAGTACAGAATCAGGAGCATAGTTAGGATAACCAGGCCAGAACAGTATCAGTCACACAGTGCAGTACAGAATCAGGAACCAGGAGCGTAGTCAGGCTAACCAGACCGTGGTCAAAAGCAATTGGTAAAACGGTACAAAGTCAGGACCCAGAAGAGTGGTCAAACAGGCAAGGGTTTGTTCAGGCAATGATACAGCAAGGTCAAAACTGGCAAGGGACATCAACCGATAATCAGACAAGAATCGCACCCAGGAAATAGGCCAATGTTGGGCAATGAGTTAGTGCACTGTATGGGGTTTTAGAGCCAGACTTACACAGATTACCTGTGGCCAGATTGGCTACAGGTGAAACAAACCATGCTTACTTGCAATTACAATGGTAGCAATAGGAGTGAAGCAAGCTCTTAACTGTCTGCTCACATACAGCAATGGTAATGCAGACATCGCAGGAACACCAGGTCCCCAGTTTGACTCCAGGCAGGTTCTTACAGACAGTTACACATAAATATAAACCCAGAGAAAATGAGGAATGTATATTAAGAAGTTGCTAAGAGTTTCTTTTATTAAACAAGAAACCAGGCTGCTGATTGGAACAACAACAACTGGGGTAATGGGGTTGGCAAGTCAGAAAAAGCTAGTAGTTTTGTAAATATGCTAAATTACTTTTTATCCCTACTAGGAATAACTCTCTTTTGGATCTTGTAATAACTAATAATACTGAACTCATC
>CM044448.1:45297030-45311894 GCA_024363595.1 Xenopus borealis
TAAACATGGTTTGTGCTCAGATACAAATAGATTCAGCATAGTTGCATTTTGAGCTGAAATCCTCACTGCCTTTAGAATACAAGGGGAGCATCAATCCGCAATTTTCTCTATCAAATCACCGGTGGGATGACTCACAAGGAAACTACAGGCGACTTTGGAAAATGAAGTGTTCCGAGGGCCTTTCCACCCATCATTTACATTCTAGCCAGCAGGAAGGCAATTCGAGGAGATTAGTTGCCCCAAAGAGGAGATTTGTTGCCAGGCAACTAATCTCCCCGAATCTGACCATGTGTCTCTGCCCTAAAGCTGGAAAGATTGTTTGTTACAATACACACGCATAGAGCTGAATTGCCAGATTATATATATATATATATATAGAAACAGTAGAATTCTACCTGTATCTGATGATTCAGCTCTAAACAGTGGCTGATGTTCGGGTCAAAAAATCGACAAGCCGATATCAAAGTCTTCTACCGATATTGGTTGGCTCGTTTCCTACCATACACGCAACGAATATTGTATCAATTTATTTTCTGCAATATTATCAGTGTGTCTATGGCCATCTTAAAACTGGCCCAGGTGCTATGTTTTTGGGAATGGAGGAAATCTTATCGGCTACCAGTGTCAAGTTGGCTGGGGTGGGGGGGGGATGTGAAAACCCCTTTATCTATCCAGCTATTGTGTAGGGGCAGTGAGAGGCTGTGGGGGGAGGTTCCTTCTAACAATATCCTGTTTTACAAGCTCTGAATAATTTAAGGAACTCAAAAATATCAAGGTGCCTGGGGGAGGTGATGGTGCCAGATTCACCTCACTATGTAGCTATGTATAGATTACTTTCTCAGAAGACTATTTCTGAAAGAGAAGGATGCCTGATTAGGCAGAACAGTGACTTATTTTAAAGGAGCTTCAGACACACACAAATGGTTGCCACCTGGCTGGTATTTATTGATGGTTGACCCCAATATTATGAATATCCAGAAAAGGTGGCAACCCTAATAACAGTATTTTTCCCCTTAATCAGGTGAGTTGGACTCTACTAATACCCATAACCTCCCCTTTCCCTATCCAGGGTAGGGTTGCCACCTGGCCGGTAAAAATGATGCTTGATGCTGATATTATTAATTGGAAAAAACGGCAAGAATATAGGAAAGCCAGTATTTTTTTCCAGAAAAGGTGGTAACCCTAATCCGGGGTCAGACTGGCTTGCCCGAGTACCAGGGAAACAGGGCTTGTCATACCCTTAAAAATATCCCTTGGCCCACCCTCAATTGCTTACCTTTTTTTTCAGCCTTCTTGCCATTGCTCCATGTGGCCCCACCCCTTTTGTAGCACACTGATTGACTCCGCCCCCTTTTGTTCACGCCCCCAACCAGCTGCCAAAATCTTTTCCAAAAGGTGGCAACCTTAGCCCAGAACAACAATATTTTTGGGGCCCCCGTCCACCCCAGTCCCCAAGCCCCACCCTAGATCCCACCCACATCACAGTTAAAAGACCACACAGATATCAGTGCTAAAAACAGTAAACACTCCCCCCACACAAGTTATAAAAAGCAATTGATGGTCAGGTCCCCCTTAGAAGTTAAAACTACTGTGGCGCCAGGACCCCCCCATAAAAGTTTTTTTTAAAAAACATTGGTGCCAGGGCCCTCCTTACACATTAAAAAGAAACATTAGGACCCCAGAGAATATTTTTTTTAAAAAAAAAAACATTGGTGGCTGGGGCCTATAAAGTATAAAAATAATACATTGGTGGCGAGGGGTTTAATAAAATGTAAAAAAAAACACATTGGTGTTCAGTAGAACGGAACTTGTGGCTTCAGGACTTCCAGTTCAGCCCCTTTCGTGACTTCTGGTCTTTTCGCGGCTTCAGGACTTTAATTTCAGCTCCCTCTGTGACTTCTGGTCTTTTTGTGGCTTTGGGACTTTTCGTGGCTTTTCAGAACTTCAGCGTTGGCTGTTCAGGACTAAAGCATATGCGGTTCGGCAGTCAAGGGGGGCCCAGCTATTTTGAAAGATTCAACACAGCCAGGCCCCCCTTTTGGCCCGGTATAGTAGAACCCCCTGTGCACCCCTGATAACGGCCCTGCTGGGAATTTACACATGGGCACCAGTCTTATCGAGCCCTATCCAAGGACAACTCTCATTTGCCTTTTCTATTGCATTTAGCTCTGTCTCCATGACACCACTATGAGCGGACCCTTCAGAGCGTGCACTCTAAGAGGAGCTTCAGACTGAATGACGCGTCCAGCAGGCGAGGGCATCATGTGAACAAGGGACCTGTTCAAATAGGTCTGTCAGCAGAACTTTCTCCACGGCACTGGATGGGCCCTACTTGCTGCTGATACGTTACAAAGCTGATGAAATCATATGGGGAGGCAAGGTACCTAGAGATAATGGGAACTCTTGGGGAAAACCCAGTGCCGTTTCCCCTGTATTCATGTTACACCCATATGATACACCTAGTTTCACATCAAACTTTTGATAAAGTTGTTAAATAATTGGGATTTCCAGTTGCTTCCAACAAACAAACGTTGGTATGAGAGGCAAATGTGTATCTGGGGTACAATACCTGTGCCTCAGCCCTTTCTTTCTGCTCTCACTTTGATATTCCTTTTGCCATTGAGGCCCTATTGTCAGTAGTGTTTGCCTCTCGGGAATTAATGAGGCGCAACGTACAATGACTTCAAATTGTTATTCTTAAATCTTACATTTCAACACCCCGATTGTTCCCTGTGTTACTGGGGGCAGAAGCTGAGGCAGATATCAAAGCTCATCCCATGAGCACCAACAGTCTCTGCACCCCGGTGTTTTCTTGTGGTGCATTCTCTTCAGAGCCGTGTTTATTTTAGCCGAGATCTTCAAAGCCCTACATTGACACAAAGGTTTGTCTTCATTCATTCTCAGCTGTTTGGGGGAAATTGTTCCATTGTTCTCTGGCACTTTAACTCTTTCCCTGCTGCTGTTTCTGTGGTACCAAAGCTTCAATCAGATTACACACAAACTGCCCCTATTCATTGAAACTTTAGGGAATATCAATGAATAGGTCTATGGTCAGGGCAAACCCTATGACTACAGGGGGGCCCAAGACATATATGGGCCCAACAAGGTCCTAATTTATATACATTATTGGTAAACAAGTAAACAAGTTACCCTTTAGACATTTTAGGGTCTGAAAAATAATTTGCTCTGAGGCCTAGTTCCTAGTTCCACCACTGTCCATGTTTATAACTCAGTGGCCCAAAAACATTTACACTTGCACCAAACCTTGACTTGGCAATTGTCCCCTAACTGTAGGGCTGTTCTCTTAGACCATAATGCAAAAGGCAGTAAAGAGAGGATTTGGGTTGAATTTTTGGGTTCTGGTTTGCAGAAGTGAAGGGATTGCAAGATGAGACAGCACTAGGGGGGGGGGTCACCAGTGAGAGGGCTGGAAGGACTGAGAATGGTCACCAGGCCAGAATGAGGTTGAGGGATCACCAAGCAAGACAGGACTGAGAGGCCATTACCACAAGACAGGGCAGGGGAGAATGCCAGGTGAGACAAGAATAGGGTGTGGCTTCCACATGAGAGAAGGACAGAGAATTGCCAGGACTGAGGCAAATTGCCAGGTGATATAGAGCTTGGGGGCAGTTACCACATGAAAAAGGGCTGGTGGATATTATTGCCCATTGACATGGCCGTATGCTGTAATGTCAACACATGACTCTGGCACCATTGGCAAGTCATGAACTCTGTATGAGAGTGGGACACCAGCGTGGGAACATGATGCCTCAGTAGCCCAGACCACTCTAGGTTCCTCTGGGCCCCTTTGATGTGCCTTGTGCCTGCTGCTTCGTGCAGGTGAATCATCTAGGCCAGTATTCCCCAACCAGTGGCTCGTGAGCAACATGTTACTCTCAAACCCCTTAGATGTTGCTCCTAGAGGCCTCAAAACAGGTGCTTCTTTTGGAATTCTTGGTTCAGAAGCAAATTTTAGTTTAGAAATCAAGTGTACTGCCAAACAGAACCACCTGTAGACTGCCAGTCCACATGGGGGCTACAAATAGCCAATTACAGCCCACATGTTGCACCATAGGAACTTTTTGCATGATCATGTTGCTCTTCAACTTTGTTTACATTTAAATGTGGGTCACGGCAAAAAAGGTCGGGGACCCCTGATGTAGGGTAAGCTGATCTGACCGTGCTCTATCATTTTTATTGCGGATGGTCCCTTTCATAAGAAAAGAGTAAATACAGAAGCACGAGTGTATGTATGATTTGCATTTAGGGTTGCCACCTGGCCGGTATTTTACCGGCCTGGCCGGTATTTTTGATGGTTGAGCCCAATGTATTTATAGGAAAATCTAAATAAATAGGAAGGCCGGTATTGTTTTCAAGAAAAGGCGGCAACCCTATTTGCATTATACCTGCAAAATTCCCAGCATTCTAGCTGCTGACAAAACCCGGCATCTACAACAGGTAGATTTAAAAAAAAAGAAAGGAAAAACTGCGATAAAGGGTTAACATAGATTATTACTTTTTAATCTTAAATCTTTGCTTGTCATGGCAGAAGTCTACTTTATGCAACATGACTTCTTCCCAATTTGTATTTATCTATAGCAGGAGCTGCCATATTGTTTCCTTTATACAGTACAGTATGAGGGTACAGCTTTTTGTGTGTGTGGCTAGTAAGGGAGCGTGGTACAATGCCCATTTGCATGGAGCAGAAGAGAGCTGCTCATTGGAGCGTGAGGCCCCTCAGTTGCTATGTGTGCATAACCAGAGACTACAGAATGCAGGAGCTGGACAATCGGAAGGGGGGGGATGATATAAAACAGATACCCCAAACAGTTCAGCTGAGGACAAATTCATCTGTATTTATCAGTGAAACGACAGGTCACCTTCATTACTTATGTCTAACCCACTATCCGCCAGAGAGTCTCAGATTTGCTAGTTCAGCTCAATGAATAAATGAAACCCTTACACAAAAAAAAATATATATATACATATATAAAATAAACAAGCTCTCTAAATATTAAGTTTTTTACCCTAAATTCTAATCATCTAAAACATTTGTATGGGGGTAGAAAAAACAAAGGTACAAATGATCCTTTTCAGCATTATCCTTTTCAAGGATTTTGGGCATTTGTTCCCTTTATTGCAGTGATCCCCAACCAGTAGCTCACAAGCAACATGTTGCTCTCCAACCCCTTGGATGTTGCTCTCAGTGGCCCCAAAGCAGGTGCTTATTTTTTAATTCCAGACTTGGGAGACAAGTTTTGGTTGTATAAACACCAGGTGTAATTCAAAACAGAGCCTCAATGTAGGTTGACAATCCACATAGGGGCTACTAAATGGCCAATAACAGCACTTCTTTGGCAAGCCAGGAACACTTTATATGCTAGTGTTGCTCCCCAACTCCTTTTACTTCTGAATGTTGCTCTCAAGTTTTAAAGGTTGGGGCTCCCTGCCTTTATTGTATTATGATTACAAGCCTAATGCCAAGAGTAAGGCATTTGCCAATGGTGACCAATTTCCACTTACGCAGAACCAATAAACCTGTTACATAGAACTCGTCTAAAGTGCTTTAAATGCTGGCAAAGTGCTACACTGCTCCCTAGTGGCCACATGGCAAAGTGCACCATGTACAACACCTTATGTGAATGTGAACCATTTTCCTGATTTTATTACAGAAAATAACACTGTACCTAACACATGTATCTATTTTGCCAAGCGAATGATTGCTGTTGGACATTGTGTATAGAAAGGAAGATGGTGTTGGGGAAGAAGTGATTGCAGGATAGGTTGGATTGCAAGATAAAATCACATCAGCAACATTATGCAGGCTGGGAGGTCATTACCCCAAACTGGTGTGGCCTGGGGTATAGTCTGGGGGTGTGGTTAGAATGTCCTGATTCTTTCATTTTTAATTGTGTATAGTTTTTATAAAACGCAAAAGGGCATTAAAGGGGAATTACAAAATATTTTTTATTATAAGGAACACCAAGAAAGGCATTTTTAGCTGGAGAATTTGCATTTCTTCCAGTAGACTGGAGCACCTTTATTGGTACAGCATAAAGTCATCTGAAAAAGTTGGGGCTGAGCTTTCTAAGTAGCAACTTCCTTTTAATTTAGAACATGCCTTATGGAAACTGTAGTATTTCAGCAGTGACCAACCTTATTGGAATAACAGAAAATATGCAACATGCATCATAAAATTAGACAGGTGCATACATTTGGGCACCCCAGAGATATTACATCAATATTTAGTTGAGCCTCCTTTTGCAAATGTAACAGCCTCTAGATGCCTCCTATAGTCTTTGATGAGTGTCTGGATTCTGGATGGCGGTATTTTTGACCATTCCTCAAGTTCAGATAAATTTGATGGCTGCTGAGCATGGACAGCATTCAAGTTGGGGGGACTGTGTGTGTGTGTTTAGGGTCATTGTCTTGTTGGAATATTAACCCCCAGCGTAACTTCAACTTTGTGACTGATGCTTGAACATTGTCTTGAAGAATTTGTTGATATTTGAATTCATCTGACCTTTGACTAGCCACACAGACCCACAGCATAATGGAACCTCCATCAAATTTGACAGTAGGCAGCCGGTGTTTTTCATGGAATACGGTGTTCTTCCGCCATGCAAATTGATTTTTTGTTATGACCAAATAACTTCATTTTCGTCTCATCAGTCCAAAGCACTTTGTTCCAAAATGGCTGTGGCTTGTCTAAACGAGCTTTTGCATACAAACAAGCGACTGTCTGTGGCGTGAGTGCAGAAAGGGCTTCTTTCTCATCAACCTGCCATACAGATGATCTTTGTGTAAATTGCACTGAATTGTAGAATGATGTACAGTTACACCATCTAAAGCAAGATGTTCTTGCAGGTCTTTGGAGGTGATCTTTGGGTTGTCTGTAACCATTCTCACAACCCTCCGCATGTGCCGCTCCTGTATTTTTCTTGGCCTTCCAGACCTGGATTTTACAGCAACTGTGCCTGTGGCCTTCCATTTCCTGATAACATGCCTTACAGTTAAAACTGACAGTTTAAACCTCTAAGAAAGCTTTTTGTAGCCTTCCCCTAAACCATGGTACTGAACAATCTTTGTTTTCAGATCTTTTGAGCGTTGCTTTGAGGATCTCATGCTGTCACTCTTCAGAGGAGAGTCAAACAGAAGCAATTGCAATTGGCCATCCATAAATACCTTTTCTCATGATTGGACACACCTGCCCATGAAGTTCAGGGCTTAACAAGCTAATCCAACGAATTTGGTGTTGCCAGTAAATCAGTATTGAGCAGTTTCATGTAGGCATGAACCTAATCCACTATTTTGGATTCAGCCGAACCCCCGAATCTTTCGAGAAAGATTTGGCTGAATACCGAACCAAACCCTAATTTGCATATGCAAATTAGGGGTGGGAAGGGGAAAAACATTTTTACTTCCTTGTTTTGGGACAAAAAGTCATGCAGTTTCCCTCCCAACCACTAATTTGCATATGCAATTATTCTGCAATTATTCTGAACACAACTTCATGGTGGCATAGTAAAGAGGTACTAGGCATGCAGCTTCTTCCAGTAGGCACCAACATTAAAGCCCTAGTACCCCCAGACAGACACAGGTTAGACAACACTTCCTTAAAGTGATACTGAGACTAAAAAATTACTTTTTAACATATGAATGTACATTAAATGTCCCCTATAGGCCATGTTGATCATTTGTTGCTGAGAGGTTTGTTTTTGTATATAATTATTAGTTGAAGTTCCTAAGCCTGACTCTCTGACTTTGCCAACCTCACTGTCCCATCTCAGCCTGTTGCTTTCAGTTTCTAATGCTAAGGGACTCCTGCTGCACAAATATGACAGCCCCCTTATACAGGAACATGGGGGATCAGAACGGTAACGTAAAAGCATCATGCAAATACTTTATGGCAAAGTTAGAAGTAGATTAAAAAAAAAAAAAAATTCAGGTGTCAGTATTTCTTTAAAGGGATAAGCAGCGCATGAGCGGTGGTGGTGGGCACAAAAAGGGGGCAGTTTGTGATGCAAAAAGGGTCAGAGTCACGCATTGTGCCAGTAAAAGGGGCAGGGCAACATTGCACGATGTCCAGAACAGTGGTAAAAATGCAGGGTGGCAACTCTAATCATAGCTGGACCCCTTCCCTCTTGGGTGCCAAGGACACACTTTGGACTATGATATCTGGGTACCCAGCCTGCCCATAGCTTATAAAAATATAAATTGGATGGATTATACGTACCCTATGTGCTTTTCATTTCTACAGGTCCCTTATCGCACTTCTGTTCTATCTGTTCCATTATTCATCCTCTCACCCTGGCACTCAACATTTGACCCATGACCCCACTCCCTAGGTATATTTGTCCCAAGGAGTAAACTTTGAACCTCCCACCAACCAATCCAGTGCTAGAGAGGATTCCAACTTTCAGGGCTGAACTAGCAGCGTGGAGAAAAGATGTTCTTCAGGCTGCTGCTGACCTAGGAGGTAATCTACCCCCAAAACAACTGCATTAGACAATTCATTTATGGACCTTGAGCATGCGCTGCTCCCTTATTTCTGAAACAAATATTTTCTCTGCTCCCCTCCCCATTAGCCTTATTTATTCTAGACATCCTACAGCCTCGGTTTAGTTTTGGATCTGCTGTTCCATGATAACAACATTAACCCTTCACTTGCCCTAAGTAGCCATGTCTTTTTGTTAGGTAACCAAATGTGAAATCCATGACAGTTAAACATTGGTTCACCTGTGACAGCCTTGCAGCCTGTTACACTATAGTTACGCTACTACATTACAAACTGTAAACACAAGATGGCTGAAAATGGAGTGCAAGGCAGAAATAATATACAGGCAAGATAATTCATCCTGAAATATGTTCTCAGGGTTTTCTTTTCATGAAATTGGCATTACAATGAACATAGATTGTTAATTTATCTAGGGACAGAACACTTGATTTTTGTGTGCATCCTGTTCCTGGGCTGCTCTCGTTTGCATTGCCAGACAGAGACCTCCCATTGGTTAAGTCAATTCAGTCACCCCCAGTACTGATCACTCATTCACTGTAAGTACTGGGGGTGACTGACTTGACTTATCCAAGGGGAGGTCCCTATCTGACCATGGCAAAGAGAACAGCCCAGGAACAAGAACTACAGACAATCGGTGATCTGTATCTGGGGCTTTTTCATGGACTGATCTTATTTTCATGCTTAAGACATAGACCTCCCCTTGAGTAAGTGAATTCAGTCTGCCGCAGTACTTACAGATACAGACTCTCTCTACCATTGCCAGGTAGATGTTCTTCTCTAGAAAATTAGACATGCACCCCAGTACTTGCACACAGGCAGTGTAGATGGAGGTAAAGGATAAAGCAGATCAAACAGAAGATGAGCCCCCAGAGGCAGTGTTTATTTATACAGACAATATCCCTGCCTTACAAAGGCAATAACACAAACCGAGTCCTTATTCAAAGAAAAGAAACACTGTATTAAAATCCCTGGTCGTGGAAAGGTTCCTGTGTGCCTGTGGGAGGAATGTGCAGTAACCCACAAGCTTTAGGTGCATGGGAAGATGAGCAGCAGGGTTACCAAGTGTCCCAGTTGGGGTTTCTGACCAGTCCTGTCACACGTTATAATCAGGACACTTAATCTGCGGCTGCCGCAGGCGGATCTGTAATGTAGTAAAAGCTCCGACTGTAACATGGAAGAAGAGCTGCCAGAGAGTGCGCAACTCATGTAGGTACATGTTGCACAGACAGATCAGGCCAAATGCCAGGAAGGATTTGACATTTCTCCAGCTTGTACTATAGGCAAACAGATAGCACTGTGGGGAGAAAGAGTTAAAATTTCAAAAACAACAGAAATAAGGCTGACAAAATACTACGGTTATTCAGTTTCATCCAATGAGCTAAATCCAATGAGTCTGAACTTCGGGCACAAAAAAAAAGAGCAGTTCCAAGTAATAACCAGTAGGATCCCTCACGTATCAGCACCTGATTCAGCCCTAGCTTTTGCCATTGGGCCCATTGTAATAATTTTTGATCCAATCAGTCACAGGCACAATATTGAGACTTATACAAGAATAAAAGGGCACAAACTGGTTTAAAGCAGTTGTGTGTCAAAACAGAAAATGCACAAAACTTAAGTGCTGGGGGGAGGGGGGGGGGGAAAGAGAAAAAAAGGGGGCAAAAAAAAACAACAGGTACATTGCATCATATATTATACCATAGGCCTCTTGTTTTCTGTTCATTCAGGAAATCACGTAAATAACCGGAGCAGCAGAAAGTTGAAGAGAAGCAGCAACACTTCACTTACTTTCAGCCAGAATACTGACCCCATGATGTGTGATATGTGCCCAGATGGTCAAGCAGTATTTCAAAGTCAAAAGACTTTGGTAAGTACTGGGGAAGATCGAATATCACCCAGGTTAAAGTTCTACTTAACCATGGGAAAAGCCTAGGAGAAGAATGTACAGAGAATGTATGCCGTCTAGGCTTGGCAGAGGGGCAGCACACAGCCATCATACCAAACAAGCTAAAACATTTCTGCCATTCTGACCCTAGCAACATGGGAAAATCTTGAATAGGATACCCTGCCTCTTTTATGTATTGGTGTCTACCTATTAGTCATTTCTTCATTTTCTGTACCATCATTTCCAATGTTCAAAAAGTTTAAAGCAATCAATAGAACATTATTATTATTACACACACACACACACACACACACACATAGATTATATACACATACATACACAAACACACACATTTTTCTTTTTTTTAAATAATGCATAAAAATTATAGCAAGGAATGTTCATGTGCAAAATAAACTACAGGTAAATACGGAGGTCAGTTAGGGGTAAGAAACCAGGAGATTAATGCTACTTCTAAACATTGTGTACAGATACTTTAACCACAATGCACAGTTTAATAGTCATTCCAATCATTTCATAATGATCTAAGACAAAAGTGAAGCAGGTGTTTGCAGGACTCGGACAGTGCCAGTGTTGGCAATGCGCAGCTTTATGGGCGCAGAGTTTTGGGCAGGGCCCATTTTACCTATTGTATATAATCTACGTGTTCGAAGAATTCATCAATTTAATGTACAGGGCTGAAGAATATGTTGTACATTAATAATGATGACAGTATTAGTTGCACCACACTGCACTGGGCAAGTGTATAAGATGAATTTGGAAGCCAGAATTACAGAGATGGAATAGTTACTTGTACTTACCTGGTAAATACAGGCTGCAGTTCCCAGGAAGAAAGCAAGAACGCAGCTGAAATCATCATTATTCTGCAAGAAATTGTTAAACAAAGTGTATAATATTAGTATTTTAGTTCCTCACTCCATCCAGAAGCCCCTCAAAATGAACCCTTCTAGTTCTGTAGACCATAAAACACAAATGCAACCTATTATATTTTATGGTTCTTAAATTATCAGTTTGGAGTTAAAACATTCATCTGGTTGATATATCCAGGCAACAACCAGGCACTGCCTAAAGTCAAAGGCAATACAATTAAATAGAAGCATAATCAAGTATTCTGTAAATAAGCATTTCTGCATGTGTACCTTCTATTTTAAGTGAAAAGCCACTTAAACCCTTGTTGCTATGACCCTGGAGAACTCTTACAGACTTGCAGGCCTGGTTTCCTAGAATCATACCAACAACCAGTCTCCTCTGGTAACACTGACTGGTACACAAAAATGTGTATCCGCTGGGGTTGATTAAAGAATATGGGTGCTAAACAACACTTTACTTTTTGAAAACTCTCACATTTAGTTGCGGTTGGTATTTTCTCTGGTATAAATTAGTAATCGTGTCAGCCATCAGGAAGCTTTTCAGTTATAAATCTGACTTCAATTTAAACCCAAATTCTATCATACTGAACCAGCAGCAGGATCCAGCTGCCAATAAGCCCATTACTGCTGGATCATAAACTATATTGAGAGGCTGTACCCATCCTTATTTCATAACTTCGATACTAAAGGAGATCTGAGTAACATCAAAGCTTAAATCTAAATATCTCAAAATAGCTGCTGTATGCCTTTAGCCTGACCAATAGGGGGTACTGTGGCACTATACAACAGAATCTCCTTCTCCAATCAATGCCTGAAATTGTCAGTTTGGATGGTTCGAAAAAGGTTTAGCAATAAACTTTATTTACTCATGAAATGCCATTAAAACAGCATGCCCACATGGCAGAGAAGCTGCACTGAAGGAAAGAAATTAGAATATTGGGAATTCAATAAAGGACAAAATCTTTGTGTTTTTAATTTAAATTTAAAATTCTCTTTTGATTAAGTTGTAGCAGCAGTGTAACAAAAATAGCTTTATTTTTTCCCTCTACAACATTCAATGTGCAATTTGATCACCAACAGTTTTTCCTGGGTTACTCCATTGCCTCTACTCCTGACAAATTCAGGGCATTGGCCCCAGGGTGCCACAGTGATGTGGGAGGCACTGTACCGAGAGACATAGGCTACTTTATAAATACATGATAATGATTAATTCTTAGTGTAACTGCCAGTTAGAAATCAATAGCAGAGAGTTACATAGACTGCCTAGGGATGTCTGAGAGCCCCAGACAGACACTTGTAGCTGTTCATGTACAAATGAAATATCAGTACATTTATCTGATGTGACATACAAGGGGAAATGGAATAGCAACTCCGTGAATTTAGCTGATGTGACACATCCCAGGTAAGAGGACAGAGCACGTACCTGCAGCAGACTTTCTATAGCGTGAAATCCCCGGATCAGGTTCAGTCCGGCACACAGCAGGGTGAGTAGCAAAGAAATGATGCCAGTCAGGGTCAGAGGCTCCAGTCTCTGGTGAGGAGCTGAGTTTGGGGATGGGGGTGGGGGGAGAGCAAAGGAGATTTAATGCAAAAGAAAATACCACTCTTCCTATATATACATGCTTAGAAGATGGCTGTGAGATGTGCAGCTGATGCCCAGAAGTATAAAACAGGCATTTCAATATAAAGCCTGTGTTGGACCATGTAATTATATGATGATTATGCAGTGCTAAGTGTCTCGAAGTGTGGGTTAAAATATTAAATCCGTACTTATTTACAGTAGGGGTAACTTATCCCATCATCTTCTAGTAAGACTAGGACACAAAGGAATCAAAAACAGATCAGGACACAAAAGATTCAGTTGCTCATGGGAAATTAATTTGTGTGCATCAGGGAAGGGGTGAGACTGGAATAATACAGTTGATGAGCCATGAGGGCAGCAATTGGTGGGGTAGTACACAGGGATGATAGGAGCTAGAAGTTAGAGGGCTAGGAAAAAAAGAAAATATACAGAAGTGTGGGGGTGTGTAGTCATGCAAGGATTGGCGTACAGATGTTTGTTAAAGGAGAAGGAAAGTTATTAGCTGTGACATCACTTCCTGCCTGAGTATCTCCCTGCTTGCTCATAGGTCTGAGCTCAGATTACAGCAGGGAGTGGTAGAGGAGCAAACTAAGCATGATCAAGCCCTAGTCCTGAAGGTTTAAGCTGAAAACAGAAGCCCATGTATACACAATGAAATGAAAGAAATGCTGTGTTTCTTTTGTCAGGGGACTCAGAGCAGCATTACTGCGTTTACTGGTGTATTTATAGACCTTTCTGATAAAGCTTACTTAATTTTGCTAAATTTAATTTTAGCCTTTCCTTCTCCTTTAAATTCCTTTCCTGACAATATCCACCATATAATATGAAATTAGTCTTCCATTCTTCTGCTTTGTAACTCTGTAAGCCCCTTTGGCAACTGGCAACAGCATGGTTTAGCCCCATGAATGGTAAAAGTTTCACATTATACATTGTGCATAACTACAAATACTCACCTATACCATTATATTCCGGATGCTTCCTGTGGTTAAGGCCATTTGCCAGGCCAGCCTCCTGTAACGACACCTGGTAAGGGGGTCTAAGTCGGATTTCAGTCTGCATGTCAGCAAGGTTCATCTTTGTAGAAAGGGACCGAGGGTTATTAAATCTCTGCTTGGTTTTCTGAATGAAATTATCTGATGAAGAACAATAAATGGGTTTCAGGAATTGCCACCATGAAATTAAACAATCCCATGTAAAAAGCCTAGACCAAATGATCTCTGCAGAGGCCTGACAACGCTAAGATATCCAGGGCCGATTTATCACACACCAGTCTTTCCGCTGGGTACTTATCTGCGGACAACCTTGATAATTTGTAGCAGCATGTTATCCCCTGGTTTATTTATTGCCCTTCCTCTGCAATCTGTTACCTTTAAAAAGAGCAGCAATGCACTGGGCCGATGCGACTATCCATCTGAGACAGGAGACAGGGCATAAATTACATTGACATTTTATCTTTCGCGCAAAGCTCTTGCTAACATGGATTTAAAGTGCCCACCTGCTTTATTAGGGTTGTAACAGAACCATGTGCAGCTGGAGCAAGCAATCCGTTACCTTCCTAAATCCTGCTGATCTACACTCCTCCGCTCTGTATAGGAATGGCAGTGTGACTTCATATATCTCCGCTTGTGCTAAGCCAATATATTTGGATTGTAGTTTATTAAGCAGATACATTTATCTCTAACAAATAGCACTAAAGGTGGCCACAGACACAGAGATCTCTCCCTAGGGCTCAACGATCGGATCAGCGCTACGAAACAAGTTGGCGCTCTAGAAATACATGTTAATAATAATGAATCCGAAACGGGCGGTCGTATCGCAGACCCACAAACACGCACCGATGCGGCTGCGATCCGACAGGCCAGACTTTCGGCCAGATATCGATCAGGGAAGCCCGTCAGATGGCCCCACACACAGGAAGCCCGTTGGATGGCCCCACACACAGGCCAATAAGCTGCCGACTCAGTCTGTCGGCAGCTTTTATTGGCCCGTGTATGG
>CM044448.1:45323894-45338629 GCA_024363595.1 Xenopus borealis
TTTTCTGATGACAGTATCCCTATAATATCCAGGTGTCCCATATTCCATTGTACAGCTCCATCTGGTTATCCAGCTGGTATTGTAGTTCTTTTCTGTGCATTTTATTTTACAAATCAAGTGTTTGTGCATTTCATGTGTGGCCCCAGACAATTTTTCTTTTTCCAATGTGGCCCAGGGAAGACAAACGGTTGGACACCCCTGCTCTATGTGAAATGCTTTTAACATACCCAATTATGTTACTGACCTGTTACCAATCAGTTTTATGTTCCACTTGGCGTTATAGCATTGTTTTTTTTCCAAATTTTCCAAAACAAAAACATTAAAGCATTTCGGGGTCCATTTACTGAAGAGCGGTAAATTTGACTAGAAGTTTCCGCCTGTTATCGATGCAAATATTTTTCCGCCAGAATATTTGCAGCGACTAAGTTTACTAAACAGTGATGTCCTCAGAAGTCATTGCGATCACTTGTGTTAACAAACTAGCTTACGTTATTCGTAATTTTAGCGAGGTGCCAATTTTCTGGCGACAAATTAAGTTTGCGAATATTTATGCTAAAAATTGGTCTTGTTTTATGGCGGTCATTATGGCAATTTTTACTGTGACATTTATGGCCAGAATGCATCTTCCAAACTCTTGTTGACTTATGATTCTACCATCCAACAACATTACCAGAGTGACACCAATCAAACATGTCTGCATCATATAAACCCATACTTCATCCATCCACTCACACACCCTTCTGCCAATAGAATCATATGAACAAGAAATCATACCAGTTATCTCTTTGTATCATTTAAATACACAGTTTCATGTAGCCAATCACAATGAAACCAAACCCCCCTGCCAAAAGCATTAAGGCTGACGAGTCCTTGGACTGTGATGCCCCCTGCCAATAATAATACGCCTCTGAGCTGAAACTGCTGCTGTTGCATCAGATAGAAGCAGGAGACAAAACATCCTGTCAGCAATAGCTACAGATCTCTCTCCTGTCAGCAATGGCTACAGTAAAGAATGATGGGTAATATATATATTGGTATATT
Source organism: Xenopus borealis (assembly GCA_024363595.1). Classification (NCBI taxonomy): domain Eukaryota; kingdom Metazoa; phylum Chordata; class Amphibia; order Anura; family Pipidae; genus Xenopus; species Xenopus borealis. The sequence goes on from CM044448.1 coordinate 45,324,936, forward strand.
GCCTGCCCCTTGAGAATTTTACACCACTACAAAGGTGGTGGTACAATTTTGCAAATATTCTCACGTAGATTTTGGCTTTCGTTGTTTAGTGGCGTTATTTCGAGTGAATGCAATAACTGGCGATCACATATTCTAGCGCGAGAAAATTCGCCTATTTATATTAACCGCAGGCTAGTAAACTGGCGAAAACATATCCAGCGATAATCTTGTCTATATTTTGTGCGCATATTTTGATTGCACTTTAGTAAACAGACCCCTTGATATGCTATGTGACCTTTGAGATGAACCACAGGGTTGAACTGATTTGCATATCATCACATTATCTTTTTTATTCATATTATACTCAACACACGTGTATTCCCACACCTATACACCCCCAAATATACACAATATTTATACCCAAACATTCTCCCAATAAAAACACATATAACTATATTATACATACCAACCCCTATTTAGGTTCCCGTCTTTAGGGTTATAAAAGACCTATCCCTCCCTATATAACCCCACATACACACATTCCCAAAACAAACACGTTACGCAGAGCATTACATACTATCACAGCCGCCGCAAATCTCCAAGGTAGTTGACATGTTCCTTCACCTACCGTCGCTCTGTTCTTTGCTTCCCGACGCTCCTGCTACTCAGGTTCAGAAACCGGGCTCTCAATTGTCTCTATCCCTCAGGCCCCGGTCCGCCTCCATGACGTGGCCTTCGCGCTGCATCCTGGAACCACAACGCAGGAAGCCATGCTTCACAGGTTGCCATGGAAACCGTGAGGCGGTGTCTGTGTAGATCTGTGCCAGGAGCCCGCAGACGAAAAAAGATAAACACTGACCCGTCCCAACCCCGCCCTCTAACTTGCCTGCCGCTGAATGCCCCGCCCATATGTCACACACAAGCGCATGCCCCTTTCCCTTACCTGCCGCATCAGTGTGCCTCCCACCATGTCACGTGGTTTCTACTGATTGTCTTTTTCTACTCCATATTGTTTGAGCTTTGCTTGTCCATTGGAAACATGAATTAGATTTTGCAGTACCAGATCTTATTCCTCCCAACATTTTGTCAGGGTCAGATTTACATAGTAGCCACCCCTAGGCCCGATCCTCGATGTCATTTGTCGCCCCTGGCCCTGTCCCCTTCTTTTTATTTGTTCAAATTTTCATCTGGATGGAGCAATGAGAACTGGCACATAACCAATGTGGGTGTGGTTGGCAGCATGCCACCCCTAAAATCCTGCCGCCCTAGGCCCTTTTTTTTGCACATAGTGGCTAAATCTTTTGACCATGCCCATTTTGTGGCCACGCCCCCCTAATTCCCATGTTCATTTTACAAAATTTGGCAGGTTATGAAAGTTTGAAAATATTTCTCCTTATCTAAACTGTTGCGATTACTTGTTTTCTTGTCTCAAAATTTTTACAAAGTATCTTAGTTGCTCTCAGGGTCGGACTGGGGGGCCCAAGGCCCACCGGGACTGCGTCGCGTCTAGGGCCCGCCCCCCCTCCGACCCCGCCAACCCCCCCTCCTCACCTTACCTATAACAACAGCCGAACGCGGACGACACTACACGGCACCAGGCACCATGCATCACTGCACATGCTTGCCAGGCGACACTGCGCATGTGCACTAAGCGCCCAGCGCCGCACGTTGGCATATTTTTATTTTAAAATTAGGAAGGATCTAGTGTAGGAAGAAGACTTTTCTAATGCTCTCTGTATAGGACTGGTGCAATACAAGTAAGGCTAATGGTGAATGTAAACAGCTATTGCCTACTGACCTCTATATTTGGCTTGTATAGTCTTTTCTTTACCTACAGACCACCTTCTTTTCTATATTGCTATTGCACCTTTTTCCAATTTCCACTGTGGGTACTTATTTTTTTCAACCGAGCATTGCAGTGTGACTGGTGCTTTGCTCCTCTTCCAGCCCCAGATCTTGGGCTGCGCAGGTGGCCAGAGGGATTTTTCACAGTGTTCCAGCAGGCCAATCTGTTTGATGGAATTGGCCCCGTATTTATCCTGCCATGTGTTCTGGGTTATGATACATGAAATAGGCACTGTATTTATCCTGCTGTTTGTTCTATGGTATTATACATGGCATTGACACTTTTGTTAGGGCCTAATTCTTCCCCCACATCCTAACAGTTAATAGATCACTTGATTATTATAACCTGCAATATAAATAAGATATCAGTTAGCTGGTAACAATTTTGCTTATACTGGGTTAGCTACGTGACTATATAATAAAAAAACAGAATCCTGCAGCCATGGCAAAAGTATCAAAGCAGCCCATGTATTCACATGCATGCAAAGCATGATATATATTTCCAACCCCAAGGTTAACTAGAACTAGTGTTTATTAATAGATACTGTATTTTAAGAGTCCATTACCATATAACACCCAATGTGCTGGAACTGGCCCTTGCAACGAATATCCCTAGTTTCTATCACAACTATTCTATCTGATGGATTAGTGACCCTATACTTACAGTATATTCTAAATTTTCCTTTGTGTGCCCCCAGCTAGACAATGTACCCCGCAGATAAGAGGACTTTAATACCATGTGTATCACAGGGCCAAAGTGTGTCATACTTGAAGAGACTAGACTGTCTCGTGTCATTAATGCTACATATCACAGTGTTCCATATATAGGCTGAAAGGGAACCAATCACAGCCAAAATTAAACACATATTAACAACCTGACTAGTACAACCTAAACATGTTTAATCAAACTACATATACAGTTTTTTTTTTTTAAAGAAACAGCAGTTTCTAAAAAATCCTATACTTTGTCAAATGGGTTCTCTCACTGAGGGAGTCCATATTGTGACTACAACATGCAAATGAGTTCATGAGCATGCTCAGAGCTCTGAGTATTCTACCCAGAATGCCTAGCTTTAGTAAACTCTAGAAGTATCACAAGGGCACACACCAACTTCCAGAAGGTGGCAGCACTAACACAGAAGTTTGGCAGATTTCAAAATAGCTTAGAATGTTTATTAGGCAAGCAAGGAATTTCAACTGAGCATGTGCGAGATTTCAGAGCTGCAGTTGGCTGTGAAGATATAGGTAGGAGGAGTCAGTGAAATCCAAGATGCCTGCCTGCAGTGGAGATAGGGCAGATTTTGCAGAAGGTATAGGGAGCTGATTTACATTATACAAACAATTCTAACTGTTTTAAAAAATGATTGGCTCTTTTACATATTAAAGACAGACCTAATTTGCATTTTTTAGGTGAGCAGCCCATTTACATTTTAAAGCAAGCAGCCCATCGGGCATTTGCCTGAACCTACAGATTGCCCGTCCGGGCATGTGCTGCAGTGTATTCTACGGCAGATCTAACCAAAGGACTTTTATGGCCCCCAAACTACTCAAAGGCAAGGCTCCATAGACTTCAGTCCCAAAAATTCACATAGCATGTTTTTTGTAATAAAAACTAGTTTATTGATCCATAATATAAACATCATACAAATCCCCCACACTGAGCTATGAATATTTGGGACTGTACCTCTATTTGGTCACTAGAGGACCCCAGCATGCAATTGGCTATGCACTAATGCCTATTTCCAAGCACTAGTAGGGTTTCCATCGACTTCAGTGTATAACATCATCAGTTTACTACAATAAGGCCTCTATTATGGACTCTAATACAATAAGGCCCTCAAACTTTCTAATTTAGAAATAAGTGGCCCACTACATGTAGTAAGTTGAACAAAACAGTTATAGGGTATTATACATGGAACTGGCCCTGTATTTATTCTGTGATTGGGGTATGATGCATGAAATTGGCACTGTATTTATGCTGCCACAAATTCTTGGTAAAACATGGAATTAACACTGTATTTAATCTGTTTTGTATTAGCATATATTAATGAAATTAGCACTGTGATTATCCTGCTATGGTTCTGGTTATTTCTATGCTTCCATGTAATATGAATCTGAATCTAATCAGTCTTGTACTATGACAGTTACATTGTATATATTGTATATTATGAGTAGTCTCTAAGATAAGATAATGTACAGGAATGTTGGGTGGCTTTTTGTCCCCCCTTGTAACTGGTCACTCGCTGCCACCTGAGAAATGGTGCTCACCTTGTCTTATGGCAGGAGCAGCCCTGAAGCAGCATATAATAATCCATAATAAAGAAAACATAATGATGGGATTGAAACAAATAGATGACCCCCCCCCTTTTATTGCACAGAAAGGTGACAACAGAAGGAAAAACTATATACAGGAACATTTGTTTTATTTTGAGATGAAGAATGATTAAACCCAGATTGTGAGTGACACACAACCAAAACACAAGGTGTGAACCAGTTTTACATAACCTAAAACACAGAAAAACAACTAACATAAGGTTAAAAAAAAATTTCTTCGGCACATGAGGAAAAACAGTGCTCAAGGTAGAGTCTTGGATTAAAGGGAATGTAAACAGGTTTCTCTAAATTTCTAGTTACTGCATATCAAAAATATGGTGCCTTTGCCTTTATACAGTATGAAACATTGAAATATATCCCCCAATCATTGCTGCGAATCACAACACAAACACTTTCATTCCCTAGGTGTCGCAGTGAAAACAATGGACAAAAGAAAAAAAATAGATCATCTTGCTTTTTGGCTTTTAGTTCCCTGCACTTCATTGGGCCAAACCCTCTGCCGCTGGTGTTTAAAGTGTCCAGAAAGGCAAGTCACATTGGGTTGCTCTGACACAATTCAGCCAATGTCATTTCATTTTTTTCCCTGAGCTTTGTGGTACCGCCCACACATCCCACAGCACCCCCCCCCCAACAAGTTTTGAAGTTGAATTAGTGACTTAAAATAATATGGAATTACCCCAACCTGTGCCCTATACTTTAACATGGAAATCAGTTTAACCCTTAAGCTGCTTCTCCAATTTCTGTGCCCAATAAATGGCCTTTTCCCTTTAAGTGCCCTGTATTATTACAGTATTTTAGCCGCTTTTGCCAAATCTGTGTCCATATTAAACTACAAATGGCAATGCTTGCGATACTGATCTGGCAAACAAGCCCCAAACATTCATTTTCAGGGTAACAGCTGGTATGTACCCAGAAGCTACACCATGCATAGGATTTTTCCTTGTCCCAGATCACAATTAGGACAATGTCATTACATAATTTTGGTGTTTTAGCAGAGACATTTCTCAGTAATGTCCATGGCAGGCTAATTTCTGGCTTTTTGTAGCTGCGACAAATTGCGGATGACAAGAAGCACCATGGGCCATTGACATTAAAGGAGAAATAAACACTCCTCCCTAACCACATGTGGCAGACATCCCAGAATGGTCCTGCTTTCCTGTAACTGAACTCTAATGGTAATGGGGGCATCACTTCATTTTCTAGATTATTGCAGCACGAGCACTTAAAGTCAGCACGCCTCCCTGCTTTAAGCGCACACAATACTGATTGTTGATCACCACCTCAGACAGGAAGTGAGGTGTCCAGACATGGTGACCCCCAACCCCACTGTGTGGTTCATTCTGTGCTTGTGGAGAGGGATAGGAAGCTGGGCAGAGGCTCTATGATTAAAGAAAGGTGTTACTTCTCTTTTAAAAGAGAAAATGATAATGTAATACAAGTTTCATCATACTTAATAAAAACATTTCTAAATATAATGAATTACAAATGATGGCCTGTTTTTAAATAATCTAGTTACTAGTTACTTTCCAGCTCTCAGCATCTGACTTCATGTAGGCAGCGCCGGGCTAGGCCGGCTGGGCACCCTAGGAAAACCCGTCCGGCAACGTCTCTCCCGCGGCGTTACGCGTGCATATACATGCAAATAAGCGCATGTGTGTCGCCCCCCCCCCTTGAAAGATATATTGGATCCGTCAATCAAAAACAGACACCCGATGCCTGCATCAAGACAGAATGAAGAGGAACAGATGCTGAAAGATGGCTAGTGGAAAGATTATTTCAAAACAATACAGAAGTTTTAATTGATTCTATTTAAAAAGTTACTGATTTCTGTATCAAAACTTGATGGCTTAGTGGTTGAACTGAAGTAACATTAATGGCTCAGTGGTGAGATCGAAGGAGAAATATTTAAATCATTTGTACTCCTTTTTTCATTGTTTATGGGCTGCCCTGCAAGCTGATAAAATGACCACCCAATAATGCATTACAACCAGATGTTTGTCATTCTGTGGGCAAAGCAGTGCCCATTGAAACATAGTTATTTTGCCAGTTAAGTAGCTTGATACAGTTATACATGTCTTGCCTACAAATGTCCCATCATTCCAAGGGAGGGTGAGGAGCCTGCTGGAGTCCCTTCAGGAAGCAGAAGTGGCAAGAAATATTTTAAGGACTGAATTATGCAGTGTCTCATAGGTTGGTAGGGGTAGCAGCCCTGGCTTTGTGAGAGGTGGTGGATTGAGGGCAAATGATGGCTTCATATTGGCATCAGTGAAATGACAGTGACCCCAAGCAACCCACATTCCTTCACAAACATTTGTCCCTTCCAGATATAAAACAAAAAAATCACTTATATACCCTTGCTGGAGCCTTTAGGTGCCACCAAAATAATGATTACCGTACAGGAATAGATTGTATAGAAGCAATGCACACACATGGAATTGTGAAAAACCTGTCCTCCTGCAAAATCAGCATTGGAATACTCTACAAAACAGTGTTTTGGTTCCTCTTCAACTTTTCTTTAATTTCTCTGATTTGTACCCAATTCCCTGCAAGAGCTTAGGGGAAGTCAGGTCCATTCTGCTAGTAGTAAACCAGTTCAGTCTCCAGGACCTGGAAGCTGGAAGATATTGAACAGTACGCAGTGGGTGCAGCAATGATGGCCAGTGTTACAATTCATCCTTTTTCTTGCCAAGTTTAACCTGGTCTCCCTTACGTTGTGTTTTTATAAAACCAACAAATCCCGATTCCTGATGAGACAACATAAACACAAGAAAATATAACTCCCACTGCTGTAATGTACCCCATACAGTAAATTATATAGCAAACAGTGTTCCCCCCTACTGTAATAATATAAGGAAGTTATAAGTTATACAGAGTATCACTCATGTATTATAATGGATAATGTACTCCCTTCTATAAATTATAAGATATTACAAGTCACTGAGGAGTTATGTGACCATATAAAGAAACAAAGCTGAAAGGTACATTAAGGAATCTCTATTACTCATACGTTCTGTATCAAATAGTAACCAAACCTCAGTGGTGCCAGAAATTTTTGACACTACCACCCCAATGATCAGCACAGACTTACTGTTCGTTCCCCATTGTATTTCTCTGAGAACTTTCCATAGTTGTAATAAATGAAGGTAGGGAATCCTTCCACCCCTTCCTGCTTACACACACCCTGGTTCTTCTCTTTTGTGCAGTCTACAGCACCATATGCAATCTGCAAAATTAAATAAAACCTTATGAATGGCAACAGGCTACACTGCCCGAGTCACAGAGATGCTGGACATAGCCAATACTTGATATTCAGGGGATAGTTTGTATCATTCTCTAATGAGGGAGGAAATTAATTTTTTTGCTGATAAAATAAAAAAGTATTAAATTAAATACTTAAATTAAAAAGTAACTACTGAGAAAATGAAAATTTTATATAAGCTTCATCACTACCATCACTAACATAATCTAAATGGCAAAGAAAAACTACTTTAAAGCATAGATTCCGATAAAGAGATGTGGAGAGCCGCACCATGGATCTTACACAGTTCATGTCGACGTATTGAAAAGACATGCAAAATATAACTATTTTTGATAAAGCATTGAATATAGTAAACTTTATGCAGGATACACTAGATATTTTTTTACCTTAAAATTTATTGTTACTGTTCCTTTAAACCGTAAAGTGTTTTAAATTGATTATATTCAGAAAGTGTCTTATTTCAGTGAGATGAAGCTTATATAAGATTTTCACAATAGATCACTTTTGAAGGAACAGTAACACCAAAAAGTGAAAGTGTTTTAAAAGTAATGAAAATATCATGTAGCGTTGCCCTGCACTGGTAAAAATGGTCTGTTTGTTTCAGAAACACTACTATAGTTCATATAAACAAGCGTCTATGTAGCAATGGTGGAAATTGAAAAAAGGCTATATGGCACAGGTTAAATGATGGATAACAGATAACATTATGTTCTACAGAGCTTATCTGCTATCTGCTGTGTAACCTGAGCCTTTTGTCCTTTGAATAGCTGCCCCCGTGGCTACACAGCAGCTTATTTATATAAACAATAGTAGTGTTTCTGAAGCAAACACAGCAGGTTTATTAGTGAAGGGCAACACTGCATTATATTTGTATTAATTTAAAACAATTTTAATTTACTATTCTCAGACTAAACCATTTTGAGGTTGGTTTCAAGGTGGCTTTGTCTGTAAATTCCAATTCCCGATAAAGGCAACTGTACAGAAATCAATAGAAATTGCTTGTGGCTAAACAGAGCAAAGTGAAATAAATCTCATGGGGCTACGGTTACCACCTTTTCTGGAAAATAATACTGACCTTCCTATATATTTATCTTTTTTCACTATTACTAACATTGGGGTCAACCATCATTTTTACCAGCCAGGTAGCAACCCTACACATATTTGGAGCAGAAAAATAAACAAAGAAAATAATTAATGTCCCAGGGTGAGCAGACACTTAGGCCAAGTATTAAACTACAATGGGCTGGTACCAGATTACATAGCCATTTGTGTATATAGTGGGGATGGAGGTGGGATTAAATGAAGTGACACGATTTCTTGCCCCTAAATTAGGAGATCCCCAGTCTACAAAAACTGCACTTCTGCTTGGAACCTACTTTGAGTAAGAATCTCACTCTGGCACAAACCTGTGCGTATTTACCTTGTCTTTGGTAACAAATTTTTCAGACTGCACTGAAAATAAAGTTGCTTTTTCATTCAATAAAATCTATGTGACTTTGTGGCAAAAAAAGTAGAAAGCTGTAGAAATCGTCCAAGTTAAGAAGGTCAAGTTAGGAAGCCCGGAAGCCCTGTTTGTAGTGAGGCTTGTAAAACACCAACGTCATATACAGAGGTGGCCAGCAGAGGGAGCTAATTATCCACAAAAGTACCTCAGTTCATTAAAGGAACGGAAACACCAAAAAAATGTAAGTTTTTTAAAAGAATGACAAAATAATGTAGTGGTGCCTTGCATTGGTAAAACTGGTGTGTTTGCTTCAGAAACACTACTATAGTTCATATAAAAAAGCTGCTGTGTAGCCATTGAGGCAGCCATTCACAGGATACACCGTAAATAACATATATGCTCTAAACCAGGGGTTCCCAACCTTTTTTGCTCAGGAGCCACATTTAAATTTAAAAAAGAGTTGGAGAGCAACACAAGCATGAAAAAGTCCATGTGGATGTCAAATAAGAGCTCTGATTGGCTTTTTGGTAACCCCTATATGGACTGGCAGCCTACAGGAGAGAATGTTTGGCAGGACATCTGTTTTTTATGCAACCAAAACTTGCCTCTAAGCCAGTAATTTCAAAAATAAGCTCCTGCTTTGAGGCCACTGAGAGCAACATCCAAGGGGTTGGAGAGCAACATGTTGCTTGCGAGCTACTGGTTGGGGATCACTGCTCTAAACTAAAGAATTCCATTGTATATTACAGAGCTTATCTGTAATATGCTGTGCATCCTGTGCCTTTTCTTCTTTTTCAGCCTTGGATGGCTACCTCCATGGATTCACAGAAGCTTGCTTATATCAACTAAAGTAGAGGTTCAGAAGCAAAAAAAAAACAAAAAAAAAACAGTTGTATCATTGCAACTCAACTAGACATTTTTTGGTGTTACTGTTCCTTTAATATCAACCCTAAGGTTGTCTTATTGGCCAAATAATGTGGGTGTTGGATTCAGCCAATAGGCAGAAGGAACTGCAGTTTAGGCATCAACAACATCACTTACCTTTCTATCAGCCTTAAAGGTGTCCGCAGCTGTTGTGAAGTCTGGGATCGAGCTCTTACAGTGGGGGCACCCTGTGAAGAAAATTAAAGGAATGTTAGTAACTTGAACCAACTACAGAAGAAACACCTGTTCTATCATGCATAATCAATCAATGCAAGTGGGTTCTAGAATTATGGTTGGGAGTTGAGAATGTGGATCTCCAGCTACTTATAATTCTTTTAACAAGACATCATACACTTTGTTCTACATATTGGAAAGGTGATCTTGGGGAAGACTTAGAAAATCTTTACCCAACTAAGAAGCTGTACCATTTTATGGAACCTGCTGCATTGTGGGTGGGAATTTCTGTCTGCTATGTCTAGAGTACTGGGTGTCCGTTTATTTTAGAAAAAAAGGAGGTTAGGGTTAGAAGGGGAGATTAAAGGGAGCATGTGGAAGAGTAAGGCCAAACAGTTGGGGGGGGGGGAGAATAAGGCCAAACAGTTGGGGAGCATATAAAAGGAAAGGAGATGGCAGACAGGCTGAGTATGGCACGTATGGCCTGTTCCAAAAGCCGAATAAAGAAATCTCTGCTAGGAAGTGACACTTTAAGAGATCACAGTTTGTATAGTGGAAGATGTAACAAGCTGTAGGTACACTGACAGTGTGAGACCAAGAGCAGTAACATACCGACTCCATCTATAGCTGCTTAAATTTAGCACTAGTTCCAAATCTGGAATATAATTGGGGTTCTAGAAAAAGAGCATATAACTCTTCCCAGTGTATTTTAAGCAGCAGCACAGCAGCCCCATAGCCAATCATGACATCCTACACCCTTTTTCCCCAAAGGGAACCAGGAACATTCCAGGTAGGCCTGGACTCAAAAGACTCCCATGCATTTCAAGTATGAGGAGGTCCAAAAAACAACCCACCAGCTAACTAAATAGTGACTGTCTGTGGTACCTTAAATCGGCCCTTCTGGCATTTGCCAGGATCTACAGCTCGCCAGCCTTGATACCAGGTTTAAAATCAAAATAATACTAAAAATTACTAACTGGGAAACCTGCCCCTAGTCAATAGAGATCAATGCAATGGCAGAAAGTGGCAGTTTCAAGCCCAGCCAACAACATGACTTACACATATATGAGTGTGTATTGGAGCTTCCCTGCTTCCTGTGGTTAATTCCATTGCAATTCAGTTTAGCTTAGTTTAGGAGTCATCATAAAAAGGCAAAACGTTATTAAATAAAAGCCAACTGCAGCCCAGACATCAATACCACTCGGGGGAAGTGGCAGGGGCCGCAGGATAATCTCAGATGCCTGTTCCAGCTGCCCCTGTACTTGTGATTTCTTTATGCTTTCTGCAGCGGCTGGTTATCTGCTTCCCTTACAGCCTGCGGCAGATGTGCCGCCTTTGAGCTTGATTTTCCATTTGTTCTGCTATCTGTGGCCAAGTGCAGATAACCCCAGCATGAAGTTAAGCATTTAGGTGGTGCCATTTACCCATGCCAAGCAAATTCATGGACCATTGACACTGAGCACATTTAAATGCCCAGGAATTTTATACTGAGGATCTGGGACCCAAAATGGCAATTTGCTTATAAAAAATAGAAACTCAAAAAGCTCATAAATATTTCATTATTAGCCAGTGACCTTCACTTGGATAGGAAAGTGTTAATTGGCCCAACACTGGCAGGGACCGAGTGCATAGAATGGTGCGGCGATTGTAGCAATTAGAGGAGTTGCTCAGGAAGGAAAGCGAGTTTACAAAAGATTTGCAGCTCTGATGTTGGATGTGGCACAGAGAGGGGGGCAAGCACTGGGGTGTTGAATTTGTGTGCAAAGCTGCCAGCAGAAATCATAGGAGCTAGGAAAAAAACAAAGAGAATCGGAAAAGACAGGATCTTGGCCTTAAAATTATGAAGAGAATAAGGGGACGCACACAGAGAAGCATGTGGCTGGCTCCTTTACAATAGAATATTCGGTTTCTCTGTGTCAGCAAATAACAGCTCCAAAACCACAACAGCAATGATACCCTATGATAGCCGGAACACCTGCCCATACAGCATGCATCACTGGCCCCTGAAACGTTTGATTTTTTTGTAATCTGCAAAATAAAAATTTGGAGGTACTTTCGGGTACACTGTATTAGGTTGTCAGAGTGTGACTTTTTTCTATTTTTGCCTTGTACTACGCACACAACAGGTCACAATACTTTGGGAAAGTTTGCACCGACGGGAAAGCTACAGAAAGTGCTTCATCAATAACCATGTTTCATACCTATCCACTTTTGTTTGCATACATACAGTCAGACGGATCTCCAGAGCAGAAGCATGGGAGAGGTGGTATGCAACAGCACCGTTTCTCTGTAATTAGGAACAGCCAGAGCCACAGACAATAGGATTAAATGGATTTGTTCCTACTTTTATATATCTGCATGTTATATCGGTCCTTTATTTATACACAACAGTAAATCACAAGGAAGCATGAAGTTGCTTTATAAACTAATTCTGAGCTCCACTGTGACAGGGACTGATGGGAATGTGATGGGGACATTAGACTGAAAGCTCACTGGGGCAGGGTCTGATGGGAATGTGACAGGGACCTTAAATTGTGTGCTCCACTGGAGCAGGGCTAATGGGAATGATGGATAATCTATAGACACTAGAATATGATGGTGCTATATAAATATAGGATAATAAGCTAAAGCTTATCCTTTGATGGCTTGAAAAATGGTGTTAAATCATGTGAATTATGGACTAATCAGGCAGGCATCATGCCATCTCTAAAGGCCTCAGCAGGACACTGGGCAATTTAGTGCCTAAAGTGCTGAGGGGTCTTAGTGCCAATAGGACTGCCTGGCTCTAAAAAACATTTGATTAATGTGACTTGAAAGGATCAGGAGAAATTACTAATGTACAATACAAAATAAGTGAGGAATATTTAAGCACTTTCTAAATAGATATTGTCGCGAGTAGGCAATGTTAGGGCATGGAAGCATCTGAGGCCAATCAAAACTTTAGAATGTGACTTGAGAGGGCATTCTGAGCAAGTGGGCACGAAAATGAATGCTCCTGAGTACTAGCTGAAGCTTAAAGCTCCTGAGAACTGAGTGAAAGACAGAGTTACTAAGAACCAGGTTAAGAAGAGTCCAGAGGACTTAGAAAAGAAGAACATTTCTGAGGATCAGGTACGGATAGGGTTGCCACCCAGCCGGTATTTTACCGGCCTAGCCGGTAAAACACCAGCCAAGGCCGGGGCCGGTATTACAAATTTACCGGCAATGTAGCTGCCGGTAAATTTGAAATAGCCCTTAAAAATGGCCCTTGCCTTGCCTAAATCTAATAAAAACTTACCTTTCTCGCGTCTTCAGCCGATCCTTCGCGTGGCTCCGCCCCCTTTGACATCACGTCACGCCCCTTTTAACATCACGTCACGCCCCCTTTTGGCCCCACCCCCCGCCGGCCGGTATAAAAATTTTAAAAAGGTGGCAACCCTAGGTACGGAGAGCCTCCCTGAAGGTTAAGCAGAGAAAGACATCCAGGCAGGGGGTACTCACAAGGAGCATAGAACATGACCAGTGAATGTTTCTTCTTCTTCAGGGCTTCACGGAACTCTTCCCCCACAAGGTGGAGAACGCTGGAAGGTTTTTCATCCCAGGAAGGCTCTGGTGGGGGTGGTGCCTCTGGGCTGTGGAGAGATTAAAATGTTTAATGAAGTAATGGAATTCTTAATTAATCAGATGAAAATTGAACGTAGGACTGGCCAGATATGGGATGATTTTGACGTAGTTGGCCAGCTTAAATATATTGCA
>CM044448.1:45378596-45410656 GCA_024363595.1 Xenopus borealis
CTCTAATCCTATTGTACTCTGCAAACCCTTGTTTGTTATTCACCATTTATTCCCGGTTTGTTATAACTAAGGTAAAGCACTGCGTAAATAAATGATGATGATGAGGAGGAGGAGCGGGCCAGCCGTGGGTCTATAAATACAAGTGACTTGCCAGGGTCTGGTAGAGATTTGTATCATCAGATAATCAGTCTTTCCCTTTATCACAATCTCCTCCTGCCCACCTCATCTGCCACCTTAAAGTTCCTGTGTTTCTGCAACAAGCAGTCTGTAATCCTAGGTACACACTTGAGCTGCCCTGCCCACATTTCACATGTATACTTTTATTATATACTAATTAATGAAAATGCTTTGCGGCCTCATGTATTAGTTAATGAGTAACTGAATGTAAGCTTTTTTAATCAGAGTACTATTGTTTCTAGAGATTTGTACTCTTTATATTGCCCTGTCAGTGCTACAAAATATGCACACAATTCAGCAATAATTTGTATGATGGAAAATGTAATAATAATGAAAACAATGTGTTACCCCATATTAGCAGCCTCTTCGGGAACTGTGCCATATAGTACACAAAGCTGTCACTAGGTGTCACTACTGCCTCACAGGTAAGGCTTTCACCTAGCCAATTGGCTAAAGGGCTTGTGGCGCTCAGAATATGGTTCCTATTCATGGCAAAGCCATCCGTCCAGTCACAGCCTGTATTATGGGAAGTGTTGGAAACTCCTGTGTCAGGGACTGGCAGGGAAATATTTTAAAAAAGGATAATGTTCTCTTAGTAAAGATGCACTAACAGCAGTACTTTTGCACAAAATATTTTAAATGTTTTAATAAAATTCAGTAGTTCTGAAAACATCTGTTTTCCTTTCATTTACAGCCCTAGCGATTGGTTGGCACAAGGTATTTGGGGTGGGCAAGAGACAAAACTATAAGCAATTATAGTTTTCATTTAACACTTGTTTCTCCTGCCAGTAAAGCAATAATAAAAAGTGATTTACCCCAGGGCCAATCCAAAGACTGGGAGGAAAGAGAAAGAAATGCATTGATTTGCTGAAGTACTAAAAGTATTGATACATTTATTCGCAATACAGTGAGCTGGGTGCCGGCAACATGTGCCCGCGTAACTGAACTTGAAGGGGGGGTTTAAATGCTAAAGGAAATTGGCTGTTACTACACATGACAAGGTCAAGGGTCAGAAATTGGGGGCTGCAATTAAAATGTATGAAAGCCCAGGAGAGACAAACAGCTGAGACCAGACACTGCTCTGAAATCATAGTATATACAAAATAGACCCTAACCTTATGGTTCCTAAGGCTTACAGACTGAGGGGGCAAAGATTTAATGTGCTCCATCTTCCTCCCATTGCCGCTACCTTTTTTTCTGTACTGTCTATATCTTTATATATTACCTCCATCTTGCTCGACTGTCTTCTGCTTGCTGTCTACATCTTGCTCTACCACCTCAGTTTTAGTCTACTGATTCATTCTTGTTCTCTGCATATTACAGGTATGCATACCTCCCAACATTTTGGAAGTAAAAAGAGGGACAAAAATTTATTTTGCCCACAGCACGGCAAAATTTTTGTGTCCACGCCCATTTTTGTGGCCACACCCCCTAATTATCATGTTTATTTTACTAAATTTGACAGGTTATGAAAGTTTGAAAATATTTCTCCTTATCTAAAATGTTACAATTACTTATTTTCTTATCTCAAAAGTGTTAAAAAACATCTTATTTGCACCTGTTAGCTGTTCTGGGCTCTCTGCCAAAAGCCAATTAAGTTAAAATCTTTGTTTCTTTTTCTGGCTGTTCAGTGCAGAGAAAAGAGGGACTTTCCAGTACAAATGAGGGACAGCGGGTTGAGCTCTCAAAAGAGGGACTGTCCCTCCAAAAAAGGGACAGTTGGGAGGTATGGGTATGGGACCTATTATACAGAATGCTCGGAACCTGGGATTTGCCAGATAATGGATCTTTCCGTAATTTGGATCTTCATACCTTAAGTCTGCTAGAAAATTATGTAAACAAAATATAAACCCAATAGGCTGGTTTTGCTTCCAATAAGGATTAAGTATATCTTAGTTTGGATCAAGTACAAGCTACTGTATTATTATTACAGAGAAAAGGGAAATCGTTTTTTAAAATTTGCATAATTTCATTATAATGGAGTCAATGGGACACGGTCATTCCATAATTCAGAGCTTTCTGCATAACGGTTTCCGGATACGGGATCCCATACCTGTACTCTGTTTTCTCTCTGACGTGCTCCCTCTATTTTCTCTATCTTATCCTGCTATGCCTAACTAGGGTTGCCACCTTTTCTTGAAAAAAATACTGACCTTCCTATATATTTATCTTTTTTCCTATTAATAACATTGGGATCAGCCGTCAAAAATACCGGCCAGGCCGGTAAAAAACCTAGATATACAGTGAAGGAATGTTCTTAGCAAGCTAGACTTGCATACTGTACTGTCTAAGGGAAACTATAATGCCCCCTCTTACCCATATCAATAAATATGTGTATACAGAATACAGAGGGATGTTCAGCGAACGGGAAATAAAATAAACATGAATTTCCAGCAGGGAATCATTTCATATTAATTGAGCCAAAATTAATTTCTATTCCCTGAGGTTTTTTTTCTCTTATAATTTTTGGATGTTTATGAGCAATTTATTAGACTCATTGCAGTATTAATATTATTTGAGGTAGAGCTTCTGACAGACAGAAAATATTAGGTGCTGATATTCTCAGGGGTTCTAGTGGAGACTCAGAATGAATTTGACTCTGGACTAAATGGTAGAGTGGGCACAAATAGGGTTGCCGCGGCTGCCGCCTGACTGGTATTTTTGATGGCTTATCCCAATGTTATTAATAGGAAAAAAGCTGAATATATAGGAAGGCCGATATTTTTTTTTTGAGCCAATTCTGCATTTCAATTGTCCCTTCCCTCCACTAGTAGGTGAGTAAATTAATTCCCTGAGCCATTAGACTGCTTGGAGTCTGTTAAAAAGTGATTTACAGGTAATTGCACTAAATAAGGAAATTGATATAATATTGAAACAGTGAATTAATTGCGCTGTCCCACCAGACCCTTCATTCATTGGTTGAGATCAGCGAGAGAGAGTGGGGGAGTAAAGGACACAGAGGGGAGAGAGAAAGGGAGAGATAGAAAGAGAGAGAGGGAGACAAGTTAGAGGAAACAAGAAAAAGGGAGAGAGACAGAGAAAAGGTGACCATAAACAAGCCATTAAGATGCTAACTTGTTCCAGAAGGACAGAGTCAGCCAGTGGTGGAACTAACAGGGGTGTCTCTCAGTGGGACCCACACCCCCTTCAAGGCCCACCGAATACTTGAGCCAACTGGAATACGGCACCAAATTTTAATTCAAGGGAGGGCCCTGCTGCCCTGCGTGCACTAGTCACGTTACTTGAGTCAACAGCTTTTATTGGTCCTTGTTTGGTGCCAGCTGACAGATCTATCTGATAACTTCAGTCAGATATCCATCTTGCACAGGGTTGGACTGGGCCACCAGCCCAGACCTGCCCCTTGCCCGAATTTGCTTTTCCCTGGTCGCTGAAAGAAGAAAGGTACATACATGTGTGTCAGGGGGGTGGCAGGCCTGCTGGAGGCAGGTTGCAGCAGGGGCCCAGAAGGGGCTTTGCAACGAGGGAGGGCCTGAGACAGACCTGTCAGATTAGCTTGATATAGCCCACCTCAATGTGAACACATTGGGGGGAAAATTCTCGGATGACAATCTCGCTTAGGTCCAGAAATATGGGTAGGCAGAAGAGGCATGTACCTAGGATGCAAAGTTGGAGATTGCCAGGAAGCAGTGTGTTAGGGGCCTGGCCAGGCATGGTGAGCGCAAGGAACGCATGTTGAAGCTGGCGTGCATGTTGACGCGGCACGCACATATGCAATAAACATGCACAGTCGGGGAGAGTGGGGACCGGACTAGGGGTAGGCAACAGTGCAGGTACCTGCCTTGCGCCGCCTCAGCTTTGCGCCCTAGACACGTGCCTACTCTGCCTACCCCTTGGTCTGGCCCTGCTAGGGCCGATGCCGCCCCTTCTCCTGCTCTGAGATTTAAACATTTCGTTTTGGAGTGGATCCGTCTTAAAAAAATGGTAATTTGGCTCTTACAGTTACCAGAGGTGGCTTTTTGCCTCACCTTGCCTAATGGCTTGAGTGGCCCTGGCGCCAGATAGGTTCCTCTTCTGCTGCTTTCTCCTAGTTTGGGCCCCTGTGTTGCCCACCTCTGGCAATGCTTCATATATCCTTTGCGATGGTCAGTGTGAATGCACTCATCTGCACATGTGCAAACGAACATGTGCTCATTCATGCATGCGTCCTACAGGGGAGAAGACCGGGTTGCATAGGGGGCCTGGCTGGCTTGGCCCGCCACTGTCCTCGCCAAATGAGCAGATCTTTAGGTGTTTGGGAAACTTTAAGAAGAGAGCTAGCTGGTCAAATGTCAAGTATTTTTATACGAGGCACACTTACACAATAGCAGCCCAATGCCCTACCACCATGAAGCCCTGCTGAACAATAAAACATCAACTCCTCATCTGCACCTTGCCCACCCAAGACTCCAACCAACTGACCAGCGACCGCTAGAATGACCAAGCGGGCCGGCCTGATAGACACTTGCCCCCGAAAAAGATGTGCAAAAATAACACAAATGTGACACGATCGCATGAGCGAAAAGCCTCTGCACACTCCAGCCAGAGCAGCAAGCAGGGACCAGACTAGGTGGTAGGAGGCATAGAAGGTGCGCGCCTGACGCCCCCTCAGCTTTGCACCCTAGGCATGTGCCTACTCTACCTACCCCTTGGCCCAGCCCTGACACAAGTAAAACTGACACAAGTAAAACAAAAAATAAACAAATTTGAAGAGCAATATGTCAGGGATTGGAGGAATGAGATATCAAACTCCCATTTACTAACTATTTTCCAGTGACTGGGGAGGGAAAACAGACAGGCTTCATACCTGGAAAGGTGACAGAACCCCAAAGAGAGACAGTTCCTGAGCCTGTACAGACTAAGTGCCCACAACCTGAAAATCAGTCTGGAAGTGCACCATCTGACCTACAGGCCCAGGCAGAGCAGGTTGTGCCAGCAATGTGAACAGACAGCAGTGCAGGATGAGACCCAAACAGTCAACATTGATGAACACCCACTCCCAGGGACTCTCCCATCCAGGTCTGGACTGGGAGACAAAATAGGCCCTGGCATTTCAAGTACACAGAGCCCAAACAGCCACCCACCAGCCCACTAAATAACAATTGTCTATGGCAACTTACAGCAGCCTCTATGGAATTTGCCAGAACTCACACATTTGCCTGCTCCCATCACATCCCAGACAGTGGAATAACTAGATTTTACTGGCCCGCAAAATGTCCAGTGATTGACCTGTTTTACCAATATTTATTGTAATTGTATATGAATTAGGGCCTCATGGGGCCCCTATAGCTCCTGGGCCCCCCTGCAGCGGAAGGGTCTGCTTCCTCTGTAGTTACGCCCCTGATCCCAGACTTTATTTCCATAGAAGAAGAGAAGAAATGCAGCAACATTGAAAATGGCTGCACAGACAGGTCATTCCCTTGTACCTATGTAGCACACCCTTGAGTGCACTTTAGCTGCTAATTTGTGGAATGTGTATGACCAGGCGCACTGCTTGACTTGTGCCCCAGGATTCCCAGTGTACCTGTGCAACTCCCTGCAACTCCCAGTACCTGGTGTTGTTCAGAAGATTCAGTCAGACACGGTTCTTTGCAGTAAACTCCAACTGATTTATTGAACTGAACAGTGTAGTAGGACACTTTGATAACCCCTCCAGGGGGATAACGTGTGTTCTGAGATAGACACTATGCAATTCATATTCATGGTAGGGGGTAAAAGCAGCCCTGACTGATCCTGACACATTCAGATCTCCAGATTAACACTGCTGCCTAATTGCACTGAGCAGATTTCTAGTACCCAGAGCCCAAATAGGGTTGCCACCTTTTCTTGAAAAAAATACCGGCCTTGCCCAGGGACGCTCCGCCAATGAGGCAAGTTGAGGCTCCCTCTGGTTACCAGGGGCGGCAAAAAAGCTGTAACTGGTAACTAAGAGCCGAATTTCCGGTTTTCAAAACCCCTTACCCCTCTTCGGCTGAAGAAGTGAGCGCCGTGGGGAAGGGGGGGGGCAGCATATGGAAGACCGCCTCAGGCGGCAATATCGGCAGGATCGCCCCTGGCCTTCCCATATATTTTTCCTATTAATAACATTGGGATCAACCAGCAAAAAAAGTCACTACAATGTTAGAACCTAAACAAGCCAATGAGTTAGTCTAAAGTCCTGCCTTCCCCGTTTGAACATTGGGAGGAGAGCAGCATAGAAGCCAAAGATTACTAAGGAAAATGGGCCAAAAATAGCAGGGGAGGTAGAATCCTTTTTTAAGCTGCACTTAAATCTGATTCTGACTTCCTGTCTCAGAGCTCTGATTTAGCACTGTTCATCAGCAGCAAATAGAATTTCTAGTTAACATCCAAGAGCAGTGAGATCATGAATATGTAAAACATGGTAAAAAATAACATTTAAAATAATTTTTCTTCCCCGTGATGGAAGTGCTGCTGGAGGTTTTATTTTCGTTTGCTAAGGAGGAGAGTACAAATTACTTGGCAGTTGTGTTATTTACATATTGGAGATCGTGATCTGACTCTGGTTCATAAAAAACCCACATTTTATTTGTTTTATGGCTAGGTAATGAATTCAATCGCCCCTAGTACTCACCCAGAGATAAAGCTCTGATTCTCTGTACTTCCTCTTTGTGGGCTGCTGTCTTACCCACTGTTACCCCCTGAGTAACTGAATCTAATCTCCCCCAGATACTTACCCAGGTACAGAGCTTTTGCCACTCTAATTACTATGCTGTCTGTTGTAGGGTACCTTTTTATAGGAAGGGTAGAAAGCAGGGTCAGATTGGGCCGGCGGAGTCCTGGGAAATAACACGGGGGGCCCCTGACTCTTGTGGGCCCCGCTGGCCCAGGTCCGCACCCACATCTCCTTCTTGAGGCTGCTACCCCACTGCAGAGTGTGTGCGCATTCACACTGACGCGGTTCACACACCGGAGCGCCAGGGAGGGCTGGAGGGGGCCCTGGGGCAGTAGCCCCAGTGGGCCCCAGGCCCCTAAATCCGACCCTGGTAGAAAGTCTCCCTTTTTCTCTCTCTCTCTATACACTCCAATAAGTACAATATATACAGTATATATATGTTTATGTATGACACTTAGCGTTGCCACCTGGCAGGTTTTTTACCGGCTTGGCTGGTATTTTCGATGGCTGATCCCAATGTTATCAATAGGGAAAAAAGCTAAATATATAGGAAGGCCGGTAAAGGTGGCAATCCTAGTGACACTGGAGGTGTTTGCCTCTGTACAAATAAGGGATGCACCAAATCCAGGATTCGGTTTGGGATTCGGCCTTTTTAAGCAGGATTTGGATTCGGCCGAATCCTTCTGCCTGGGCAAACCCGAATCGAATTTACATATGCAAATTAGGGACAGGGAGGGAAATCACGTGACTTTTTGGCACAAAACAAGGAAGTATAAAATGTTTTCCCCTTCCCACCCATAATTTGGGTGGATTCAGTGCATCCCTAGTACAAATCGAGTAGAGATATAAATTGTCTCTGCTTTCTCATGCATGTACAGCTACACACTGGCCAACAAGGTGTGAACTACAATCCCCAGAATCCTCTGACATCTGGAAACACAGTAGCCTGGCAACACTAGCTAATGGGAATAAACTGAATATAAATTCCTTCTTCGGGCTCTTACACAAAAGAGGTTCTTGCATAGGGTTGCCACCTGGCCGGTATTTTACCGGCCTGGCCGGTATTTTTGATGGTAGATCCCAATGTTATTAATAGGAAAAAAATATAAATATATAGGAAGGCCGGTATTTTTTTCAAGAAAAGGTGGCAACCCTATTCTTGCACCATTTCGCTGTGGTCAGTTTAAATGCGTTTGACCGCAGGAGTGTGCAGCAAGAAAAGCATTCTATTATTTTCAACAAACTCGTACTCAAACAGGCGCTGGTAATTCGCAGCAAAAAATGCTTGTGTGAAGGAGCACTTACAAATGGACACGAGAAATCAAAGGAGGAACTGGTTATGTATAATAGCAAAGCAACGAGCATGTGGGAGCAATTAGAATCCATCCCAATTAGTGCTGCCATTAAATATCTAATTCTGATTAGTCAGGGTCAGTCAGATAAATCCTTTCAATACAGCACAGAAGGGAAAGAATTTGGCAGTATCTCACATAATTTCTATCCACAGGTAAAACTTCAGTAGAGTCATCTCCATAGGCTCTTTATCTGCAATGCCAGGTAGTGGCAGACAGCAGATTTAGACTAAGATTTATTTTAAAGCCTTGATATTTCAAGTACATAGAAGCATAAACAACCCCCGCACAGAGCACAATAATTAGAGACTGTCTATAGCATCTTACAGCAGCCCTCTGGTATTTGCCAGAAGCCACATATTGTCAGGCCTAGTACAAAACTGTTATTGTGGGCCACATTTTTATAAAGTCTCATATTAGTATTTCCAGTAATCCTAAAAGTCCTGAATCACTACTTGGTTCCCCACCAATGATTTATTCATTACTCTGACTCTTGAACCCCATAACCTGACTATCCTTACAGTAAAGAAACCCTTTTTGTGCTGAGGGTGAAATCTTCTTTCCTCTTCACCATTGAACCACTCAGTCCCTCAATCTTGGGAGAGATCCCATGACATAACTGCCCTTATATTGAAGAACCCCATCCTATACTGATGGTGATATTGCCTTTCCTGCCTTATCACTCATTCCCCTCTCTTGGTAGGGAATTCCATTAGTCACCAAAACTATAAACCTTCACTGTGGGCAACTTATCTCCCTGAAAAGCCTTTCCACTACACATGTGGAGATTCAGGGAGTCACCAGGCTTCTTCTTCGGTTGATTAATCTCCCCTTTGGCAAGAATGTAAATAGCTGGCGGGATGGCACTCAGAAAGCTTCGTTTTCTGAAGTCACCCGAAGTTTCTTCGTGCGGTAACTTTGTAAAACTAAAGAGATCTGAGTGCCATCTAGCTGGCAATTAATTCAGTTCATGTGAGCTCCAAAAGCGAAAAGTAGCTCTCTGCAGCAGTGTTGGACTGGGATGCCAGGGGCCCACCAGAAAACCTTAGACCAGGGGACCAACTTTCCAAACTATTATTCCTTCTCTCCTCACTTAAGCTCTTTATTCTACTATTCTTTTAGATCTACTTACTATACTCTATTCTTCCATTATTAAGCCTCTTTTTCCACATAAAGAAATAGGGAATGAACATGAAATAGGCCAAATTGTTAGAAGCAAGAGGGTCCTCTGACACCTGGGCCCTCCGGGAGTTTATCTGGTATCCCTGTGGGCCAGTCCAACACTGGTTTGCAGCCCCAGGTGCACACTGTACCCTCTGCCAGGACAATTAATACAGTACAACAAAAGCAGCTGCACTCCAGTTATTGTGGCAATGTTTCGGGCCCTTATGACCCTTTCTCTAGCTGGCGATTCTCATTACAGCTGGTGGGAAGGCAGTGGCGTAACTACTCGCTAGTAGGCCCTGGTGCAGGATTGGCACCCGGGCCCACCTATTGGACTCTTCCCCCTATGAATTGCACATTGGAGTTCTCCTAGCCTCTCTGGTGGGCCCCAAGAAAGAGTGGGCCCTGGTGCAATTGCACCCCCTGCTCCCCTGGTAGTTACGCCACTGTGGGAAGGCATTTCAGGGATATTAGTTTCCCAAAGAAGAGGTTACTTGTCGCTGGGCAACTAATCTCCCTGAAATTTTAGCATGTCACCACCTCTAGGGCAGGGGCACATTCGGGGAGATTTAGGCGCCTGGCGACTAATCGCCACTTCTTTGAGACGACAATCTCCCTGAATGGCCTTCCCCCTGCTAAAATGAAAAATCACCTGCGGCAATGCACTTTACGGAGCTTCGATTTCTGAAGTGTCTCATGAGGAAACTTTGGGCGACTTCAGAAGTCGAATCGCTGTGAATGCCATTGTGCTGCCGTTTTCTCATTATAGCAGGCGGAAGGCAGTTCAGGGAGATTATTGCCCAGAAGAAGAGACGACTAAATCTCCCAGAATCTGCCTGTGTCCCTGCCCGCTGAAAAGGGGATAATCTCCCCGAAGACCCACGTGTGCCAAGTTGCCAACTCCCTTACAACCCTTCCTATGCTGATGGTGGAATCTCCTACAGAGCAGTGTGCCCATATAGTGCCATCCTTCAGAACAACGTGCTATTGTGCTCACTAAATAGCGAGAGCCTCAGAGCAATGTGAAGTACTTTACATATAGCGCCAGAGCAGAGTGCCCTTTAAACCGTAGGAGATTTAGCGTAAAGTGTCCCTTTAAATAGCGCCAGTCGGAGAGCAGTGTGCTTTAAATCGTGCCAGTCTGCAGAGCCATGCACCCCCTCACAAGGAGCATTTGGCAGATCTGGTTCTTTGCTGAAGCCCAGCACAATGCCCATATGCCAGCAGGAGCAGCAGCAGCAGGGAGGAGCGCAGGAGAGTCCGGTGCAGGAGGCTGGTACATGTCACTGACATCAGCTCCTCCCCCTGCAGCTCCGCTCTGTGTTACAGCCGCTGCTCTGTGGCTGCTGAGCTCACGCCGGATCTGCTCTCTCCTCCCGGGACCTCACAAATCAGTTGTGCCCCTGGAACGCTGGGATCTGTACTGCTTGTGCTGCTGCTGCTTCCTACAGCTGCTTATTCTCCGCTCTTCTTTGGACTTGTGGGACCCCTAGACCGTGCAGCTCTCCCATGCCCTGAGCACCCCCATCTCTGGACCCAGTAAGTACCCAGTTTGTTGTTCTGCTTTGATTAGTCCCTGAACGGCTGATGGAGATGTTTTGTGTTACTCGAAGGCTCTTTTGGGGGCCTGGGATTTACATTTGTTAAAGGGACAAATTCTCTTTTTACACTAATTTAATTCCAGTTCTGCCCCTATATGGAGACGCTTCCTTTCCCCGCTAATTACTTTGTGGGTGTCCCCTGTGATACAGCCCTGACACCTCAATGCCCATAATGGCACCTTCTTTTTCACAAGCTCAGGCACCCCCATCAGTCACCCCCCTTGTCCTTGTAATGCCCCATTAGGCATCCTGCCCATCCCAGAGGCACAATGGGGTATTATATCAGGGCTATTAATCCCTTTGTCAATTATTGGAAACTGAATTTTTCAAAAGAACAGTTACCCCAGGTAACATATGCCAATACCTTAAAGGGGACACAGTGGAGTGCCAGCCTTCTGTGTGTGTTCCCTCAGTGAAGTACTTAAAGGCAAGAGGAAGCAGAGGAATATTTCTGTGTTTATTTCTTGCTGGCGAAGGGGTTGCAATTGTACCAAACTCAAGCAAGAGCTCTCAGGGAATTCTGGGAGTTGTAGTACAATAACAGGTGTAGGGCTCAGGTTGTATTAATAATAGTGGAGCATAATGCCTGAATAATCCTCCCAATAATCCCACTACTGCAGTAATCAGGCTATTATTCCTATAAATCTGTAACCTATTTTCAGCTGGAGCATGTGTCACTTTTTAAGGATGGGTGCAATGCCTCCAGGTTTTGACTAGTCTAGGGGAATATGTGTGGCCATCTGGTTCCTTCTCCTCCTGAACCTGGCCCTGAGTGGGCGCAAACAGACCTCTTCAGAGGTTACTCGTTCCTTTGCCTTTGGGGAATGAAAATTAGAGAAAAGAGGCCCCCTAGCCTTGTGGAGAAGGGGTGCCTGAAGACCTTTGCCCCCCCATCTGTGCCTTTTGTGCTGGGGGTCATGGATAAAGGGTCCACCTTCGCCTTTGGCGATAGTGGTTCTGAAGAACCACGTTTTTACCTTGGTGCCTTTGGGCCAGATAAATCCAGAGTTTTATGTGGAGTCTTCGTCATTTTTAAGACTAAGGCCCATTGTACCCTTTGCACTTGTGTCATTGTGCGTGACACTTGCACTGGGTAATTTGTTGGAGTATACTCTAACTAAAAAGCCAAGAGGTTGAACTGGGATAGTTTGCAGGATGATAGGTAGTTTGGTGGTGGTGGTGGGATTCTTACAAGATGAATTTAATGATTTTTTTTCAGATGGTAATTTATTTCTTTGTGGCCGGGGCTTTGCTCATTAACCTTCCTGTCACGTCTCCATAAACATCAAAAAAGGAGAAACGGTTTAGAACTGGGAGACAAAAAAACAAACAGACCCCCTTGCCCAATCCCCCCTTGCGTGACCCCCTTTCCCACCCCCCTGTGTGAATCCCTCACTTTTGTTTGGCAAGAAAGGGAGAATCCAAATTCAATTTTTAAAATAATAAGAACTTTTGCCTTTTGCCTTTCCCAGTTGGAAAATCAATTCCTGTTGCTGCATTTTTATAGAATCAGGGGGTTGATCCCTTGCCTAAAGAGATTACAACCTGTTGTACTTTCTCAAACGGTTGCTGTAGGTGTTTCCTTGGAGCCTGTTCCCTGTGGGTCAGACTGAGGGAGTCAATAAAATGAATTTGCTGTCAAGCCCAATAATCTGGAAAGTGGATCAGTGTTCAGTGGAATCAACTCCTCTCTTCCTGCTTGTTTAGTTTGCTGTGCTTGGTGCACACTGGCAGAGCTGGGGGTTCCAATGGGGCTAAGCTTGGTGTACACTTGCGTAGCTGGGGGTTCCAAAGGGGCTAAGCTTAGTGTACACTGGGAGAGCTGGGGCTCCAAAGGGGCTAAGCTTGGGGTACACTGGGAGAGCTGGGGCTCCAAAGGCGCTAAGCTTGGGGTACACTGGGAGAGCCGGGGCTCCGATGGGGCTAAACTTGGTGTACACTGGGAGAGCTGGGGCTCTGATGGGGCTAAGCTTAGTGTACACTGGCAGAGCCGGGGCTCCGATGAGGCTAAGTTTGGTGCACAATAGCAGGGCTTGGGGGTTTCGGTGCGGCTGCATCTTGTGGAACAGACACAGGTCTGTGGGCAATAATAATGGGGCTGTGTTTTGTGAAGTGGTAGTGCAAGTGGGACTGGCTTGGATTGGGGGTCTCTGGTAGGACTGTGTTTTAGTGAATCGTTATAAGACTGGGGGGGTGCTTTTATTGGTATATGTTTGCTGAGTAGCTGCAGTGTTATGGGCTGTTAGAGGGTTAAACATCGCCTTCTCTGTGTGTGTACTGGCGCAGGTGGGGGGGTTACGAACTGGACTTTATTCAGAGACTGAAAGCAAATAAACTAGAGGCAGCATTGGTTTTAACTAGTTCCCTGCTGGCAATAGACTGGACTGTGCTTGTGAATGGTGGGAAGAGTAGCCGGAAATGTTCAGTTCCCTTTCCCTGATGTTAGGCTGAATCTTTCCTGAATGAGGAAATTAGAATTCCCCTTGAAGTGCCTGGTGCTTATAGCAGTTACATTCAAAGTGGCTGTCAAAGGATGCTGGGAGTTGTAGTTTCAGTTTATTAGCTGGATGTTTAAAGGTGTCACTTTTAGTATGATATAGAGAGATATACTGAGACAATTTGCAACTTTCATCTTTTATTATTTGTGGTTTTTGTGTTATTTAGCTTTTTATGCAACAACTCTTCAGATTGCTGTTTAAAGAACAAGTAAACATTTTTTTTTTCTATCTCTAAATTTGCTCTAAACAGCCCCTCAAATTAATGTACCTTAGTCCCTGCTGCAAGTCTGCTCTGGTTTCTGTGTTATCAGCAGCTTGTTTCACCTTCTTCCTGGTGCAGAGTAAAGCCCAGCCCCTTAGCTTTCTGAGCTGACCTTATATCTTGGACTAGTCCAGGAGATCATTTGCATACTATGACATAGCAGAGAGCAGTGTGTGTAGCAGCTTTTGCTTGGGGAAACTAGCTTACTAATGAAACACTGGCTCCTTCTTCCTCTCTATTGTGGAACAGCAGCAAATGGACAGCTCAGTAAACTAAGGGGCTGGGCTTCACTCTGCACCAGGAAGAAGGTGAAACAAGCTGCTGATAACACAGAAACCAGAGCAGACTTGCAGCAGGGACTAAGGTACATTAATCTGGGGGGCTGTTTAGAGTAAATTTACAGAGAGATAAAGAAAAACATTTACTTTTCCTTTAAGCAGTTTGGTTGCTAGTGCCCTAGCAACCATGCACTGATTTGAATAAGAGACTGGGATATGAGTAGAAGAGGACCTGGATAGAAAGATGAGTAATAAAAAGTAACAATAACAGCAAATTTGTAGCTTTAGAGAGCATTTGTTGTTAGATGGGGTCAATGACCCCCCTTGTGAAAGCTGGAAAATGGCAAATAATAAAATAAAAAACAAGGAAGACCAATTGGAAGGTTGTTTAGAATTGGCCATTCTATAAAATACTAAAAGTGAACCACCCATTTAAAATATTTATTTGCCGGAATCAAACTGATAAAGCATTGGGGGTTCTAGTAAATGGGTGTCACAGCAAATGGCGTTGTACAGTGCATATCATTTATATACTGCACTGTATCTTCTCCCTGTCTGTGCTATGAATGTATTCCAGAATGTACAGCACTGCGTATACAAGTAACACTATATAAAGATATATCTGTCAGGGCCGGGCCAAGGTAGTTTAGCACCCTAGGCAAGGGGTACAATCAGTGCCCCCCAGCTCCATTCTGTATGACCATTTCCCACCTATTCACTTTTTCTTAAATAAAGAAACACATTAATGAATCAAACTGTACGTATGCCAGCCAGCCCCTAATCTGTACCTGTGTCAGCAGCACTCAAAATATTACTCCCAATACGTACTTGTGCTGCCAGTATTGCCCCCCCAAGTCTGTACCTGTGCCACCAGCCATTGCACCCCAAATATGTATCTGTGCCACCAGCCATTGCCCCCCAAATATGTATCTGTGCCACCAGCCATTGCCTCCTAAGCCTGTACTTGTGCCACCAGCTGGCCCCCTAAGTCTGTACCTGTGCCTCAAGTCTGTACCATCAGCCATTGCCCCCCAAGTCTGTACCTGTGCCACCAGCCTTTGCCAGAGCAGCAGCAAAAATATTGCCCCAGATCTGTGCCAGGCAAAGGGCAAGTAAGAGGGAGGTGGGGACTGAAGTAGAGCAGAATGCTGGTGCTGGAGACAGGGGTGAAGTTAAAACTTAAAGAATAAAAAAAAATTATTTCCCTTCTAAAGTGCGCCCCCCCATGACTGCGTCCTAGTCGGCCGCCTACTCTCCCTACCCCTGATATCTGTATATACTATATACGCACGTGTGTCCTGTTTGCGTCCCCCTGCAAGAATTGAATACAGTTAATACAAGGAACTCCCTGCAACTCTTGCAACCTGTTCTCTGCTGGAGGTGCAGCCCTTGCTATACAGTAATTGTTTGTTTGTTTTCATATATTAAAACCCCCCACAGGAATATTGAACCCTCATTAGTATGAGGGTAACTGTAAAGCACAAACAAGGACTGCAGCGCTCAGCATCTCTGGCCCCTTGCTCATCTTTTACATTTGGACAGCTGACAGTTGTTCGATTGGGTATAAATAAGAAGATGCCTGTAGTACAAAGCAGTACCGGAATTACCCCCCTCTCCCCGTGCCCCAAAGGGAATTACCCCTTTCTTCTTTGCACCCGCAGAGTTAGAATTACACCCCATGGTCCCACACTGGCTGAAATGGAATAATCCTGTCTGTGTCTCACAGCAAAGCAGTGCAGCTCCAAGTGGAGTAAAGCAATGGAGAAGGGCTTTTGAGGCATCAGTCTTTATTTTGTAGAAACATGTGTTCCTGGTGGGATTTGTCCTGGAAAATATTATATAGTTGCATATTATTAGTATTTATTACAGATGTGAATATTGTATAATCTTTGTAAATTACTATGGCATATGTCAGCCCTATATAAATATGACTGCAGGGGATTGGTGAGGGTCCCAGGTATCTGCTTTGTTTGTATATATGCTGCCTTGAACCCTGGCAGTGTTGCCCCAACCTGACCCCTTTGTCACACTCCAAGGGAGGGAATGTACTAAATCTAAATACCCTGTGTCTCTCACTGCAGCCCACCAGTACATTCTGGGTGGAGGGGGGGTAGAGCTTCTAGGTGGTCTCTTCATTCATAAAATTGAGTTGCCTGTAGAAGGGTCTCTCCATTTAAAGGGGGCAGCTCCTTCCCTTTGGGATAAATATACCACAACGGGTTACAGCTCCCCTTGCCCGTTTACATGTGGTCTGAGGCAGGTTACATTTCATCATAGATTGTTACAGTGTGAAAGTGTGTGTAGCAGCGAGTCCAGACAGTCGTGTGTAGTAGCGTGTCCAGACAGTCGTGTGTGTAGCAGCAAGTCCAGACAATCGCATGTATACTAGCGAGTCCAGACAATGGCAGGCACAGTGGCAAGCCCAGACAATGGCACATATATGAGCAGAGTCCAGACAGTTGTGCATGCAGCAGGGGATTATAGAGCAGTCACTCTGTAAAATATACTACTCCCCATTTGATCACCAGTAGCACTGTAACTGCCCAAGGAAGTAGAGGGTCCCTATACCAAACAGTGAAAGGGCCCCACATAGAGAGATACATATTACTACTATCCTAGCCTCCCTCCTGCACCCACACTTCCCAGTGAATTCAGATGGTGAATGGTTGCAATCCTGAGGTGCCTGATACATTAATTATTTACATGGTTTGCTGAGGGACTCCTTACTATACTGCAGGGTATAGAGGGTAGAAATATGCCCTTGATAAAGACCCAGTGTAAGTGGAGAAATTTCGTCCTATGGCATTGAAGTGGTTAACAGTCTTTTCAAATCCACTGAGCAGCGAAGTGCAGCAATGAAATAATCCCCATTGTCTGACTCTTTCATTGTGTGCGCTGTCCTTCTCTTGATCACCAATAGGGGGCAGTTTAGATCAGAGGGACAGAGTCGCTGGCATGTGGGACAGCGACAAGCGCTGAGCTGTAAATTCTGGTCTCAGAATGAATTTGTAGATTGCATGAAATTGGGCAGATAGTTAAAGCGCCGTATAAAACAGTTTAACAGCATTACTGTTGCACACACCAATATAAAGTGTGAGACTGGGATTTATTCAGGGATTTCAATCATTACAATGAAGGCAGAAAATCAGAATTGAGTGGGCCCAGAATGGCTGGGAGTCTGCCGCAGTCTCATAAAGACTGTTAGCTCTTGGGTTACAGACCTTCAGGGCTGATGTAAAAGAGGAAGAGAAGGCTGAAAAGTTCCCACAGTCAGAAAAGAAAACAAGGTAAATAAATTTTCAATCTAGCAGATATTGGGAGTTGTAGTTCAAAGTAAACTCGCGGGGGTTCACATGCCCTGCTCCATTACTAAGTAGTCTGAGTAACGGAGCCTTGGAGGGAGTTATGGGGGAAGGGCAGTGAATTTAATGAATTGATATCCCCTCCTCCTGCCTCTGGGTCATGGCCCTGGTGTATAGACTCAGCTTCACCCACCACCCCCTTGTTTAGATGCTTATAAACAAACTGTCCATTCTTATTATATTAAACTGGAAATGCTTAAAGGTTTTAAAGCTGCTGAAAACTACCAGCCCTGTACGGCAATTCCCATGATCCTCAGTCATCCATCAGGGTATTCTGAAAGTATTTCACAATGATCCCATGTTTGGGGCCCAAAGGCTTTCGACTTCAAAGCTTTTTTTTCTGTTCATCCCTTCATGTCTCTCTCAGAGCTCCATGTATTTAGTGGGGATAGGGACTGCTTTGCGAGAAGGCATGGAAGGGGCCTTTTGGGGGTGGTAATGTAAATATTTAGATTAGGGCACATTATAATGTTTGATATTTTTAGCATAAATTAAAATCCTTTTAGCTTCTGGTTGTGTTCACTGTTTTGCCTAATTGTCTGATTTAACCCCTGAATGGAGCAGATTAGCTCTGCAGTGACACCAGTTCTATGAGCACTACAGGGCCCTGGTTCCTTCCGCCGAGTTGGCTATTGACACGTACCCATATTGTGCCTAACTGCCTGTGATGTCTCCTAGTGTTAAATTACTTGTGAGTCTTGTCTTATTGCCCCTGGATTGCTGATCTGAGCTCAGAGTCATGAAATAGACAGAGATGTGGTGGCTCGGCTTAAAATGTCCAGGTCCGGACTGAGAATTAAAATAGGCCCTGGCATTTCAGGTACACAGAGGCCTATGGGACCTTATAGCAGCCCCTCTGGCATTAGCCAGAACCCACAGATTACCAGTCCGGGCCTGAAAATGTCCCTTTATGTGTGGGATGTCCCTCTCTTTCACTCTGTGCCACTTTCTGCCTTGTAATTCCCTTGTCCCAAGTTCTAGACTGGCACACTGCTGAAAATTTGTACTTGCATTTGGAGTTCATTCTGTCCTGTATATAGGGTGCCTGGCTTCTGGTACGTGGGGCAATGTCTTCCAGGGAATTGTATACGGGGTTCATTTCTGACCATTTCTGTTTGCTGCCTGTGTGTTTGAGTTGCTGTGCTCCAATAGCCCAAAACCATGCTGGCAGGTTAAATGTCACTTGATAAACTGTTCTTTTAAAAAGACTCTCCATAATTAAATTTTAAATGTAAAACATATATAAATCAGCCTGTTATGCAAATAATAGGCAGCACTGGTGCTGTTCTATTGCAGGCCTGTGGAACATTTGTCCGCTGGTGAGATGCAGTACTACAACTGATCATCTATAAACCTGTTTCTCATTAACTTGCATCCGCAATAACATTTCAATGAAGTGCCTCCCAGAAATAGCAAAATACCTTTATAATCATCTGGGGCAGCCCAACAAAGTGTCCACAGTATAGAACAGAGCAGGATTGTATTTAATGAAGTAAATAATGTTTCAATATCTGCCTCTTATTATAAAAGAAAATTTAGTTGTTGTGAGTCTTTTGTAGCCCTCGACTCAAGGAAGGGGAAAAAAATTATATTTTTTGAATAATCCTTAGACGTCAACGTTAATACTGCACTTTCCAGTGAGAATGTCAGGACACAATAGCGGCTCTATGGCAGCTCTTAGCAATGCCCAGTGGATTATATTCAGATGGATATGAAAAGAAAAAAGAGAAATTAATAAGATTTGGTTCATTGAAGAGAGAATTGTCCTTATACTCAGACACTCATCTCACCCACTTGTCTGCAACATGTTCTGTCCGAGAGAACCATCATACTGAGCCACTGAATATTCATCTCTCCTTGTCAGTCAGTGGGAGGCGATGCAGCCAACGAGCCTCTAAAAATGAAGGGTTTAACAAGAATTCTACTGCCGCCTGTAAGAGAATTCTCTGTTAGAATGGAATTTTCTGTGGCTGTAGGCACCATTATCTATGCTCAGTGGAACTTCACTCTGTGCTAACCCTGACCTGACATTAGGGTTGACACCTTTTCTAAAAAAAAAAAAAAATACTGGCCTTCCTGTATAGTTACCTTTTTTTCTATTAAAAACATTGGGATCAACCATCAAAAATACCAGCCAGGTGGAAACACTACCTGACATTACTGAGTCCCACAGCAAACTAATTTTAGGGCTCCTAGCACATCCATATGTTGTCCTGTTTTACCAATATATATTGACATTGCTCAGTAGTTATTGCCAACTACACATTTGGGGGACCTTCCTGCTTCCTCTAAAGTTAAACCTCTGGCTGACACTCTCTTATTATTTATAACTCACCTGCAAGAAATAATGTAACTAATTTAATTCTCCCCATGTTAAAGCCACTGAATGAGGGATGAAACCAATATCCAGTGTTGGGCGTTGTAGTACAACAAGAGTCTATGTGATTGCAATCCTTAGATTTAACATACATCATCTTGGTCCAACTCATTTGTTTCACAGCTGTACAGTTCAGCAGTGCCAGCTCCTAGCCAGTTCCTGTCTTCTGAGACTGGGTCTGTGTCCAAGTCTCTCTCCAAGTTACATGTGGTTTCCCCAACTTGCCAAGACTCACATACAAACCCCTAATAAATCCCCAATTTACCGCAGGACTTTAGAACTCTCTATCTAAGCCTTCATTGCACAGAATGGGTTAACCCACCTTGGCACCATTCTGTCCATAGGCACGTGGCAGAGTATTAGGTTTTATTTGCCCAAAGCCTTTTGCCAGAGCTGAATGCACCAGTCACAAACCGTATTTATGGCAGGTGCATTTTCTTATTAAGTTCCATTTCTAATTTACTTGCAAATAGCAACACACAAATATATAATATACTCCTAATGAGCAACATGTGCACTGTTTCCCCTGTCCCATCCCCTGGACTACCAGATTCAGCACTTGGCTCACTGAGGTTTCACTCCATAGCATACCTCCTGACATTTGAAAAACAAAAAGAGGGACAAAAACCTGTGTTGCACAAAGCACTGTGGAAATTTTGGCCATGCACATTTCATGGCCACATCCCCTAATTACCATGTCCATTTTACTAAATTTGGCAGGTTATGAACGTTTGAACACAGTTCTGGGAATTTTTAGTGCAATGTTTTATGTTTTATATCAGTTTTGTGTTAATTGCCCTTTAAATTGCCAGACTCAGTGCTTATCTGCATTTGTTACAATTGTTTCTTTGCTTATCTAAAATGGTTACAAAAGTATCCAAATGCAGCTGCTGGCTGTTCTGGGCTATCTTCCAAAAAAAAGGGATACTGTCATGGGAAAAATGTTTTTTTTTCAAAATGCATCAGTTAATAGTGCTGCTCCAGCAGAATTCTGCACTGAAATCCATTTCTCAAAAGAGCAAACAGATTTATTTATATTCAGTTTTGAAATGTGAACAGCACTCAATAGTAAAACCCATGTCCCACTGTGTTCCATTCGGTTACATTGAGAAGGAAAAACAACAGCCTGTCAGAAAGCTGTTCCCTCCTAAAGTGCTGGCACAAGTCACATGACCAGGGACAGCTGGGAATTTGACAAAATGTCTAGACCCATGTCAGATTGCGTTTTGAAAAAAACATGTTTTCCCATGACAGGATACTTTTAAGTTTCAGAAACTTTGTATCTTTTCCTCGAGTCAGTGCAGGAGATCAAAGAGAAAATCGGGACATTTCTGTAAGAAACTCAGGACTGTGGGCTAAGCTGTTAAAATCGGGACTGCCCCGCAGAAAACGGGACAGTCAGGCCTGGACTGGCAGTCTGTGGGTTCTGAGGGGCTGCTGTACGATGTGATAGACAGTCACTATTTAGTGGGTGGGTGGGGGGCTGTTTGGGCCTCTCTGTTATTGGCATGCCATTTTGACTCCCAGTCCAGACCTTTGGACAGTTGGGAGGGATGCCATAGACTCCATGAAAAATGAGAATGGGGCAAACCATGTATATTGCAGTTTAGAGTTGCTAGGGTTAATTGCTTTATGTTAACCCTTTTCACTGAGGAGTTGTAGTAACAGTTTGGAATATAACCTTTATGATGGATTATAAAATAAGATACACCCTCATAGTGTACCTTTAGAGGGAATCAATATGGCACCTCCTACCCATATGCAGAAATACACATAAAGAGAAGGAATGTTCTAGGCACACAAAGAACCTACCACCTACTGTCTAATGGAAACAACATGGCACCTCCAACAGGGTTGTTTTGCACCCAATAAAGATTCATTATATTTTATTAGGATCTAGGATAAGGTACTGTTGGATTATTATTAGTAAGAAAAAGGAAATACATTTTTAAAATGTGAATTACTTGATTAAAAGGAAGTCTTCGGGAAATGGCCTTCGCATAACTTGGATCTTTCTGGGTAACAGGTTTCCGGATAATGGATCCCATACCTGTACGTGTGTGTATATAAATATGTATAAAACTTTACTAGACGAGAACATTCTGTGCGTGCGGGAAGCGATGTCCTCGTATTTACTGTGTAAGAATAAATAGACGATAAACACTTGATATAAATAAGGGATATTTTCTCTGTAAAGGCTTTTTGGGCTGTTTTGTTCCATTTCCAGCAGCACTAAATTGATGTGTATTTTCCCCTGAAATTGTTCCTATACAAAGACCATTTTCTGTGGGAGTTCTGATTTTAGGGACTTAATAATTCTGAGTGCTTCCCTGTCCTGCCCAGGATATTTTATTTTAATGGCGTTCTTCTGTGCTCACGGTACATTATCCTTAGTAGCCTACAGGCTGCACCAATTTTTCTATTGGTACCAACTGTACCTGAAGGCTTTAACACCTGTTCATGTATTTAAAAAAAAATGCAGTTTTATGTATTGTGGGGGGTGGGAATACACCATTTAAAGGGATAAGTCCCCATTCCTACTGCTTTCACATTTTAACTGAAATTTTATTTTATAATTGAATTATTTGTGATTTAATCCATTAACCCTGAACATTTTCTCTTTAATAGTGCATTAGCTAATAAAGTTTGATCCCCCACGTGACACTTCTCCTGCAACTAATGTCTCAAATTGTATCAGCGGCTGCCCTGTAATAGACTTAAATAAAACTTAAAGGGAACCGAGAGCAACTAACGTATCACATTGTGTCCGTTTAGAGAGTTGGGGGGTCAAGATTACAGAGAGGCTGTAATAAATGGAAAAAAGAATTATGACACATGGGGAAATACACAGGACTCACAGCAGGTTTTTAGTTAGCAGAAGAATTTATCTAAGCAAATTCCTATATTAATGATCAGTTATTAAAATGACTGAGCATTCAAATACATGCTTTATGTTGGGTGTTCAGTGCAGCACAGCAGGAACTCTAATGGCAACCTGAATCTTTAATACAAATGTAGGGAAAAAGGATTTGGTTAATTTCTTTCCACACTGAAAAGAAATCAGGGAGTTTTATTTAGGGATGTACCGAATCCAGGATTCAGTTCGGTATTCTGCCAGGATTCGGCCATTTTCAGCAGGATTCGGATTCGGACGAATCCTTGTGCTTGGCCAAACCGAATCTGAATCCTTAAAATTATGTGACTTTTCATCACAAAACGAGGAAATAAAAAAACTTTTAGCCACGCCCTTCATCTCACTAATTTGTATATGCAAATTAGGGTTCGGATTTGGTTCGATATTCGTCTGAATCTTTCGCAATGTATTCTGGGGTTCGACCCGAATCCAAAATAGTGGATTTGGCGAATCCCTAGTTTTATTATTTCTGTACTTCCCAGATGATATTATTGTTAGTATACTCATCGAGGAAGCTGCACAGTGAGGTCCAGTGGGTTCCCATGGGTTAAACTCTGTTTGGACATCCTTCTCTTTCCCTCTGGGCTGGGATTGGGTCAGTAGTTCCTGAACTGAGTCACAGAGCCTTAAATCTCACACTTGACATTTCCAAGTCCATGACAGGATATTTTGGACCCATCTGTGCAGATTCTGAGCCAGAAAAAGAAATGTTCAAATCTGTTTCCTTGAAATAAAGGATGTTTCCTGTCCAGCGATTCCCCTGGCGACTCTTCCCTCCCAATATTTCTGTTAGCGCAGGTGGAGCTTTCTGCAGCAAAAACCTGACACATTTCATCAGGTTGGGCGTGCGTCCCACCTGGGCACTGACACATCTCATCTGCACCTATTGAAAAAACATTGTCAAACATTGAATCTGTCATCTGTCGCCCTTGCGCCCCTTATGTTCCAGGCCAGGCGGTGCAAATGGGCCATTAGGTGGGGAAAATGACTTGTTTGTGTAGCAATAAATGTCTGAATTTATTGTCCGCTGAATGTGTTTGCACCAGTTTCTCTTGGGCATGTCTCACCTGGAAATGTATGGAAACAATGTGCCCCATGTTTCTATAGTGGAAGAGATAATGTTTCGGTGGGGGGGGGGTATCATAGGTGTCTTTGTGAGTTTGCAGCAATGTTTTGTTCCGAGGATTTTAACAGAAAGTTTTCTGTGAGCAATGATTAATATTTGTAAGTTGTGATTAAAATATAGAAATGAATAAATCAGTGGAAAGGAGTGTCCCTCTAAAGAGATGCTGTCAGCAATAATTATACCCTGCACTTAATTCCATATTTTATATTTCTGTCACTCACATTTCCTATATTTAATCTATTTCCGTGGATTTGTTTCGTCTGCCTCAGCCAAAGCCTCACTCTGCCAGTTACAATATTTATCATACAGCTCCTCCTGTCTTTTCTGCTCCTTTACTAACATATCTATTTAGAGCACATACACACCAGCCTTTCCTATAAAGTGTCATCCTGATATTTGCAACTGTGTCTCTGATCCTATAATGCACTGTATAACTAATACCATTGCCATAAAGAAAGACTGGGCTGCTGTGTTTTATGCAGAAAAGAAGCAGAGACAATCACATGAGTACCAGCACAAACTCTCCACCATACAAAGTAAGCAGAGACAATCACATGAGTACCAAGAATCAGGGGCGGGGGGTGCAACCCACACCCTCTTGATGCCCTCCGAAGACACACTGAAAACTGCACCTGGGGGTTGGAAGCACCAGCCGCTCTGCCTGCACCCAGGCCCTGATGATCACAGTTAAATTACTGCTAGAAAATAAAGTGTCCCGTGCATAGGAAACAGAGATAGTCACACGAGTACCACGAAATGAACTCCCCCATGCAAATTAAGTCAAGACAGCCACATGAGTACCAGGAAATACCCTGACCCTTGTAAAGGAAGTAAAGCTAGTCACGTGTACAAGGAAATATACTCCCCCATGCTAAGGAAGGAGAGGCAGCCACATGAGCACCAGGAAATACACTCCCCCATGCAAAAGAAGTAGAGACAGGCACATGAGAACCAGTAGTATACTCACTCATGCAAAGAAAACAGACACACATTCACTAGTTGCAAGGAAATAGACAGTCACAAGAGTACCAGGAATACACTCCCTCATGTAAAGGAAGTAGTGACAGTTAATTGAAGGCTAAGTGCAAAAATTACAATGTTTGGAAAATAATTTGTTGCACTCAGTAGCTAAATAAATCAGAACCAAGGGACAGTGCCTTGCAGACCTGTGCATGTATAGTGACATGACAGGGATGCAGGGGTTAGTTCCCTCCCCCCCCTCCATTGTACCCACATGCCTCTTCTGCCTACCTATAATTCTAGCGCTGCCTAGAGAAAATTAGATGGAGTGCAATTAAATGTCATATTGGTGCATTTATCCCTTTATTGTGTATATGTTTGGACTGGATTTGTGATTAATTTAATGTTACTGCAGGTACCACGGCACTATCAAGATGTGACATACTGAGGTGCAGTTTTGAGGTTTCTCACTGTGTTCTTAGAAGTACTCACCCTGCAATATGAGGGACTAGTGGCAGTGGCCCCTGCAAGGACAATGGCAAGGAATAACTTTATCTCCATTTAATGCAACCCCCCCTGTTTGTTTACAAACCTCTGAAGCTGTTGAACAAAACCCTTTCATACCTGGGGACTTCATTCTGCCACGTTAACCACCATGGTCTGCTCCCACCAAACAGAGAGGCATGTTCTAGGACAGGGATCCCAACCTTTTTTACACGTGAGCCACATTCAAATGTAAAAATAGTTGGGGAGCAACACAAGCATGGAAAAGTCCCTGGAGATACCAAATAAGGGCTGAAATTGGTTATTTGGTAGCCCCTATGTGGACTGGCAGCCTACAGGAGGCTCTACTTGGCATTTCACTTAGTTTTTATGCAATTAAAACTTGCTTCCAAGGCCGGAATTCAAAAATAAGCACCTGCTTTGAGGCCACTGGGAGCAACATCCAAGGGGTTGGAGAGCAACGTGTTGCTCACGAGCTACTGGTTGGGGATCACTGTTCTAGGAGATGGACACTTTAATGCATTCAGAATGGGAGGCACATGTGCTGCTGAACTTGGGGGAAGAAAATGTGATTGCATATGAGACTTTCCTTTTTCTGTTGATTTGTGTGCATTCCATGTGATCACTTACCAATACCCTTTTGGTTCTTTAGAGAGTTAAACTGCAATTATATGGGGACTTGAATCAAGTGATACAGGTGCAGGCAGAAGGAGGCAGGGTACATGGGGCCTGGAGTTGCAGACTCTGCTACACCCCACTAGAGAGAAAAGCATGGGATTTTAAGAATATTAATGCCCCCCGCCCCCTTTCCTTCTCTATTTAATGCTTGTGGCCCCCAGATACATAATAAAAGGCTGTTCTACAATCCGTGATGCTATTGTACATTCACATGTACATTCCCATGTCCCCAGCTTGTTGGTAACGATGTCCAATAAGAAAGAACCAGCGCAGATCCATCCATCTTTCTTTACATTGTCCCTGCTCCCCCCCCCCCTCTCTCTCGGCTAAACCAATTTAGAAACAAGTTGTGAACGGCAGGAACATTAAGCTTTGTGCTTACTCAACTGTTCATGTTTTAATTTGGGTTGAATATATTATATTTACTGTCGCACTCGCAGCTAAGATTTTCATAATGGGTAAAAAAAAAGATTTGTTTTTAAACAGCTCAATTACGGCATGTGCCGTGCAAGTATGTAAGGATTTCGCACACGGTTTGGGTGACAGCACATATGTGTACTTGGCGAAGGGGCACAGAAGGAAACTGTAATGACTATAATAATACATGTTCATTCTGGGTTTTGCAGGGGCATGGCTAAACCTTTAGCATGCATACTGATTGGTGCAGGAATATAGTCAGTGGGCAGGCTAGATTACCTACGTTAAAGAGAGGCAGGTGGTGTGTGCTTGGTTGGTGGGGCATTTCAGGTAGCGCACCAAGAGTAGTTTAATTGTTTACCCTGGTATCCTCCTAAGGGTAGAACTACACGGACGATTCAGGCCCGTTTTCTGCTAATCTGACGCTGGGCGACAAGACGGATGCGACAAGGAATAAGGTAAGTGATAGGAAGTTGGATTGTGTCGCAGGGTTGATACGGCTGACACGACTGTCGGATGCAAATGCTTCAAGCTGCGTCTTTATCCAACAGTCGTGTTGCGTCGGATCAACTCTGCGACACCATCCAACTTCCTATTACTTACCATGTTGCTGTCGCATCCGTCTTGTCGCATCCTTCTTGTCACCCAGCATCGGATCCACTGAAAACGGACCTGAATCATCCCTGTAGTTCTACCCTACCTCAAAAACATATAGACAAATTAGCTGGCTTCTGATATCCTAGTGTGTATGAATGTGATAGGGATCTTGGTTTATAAAATAACTAGGGCAGGGACGGATGACAATGATTTATAATGTTTGTACAGTGCTG
Source organism: Xenopus borealis (assembly GCA_024363595.1). Lineage (NCBI taxonomy): Eukaryota > Metazoa > Chordata > Amphibia > Anura > Pipidae > Xenopus > Xenopus borealis. Next base: position 45,405,728 of record CM044448.1, read on the forward strand.
CAGAATAAGTTGGTGCTATATAAATACAGGATAATGTAAATGGATCTGTGCAAAATAAACTTCAAGTTGGATACACAAGAGTTAAAGCCATAACAGAGGTGCAAGTCTATAAACAGCTTATCCTGTTGCTGGGCCCATACACAGCTTGCTTTGATTACCCCAATACTGGGCCCCAGGTTTGGAAACATTAACCAGAGATTTTTCTGGGAAGGGTAGGAGTTCAGTTACACAGAGAACATGGGATTCCTGTACATTCCAGAAAATTCTTCTGAATTTAAGTGGCCAAAACCTGTTATCTGACCTGGGTTGTGCAATTAATAGAATACACGTTATTGTTAAAGGAACAGAAAAACTAAGAATGAAATCTTTTTAAAAGTAATTGAAATATAATATACTTTTGCACTGGTAAAAATTGTGTGTTTGCTTCAGAAAGAATAATATGGTTTATATACAGTAAACAAGCTGCTGTGTAGCCATAGGCACAGGTTAGATAACTGATAACAGACACAATACAACTGTGTTTTATCTGTTATGTATTATGTAACCTGTGCCGTCTTTATTCCTACTTGAATGACTGCCCCCCATGGCTATACAGCAGCTTGTTTATATTAGGGATGCACCAAATCCATTATTTGGAATTCAGACGAATCCGTCATGAAAGATTTGGCCGTATACCGAACCGAATCTGAATCCTAATTTGCATATGGTAAAAACAGGGCTGGAGAACTGATTTTTTTTTTAATAGATAACTTTTTATTATTGTTTTCAAGTAAAGTTCGAGGATACAGAAGAGAAAAGGGGGGGGGTACAGCAGAGTCTATTAGTCCAGAACATCATTTACATTATATAAACATCAAAAGTAATGTAGTTCTTATCTCAAGACAACGTTAAGAGGTGCACATCAGTCAAGGGGGCCCATATTTTGCTGAATTTTTCAGGGGAGCATTCGGTTGGAGAACTGATTTTAAGAGTCAAAACAGAGAATAGAAAAGGACAGACAAAATGGAAAGGGTAAAATAGTTGAATACCCCCCTGTTAGTGACTGAAAAGTCACAAGAAATCCCCTTTTTCCCATTAATGGGCCTGTTGCTTTATTTCTTTGAATTTAGTTTAGAAGAACCCTCCCCAGTTCTCCCCTATTAATTGTGCTGTTCCTCTTTAGTGCCCCCCGGCCTGTGCTCTCTGCATCTTGTTAACTCTATGGCCATTCAGCCTGGTTGACCCCCCGCAGACACACTGATAGAGGAGGCCAAGCTCCAAGGCCCTGGCTCAACCAATCAGAGGTAACTTTGTAGGCCCTTTCAGGACAAAGAGGGTAGAGATATTTTCCTGTTTCTCAGGCTCACAGGGCAGCAATGGGAGAATAAGGGATCTTTTCTTGGCTGAGTTTTGGAATGTTCTTTCAAGGCAAAACCCAGAGAGACAAAATTAGTTCTTTTGCTCAGTACTTTCAATACACCTTACACCAGGGGTCCATTCAAGGTTCTGTATAGTTTCTACTAAAAAAGAGTAATATGAAAGGCAAAATGCACTTTACATTTACATTTTAATAAGTTGTATATAGCTACTGTCTAACCTGGTCCTGAACAACTACAACTCCCAGAAAACAAAAAGCAGTCTTGGAGTTGTCGAAAGCTGTGGTTCTACAACATCTGCCACAGTTTGCCCAACCCAGATATAGATAATGTACCTTTTTATCGCTTTAGAATTAAATTTCTTTAAACCAAAGATACTAAAATTGCTCTCTGGTTACTAGAATCGCCGATCTTAGAAACCAGGCACTGGGTTGAATGAAAGACTGGAAGTAAAAGTTTTTGAGGAGGGTCCGATAAGGCTCTTATTATGGATTGGGCTATTTGCCTATGCACATCAGACTTCCTCTAATCCTACTAAAGGAAGCTGGGTGGCTACTCACTGGCTGAAATCAGAGGGTAATAACTCCCATAGTAGTAGATGAAGTGACTCAACTACACTTTGGGATTAGATGCTCTTTTTTTTTTTTTACTGGATTTTAGGTTTAGTTACCCTTTTATATCACACACCTTGTATTACTGGGAAATACTACATTGTATCCCTGGCAGTACGTTGTCTATGAAGCTGCTGATTGGGAGGCCGGGAAATGGAACGTTACCTGCACTAATTACATTGCTGCTGTCAGAGAGCGTTACACGGTGTGACTAATAGAATGTGCTCCATGAAATAAGTGCAAATTGCTCTTTTTAACACATTCTGAGTGCTGGTGGGGGAGAGAAATCTGTTTTTAGTTCAGATGACTGATCGTAACAATCTCACACTGTTACACTCAGTTGTGTCTCTGACAATTACAGACATTAAGATCCCTGGTGAGAAATCTCTTTTCTTCCTTCCAGTCGGAAGCCCCAAGCTCCTCTTGCATATACATGTATATTTATATTGCTATAGACACTCTGTGTTAGAGCATATGAGTGGGAGCTGCTCTATTGTTTTGTGGCTCACAAGTAAAAAAGGTTGGGGACCTCAGTCATAGACAGTCACTATTTGTTAGTCTTCTATATACCTGAAATATCAATCTTGCTCTGGACTTAATGGAGAACGTTCCTTTGCTGTAGATTGCTTTTGCATGTAAATCTAGCTGCTTGATGTATGCACCTTATTTATTGTACGGCAATAAGGAATATGTTGGCACTTTATAAATATTTAATAATAATATCTGTGTTTATATGTATGGACAGGAGCTGACAGTTTTCTTTTCTTTATCTCTGTTGCCAGCAGTAGCTCCAGACCCTGTTAGAATAATAACAAATGTGGGGGTGCTATATATGATATCTAAGCATAACAATGAGTTTCTAATCCAGACTGAGGGTGTTGGAGGCCCTGACATGATTATGTTCAATCTATAGGAAGGAAAATGCTGGAATAAAGTCAGATTTAAGGGGAAGAGAGAAATTCTGCACAGTGCAGCAGTGAGTGGTTTAGAATATTCCAACACTATGAGGAAAAGGGCAATAGGTATTGTGTATTTGGGAATGTATGCGGCAAACTCAGCTGTGAGCTGAAAATTTCTTGGCTCCAATCCATGTGAGTGGCACAATTCTGGTTCCAGCCCTTTGGGCAGAGAGAGAAAGTGCCAACACCACTGATAGGGAACAGATGTGGCTATAAATGTCTCCTTTCTATTTGCCGCTGGTTAGGAACATTCTACACCTGCTGCACCCCACCGGTGTCATGGTTCCATCTTCCATCACACGGGAAGCCTGATTGGATCCTTCAGGGCCAACATTATAGATGGTATAAATAGAATGTATGAAATTCAATCTGCTCGCCATCTCAGGCAGACTGACATTAATGTCTGAACTTGGGGGGTATCTCTGTTGCATCAAGACTAATTACTTACTGAGTGTTACTCCTTGGGTTAAATAATCCCTTTGAGTTACTTTTGGGGATAAATACTTAGAATTATTTGTGCATAAAAGTGCTTATTGAGAGTAACTCCTGGGGCATCTCACTGAGAGTTACTTTTGGACATAAATACTCTCTGAGAGTAAGTATTGAGGATAAATACTGAGAATTACTCCTGCAGATAAGTAGATATGTAGAATTACTTCTGGGAAATGTCACAGAAAGTTACTTTTGTGGATCAATACTCACTGAGAATGATTACTGGGGATACATACTCACTGAAAGTTACTCCTGCAGTTAAATACTCAATGACAATTACTCCTGAGAATTAATTCTGGAGATAATTATTATTATTATTATTATTATTATTATTATTAACATGTATTTCTTTAGCGCCAACATATTTCGTAGCATTGTTTACTCACTGAAAGTTACTCCTAGGCTAAATCACTCCCTGGGAATACTCCCTGAGCATTACTCCTGGGGTTAAATCCTTACTGAGAGTTACTCTTAAGGCTATACACTCACTGGGAATTTCTCTTGGGTATAGGAACTCACTGTGATTTATTCCTGGGAATAAATATGTCTTGCGAATTAATGACTTACTCCTATGGATAATTACACAGCTTGTACCTTTTTACTGATTCCTAAGTGTGGCATTACTCTGGTAAAAGTTACTCAGTAAGACATGCAAGAGGTCTCCTAGTAATAATGGATTAGTAGGGCATGTGAGCCCCCTCAGGAGGTGACCTATGAGTGACCATGTTTTGATACTGAGTAACAGCTCCTCCCGTTGAGTGAATACCTGAGTGATTGTAAAATTGGCTATACATGGAAAAATAAAATGCTGGGTCAGAGGAATAGTCCCACAAGACAAAGCTGGATGTTTACTCATTGCTGTATATATAGCACCAATGGCTGGATATGCCTGTGACTATAACTAGGAAAGTGGGAGAGAGCTTGGCTACTGCAAAGTTGTGTAGCTAGGGAGACACTATTCCACCCTGATCAGCTAGTTGCTGTTTTATTTTCTGCACTCTTTTGCAGACTGTTCCAGGAAGGAAAATACATTGATTTGTTTATTCTTAGCCAAGAAGAGCCCCATCAGAAGTGGCCTACTGAGTGTAGCCATACAAGGTGGACTTGTGTGTAAGGTCAGAGCAGCACCATACTGTTCTCTATAGACCAGGGAAAGTTTATATAGCAATAAAATAAGTGAAATCTTTCACGAATCCGATTATTCTTTTTATACACAAGCCTCAGAATATGATGTAATACTCTGTACTGCGAGCAATATTAGGCCCGTAACTCTCTTTATATAAATCCATCCACATACTCTGAAACTTTGGCAGCATTCTCTATTCAGAGCTTGATGTGCCGTTTGTTACTTCCAGATGTTTCCCATGCTTCTATTGAAGTTATCCGCCTCTGCTGGGAGGCTTTGGCAGGAACCCACCACCCTCATTCATTTGTGCATTAATGTCCCATACCCTTAGTGCTGTGGGATGGGGAGGAAGGTTCATGATAATTACTAAGTATACAATTAGAAAA
>CM044448.1:45414362-45476541 GCA_024363595.1 Xenopus borealis
GGCTGTAACATATACTTCTATTATATTTTCAACTTCGCACTGTATGCAAATTAGGCATCGCTAGCGTTAAAAGGGCTTAATGGTAGTGCAACTTCTCGCCTCCCTGAGTGCAAATTCGCATTTTAGTGAATTAGCAGCGGGCTGGCGAAAATCCGCCTGGCGAAGTGCGGCGAATTCAGGCGAAGTCGTCGCTAGCGCATTTTCGCTGCTTAGTGAATTTGCCCCATTGTATCTAAGGTAGGTCTGTGTAGCTATTAGGAGTTGAGAACATGCTGGTGCGTCTTGTCAGGCTACATTGGGAAAGGGGAAATGTCTTGTTCATTCTGAGATGTATTTGCTGGAAATGGAATACTATACATATTGTCGTGTAAATGGCATATAAAAAAATAGCATTTTTTAAAACCAAAAAGGTGCCCAATAATGACGAAAATATTTTGTTGCTGAGCAGTAAGGGTTAAACTGTTTATATGAAAGCACTGATTTAGAGCTTTTTGGGGAAATGTAATAAAATGAGTCAACTGAAAAAATCTGGGCAATGCCAACAATTTTTCCTTTGCACAAACATTTTTTTTAATGAGCGTCTAAAGGGGTGGGTCATATTTAAAGGGGAGCTCCACACTCAAACTGTTTTTCCCCTAATAAAAGAAAATATACAGTAATTCTATATATTAATTCATTCCTCATTCTCACTAGGTTTGTAGTTAAGTATACATGTCATTTCTTTTGTCTGTAAACCTGCAGTGCCAATGGCTTAAATGTTCCATTTCTCCCTATGTGAATAACAGCTAATAAGATCTTGGCAAGCAGGCTAGCAATCCATAGACTGATTGAGGGCAGGCCAAAAGGCAACGGGGACGACAGGCTTGTACTTATAGCCCTCCCTGGGAGAGGGTGAATCAAGAAACATGGCGCCCAGAGCAGCAAAGTGGCGTGTGGGTAGTAGTGGGTGGTAGTGGCATGCTACTGGAATTTCAGCCACTTAAAGAATTCCCAATGCCCCTGGCACTGTATCCCACTCCCAGAGCCTTTATCAAGGTGGGAGGAATGTAGAACACAATGGGGTGATTTAGACGCTCACTTACATTCTAGTTAAACTGTAGGTGCTGGATCTAAATGTCCTGTCTGTACTAAAGTGAGTCTGATTATTGGCAGAGATATGGAAGAGTCCATATCAGCATTGTGGCTAATTACCCCTTTTTTACTAGAGAAAGAGGAAATCCCCATGCTACCTGTCTTTTTAGACTAAAGTGAGCAGATTAGTTGAAGAATACAGGACTGTTTGCAGTGTGGGGCCTAAGGCTGCGTACTCCTAATGCAAGCCCCTGCTCCAAACTCTACACCCTCTCTGCTTCCCCACCCAACTGTTGCACACTACTCACATGCCTCTTCTGCCCACCCCTAGTTTCAACACTGACTGGTAGTGAAATAGCCATGCAACAGAAACCTTAAAAAATGAATAACTAGCCTGGTACAGGTAACGTATTTAATTGTGGCAATTCAAATGTTGGCGAATGAGATGGCATTTACATTACCCTAAGTTGCAAAAAGCTGCTTTTCTTTGTATATGGGTTCTGAGCTGGAGGCAGATTTGACTGGGCTTAGGGGTTAAAAACTATTTCTGTGATTGAGGCGACTTTTTGGGCACGAGGTCAGTCATTTAATACAATCAGCGGCTGCTCCATTTTCTCTTGCACAGTAATCAGCCTTTTGCATTAGGAGATGGGAATTCATTAATAGGGAACGTGCCTGGACTCTCTGATTGGATCAGTGGTTATTGGGTCACTTTGGGCTGTGGGGGAAATGTTGAAATGGTAATGTTCCTGACATGATGATATTATCATATACCTATCTTATACACACACAGTTGTACTGTATTTAAAGGAACAGTTCAGTGTAAAAATAAAAACTGGGTAAATAGATAGGCTGTGAAAAATAAAAAAATGTTTCTAATATAGTTAGTTAGCCAAAAATGTAATGTATAAAGGCTGGAGTGACTGGATGTGTAACATAACAGCAACACAACATCCTGCTTTTCAGCTCCGTAAATCTGAGTTAGTCAGCGACTTGAAGGGGGGCCACATGGGACATAACTGTTCAGTGAATTTTAGGGATGCACCGAATCCGTGGATTCGGCCTTTTTCAGCAGAATTCAGATTTCTTCCAGAATCCTTCTGCCAGGCTGAATCAAATCCTAATTTGCATATGCAAAATAGGGGCAGGGAGGGAAATCACGTGACAAGGAAGTAAAAAATTTTTCCACTTCCCACCCTTAATTTGCATATGTAAATTAGGGTTCAGATTCGGTTCTCAGACGAATCTTTCGCAAACGATTTGGGGGTTCGGCCGAATCCAAAATATTCGGATTCGGTGCATCTCTAGTGAGTTGCAGTTGATCCTCATTCAGTTTAGGTTCAAAGATATCCAGTCACTCCAGCCTTCATACATTACATTTTTGGCTAACTAACTATATTAGAAACATTTTTTATTTTGCACAGCCTATTACCCAGTTTTTTCTTTTTACACTGAACAATTCCTTTAAAGGAGAACTAAACCCATTTAAAAAACAAAACCCTACCCCCTAGACAACCTCCCTCCTTCCCCCAGCTGAGCTGAAACCCCCCCCAAGACAAATGCCCCTACCTCTTTACTTACCCCTCGCGGCAGATTCCAGTGTCAGAGTTCGCAGCAGCCATCTTCTTCTTTGGTAATCTTTGTGACTGAGCGGCGTTTCGGCTCATGTGCTGTTGGAGCAATATTCGATGCTGGAATCTGCAGCGAGGCATAAGTAAAGAGGTAGGCCCTACCTGGTAGGGGCATTTGTCCCAGAGGAGGGAGGGTTTTTTTTAATGGGCTTAATTCTCAGTTCTCAGACAGTATTTTTGTGCACCATGACTGCAATGAATAGGGCTTGTGCTAGGCATACCATTTGCCTGTTGTTTGAAATAAGGAAATATCTCTCTTTTTTATTTCTTGAGCCAAACAAGAAAACCAAAGCCCATGCCTGGGCCTTGTGAGATATGTAATTAGATACCAATATACAACCACCTCCCTTCAACCTTTGTTGTAACTGTTTTGTGAACAGGAGCCCATTGTGCTAGAACATTATCTGTGCTCTGTGAATCTATTTACCTACCTCACAAGGTCCAAACATGGTGGACCTTTCATTTCCCTAAACAACGGGGTATTGATCCCCTTTTACTGTCAGTTTAGTATCTGCAATACTCTTTTTTTTATCTCTGCATTTGTTTAGCAGGCAGGTTCCTACGAGGAGGTTGCACTGCCTGCACCATTGGTGCCATTTGCCAGCCAGTGTATAGCACGTAATGTCTTGTACTTGATTTATTTCTGCACTGTGTCTGTCAGGGCTGCGGGGAGTTGTACAAGCATGCTGCTCATTCAAGGTAGCGAGAATTCCATTGTATTCTGCAGATTTATTGCGCTTGCTCTTACCCCACCCCTTAGCAATGCACTGTTGTCTTGCCCTGAGGTTAGATAAGTGTCCAGGTAACCAAACATGATACTGTGCCGTAAATGTGGATGAGAGTAGCACAGAGATCTGCAAATTGCACTAATCTGTATAGACAAATATCAATGAAAAAAGGGGAAAGTGTATGTCCTGAAGTTCTGTATCATCTGTAAATGCCTCAATTTCTTGGTTGCACCTCCGCCTTGGGTGCCTTGGGACTCAATTAGATAATTATAGCAAGAATAGGCACTTAGAGGCAGTATAACTGCAAAATGTGCTTTTATTTGCCACATAACATGTTTCGAGCTTGTGAGGCTCTTTGTCAAGTGTGACAAAAAACCCTATTTGTATAGACAAATATAACAGGTCCTCTGCACTATTTTGCAGTGCAGAGGACCTCTTGTATGTGTCTATATGTATTTTATGATCACAGCCTTATTGCACCCTTGCCTAATGGTTTATATAAATTAGTGGTGAGCACAACTTTCCCTTGATTGTTATTAGCGATGGGCGAATCTATCACAATTTGCTTGCCGAATTAGCAAATTTTGCTCGAATTGGCGAAAAATTTGCGAAATGAGTCGCGTCAAGTTTTAAGTTTTTGACGTGTGACTCGTTTTTTTTTTTTACGCCAGCGAATTTTCGGCAGGTGAATTTTCGCTGGTGTTTCGCGAATTTGCGTCTGGCGAATAAATTCACCCATCACTAATTGTTATAATTGCAGTAATCTGTGCCAGTATATATAACAATCTGCTCATTAGCTAATAAGGACTAATGGTGGGCATACACGGGCCGATAAAAGCTGAGTCGGCAGTTTATCGGCCTGTGTGTGGGGCCGTCCGACGGGCAGGCCCGGATTTTTGGAAAGGACACCTAGGCCCGGGCCTAGGGCAGCAGGATTTTAGAGGGCGGCATGCTGCCCAGCCACACCCACATTGGTCCAGAAACACTGGCAATACATTGGAGAAATGATTTTTTACATTTCCCACGTGCCAATCCCCATTGCTCTGGTCTTGAGGATGAAAAGCTTTTAATAAAGGGCAGAGTATGGGGGCGACGAACGTCAGTGGGCCTAGGGGTGCCCACAATGTAAAGCTGGCCCTGCCGACAGGCTTCCTAGATCGAAATCTGGCCGAGAGTCAGCCACATGTGGATGGGGCACGATTAAAAATCCCGTTGAATCTCAGCTGCATCTGTTCATTGATGCGGTCCTGTGATCTGATCACACGTATCTGCGCCGTTCTGATCTGATTGTTGGGCCCTAGGGCCCAAGATCGGATCAGCCCGATATCGCCCACCTCAAGGTGGGCATATTGGGAAGAGATCATTCCTTCTCTGTATATTTGTATTTATACATATCCATAGGAGGTGTCATATTGTTTCCAGTAGATAATATAGCATGAAGGTATAGCGTATGGTGTGCCCAGAGCATTTTGTTTCTTTTAGGCACCCAGTAAATGGTGAAAGTCTCAGTTTGGGGTTCTGGGAATTGCAGTATGAGCAGAGTTTGAGTTAAGGGACAAAATGCTCTCAGATTCCCAGACGCATGATGAGATGATTTTTATCTGACTCAGATGTTGTTTTGCTGTCAGGGTGTTTTGTCGTGTGGAAATGGTACAAGTCCCCCTCGGAAGCCGCTGCGAGCACAATCTTTTTAGCAAATATCAAACACGGTCATGGTTTGTAGCTTTGTATAAACATATAAATCGTGCAGTTGTGACACCCGTGCCCTATAACTCACACTGGCACTGGGCTTTGGAGAAGGAATATATATATTCATGCGTGCTGCAAGTGGTGGTGAACACTGGGACAAGCACATATTTAAGGGCCCCATTATATATATAAAATAGGATGTTCATCACATCCATTGTGTCCAGGTGAGAGCAATGGGAATTTTTTTTTACTGAGTCTACTTGTACCCAAATGTCTGTTATCTGAGACAATATAAGCTCCCCATACTGGTGCTGGGGCCCAGAGCCAGATTCTATGCTCTCACGAAGCGAATCCCCCGCTGTCTGCGTGACAATGAGCGAGGAAAGTGCTGATTAGTGCCTTTTAATTTATATTGTGCCGCCACTGCCGATTCTCTCAAAAAAGGATTTGGGTTTTGATGTTGTGAGAAAAAAAAGAAAAGAAAATCAAATTGACTTGAGATAAGTGGCACTAATTAAGCCTCGTTTGGGGGCATCTCAGGCAGGGGGAGAACATTGCCAGTTTCCATTTTTAACTTAACTGTCCTGGTACCAGCAGGGCTGTAATGCAATTATAATATGGAAATGATAGTCAGAGGCTGAACCCCAGGGCTGCGACTTCTGATTCCTGGCTGAGATAGAAACTCTGTTAAAAAGGAATTCTGCCCAAATATAGATGTAGCTTAATAAAACACAACTTCCCAATATCCATTTATTCCTCACTCTCACTGGGTTTATTGTTATTATTTGTACATGTAGTTGCTGTCAACAGCTGTTGGCTGCTTATATTCACTGCACTGCCGTTTTTGATTTCTAAAACTTTGTAGCAGAAGCCAGATTATTAATAGACCCAGAGCAACAACGATTTACTGTATCAGGAGTTAGAACCAGAGAACATTAAAGGACAGACGGATAAAATTTTACTACTTGAGGAGCAGAGGGGTTTCTGCAGAGAGGAGAGCAGCAGGTATGTGGAGATATCCCTGGGCTAGGGGTGGATATGGTACTAATTATTGCCAGTATCAAAAATAACAAATGCAAATGAGCCATGTGTCTGTTTTACTCGGTAGCTGAGTACCAGGGGGGCTCTGGGAGCAGAGTAGAGGGGCATATCAATCAGTTTGTTACAGCCGTCAAAGTATTAATCCTTGTTCCTGCATCTTGTTTAATATTTTCAGAAAACAAAGCCGTGGCCCCAATACACAGAAGTAATTTCTCTTTTCACTGGATTTTGTAATTTAAAACCGAACCTTCTGTCTCCCCTGGATGTTTCAAAAATGTTTAGTTACTTATGATCTCAGATGGGCAGCCATGAATGAAGGCAACAAGGTTTAATCCTGTTAGTGCCCCGGGGCCACAAGAACCTCTGACACTGTATTACAGTCCCATGGCTTCCCTGGTCCCTATATACTGTAACAGGGATGGAAGGGAGCAGGAACTGAGGGGCACTCTCACTTCTGTTTTCATGGTATTTACTTGGTTAGGGGTTGGCCCCAATTATCCTGCAAGAACAATGCTTCCCTGTCTGTTATACATGTCATTTATCTCTGTAGTGAACTACAAATGCACAACTGGACCCAAATGTTTTGTATCATTCCTTGTATTGCTTGTTTTTTTGTATCATCAATGTTTCATTCATAGTATCTTTGTATCATCAGTGTATCATTCTTTATATCTTTGTATCATCCCATTGTATCATAGCTCATGGGTCTATTAAAGGGGAACTATTACGAAAATTAAAGCTGTTATATGAGCTTCATCATACTGAAGAAAAAAACTTTCTTAATATAATCAATTAAACATTCTAATCAAGTTTATATTCACTATTCGCTATTTGTTTTTCTTCATTATGTCTTCACGCAGCAGTTGGGTGTCAGATAATCATTGACGGTTAGATCCAAAATATCTTATAGGGGGGTCTTCCTTTCTTGGCAGATGAATTAGAACTCATTCAAATAACTGATTCCAGTACAAATAAAATGGACTTTTGCACATATCCTGCATGTAGAGAGACATGATGTCTGGTAATTTTAATAGAGTGAACTCTGATACATCTTCTAGGCAAAAGAAGCCCCTTTATAATAAATATTGGATAGTGATGGGTGAATTTATTCGCCAGACGCAAATCCGCGACGAATTCCAGCGATTCGCCGCCATCGAATAAATTTGTGAAACGCAAGCGAAAATTCGCCTGCTGAAAGTTCGCTGGTGTAAAAAAAACGTGACGTGACTCGTTTCGCGAATTTTTCGCCAATTCCCAAAATTTGCTTATTTTTCACTAAAGCGAAACAGGATAAATTCGCCCATCACTAATATTGGATTTAACTGTCAATGATTATCTGACACCCGACTGCTGTATGAAGACAGAATGAAGAGAAACAGATGCTGAGAGAGGAATAGTGAAGATAAACTTGATTATTTCGGAAACGGTACAGAATTTTTAAATGATTGTATTTAGAAAGTTTCTTATTTCAGTATGCTGAAAATTATATACATTTTTCATTTTTGTGATAGTTCCGCTTTTATAAAGTAATGTCCCAGTAGATGGAATGGGGTGGTTGTGTAGGAATTAACTTAACCAGTGTTCTACACTGTTAGTTCTCAGTTAGTGACCCAAGACACTGAGTCAAATGCAACTCAATAATCTGAAGTAGAACTACTGTCAGGTTTCAATGTTTGATGGTGGTAGAATTAATTTCCGATTGTATCCTAGAGACCTAGTAAAAATAGAGTCAGTCATATTTGCCTGCTGTAAATAAATAGCCCCAGATTCAGAGATTATATTAAAGGGATACTGTCAAAACACATCAGTTTAGTTCTGCTCCAGCAGAATTCTGTACTGAAATCCATTTTTAAAAAGAGCAAGCAAATTTTTTGTATATTCAGTTTTGAAATCTGACATGGGGCTAGACATATTGTCATTTTCCCAGATGCCCCCAGTCATGTGACTTGTGCTCTGATAAACATCAGTCACTCTTAACTGTACAGTAAGTTGGAGTGTTATCACCCCCCTTCCTTACCCCCCCCCCAGCAGCCTAAGGGTAAGGGCACACGGGCAGATTTGTGCCCGATTTAGAGCCCGATGACTTATTGCCTTTTCTTCGGGATAACAATCTCCCTGAACTGCCTTTCTCTGCCTTCCGGCCAGCTACAATGAAAATTCGCCAGCGGGATGGCATTCGTGGCACTTCTTTTTCTGAAATTGCCCCAAAGTTTTGAGGCCAGGCGACTAAATTTCTCCGAATCTGTTTGTGTACCCTAACAACAGAACAAGATAACAGCTCCTTGGTAGATCTAAGAACAACATTCAATAGTAAAAGCCATGTACCACAGAGACTGATTCAGTTACATTAAGCAGGAGAAATAACAGCCTGTCAGAAAGTAGTTTCATCCTAAAGTGCAGGCACAAGTCACATAACCAGGGGCAGCTGGGAAACTGACAATATGTCTAGCCCCATGTCAGATTTCAAAATTTAATATAGAAAAATCAGCTTGCTCTTTTGAGAAATGCAGAAGTCTAATGGAATAGCACTATTTACTGATGCAAAAAAACATGTTTTCCCATGACAGTATCCCTTTAATATATTGGATCTATCCTTTTAAACTATGAGATCTGTCCCTGATTTGCCAACTTCATGTTATCTTGTTATAAGGGTTATTTTCAGTCTTTCTCTGTTTTTGGTGGTTGGTCTGTAATAATCACATCCCTTATCCCCAAAGTTTCATGTTATTCTCATTTCTATACTCTGACCCCCTTATCTGCCCCACACAGGACATTCAATACTTTGACCAAAATATTTTCACATCAATTCTGCTCCAAAATAAACACCGGGAAGGATTTCTGTATTCTGATAAATCTCCCGTTTCCCTGAATCCCTCCCCTTATGTTAAATGAGCAACATAAGCCAGTCTTACATGGTCTTGTTTTAGCTGTTGACTTGGCTCCTTTAGATTTCATTTTTCGGAACAAATATTGAGCCACACCAATGACCTTCCTGACTAGTATCTAGCCAAAGACCAGACAGATTTTGACTGGGTGGGTTTAAAAATCTTGGCCCATTAATTTGCTTTTCTGGGGATGTGTGCAAAGGGCACTTTTATTATACAACTGTAGATTTGAAGGCTAAATAAATGGATTTTCTCAAATGGTTTACCAAATCCAGCAAAGATCTATGAGCTTGCCAAATGAGTGCCTCTTGCAAGTACCGCTAGCTATCCTTGTGCCAAAGAAATACAATGGAATTTTATCTGTGTGTAAATAGTAAGTGAGGTTGAACAGGACTAAACCTATTAAAGGGATACTATCATGGGAAAACGTTTTTTTTTCAAAATGCATCAGTTAATAGTGCTGCTCCAGTAGACCTCTACAGATTTTTAAATATTCAGTTTTGAAATCTGACATGGGGCTAGACATTTTGTCAATTTCCCAGCAGCCCCTGGTCATGTGACTTGTGCCAGCACTTTAGAAGGGAACTGGTTTCTGGCAGACTGTTGTTTTTCCTTCTCAATGTAACTGAATGGAATGCAGTGGGACATGGGTTTTTACTATTGAGTTCTGTTCTTAGATCTACCAGGCAACTGTTATCTTGTGTCAGGGAGCTGTTATCTGGTTACCTTCCCATTGTTCACTTGTTAAGTTGGCCATACACATAGAGATCCGCTTGTTTGGTGATGTTGCCAAAGGAGCTGATCTCTCCCCGATATGCCCACCTTGAGGTGGGCGATATCAGGCTGATCCAATCGTGGGCCCTAATAATTTATTTCCACTCAACTTTTTGAAGACAAACTACCAAAATGATCATGTAATTTTGAGATGTTTAGATATTTAGTTACATATGTATCCATTTAATGCACTACTGTGTATCCATGTGTGTATATAATTAGCTTTATATACATCGGGTTTGTTGCACTGCTGTGTATCCAAGTGTGTATATTTAGCTTTATATGTATCAGTTTTTTGCACTGCTGTGTATCTGTGTTTATATTAGTTACATATCCATCTCATTGGTGGCCTGCTGTGTATCCATGTGTATATTTAGCTGCATTTATATCAGTTTATTGTTACATCACAGCGTTTCCTGTTTATCTGATCTCAATCTGACCCAGAACTTGTTGCTAATTCTGTCTCATGGTTTATTTTCTATTCCTTTTTTTTATTTACTGCTGCTTTCAAAGAGCTTAGATAAGGAAATCTCCCCCATCCGATCATTTAACCATGTGAGTGCCACCTTGTAAAATATACATCTCAATAGCAGGACCAGCATACTGCACATGGTTATAGCATTACAAATTCATCATTTTAAACTTTTTTACTATTTTTGTCCTTAAGCTCAAAGTAGAGGCCCCAGTCTCATTAAGGGAGGTAGAATTAATTGAGTATTTCAGACTTTGCCAAACCAGGACCCTTACAGGCTGTTCAGGCAGCGGGTGGGTTAACTGAAGTGGGCTGTTTCCAGGGAGTTGTTAGATTAAGTGTGCGGGGAGGCATCTTTATAATGCTAATAGTCCGTGTGAAAGTGCCCAGTGTCCCACAGAGAGTGTCACACACTGAGTTCTGCTTCTGTCTCTCTCAGGTTCCCGTCGACCACCGTAGGGCTTGGCAGCCAAGATGACAGCGAGGTGATGCTGAGTCGGTGAGTAAATGGGGGGCAGCAGCAAGATTTGAAGTGATGTGAATGATAAAAGTGAGTCTCCAACTTGCCATAGAGGGTCAGGGAGTAGTGTATGGTACCAGAGCATCTGCCAAGTCGGGAATTGTTCTACTAAATTAAGATAAATGCTACTTAAAAAAAAATATTAATCTGAAATACAGCAGTTCTCACCTCACTTGTTCTGATGATCTGGGAACCTCGGCATGTTCTGGGTGCCTGGCAACAAGTACTGGTACTGGCTAGGATAAACTCAGAAAAAGAGATTATTATTTTAGTCTTTAGTCTTCTGTTACTTTTCAAAGTTTAAATAGAAATATCATTTATGAATTTGGAATCACTGTTGCATTGTTGTGTGAGTGTCTGGGATCTGCATTTGCAGCAGGTGAGAATTAGCACTGCGAGTGATGTGGAGATGTCAAAGCTCCTTACACTGTCTCAGATAAAGTGTTATTTGAATTTTGATGTGCCGTATTCATGCTCTGTGGGGCCATTAACATTAGCGGGGACCAAGGTTGATTACTGTCTATTCCACCCATCCCCAAAAATATGCTCTCATTTAAATGGAATTTGCTTTGATTTATATTTTTGGGGCATTGTGAGTAACACAATGCCCCAGATTTACTAAATTCACATGAAGGATTCGAATATTCGATCGAATTTTCCAAAAAGATTTTAATTCGAATTTGAAATTAGGCAAATTCGACTATCGAATATTCGAATTCGACGATTCGAATATTCGAATTTAATTTTATTCAAATATTTGAAAAT
Organism: Xenopus borealis; assembly: GCA_024363595.1. Classification (NCBI taxonomy): domain Eukaryota; kingdom Metazoa; phylum Chordata; class Amphibia; order Anura; family Pipidae; genus Xenopus; species Xenopus borealis. The sequence goes on from CM044448.1 coordinate 45,425,939, forward strand.
TCGATGGTCGAATACTTCCCCTTTAAATTTAAATTCGATCACCTACTTCGCCAGATTACACCTACCGAAATGGGGATCATTCCCTAAAATCGAATAAGAAAAATTTCATTGGTCGTTTAAAAATCGTTTGAAAATTCGATTCGAATCGAATTCGAATTTCCCTATTCGATCATTCGATCGATTGAATTGCGCAAAAAAAATTTCGAATTCGAATTTTTTTAATTCCCCACTATTCCCTGGTCGAATTTCAAATTTTTTTGGCATTCGAAATTCAACCCTTAGTAAATCTGCCCCTTATTGTACAAATTGTACTGGCTTTGAATACATGGAGGGGAGATGCTGGGAGTCTTACTCATGGAACAGCAGTAGATTACATAGAGAGGAGAAATCAGAATCCAGAATCCATCCTGATGGTCTGCTGTCTCTCAAGTCAATCTCACCCTGTCTTATGTGCCTTTAAATATACTGTAAGTAGGAATCCCGAATCCCCAAATCCTTTGTGAAAGATTTGGTCGAATACCAAACTAAATCTTAATTTACATATGTAAATTAGGGGTGGGAAACGAAAAGGTGTTCAAATGTTTTTAACGCCTTGTTTTGTGACCAAACGTCATGTGATTTCCCTTCCCACAACTTATTTACGTATGAAAATTAGGATTCGGCTTCAGTTCAGTCATGCACAAGTATTCAGCCGAATTCTGTTGAAAAAGGCCAAATCCAGAACCAAATCCTGGATTCAGTGCATCCCTAACTGTAAGCTCTCAAGGCCAGTCTCTCCAAAGGTTAGATAGTTTTCTAGTCAGTGCATTCCCAGTGCAGGTTGCAGATTTCCTAGGGTCCTTGTTCACTGATGAGCTGTCTGTCACAAGGGCTGGTTATTAAAACCATCTATTCAGATTTTATTATTTATCCCGTTAAGCTGGTACTTAGTGTTGAACCCCAGAATGGCCCTTGAAGTGACTTAGTTAGACAGACAGCTATAATGCAAATGTTACTGTAAAAAAACAAACCTAGTTTGAACTGCTAAGCCACCATAACCCCATCTCTGCTGCGAAGTGGATCTCTGCACCCACCACCCTCCATATCAGCTAGTGCCCTTGACACTTCCCTGTCAAAACGTGACCTCTGGAGCCAAGGCTAGGTACTCTCTAAGTGAGTTTGTGTGTGTTTGTGACAGTTTCCCACGCATTTCCCTCCAGTCGTGACGCACGTAGTTGTGCTGTCAGGGAGACAGGACTGGGATATGTGACATTGCTCTGCAACTCTGCCAAGGAAAATGAATGGATGTGCCAATGACAGAGATGCGTGCAGGGACAGGGCTCTTTGCCATCCCATCCCTTGATAAGCAATCACTTATAAAACCTCTTGATGCAGCTCTGTGTAGTCACTAGTTCAGGCAAAGGGGTTTCAGGATGAGTAAATGGTCCTGCAGCATGGGGTTTTTACAAGGGTTTCCTTATAAAGGGATGAGCAGTGCTTGGGCATGAGCTGTGGTTACTCATAGCCATAGAGTTTGGGTTTGGTGGGTGCTGGTCGTTTCTTTGAAGGCAAAGTAGTGTCACAACATCATGTATTGCCCTTTAACTCTGTATGACACATTGTAGCACAACTGCAACAACCTCAACTGTTTTTTTTTTTCTTTTATGGATATAGAAATTAAGTTCATTATTGGACTAATATGAAACATATTAAACAATTGCTGATATAGGGCAGGAATGTTATCCCGTGGCACAAAAAAATCTCTTTGAACAATTTCCAGCACAGGGGTTTCTGGGAAATTTAGATCAGCATCAAGATCTGAACACTTTTGTTACATGATCCAGTTCAGGTTTTCTACATTTGATTGGCTGAACTCATGCCCTTTGGCAGGGGGGCAGTGCCCAGCCAGAGTTACTCTTGTACAGTTGGCTGCTCACACACAGACGGCTCAGCGTGAAAACCAAATTACATTTGGGAAAGGGCCGGAATTGCCACATAGGAATGATTTCGGCACCTGTGAAGAATTGTGATTATTTTCTGTGATGCCAGGGGGCCCCGGCTAATGCTTCCATTAAAGAAATAATAGCGAATTTCATTCTAATGCATGTTGCACAAAACCCTATCTCCTGTGTAATAAATATCAGATCAATTACTATGGAAATGGGACTGGATTATCATGGAGTAGCGTTTGGGGGATTATCTGGGTAATTGCAGCAATAAATAAAGGCAAGGGGTGGTTTAGGGAGAGTTGGGCTGAGCAATGGTCATTCACTGTTTGGCTCACAGTATTATTATGTTTCTTGCCCTTTCAGCACTCAGTTCTAAGCAGTTTGGCCGGCTCCAAAGATACAGTTCTACTATTTGTGCTGCAGATTTAGGTGTAAATTCTCTGCCACAGGTACATGACACAAATTCCCCTTTAAGGTATGCGCTTTGGTGGCTCAGCATGAAGGGTGGGATTTGGGGGGGGGGTTGTCTCCTGAGTACAGCTGAAACTGTAGCAGGGGGACTGTTATCCCAATGTTTCTATATATCTGTAACCTTGCTATGAGCTAAGGGGACCCAGGCTAAAGGCCAGTTAGGGGAAAGTTTATTTGTGCCCTGGGTACCCCTAGAACTATAGCAGGGTGACTGTTACCCCAATGTTTATATATATATCTGTAACCTTGTTATGAGCTATGGTTGTCCAGCCTGAAGGCCAGTTAGGATGAGATTTGGGGTGTGTTTATTAGTGCCCTGAATACCCCTGGAACTATAGCAGGGTGACTGTTACCCCATTGTTTCTACATACTTGTAACCTTGTTATGAGCTAAGGGGGCACAGTCTGAAGGACAGTTAGGATGAGATTTGGGGCGAGTGTTTATTTGTGCCCTGGAACTATAGCAGGGTGACTGTTACCCCAAGGTTTCTATAGATCTGGAACCCTGTTAAAGGGGTTGTTTACCTTCCAAAAACTGTTTTCAGTTTAGTTGTTGTCAGATTGTCCTCCATAAGCAAAGACTTTTTTTTCCATTGCTTTCCCTCTTTTATTTTTTAATGATCCTGTCTCAGGTGTTTCAGTCTGGCAGCTCAGTGATCCAGGAGCTTCTTTAGGCTCAGGCCAGACAGCGACGAATCTCCCCAAACCTCTTCCCCCTGCCTTCCAGCGTCTTTAATGAATAATCGCCTGCACCTATTCACACAGGGCTCTGCACTTTCCCGAAATCACTAAAAATTGCCTAAGGAGGCAACTTCGAGTGACTTCAGAAAAGCCAGCGCCATGTGTGAATAGGCGCAGGCGATTATTCATTAAAGACGCTGGAAGGCAGGGGAAAGCAGTTCGGGGAGATTAGTCACCCCAAAGAAGAGGCGATTAGTCGCCAGGCAACAAATCTCCTTGAATCATCCCATCTGGCCTAACCCTTACTTTTACAATTTGCTGCATTTAGTTGACACATTTCTCAGCAGCATCTGTGAAATAATAGCAACAGCTGATTTTAATAAAACTCAGAGAGTCTGCTCAGCAGGGACAAAGATAACAAATGTATCAACTTAATGTATGAATTTAAAACAGTTAAAAAATTGGTGACCCCCCCCCTCCCAGAGCTGATTTAGAAAGTGAAAAATTAAACATCACACTTCGATATTAGAAAAACCGCCACAAATAGAAATTGGAATAAATCTTTATTTCTGGCGATTTATCTGAAACCAACTGAACTGAAAATATGTGTTTGAAGGTGAACAACCTCTTTTAGGGCTCTTACAGATGAGCGTTTTGACCTACCAGGAGTAGACACACTGAATTTTTTTCAGTGTTGCAGTACTCACAAAGATGCATGTAAGCCCCAAACGCAGGTTGGGACGCAGCATGTTGCATTTTATCTGCCTGAGGCTGATTGAAGTGGAACAGGCTGGGGCCTTGTCCCTAATACTCCATTTCACCGCTACTCCATTCTATACAGTAATTGGTTATATTGAAAGATCTGGACAAGGCCGAGCAAGGACATTTCTCATTAGAAATAAGATTGATTAGATTTAAACGATAAATGTTCTTTGTACTGTATATTAATCTATATGTTGTTGCTGCTCCAATCAATATCTAGCTGAGGTGGGTCAGGGCTGTATGTGAAAAACAGGTTTATTTGCTATTTCATTTTCCTTAGATTGGATTGGAAATTAAGTAGCAGAAGCATATTCTCTATGGCTAAGGCAGAAACAATTGGTATTAAAAAAAAACATAAGATGTGCTGAATCCAGGACTTTAAAATTTGGATGAATTGTGAGTTGGCAGAACCAAATCATGTGACATTAACACCCTGTGTATGGGATAAAGTTACATTTGTTATTTAGGGCATGGACACATGGACAGATTCTGGGAGATTTAGCCGCCTGTCGAATAATCGCCTGTTCTTCTGGGCGACAATCTCCCCGAACTGCCTTCGTGTCTTCCCTTCCTGTATAATGAAGAGTCGCCTGCGCTAAGCACATGCAGCTCTTTGTTTTCCGAAGTCACCCTAAGTTTCCTCGTAAATCAAATCTCCCCTAATCTGCATGAGTGTCACTACCCTAAGGGCAGGACTACATGGAAGACCTCAGCATGTTTCTGTCAGATCTAGAGTTGCCACTTTTTCTGGAAAAAAATACTGGCTTTCCTATATATTTACATTTTTTCCCCCTATTAATAACATTGGGATCAGCCATTATTTTTACCAGCCAGGCCAGTAAAATACTGGCCAGGTGGCAACCCTAGTCGGATCCGACGCTGGGCAACAAAATGCCCGCGCCAAGTCGGATTCAACAGGAACACGGTAAGTTAATAGAAAGTCGGACGGTGTTGCAAGGTTGTTCTGACGCTCCGAAGTCTTCCGTGTAGTCCTGCCCTAAGGGATTTCTACCCTTTGCAGGAAATGGAACTGTGAGATGTGAGTTGAAGGGAGACAAATTAATTGCCCTACAAACAGCGCTAAATGGAAACATGAAATCTACAATTGTTCTGCCAATAGGCAGGTACTGGAATCATATTCATTTTGTTTCTCACTCCAGCCATCACATGCACAGATCCCATAAAATACCATTTACTACAAATTGACATTATAAATTGGAGCAATTCCCTTTCAGGGTCTGTCTCTAGAGATAAGATTTATTGTGCCTCTCACGGAAACCTCAAAGACTCTGTGGCTCCAGTCATTTTGACTGTTGATTTGAATACAACATGAGCAGTGTCCAGCATGTCCATGAACTGATGCCACCTGCTCAGGGCGTGATACCATCTTTTATAGATGCTTAAAGAGATACTGTCATGGGGGAATTTTTTTATTTCAAAATGCATCAGTTAATAGTACTGAAATCCATTTCTCAAAAGGGCAAACAGATTTTTTTATATTTCATTTGAAATCTGACATGGGGCTAGACATATTGTCAATTTCCCAGCTGCCCCACGTCATGTGACTTGTGCTTTGATAAACTTCAGTCACTCTTTATTGCAAGTTGGAGTGATATCAACGCCCCCCCCCCGGAGCCTAACAACAGAACAATGGGAAGGTAACCAGATAACAGCTCCCTAACACAAGATAACAGCTGCCTGTTAGATCTAAGAACAGCACTCAATAGTAAAAACCCATGTCCCACTGTGACTCCTTCAGTTACATTGAGAAGGAAAAACAACAGCCTGGAAAAAAAAAGCAATTCCATCCTAAAGTGCTGGCACAAGTCACATGACCAGGGGCAGCTTGGAAGTTGACAAATGTCTAGCCACATTTCAGATTTCAAAACTGAATATAAAAAGATCTGTTTGCTCTTTTGAGAAATGGATTTCAGTGCTGGAGCAGCACTATTAACTGATGTGTCAGGGGAAAGTGTTGAAAGATTTTTCCTACTTGTATATAATAGTAATATTGAGAGCTGAATATGAGATATAACAGCAATGGCTGATTCAGAAGGTTTGGTTGGGATTTCAGTGCCATGAATCAGAGGGATTTGCTCCCATTTAGTTTTAAGTAAGAAATAAATCAAATCCCACCCAGAGACATAAATAACTGACTGAATGGAAGTTTTGGCTCTGGGACATTTTCAGAGCTAAAATTTGGGGCAAATCGTAGCATGTTCAGTAAATGTGCTGAGATCTAAGCTGACCCAACCCAAGGAGCGAGGATAATGATGACTCAGAGCCACTGCTAATTATCTCATTTGGAAATTTTGTGGCTAAATGATGCCTTTTGTAACTGACAGATTCTTAGCGTCACTTAACCTATGAACCTCTATGGACTGAGACACGACATAGAGCCTTTTATTAATCATGTACCTAAATGCAAACTAGTCAGTTTAAAGCCTGTTTGTGCAAATTTCCCCTGCAGGCTAAAGTAATTTTCACTACGTGGACCTCTCGCTCTGTTCTACAGAACAAACACACTTGTAGTTTAAAAGGGAACTGTGTTCATTAGTGAAAAAAAGGTAACAATGAAAGCTTTGAGAGAACTGTTTGTTAGTCATTTCAAATCCTTACCAGATGCAATATATACAAGGAAAAACGTTTAAAAAAGTAGGACTTTCATAAACATAATTATGTTACTAATTCCTATTTCTGCAGGTGAAATGAGAGCAGAGCAGGCAGTAACCCTTCCAACACTTTCACTTGTCTCTGTCTCTAAATATATATTAGGTACAAATCTAGTGCTACCAATTCCTATTTCTGTAAGATAATGAGATCAGAGCAGGCAGTTACCGTTCCTTTCCCACTGTCTTCTGTCCCTATATATTAAGGTCCTATCTAGTGCTGCCAAATGCCAATCCCTATTTCTGTATGGGGAAATGAGAGCAGAGTAAGTAAATATTGTAGAGAATAAAATCTAAACACATTTGTACCATCAGCCTCGACTTTGAGAAACTGGAAGGAAAATGCCCTGGAAGTGAAATGTTTTTTATAGGGGAAGAAACCGATGGAGCGCATTTGGATTGTGTGCCATTACAGACTCCGTTTGGGATGAGCCCCTCCCCTCTCTGTGCATTCAGAGTGATATAAAGAAATAAATGGAAACATCAGTGAGAACTAACGAAACAAAAGACCTAGCTCCTTTAACATCCTAATGGCTGGTGCCCCACCGACTCTGGGCGTTTATATGGCAGCTTGAGAAAGTGCCTGTGTGGGTAAATACCCAGCCCCATTCATCATACATCATGGAAAAGTTGGTCCAACATAATTTATTTTGTTTTGTTTGTTGCTGTTTGGGGGCTGAGAGGGTTGGGGCCCCTTGGACCAGCTTTGTTCTCGGGGGAGGGGGGATAAAGGGGAAATAATTAAATTAAACAGAAGACAAAACTGTTTGTGTGCAGAGTGGGAACGCACTGTGAATATTCAAGGAGGGACCCTCTGTTTCCCCCCATCTCCGACATGAGTCTTTTCAGCAGCAGCCAGCTGCACCCAAATTCCTGTGAGGTGACATCACTGGGAGAGAGTTGTGCCCAGAGCCATGGCATGCTGTGACAAACAGAAGGAAGAAATGCCATGCTGCTTACATGGGCTCCGAGGAGCTGGCAAACCCAGCCAGACAAGATCTCCTTGGGATTAGGGCTTTACATCAAGTAGTAGAATTTATAGAGGTTATTCATGTGGTGCCATTGGCCCTACAATAACATAGAGCCCCAGTAGTCGACAATCCACATTGGTCCCTGAAAACAATAAAGGACGATAATTCCGAATTATAACTGTGTATTTGCCTTTATATATAAATCTGTAAAAGGATCAACAGAAATTATTTGGGATCATTTGTAGCTATGGGTCCCTTTGAAAGTCGATGCTTTAAAGCTTATTCCTTTGTCTGGAACAATGGGAGTCACACTTGCTGCAGTCACGCTCTGGGTACAGAGGTCTGCACATTGGGGGCTAAGGAAGAGGAGGGAGAGGGTCTCCTCTTATCGCTTAGCTGTTTATGCCTGTGCTGGGGTACGTCTCTGTGAATGAAAGGATGCGATATAGCTCCGTGGGGTAATTACTCATCTTTGGACAGTTGTGAGCATGCCAGGAAATGTAGATAAGGGGAAATATGCTTCTTTATTCAGATACTGTAGTGAGAGGGTAGCATTTATCATATGCCCAGAGCATCCCTCACATATAGTTGGGAGCTGCCATACAGTATGATACTTTATTTATACTCAGAACTTTTCTTTTTTCTCTGTTTACACAAATGAGTGGCTGTCAGGGGAAGCTGGGAGTTGTAGTCACATGGGGTGCAGGGTATAATCAGTCATACTGCTGACGGCTCTTTCAAGCGGGTGACAGAGACAAGTGACTCTCAGGATTCAATTACACTGTAAGCCCTGCGGAGAGAGTTACCGACCCGGGGCTGATGGATTTGTCGGGAGGGTATCTGGCAGGTGGGGAGGATTAATGCCACTTACTATAAGATATATCGGCCTTGGGTTTACCTTCTCTGATCCCTACCAGTCTCCGTCTCCTCAGCTGCAGCTTTATTAGAGAAAAGTGCAGCGTTTCCTTCAGCTGGACCCCTAACCACTAGATGGGGGGCTGCTCACAAGCATTTCACTGCTCATTGTGAAGCTGATTGCCACTATACAGGCTATTTTGTTTTCAGTTATTCAGTTATTAGCCCACCAGAATTCCCTGGGTGGTGGGTCTTGGTTTATCCTCTCATGTACCCCATTATACTAAACCCCTCCCCACTCACCTTTTGCAACCTTAGAATTGGACGTTTGCATCTTCTGAGACCCCCTTCTACCATGGGGGCCCTGGCTAGACTAACCTTTGTACCCCATAATGTGGCCCTGCTGCTGACAGTAGTAAACAATATGTAAGATACCTTCATGGCCCTGGGCTGGTGTTTGTGATGTACAAATACCAAAATCAATTTTAACCCTCTCCGGTGCAAGTACTGCAGGGCTTCATTTTTACATTTCTGTTTTTAAAGCTTTCCATACAATTGAAATCATATTTAAAGAGTGGTCAGAAGTCCATCTCAGCTCTGATTACAAGGACAATGCAGTTCCAAATGTGGCTGCCCAGCATAGATGCATTATTTCTGAGGAGAGGCAGATTAAAACACGAGAGGCAGATGGCGAGTTTCACAGCCCTCGAAGATTCCTCTCGTACAGGGACGAGTGCTGAAGTAATCAGCCATGAGTCAGGAGCAGCCAATCACAAGCCTGTCTGGAATCTATCATTTCCATCTGAAAAACAAGCTTGAGATTTGGGACATCAAAGGACAAGTAAAACTTAACAACAATAATAATAATGCTCTCCTAGTCAGGGCCAAGGGTGCTGTACTCACAGGCAGAACTTACAGATATATCATACTTTTTACATTATTGATGCTCTTGTATAGCTCCCTGGTGGGGTCTGACAACCTACTGCACTGTTTGATCTGGTTCTACTTTATGTCAGAACTGGCCCAGATTGCATGCCTTGAATATACATAGAAACAACTGGAAACCTGGTAAGGAGTGCTTGACTTTAACCCAGAGTAATGGCTGAGCCTTCAATACCAGCAAGGGAAAGTATCATGATTGGCCAGACTTTATGCATTTAAACTTTATGGCAAAAAGCACTGAGCCCCCAACATCTCATTTTCATCCTTTTCCTATAAACTAGATGTTGGAACATGTTGCTGGTAGTTGCTTCCATTCAACTACAAAACATAAATATGGTTGGGTACTGGGGATCAGGCTCACAATCTGAGTTCCTGATCATCCCATGTGGGTTCAGTTGGGTTGAGGGCTTTGTGCAGTTCGAAGACTGAATAGCCTGGAATGCATTTGTAAGGGCCCTTACAAATGCTCCCCTGCGTTCCGTTTTGCTGCATTCAGCCGCAGGGGAGCACAGGTATAGACGCACTCAATTCTTTTCAATGGGGCTGTATTCACACGAACGCATGTAGATGCAGAATGCAGGAAAAATGCAGCATGTTGCATCTGAACCTGTGTTCGGGGCCTACATGCCCCATTGAAAAGAATTTAGTGCGCTATACCTGCACTCCCCTGCGGCTGAACGCAGCAAAATGGAACGCAGGTTTAAACGCCCATGTGTAAGGGCCCTAAGGGTAGAGGGTTTTTCATCAGATTTTGTGGGTCAGATTTTATCTGATCCTCCATGCAACACCATGCTACGCCACATAACACAAGCTTTGTAGGATTCTACTAAAGCTGATGCCCCTAGGCTAGAATGTAAAGCCGGATCAGATAAGTCTGATAGAGTCTTTTGTTTACATCCGACAGTCAATATGTTTCAATGATAAAAAAAGTCTTTCCGACACCATCCGTTTTTATGTAGTCGGATGAAGATGCAACATTCACATCCAACAGACGTGTCTTGTCGGATGGAAAATTTTACATGTAGTTTATGCATCTGATTTTTATATCAGTGCCATTATATTTTAACTCACACAACAACATCAGACTTGTAGGATGTACGAAAGCGCTCGTGTAGTTCTAAAATGTAGCCTCAAGGTTTCACCGGCACCAGGGTTCTAAACCATGGAAACAGCCCCAGCCCATTATATCCACCAAACCTTCCCATTGGCATTATATATTCAGGCAGGTAGTGTTCTCCTGGCACTGCCAAACCTACACTTTTCCATCATGCTGCTAGATGGTGAGATGCCATTTACACTTACAGAGGTTGTTTCCCCTTGCAGTGCCCTTTACACCACTCCAGTTAATAATTGGCATTGCAGATGGTGATATTGGGTTTGGTTGCCTTTAATTATCCATAAAACCCCTGCAATCCCTACAGAAATTTCATTTGTTTCCCAAAATGGATCTTGTATTCAGTGCATGCTTGAATATTTTATTGGTGCTGATATTTTTGTCAGTCCAATTGTCTTAGATCCCCAGTTATGGGGAGCTCAGCTATACGTGTAGGGGTTCAGGTTGGGAATCTCTTATTACCAGCAATGGTAGATTTGTGCTCCCTGCCACCAATCACTCCCACGAGCTTGCTGTGCCCACGGTAGGAACAAGCAAGAGCTAAGTTACTTCTTGGCCGTTTTGCTGGAAGCAGCAGCACGTTTCAGGAGTGACAAGCGGGGCGTCATTAGGAAGAAGGATGGATCCCCCAGGCATTGTGCAGAATTTCATTTGTCTTCTACAATGAGACCATTATAGGTCCAGCCGGGCCCTGGGGAACAGAACAATGGGCAAATACAACATTGTGAGTAGCGTTTTTATAGGAACTGAAAGAACAGCAACACTTTCCTAATTTTCATTTCTCTGGTACCTGAACCTCCATTAGTCACTCTGGGCCCGGAGCAGCCAAAGGTACATGAGAGAGTGGAAGAGAGAGATATTGCCCCCCAGCCGTTCATATCTCCTCGAAGTAGCAGTAGCAAAGTCACCAGTGCAGGGGTTTTAAGCTTGTTGGATTCTCCTTAGTATTGATGGGACCCCAGTGCAACCCAGCTGCTACATTATTTCAAGAATTGGTAAGTGAAAATATGGAAAGAATATGTTTTAAAAAGTTGCTTAAAATTATTATATAATGATTTGGTAGATTTCCTCTTTAATACATTCCCTATAGTTATTGTGAATAAAAATGTGCTTTCCACAGTAATTATATTAAATCCCCACTTGTATATAAGAAAGACAAGTTAGTTGATGTTAAACTACCACTCTCACATCCCACTGACAAACAAAGGCCCCAGCCCCCCGTCATCCCTTTGTACAATCTCTCAAAACACACAGGCCCATCTGATCTGTCTCCCACAAGCCGCCTTATAAATAGGCCATTATCCTGGGCCGCTAGAGCCTTCGCCAGGAGTAATTCTGCATCTCCCGCTAATGAAGACTTTTGGGCACATTATTGCCCATGAATATTCTCTGCAGCAGAATTAATGGCCGGCTGCAAGTGCAGCCCTGGAATTAACCCAGCCAGCTCCTGCATTCCCTCTTTCTCATCGCCTTTTATATAAAAATATATATCTACCTTCCCAGGAGAGTAATTTAATTCTTCCTCCTTCCACTAACAGGGTTCTTGCTAATTATAGTACTAATTAGCCAAAACAAGACAGCAATTTATTTTCAATGGAGTATTGTGCACAGGTAAGTGTATCTGATACACACCTGGAGTTCTATTATTTCTCTGGGACATGACTCTGTCTCCACATGCTCTCACCAATTATTGATCTCTATGTAGAGCTGCCCTACTGATTGAGCACTGTAAGCTCCACAAGGTGTTTTGTGATTAAGGCAGAGAGGAACATTCCCAGGTTTCCCGGGATACAATAATATAGTCTCTTGCTTATCTGTGCTTTGCTAACGATGAGACTTGATTAATATTTTCAAGACTTTCAGTTCCCTTCAGTGCAGCCTCTGAATAACAAATCCATTCTTAATTGGAACCAACCTGCAGGGAGTCGGAACAGCACAATGTTTCTAACGTCAGATATAAATGTATTTACCGCTGCATGAGAACAGATGTTCTAATCTCTTTTAAGTTTTGAATGGGGAGAGTTTGTGTTTCCTGGTGCCTGTATGGCTGTCTCTTATTCCTTTTCAGCAATAAACAGCAGTCCTGCTTTGCTTTATGGCAGGGATTGTTTATTAAGGCAGGGCAGTGACCCAGTTGAATTAATTAGTCTTTATTGATAAATGTTATTTATATTTACAGTACTGCTCTCTGGAGAAGTAATATAAATAAAAGTGATGGGATATTTGCTCTGGGTTTGTGACTCTCAATTCTATGCCACATGGTAGTGCAATGGGGCAGAACTGGATAAATTAGCACAGTTATATTTGCACATTATACATCTCTGTGTGTAGGTGAGAGAGAGTCAGGCCCAGGTGGGATTCAAGCATTTGCCTGACACATGTTATTTGTTCATGGTTCCAGTGTCGGATTCTGCACCAAACATACAGGTTAAACATTAAGTTCTTGGAGGAAACTAAGTACTGAGCTCTACTCAGGGCTGTTTTTAGGGAAGGGAATAAGGTACATAAGCCGTGGTCCCTGGAAACAGAGGGGCCCCTTGTGGAGAAAAAGATGGATTAAATAAGATTGTTTAAATACATTAAAAGAAAACTACCCAGCAAACAATGTAGGTCTCTATAAAAAGATATTGCATAAAACAGCTCATATGTAAAACCCTGCTTCATGTAAATAAACCATTTTCATAATAATATACTTTTAAGTAGCATGTGCCATTGGGAAATCATAAATAGAAAATTGACATTTTAAAAAATAAGGGCTCGTATGATTCACGGTGCACACAAACATACCAAAAGTTAGGTCACATGAGCCAATTAAAAGACAGAGTTGTGTCTTTTGCTTCCACACTTCTTCCTGTTATAGTTAGAGTTGAAATATTTCTGGTCAGGTGATCTCTGAGGCAGCACACAGACCATCATGAAATGGGGGTTCAAGGCAAAAGATGTAAAAGGGAAATATTTACTTTATATATTCCAGTTTGGTAAGATTCTTTAATATGTCACTTAATTTGATATGAACTATCTGTTGCTCAAGTATTCATTTTGGGGGTATAGTTTTCCTTTAAAATTCTTACTTTGACAATTGATATCATTTGTGTTACAGCAGTTTACTAGGGTCTTTGGGGGTATACTGAGTGATTTAGTAACAGTGTATTGTGCTTGTAACAAAAGCCATCCCTTTGCCTTTAAGACGCCATGCAGCTGAGCCAGAGAAGCAAAGGGCCTTTTGGTGGGGAGAAATTCCCTGCAATATTTAGGACATAAAAGACGTCGCTGCATCATAAAGTTTAAGTGCTCTCCAACTAAACATTGTGCCGCCTCTGCTATTATTGCCCTTTTTTCTCCTAATAAACGTGGCCTCCAATAAATCAGCACATGGCAGCCCGAAGCCCTGGTATTGCTGAAGTACAACACCCAAAAATCTGCACCTACATGGAGAGGGCACGGTCAACAAAAAGAATGTCAGTTGGGTGTTTTTAAAGACCCCAAGAGTCAGTTTGCATAACTAGGCACATAAATATCACATGCCTACTTGTGCTCAGTTCATATTGAAGCTAATATTAAATTACTGTCAATGAGGAGGGCTGGAAATGGTAGATCTGTCACATCTGGATTCCATTGTTGTCTGTCCCTGGTGCTGAGAGCAAAGGTAAAGCTGTTTTGGATGCCTATCTGCTCCATCTGCTCCTACTGATGTACCAGAGGATGAGCCCACTCCACCGCCGGGGGATTTCAACAAAGAACTTGAAAGTGGGAGTTTGTATGGAAGATGGAATGTCAGGGATCATGTGTGTAGAGTTAGATCCCTTCTTTTGACACTAAGTGGTACTCTCTGATACTAACTGATACTCTCTAAAACTCACCGGTACTCTCTGACACTTTCTGGGACTCAATGATACTCTCTGATACTTTCTACGACTCACTGATACTCTCCAACACTTTCTACACTCACTGATACTCTCTGACACTTTATGAGACTCTGATATTCTCTGACACTTTCTGAGACTCACTGATATTAACTGATACTCTCTTAGACTCACTTATTGATACTCTCTGAGACTCTCTGACACTTTCTGAGACTCTGAAAATCTCTGACACTTTCTGAGACTCACTAATGCTAAATGATACTATCTGAGCCTCACTGATACTCTCTGAGACTCAATGGTACTCTCTGACACTTTCTGAGACTCACTGATACTCTCTGAGACTCACTGATATTAACTGATACTCTCTGAGACTCACTGATACTTATTGATAATCTCTGAGACTCACTGATACTTATTGATACTCTCTGAGACTCACTGATACTCTCTGAGACTCAATGGTACTCTCTGACACTTTCTGAGACTCACTGAGACTCAATGGTACTCTCTGACACTTTCTGAGACTCACTGATACTCTCTGAGACTCACTGATGCTCTCTGAGACTTTCTGAGAGTCACTGATACTCTCTGAGACTCACTGATACTAATTCATACTCTCTGAGACTCACTGATACTCTCTGAGACTCAATGGTACTCTCTGACACTTTCTGAGACTCACTGATACTCTCTGCTATTTTCCAATATTCGGAAACCCCAAATGTTATTAAAATGATGACTTTTTTTCAGGATTTCCCCAATTTTCCAGTGGGGGGGGGGCACAAATATGTTTTCCTTTTACCCTCTCTCTACCTCTCCCAACCCCAGAGGAGGAAAACAAGCCGAGACTTTATGTTTGCAGCACGGCGTCCCTGAGGAAATATAACCGGTGTTTATATGTTCAGAATCAACTTTTATGTATCATATAAAAAGAAATAATAGGAAGGTGCATTTTCCATAAACCTGACTGTAAAATCCCCTGTAATAGCAATGTGAGCAGGAAAGTAAAGGGCTTTCTGTCCCGATATCATTCTTTCCTTTGAACAAATGCACAGCAACGTCAGTCCCTTCTTTATAATGAAACTCGTCTGTATCACAATAATCTGATTCTTCTGTAATGCTGAAAAGTCACACACTTTTGTACTCACTGCCACAGAGTGGCCTGTTTGCTTTCTTCCAGACACGTGATCAAGCCAAGTCTTACCTGTAAATAAGTCTGAAATCCTTTTCTTCTAAAATTACAACCTGGGGGTCGGTTTGTCCAGGCAAAATGGGGAAGACAATGAAACGACCCAGAGTGTAAGTCCTGACTTGGCTTTTCACTGCATGAGAGTATGATAGTCAGCAATGTTCTAGCTCAGGATTTGCGATCTCTGTTAAGACGAGTGATGTCACTTTGGCTGTCAGAGGATGCTGAGAGTTGCAGTTTAAAATAAAAAGTTGAAAACTGCTGTTATTTCCACTGTCATAGAAGTAATAGCTTATCATATGGCATTAGTGTCGGGAGAACGTTTCATAGCTCAGAGTTCGTTATTCACAATTGTCTTCTAATGTCAGAAAGTGACAGTTGTAACAAGTTCAGCCTATTGACGCTTTGTTATTAACTTGCCAAGGCTTCTTGGGACTGTAGTTTTGTGTTGAATTGGGAGGGGGTAATGAGGTTATGAGAAATTCCCTTATTTAGTAACAGTTCTGAGTGAAACTGTGCGGCAGCAGGAGGTTCCTGGGTCGCAGATCTGGGGGGCTTAAAACTCCTTTCTATATAGTCAGCGTTGGAGTAAAATTAAAAGGCGGAGGGTGGAGGGGTTTGTGCGGCAGAAGGAAGAATCCAGTAAATATATTCATTAATATTTCCCTGATAAACTCCCAGGTGACTGCAATATGTGCCGACTAATCAAATCCCACAGAATGTTGTCCCTGCACAGCGAGACCCATAAATCTTCTCTAACTTGTGTGCTCCTCTGCGTATTTAATCGTTATAAGGGTCACACACGTACCCATGCATTGACAGTAAAGGGAAAGTGCACCCAAACTATCTACCCATGCATGGATCTTAAAGGGTTAGTGTACCCTAACTATCTACCCATGCATGGATCTTAAAGGGTTAGTGTACCCTAACTATCTACCCATGCATGGATCTTAAAGGGTTAGTGTACCCTAACTATCTACCCATGCATGGATCTTAAAGGGAAAGTACACCCAAATGATTTACCCATGCATGGATGTTAAAGGCAAAGTACACCCAAACTATCTACCCATGCATGGATTTTAAAGGCAAAGGACACCCTAACTATCTACCGATGCATGGATGTTAAAGGGAAAGTGCACCCTAACTTACTAACCATGCATTGATGTTAAAGGGAAAGTACAACCAAACTATTTCCCCATGCATGGATATCAAAGGGACAGTTTGCACCTTGGTATCCACTTACACAGGGTATTTTACCGAAGGCAGGTAAAATGCTGCATCCCAACCTGCATTCGGAACTTACATGTGTCTGAATGCATGAAACTGGAAAGCAGGGGAGCGCAGGTAAAAAAACGCTCATCTCTAAGAGCCCTTAGGATTCCCCCCCCCCCCCCGGTAGTTACGCCCCTGAAGGGCACCGAAGGCCCGAAACATGTTGATTTTGTCAGTCGGGCAATAAACACTAATTCACAGCAGTAAATCTGCATTGGAGTGCTCTCCCCTCTTCTGGTTAAATATGGGTATCAAAGGGAAACTGATATATTAAAGGAAATGTGCACCCTAACCATCTACCCATGCAGGATGTTAAAGGTAAAGTACACCCAAACTATTTACCCATGCATGGATATTTAAAAGGGAAACTGATATGTTAAAGGGAAAGTGTATCTTAACTATCTACCCATGCCATGCAGGATGTTAAATGGTATGTGTATCTTAACTATAAATAGGTCTTATCTTTATTTAAATCTCTTAAAGTAGTACTGTTTATTGCTTTTCTTACCTAGTAAATCCAGGAAAGTTATACCTTCATGCTGCACGTACAAAAACAGATTACCCCTACTTATAAGTATGTTACAAACATAATCGTCAATAGTAAGGGATTAAAAAACATACTGACCCATCTGGTCAATTTCCTGTGAAGAGCAGAGCAGCTTCCTGCCCTGGGAGACAAATCTATGCCACAAATTCCAAAACTCTGTCTTTCTGAATGATTAAACCCAGATTTGGCCATTTTCAGTCCTGGGATGCTTTTCTGGGAAGGATTTGTGCTCAGAAGTCAGAATATGATGAGATTTCCCTGTATTTTTCATGGTGTGAAATTGCTGAACATTATGGCCCATTTGCACCACTGAGCAAATCATTGGATTGTCTTCTGTATCTCTCACTTCTGTTTCTGTAAACCGGCACAAATTCATTATTCTGTCAGATCCAGTAGTGCCAGAGTGCGTGCTGCGGTCGATGGAAATGCTGTTGTCATTATCCGTCAGATAGTCGTTGTTTCCGCACGGCATTGAAAAAAATGATTTGGTTTGGGTGGAAAATCTGTTAAAGGGCAAGGAAAGGCAAAGAAATAAAATCCCATTTTTACTTTCTTTAATGAAAAATAAATCTAGCTCCTATATACTTTATTTAAAAAATCTGTACCGTTTTTATAAGAAACCTGACTGTATGCAGTGAAATCCTCCCTTCATTTAGTGCTGAGGATAGGAATTGTCAGACGGTCCCTAACTTCTGACAGGGAAACAATCATACTTATGAACAGCAGGGGGAGCCCCTGCCTTACTTACCAGCCATGCAGAACTCCAGCAGCTTTGTTTTTTTTATCAATTATTGCGATCCCTAAGAAGCCCAGACCACACTGAACATGTGTATGTAGTCTAGTCTTACAAAGATGTATAACAAAGTTACAAGATGACAGCCCCCTGTGGCCAACTTTGAAAGCATAAATCATTTGTTTGATTAGGCTTGTGGTGCAGTAAGGACATGTTTATGTTTAGTATACAAAATACAGCATTTCTAGCCTTATTCTATTTTAGACTTTCCTTGCCCTTTAAGTGTCCAAAATACTAAATATTCAATTGTAATTCCATTGCCTGGAGCTGCGTTCAACCCAACATTTAATATATATATATATATATCTGCATGCTCAATATTGTGTGAATAATAATCATATTCTGCTTCATTGTTACATTAATTTAGCAGAATTTTATTTAACTATGTAATTTTTATTGTTATCAGCTACCTCTTGCACCCCCTCCTATTGGCCAGGACTAGAACTAGAGGTGGCCAGAAGAAGCACAAGATTGGAGCACAAGATGGGGGGGGGGTGCTAGGTATATACATCTTCTGTCTCCTCCTACCTCTAGTTCTAGCTAGGCATTGCCTTACGTGTTTGTCAGCAGATACTTAATCTGCTGAGAAACAAGTAAAGCTGGCCATAGACGTAACAATTACGATCTTTCTCGGAAAAGATCTTTCCAAGAAAGATCGTTCGTTTCAACACACACGTGTAGAGCTGAATCGTCAGATATACAGGTAGAAACAATAGAATTCTACCTGTATCTGACAATTCAGCACTAACAATGGCCGATGTTCAGGTTGCTTTCAAAGGCATCCGATCAAAATTTTCCGTCCAGTCCGATCAACCAGCCGACCGATATCTTAATCCTCTGACGATATCGGTCGGCTCATTTCCCACCATACACGCACCGAATATCGTACGAAAATTCGTTTCGTACGATATTATCTGTGCGTCTATGGCCACCTTAAGGCAATGCCTCCATAGAACCAAATAAATCTACACGAATTCTGTTTTATCTGTGTAGAGGAATGGTTCTTTGAGTTCCTGCTCAACTGGATAATGGGGGAACTGCTCCCCCTGGAACTATGGGTAGGCCATTGGCACCTCTTGTGCCAACCCATAGTTCTTGCCCTGGAGCCCTTGAGTAGGCATGGTCAGAGCAATCATCATGTAAGTAATATTAAAAGTGACCAGCCTGTCCAATCAAGTCTGTGCATACGTCTGGCTTAACAGTATCTTATATTATAACAGATGTAGATAAAATGCACTATATACTGTGCACATTGATACAGATATGTGCATGGTATTTACTGGGATGTATGCATGAATATCTATATGTTCCCACTCATAGTTATTGTGAATAAGGAGCTGGGATGAGAGCTTGCAGGAGTTAATGTCTAAGAACGGCTGTTAATTGAGTTGTTGTTAATTTTATGCAAAGGACGTTTGTTTATTGGTAAAACGATACAATTAAAGTCACTTTAAAACTTAAAAATACCCCCAGGGCAGAAGAGATAATTATGTTATTCATTACAACAGAGACAAAACAGGCCCAAGGCACAGATCTACAGAATTGATCTGCTCATTCTTGTTTTAAGGCCTGTGAGGGATGAAATTCCCTTCTGCACTGCCTGCTGAGTGGGGCCCCGGGGCCCTTAACTCCTTCAGCAAGTCCTGAATGGGGATTTACCAATATCCGCCAGTAATGCTTCATTTCACTGATTGTTTTTGTCAGTAATTAAAAGGGAAAACTTTAATAGTCAATGTATAAATACTGTACAGTAGAAATGTTTACACTTAACTGGATGACTGGAGTATATCATTATATTGTCTAAATAATAGGGATTCCTTCTGGTTATTCAAATAATAAAATAAACTCTCTTTCACTATAAGTAGTTATCCTGTATAATTATAGGACCCTTATATCCATTGGTAACAATTGGTTTTGTAGTGGCTAAACAGTTCACATGTAATGATTGGTTATTGAAAGCAAAATAGGCATATATGGAAATAATTAATCCATTGCTATAAGTAGAACAAGAGTTAAAGAATGTGTTCACGTTAACAATAACATTTGCAGTGTTCCTTATCTTTTTATTTTCACTAACTCTTAAAATGCATAGTGCCGTCTGGTTGCTGGGGTAAGATGTTAAGAGAAACCTTATCAGGTCTCCTAGATGTTCCTGTGAAACTAGTGGACTATCACCATTCCATATGGTTTCATATAAGTCAACTTGTTCCATTAATAGGGCTTGAGCTCCATTAAAGGAAAATTATACCCCCCGAACAATGTAGGTCTCTATAAAAAGATATTGCATAAAACAACCCATATGTAAAACCTTGCTTCATGTAAATAAACCATTTTTATAACAATATACTTACTTTTTTAGTAGTATGTGCCATTGGGTAATCATCTGACTTTCGGCCAGATATTGATCGGAGCAGCCCGTCGGAGGGCCCCATAAACGGGCTGATAATCTGCCGACTCAGTCTGTCGGCAGATTTTATCGGCCTTTGTATGGCCACCTTTAGAGTGATATCACCCCCTCCCTTTCCCCCACCCAGCAGCCTAACAACAGAACAATGGGAAGGTAACCAGATAACAGCTCCCTAACACAAGATAACAGCTGCCTGGTAGATCTAAGAACAGCACTCAATAGTAAAAACCCATGTCCCACTGTGTACTATTCAGTTACATTGAGAAGGAAAAACAACAGCCTGCCAGAAAGCAGTTCCCTCCTAAAGTGCTGGCACAAGTCATATGACTGGGGCAGCTGGGAAATTGACAATATGTCTAGCCCCATGTCAGATTTCAAAACTGAATATAAAAAAATCTGTTTGCTCTTTTGAGAAATGGATTTCAGTGCAGAAGTCTACTGAAGCAGCACTATTAACTAATGCGTTAAAAAAGAAAAAGTTTCCCCATGACAGTTTCCCTTTAATCCCAAGAAGGTTGTGGTGGGTGCTATTTTGTGGTAGTTATTATGCTGGGTTACTATTGAATGGCTGTGCCCAAATAGTACAGAAAATATATAATATAATAATGTTGACACTGACAAGGCATGATCTCACTTCTGAAAAAATGTTAACAAAAAAACCCTACAAATAGTAGGAAGAAATGAATACAAAGGCCTCAAACTGTTAGTTTATAAGATTTATTAAAAAAAAAGTATTTTACAAAGTTGAAACAGATTGGGGGGGAAAGTACAGACAGGTGTGTATCTGTGTCTGCTGCTGCTTGAGATAGCAAAACAGATGCTGCCCTTCCTTCACTGCCTATAAATCATTATATACTGGCCCTCATTCTTCTTCAGTCTTCATCGCTTAGGCTAGAATTGTCATCAGACGTAGGGGTTTCAGACATATCTGATGAATTTTCTTCATTTTCTTCTTTTTTATCTTTTTTTCATCATTCCTGCACACACATAATAAATGAATGAATGAAAATCTGGTGCTGAACACTTTCTAGCGCTTTTTCCCCACAAACCTGATAAAATGATTAGGTTACAGCAGTGATCCCCCACCAGTAGCTCGTAAGCAACATGTTGCTCTCCAACCCCTTGGATGTTGCTCCCAGTGGCCTCAAAGCAGGTGCTTATTTTTGAATTACTGGCTTAGAGGCAAGTTTTGGTTGTATAAAAAACAGATGTCCTGCCAAACATTCTCTCCTGTAGGCTGCCAGTCCATATAGGGGCTACCAAAAAGCCAATCAGAGCTCTTATTTGACATCCCCATGGACTTTTTCATGCTTGTGTTGCTCTTCAACTCTTTTTTAAATTTAAATGTGGCTCACGAGCAAAAAAGGTTGGGGACCCCTGGGTTACACAATCCTAAATGATTATGTAACCTTGTAACCTTTCCATATTATTATTATTATGAAGGAAGGTGAAAAGAACAAAGCACATGTTAAAGAACACTGCTTCTTGCACTTTATAATACTGCAGTCCCCACAGCCACAAAGGGTGGAAGCCACAGAGGTACATTGTATGGTGAGTGAAGGGTGGGGACATGGCCGATGGGAAGATGGATCCCCATCGGAAAATAGACAACTCTTTGCTCCCATCACTAATGCATTCTGTAATTTGTGATGGACTTTGACTCTAGCACAAGGTGCAGTCATTGTCACATAAAAGTAAGATGCCTGTTAGTTTTAGTGTTAATTTATAACCTCTTGTAGTTTTATAGGTTTTGTAAAAAAAGGGGAAATAAAACAACATTAAAAATGCTTGCTTACCTTACTTTTTGGTGCTTCTTCTGGTGGGTTTTCTACATCATCAGTGTGGCCTTTGTTCATCCTTTGACTGTAGTGTACACTGCAAAAACGGGAAAAAAAAACGTTTTTAAACACCAATTAAAGTTTCATATACAAATGCATCTTAAAGGAAAAGTAAATGTTTTTCTTTTTCTTTCTGTAAATTTGCTCTAAACAGCCCCCCAGATTAATGTACCTTAGTCCCTGCTGCAAGTCTGCTCTGGTTTCTGTGTTATCAGCAGCTGTTTCACCTTCTTCCTGGTGCAGAGTGAAGCCCAGCCCCTTAGTTTACTGAGCAGTCCATTTGCTGCTGTTCCACAATAGAGAGGAAGAGGGAGCCATTGTTTCATTAGTAAGCTAGTTTCCCCAAGCAAAAGCTGCTACACACACTGCTCTCTGCTATGTCATAGTATGCAAATGATCTCCTGGACTAGTCCAAGATATAAGGTCAGCTCAGTAAGCTAAGGGGCGGGGCTTCACTCTGCACCAGGAAGAAGGTGAAACAAGCTGCTGATAACACAGAAACCAGAGCAGACTTGCAGCAGGGACTAAGGTACATTAATTTGAGGGGCTGTTTAGAGCAAATTTAGAGATAGAAAAAAAAAACGTTTACTTGTTCTTTAAGGATATGGGTTTCTGCACATATTTCTCAGCATTGTAGAACTAAGCAGTGAAACATATAGGGGCCAATTTACTATATTCACGTGAAGGATTCAAAGTTAGATCGAATTCGATCGAATTTCGAACGTAGGACTTATTCGTTTGGTCGAATATGTGAATTTTTGTATATTCGATCATCGAATAGGGAAAGGTCGAACGATCGAATACATTTGAATAGAGTCGAATGGACGAATATTCGATCATTCGACCAGCGAATGATTTTAATTTTTAAGTTTATTCGATTGCCTACTTCGGCAGATTGGACCTCACGAGGCAATTTCGAGCGACTTTAAAAAACGTATTGCCGCGTGTAAATAGGCGCCGACGAATTTAGCGCTAGCGGGTGCAAGATACGAGCAAGCCATTCAAGGAGATTAGTCGCCTCAAAGACATGGCGTTTTGTCGCCAGACGACCAATCTCCTAGAATCTTCTCGTCTGGACGAGCCCTAAAGAGACATATAGGAGCAGTAAGTGCAGTACTTGGTTACATTAGGGTAGGGACAGACAGGGAGATTCGGGGAGATTCTGTCGCCTGGCGTTTTTAGCAGGCGACAGTCTTCCCGAATTTCCTTCTCCCTGTCTGCCTTTAGTATAAGTGACAAGGCGCCAGCGCCTGTGCACACGCTGTGCGGCGATTTCCGGAATCACCCGAAGATACCTCGTGAGGAAACTTCGGGTGATTCCGGGAATCGCCGCGCAGCGTGTGCACAGGCGCTGGCGCTTTGTCCCTGTTACTAGCGGCAGACAGGGAGAAGGAAATTCGGGTACATTGTCGCCTGCTAAAAACGCCAGGCGACAGAATCTCCCCGAATCTACCTGTTTGCCCCTACCTTTAAGCCTGTTGTGTAGTTAATGTGTAAGAGCATTTCAGATGGCTGTGCAAATATAGAAATAGAGCCTGGTTCTAGGCTGCAAATTAGGTTTGCACTTTTGGTGCTTTTAATGTGCATTTTTTGGTGACACTAGCATTTTGACTGGTTCTCCAAAATTTTTATTCAGCCTAAAAACACTAAAGGGTGGGAATAGACCTGAATAATATCATCACATCTATTATGTGACACACCATACATCTAAATGTAAGCAATGTAACATGAAACAAACATAATAAATGTGAATAAAACATAAAAGCTATCCACAACAAATTAGTGATACATAATGCAATGAAAAAGCTGATAAAGTGCAATGAAACAAACCATCATTTTTAATATTTCAATATATTTTTACAGTTGCTGCTGTCAGGACTGTAGTAGTAACAGCCTATTTGCTAAATCATTTCATTCTGCTTGCTGCAATATTCCCTTTTAACTTGATAAAGACATTTGTACAAACAATGTGGAGACCAGTGGCGTAACTATAATAAAGCAGACCCCGAGGTCACAGATGGCCCCGGGGGACAGAGGGGCCCAGATCAAGGGGTCTGCTAAACTGAAATCCCTTGCATACTGAATTTTTTTTATTTGATCATTCGATCGAACGAATTGCACTAAAACCCTTCAAATTCGATTTGAAGGGTTAAAATTCGACCATAATTCGATTGGTGGAATTCAAGGGTTAATTCACCCTCGAATTCAACCAATAGTAAATCTGCCCCTCAGTGTACTTCCCTTCTAAACGAGCAGATCTCTTATAACTTATAAATATGTTAGAAATTCAGCAATTCAGAAAGGCAGGAGGTATAAAGAGACTTGTCTGACTGATTTTAGAGGGCAAGTAACCCCTAATGTTTATTTTATATTTGTTTACAGGCATAACTTAATGTTTATTCTCTATTTATACTTGTGTTTAGACTTATTAGTGGATGCTGTCATATTGTTTCTGTTAGAAAGGACATGATAACATGATGAGTGTATGGTTGTACTGACAATAAATTTCTTGAATCTTGATTCCTGAATATTATCTCTTCTAATAGTAAGTGATACTCAAGATCCCTCTATAACTCAACCTGCAGCCTCGTGCCTTTATATTATTATCATGATCACAGAACCCCTCAGTGACTTCTAATATCCTTAGAATTTATAGTAGGGGGTACATTGTCCCTTATAATACATGAGTGATACTCAGAGTTCCCTGTATAACTCAGCCTGCAGCCTTGTGCCTTTATATGGTCAAAGAACAACCCCTCAGGGACTTCTAATATCCTTATCATTTACAGTAGGGGGTACATTATCCCTTATAATAAATCAGTGATACTCCGAGGTCTCTGTATAACTGAGCCTGCAGCTTGTGCCTTTATATAGCACAGAACCCCTCAGTGACTTCTAATATCCTTAGAATTTACAGTAGGGGGTACATTATCCCTTATAATATATGAGTGATACTCAGAGTTCCTTGTATAACTCAGCCTGATGCTTGTGCCTTAATATTGCTACAGCACCCCTCATTGATTTCTAGCCCTTATAATTTACAGTAGAGTGTACCTCAATTTAAAATTTTATTTTCTTCTCTGAATTAGAGCCCAGTAATCGTACAATGTAAGACCAAATTCAGTATGCAGCTTACAATCTAAACAATGTGTATGGTTTAGGTTGTAAGCCTTATTTATGCTATACAGGAATGTATAGTTAAACAGTTCTCAGTAATGTTGTTACCAGTTGTTTGTAATTATAATAATGAGTATTTTCTCTCTTAATCTTTCCTATCCACTCAAATAACTGACAGATAAAAGAAATGCACAGGACGCAGTGGGAGTCATTATACATCGATATTCCCCCTGCAGACAATATGTCTGAAAGGCTTTAGTATTGACAGTGAATCCATTCTGCGGATAATGGTGCACAGCCAAAGCCCCGGCAGATATGAACACAGACTTGCCACTCAATTTCATGGCCCTAAAATCCGTTGGTTTGATATCTCAGGGGGCAGAAGCGGGCAGAGGCAGGCACGTGCTCTGGTGTCTGTTTATCAATGCGCTGTGTCTGTAGAAGCGCACAGGGCTCTAGCGATAAGAACAGGCTGGAATATTACTCCAGGGAAGGGGGGCTGTGAAGCAAATTGGAAATGAATCAGAGAGTAACGGCTTTTACTGATACAAAGTAGATTATCTTCATAAAAGGGACATAAACAGTGCTGCACAACCATGGCAGGACTACAACTCCCAGAATACATCAGCATACTAGTAAGTGCTAAAAAGCATTCTGGGAACTATAGTTCAGCAACATAAGGGAGGCGTTTTTAAAACAACACTGTTGCAAATTACTTTTCTTCAGCTCTCCAAGGGGAGTGGCCGATTAAATTTTCAGGTCACAAAGGTACTGGGACTGAAAGTTAAAATCGGTCCTGGCATTTCAGGTACACAGGGGTCCAATCAGCCCACACAGAGACCCAAACAGCCCCCACCAGCCCACTAAATACTGACTTTCTGTGGCACATTATAGTAGCCCTTCTGGCAGAACCCATAGTTTGCCAGTCCAGGCATCTTGGGACTTGTGGGGTTGGGTGGGTCATTGGGCAATTTCTAGGAATAATAGGGCATTACTTGGGTTGGACATGGCTGAGGTTGGGCACAGTGCTATCTGTAGAAATAAATTGAGATCCTATTCTATCTAGTAGTCATATCGACTTAGCTCTAGTGGGTGGTAGGGCTCTGCTAATGAAGAAAGATCAGGACCCAGGTTTTCTGATGTTGGTCCTAAACTATTTTAATCAATATCCGATGCCTGACCAACAAAGTAGAGGAGAGTTACCTAGAGGTGAGTTTGGTGGGGCAGATGACGGAAGGGGACTTGCCTTGGACTGGTTCTGATGAATAGGCAAGTCGTTTCCTAACAGCCTTCCAATCCGTTGCCTGGTTGATAAGGCCAGTGACCCTAGCAAGACAAAAAATGGTTTAAAAGACTTC
Source organism: Xenopus borealis (assembly GCA_024363595.1). NCBI lineage: Eukaryota > Metazoa > Chordata > Amphibia > Anura > Pipidae > Xenopus > Xenopus borealis. Next base: position 45,452,709 of record CM044448.1, read on the forward strand.
CATCACATAAATGGAAGACCACTTGCAAACAGCCTCAGAATAACATTTCCTGGGATACAGTAAATGTTTAATTTAGGGTTAATTTCTTTAAATAGCCTCATTGCATTAGTCTGCAATTTGCTGAAACGCCAAGAGCATACGTTGGGATGGATTGAGAGACATAGTTGGGGGTAGAACACACTGTGATGGTGCCAAGCAAAATGAATCTGCTACTCTGCTACTATTACAGATTAGAAAAAGGACAATCAGCTGACATGGGAGGGCAATTAGCAGTGGGTTACAGTAGCTCAGACAGGAATTAATAGGGGTCAGTGCCGAGAAAGGAGAAGTGAAGGCCTTTTACTGATCTCTCTGTAGGTAGAGACGGGGAGATATTATGCCTGACTGAGCAAGGGACATTGCAGTTTTAGAATCCAAACATTTGGACTATTGTGTTGGGCAGAGAATAAAATAGACTGCATCTGAATGTGCAAAGAACAAATTCCGTTATCTATACCCCCATTATATGATCAATGGCTTCATAGGTTCCTTTACATTGGGGGTCACGTTTTATCGGAGCAGGATAAAACTAAAGGAACATTACTTTTCCGTTTGCTACACTCAGTAGGCCACTTCTTTATTACAGATAAAAGGAATGTGTGTGTATACAGTAAGAACCAGCAGTGACTGCCATTTTAGTCAATATTAAACAGCTGCAAAACTAGGGTTATCAAAGCAGGGCCAATATATTTCCTTGGGACATTCACAGGGCTAGGCCCAGAATCCCAGACACAGAATTGGTTAATTTTTTTCTTTTGCTATAAAACCGTTCAGATCAGTTGGAACCCTTATAGACAGTTTAATCTCGGCACCGAGTAAGGTTCCTTTGCCTTGCAGTTTTGGAGGGATAATGAGCTCTAGAATGGGCCCCAGTGTCTAGCAGTGAGTAAATGTATTAATGTGATATTAAGAAAATTGCTCTTGTATAATATAAATGTGTTACAGGGAGCAGCAATAGAAACGAATGTGACTCCCCGAAGGGCCCACTCACAGACTTATTGGATTTGTATTTTTTTAACTTGTTCTGCAGCTGTAAATAAAAGGGCCCCAGAGGGGGCAATTTATAACTTTCTTAAATATTCACTGGCCCTCTCTCACGCTCTCTGACTTATTCACAAATAAATAAGCGCTGAATCACTGCCTGTGCAACTTGCATAGTATTGCTTCGCCGTGCAGAGTCTGTCTGTCCCAGAGTCCAACTGAAAAAGCCTTCACGATGCACTTGGAAAGGAACAGAATTGATCTGTTGGGCACTTTCTGTTCAGTTGAATAAGGGGCATATTGTGGAGTGTGAGTAAGTGATGCCATGTATCTTGCCCCAGTTGACTAGTAGAATGGACCAATTTAATAATGGACAATTGTGGTGCTTTTTTGTAAGAGAGAAGGTACAGAAGATTTCCCAGTACTGGACATATCAGTCTGTAACATCCTTGGGAGGCTTAGTGGCCTCCTCAATGTGATGTGCTGATGACTTATCTGTCCCATGGTTCTGTGATTTATTTCTTTTGGATTCCTCTGACTTTCATCCTCTGACTGAGCAGGTCACAGCCTGTCAGCAATTGACAGGGAAAGGCCTGAATTATCCTCCCTCACCCCCTCCCCACTCGGGCCCTTAACCCCCTGCTTCTGTTACACTGGATCTGATGGACAATTCCTTTAGATCCATGAGGCTGGTGCCTAATATGGAGTGTTCCTTCTAGGCGACACTGCTCAGTGGTTACCTGCATAGCGGTGCCAAATATATAATGTTTTGATTGGATTCTAATATTGGCTGTTTGATCCTTATTATATAATTATACGTACATAAAGTGGCTTTTATTATTTAAAGAACTAAACCCTAAAAATGAACATGGCTAAAATGGCCATGTTTTATGTACTGAACATATTGCACCAACCTAAAGTTTCACCTTGTCAATAGCAGCAATGATCCAGGACTTCAAACTTGTCACAGGGGGTCACCATCTTTGAAAGTGTCTGTGACACTCACATGCTCAGTGGGCTCTGAGCAGCTGTTGAGAAGCTAAGATTAAGTTGGTCTGTAATATAAGCTGATGCTACAGGGCTGATAAATTCTGATGCTAGTTGCACTGGTTTATGTGCTGTCATGTAGTAATTATCTGTATTAATGACTAATCAGCCTTATACTGTGACATTTCTATTCTATGTGTACTGTATATTGTGAGTGGGTCCCTAAGCTCAGTAAGTGACAGCAGCACAGAGAATGTGAATTAGTGAATCAGCAGAAAAGAAGATGGGGAACTACTGGGGCATCTACTGGGAAGACACAAATCTTTTCTGCTAAAGGGCTGTGGTTGCCTTGGGCTGGTACAGAAGCACAAAACATAATGTACAACATTTCTAGCTACTTCTTTAGTTTAACTTTCCTTGTCCTTTAAGGAATACTCAGCAGTACTCAGTAGAGGCCCATAAGACTGGGACGGCACAATTGGATTAACATGGTACTTCCTACTCTGAGGGTGGTATTAGTGCTGCACCCACAATAGTACTAAAACTAAAGGGCATGTTCCCCCGACCTGTAGGAACTTCTTGACTTGCTACACACAGTCTGGCATTTCTACCCTGCTGGGACCTACCTGTCATAGCGGTGCTCTTAACATGGTGCCCCCATTTGATTGGGGTTTAACCCTAAGGGCAGAGACACACAAGCAGATTCAGGGAGATTGGTTGCCCTGCAACAAATCTCGTCTTCTTCGGGGCAGCTAATCTCCCTGAATTGCTTTCCCTGCCTGCCCTCCAGCTAGAATGGAAATCACAGCGGGATGGCACTCGGATCACTTCATTTTCCAAAGTCCAGAAGTTGCCTTACAAGGAAACTTTGGGTGGCTTCGGAAAACGAACCCGTCCGAGTGCCATCCCATTGGCGGGAAGGCAGGGAAAGCAGTTCGGGGAGATCAGTCGCCCCAAAGAAGAGGAGATTTGTTGCCCGTAGGCTAATCTCCCTGAATCTGCTTGTGTGTCTCTGCCCTAAGAAGGGGCTGGGCTACTGATGTGTTGAATGAATTGGCAATTCCACTCCAATAGCAGTGAGAAAATCCCTCCTGATCCAGTGACACAATTGGCTCCAACACCATCTGGTTCCCTGGTTACTGTTCCCTTCTAGAAAAAATATCAATATTTTAATTAAGTTCTACAACGTTGTCTCCGCCGCTGGCTGTGATTGATTGTGAATTCATTGCACAGAAAGTCACTTTTCTAATTTTTGCTCGATGCTGCTGGGAGAGAATTTCCTGATTAAAGGACAAGTAACCCAAAAGGTTCCCTAGAGTGTGCTATAGCAGGAGATCACTTATCACTATCTACATGCCTCATTCATGGGGTCCCTGTTCCCAGACTTCACTAAGGGATCAGGTGCCTTGGGGCCTTCCTTTACTAGCCCCAGACTCCCCATCAAACATCTTCTCTGTATCAGGTGCAGGTCTGTACTGTTTCTAGCTCTGTTTAAATATTAAAATCCTGGCAATAGTGTGTTCCTTTAAAGTGGTGGTCCCCAACCATTTGCATGCAAGCAACATGTTGCTCACCAATGTTGCTCCCTGTGGCACCAGAGCAGGTGCTTATTTTTGAATTCCAAGCAAGTTTTGGTTGCATAAAAAGCAGGTGTAATGCCAAACAGAGCCTCCTGTAGACTACCAGTCCATATAGGGGCTACCAGTCAGCTAATCACAGTCCTTATTTGGCACACACTTGAACTTTTTTTCATGCTTGTGTTGCTCTCCAATTATTTTTACATTTAAAAGTGGCTGAAGAGTAAAACAGGTTGGAAGCCCCAGCTTTAAAGGGATCAGGCGGCTCAGCCCTTCTTATGCACAAGGCCTCCAGATACTAAATAGACAGTGAACAAAAGAACAAATGGTGAAGGCCAAAGTGGATGGGCTGCCCGCTCGCACTTTCAGTATTAAACTCCACATGAAGTGGTCACCACCCTGTTGAGCCAATAGGGAACATAAGATACAGGTTCCATGATTACTATTATTATTATTATGAATGAAAGTGAATTTGTGAATTTCTGCTATTTTCTGGTTCCTTACCTTTACAGGGGAAGTATATGTTTGGAACTGTTGTGTTACCTCCTGAAAGGAATATCTATGTGGAATAGGGTTGCCACCTTTTCTTGAAAAAAATACCGGCCTTCCTATATATTTATCTTGTTGTCCTATTGATAACATTGGGATCAACCACCAAAAATACCGGCCAGTAAAATACGGCCAGGTGGCAACCCTAATATGGAACTGTTTTGGTACTTCCTGTTTCATTACATTTATACCGAACGTGTATGTTCCATTTCCTTCTGACCATATTTTCCTCTGTCCCCCCAGGTGCTGCTTCAGAGCTTCCTTTGGAAGATAGGAGCTGTTGCTTCACCATGTGGATAACCAGGCAGAGGGCCCTCACGTGGTCATTACCAACACTTTCAATACTCATGTTCCACCTTTCTGCGTCCCAAGTATCCGTAGAGAATTCAGAGAAAGATTACTGCTTGCAGAGAGAGCACCCCATCCTTTCCTTTCAAGGTGAGCCTAGGGGAATGTCTGTAGTGTTTAAAGAGCAACTAGGTGAAATGGTTAATACATACTTTATGGGATCGTTTCCCTTAAATACAGTTTTTTTGTGCTAGATTTAAAAGTTACTTTTAAGATGAAAGGTATAATCTTAGAATGACCTTTTCAAATGTTTTTCCCATGATGCACAGCAAAATGTTGAAGGATTTCCAAGACCTTTGCCTGTGATTTATCGTTAAGCCTGACCTTTCTGTGGGAACATGCTGTAATTACATTGCAACATTCTGCCCTATAGTACTTATCACTTTGGCTGCCTGTTGTTTTCCCCTAACTCTTTACTGTATAGGACCTCTAAGGGAAACAGTGCTGGAATTACTGGAAACCGGGGCATTTTAATAGAGAAAGTGGGGCTCTTTAATCAACACTGGGCAAATTTGCCAAAGGGCAGTTACCTATATCAACTAATCAGTGATTAGCTATTTAAAGCTAGCTGCAAGTAGAACAATGAATGCAGCTTTTCGATTGGTTGCCATGGGTTACTGCCCATGGGTAAATTTGCCCAGTGTTGATAAATGACCCCCTGTGAGCTTTGCCTAATCAACCTTATTTATTCCCTAATATGCAGTCCTTGTTAGGCTTTGAGATAAGATGCAGCTATTATACAGGGTCGTCCATCCGCAGCCGCATTCCTGAATAGACATCCTTGAAGCAGCACATTAACTGCCAGCCTTCTTGGATTGCCCCTTCGAGTGCCTGGCAAGAGTTCATAATCAGGGCCGGATTTTAAGATTTGGTGCCCCAAGGCCACCCGGCTGCCTGCACCCCCATCCACCCCCCAATCCATGCTTACCAACCCAAAACCACTGCAGCACGTCACCTATTCACTCATCCCCACTTTATTCCCCTCCGATTTTCTTCACTGCGGTCTCCATCTCGGACTGGGCGGGATATTTAAATGTATGCCAAAATCAACTAATTTAGGTGCAGCCAGTGGGCAGCATGCTACCCTCAAACTTCTGCTGTCCTAGGCCTGGGCCTTTTTTGCCTGCCCACAAATCCATCCTGTTCATAATCCCAAGAGTTATGTGAATCAGTTATTTTGCAAACAATTCATATTCCCGGGCATCTAACAATGGTTATAGAGAGGGCTACTTCAAACAAGCGTTTATTAAAGCACTTTTATGTTTATGGCCACTTCATATATGAACTGCACCCAGGCCTCATGACCCAGTGACATGAAAGTCCCTGCATCTACTTGTATATTATATTTAAGATATAGGGTCTACAAAAGGGGTGGTGGGGGTATACAGACACCTACTCCTTTCTAATGTATCCAATTTAAAAGGATGTGATAAGAGGAACATCCATGTATTCAAGTACATCTGTAAATGGTAATCACAGGACCTGTTTCAGTAAACAATTCCAAGCTGTATCATTTAGAGTGTTCAGATGATTACACTAAGAGAAAATTCCATTATTCCTGCATTTCATGCACCCTCCTTGTATTTGGTGGAAAACAATTCAATGTCTTTTTCCTGGATTGAGATTAGCATGCTATTTTCTCTGACAGAATCAGATGTTAAGAGTAAGTTGACATTGGTCATTGGTGCTATTAAAATTTGCAGAATATTCCAATTCTCTGCTTATTCATTGGTCCAGAATGGTCTACAGCAAGTATCCCCAACCTTTTGAGTAACATTCAGAAGTAAAAGTAAGCATGAAAAATGTTCTTTAGGTGTGATTGGCCATTTGGTAGCCCCTATGTGTATTGTAAACCTACATTGAGGCTCTGTTTGGCAATGCACCTGGTTTTTATACAACCAAAACTTGCCTCTAAGACTGGAATTCAAAAATAAGCACCTGCTATGAGACCACTGGGAGCAACATCCAAGGGATTGGAGAGCAACATGTTGCTCATGAGCTACTGGTTGGGGATCACTGGTCTACAATATGGACTAGGGCCCACCAGACCCTGACCTCAGAGACCCAATCTGACAATAACTCAGTACTGCTCCCATTCCACCCTTGTTCTGCCCACACCTGTTTAGCTCTACCAATATTGTGCTCCCATCTGACTTCACTTGGCCTCCTTGAGAAGTATGGGCATATTAGTATTTCATATGGTGGAAATAAGAAAGGTCTGATGGAAACTGTCATTTCCTAGTGCAGTGAGTCCACTGGAAAATTCATTGGAATGTCAATGGACAGTGTATACCCAATAGAAGGTCCAGGTTACACAGGAGCTCCCAACACCATTAGTTTAATTCAATACAATTAAATTAGAAATAGCCACTCAGCAATCTGAAGATGCCTACTGGTTGATTAGAGCTGCCATTAGTAATCAGGGCTGCTCATGCCATGAGGAAAGATGAGAAACTTTACCAGGGGTGGTAAAAAGCCACCTCTGTAGCTTTAAGAGATAAGTTTCCTTAGGTGGCAAAGCCCCAGAAACAGTGCTGCATGTATCATCATAATCATATAATTATCATATAATCATATAATTAGCAGCACCCCTGGATGCCACAATTATTAGCCTACTGTCGCCTGGGCCACCTGGGTGGTGGGCCCTGTGTATAGTTAAAATGGTGCCTTAAAGGAGAAGGAAAGGATAAAAATAATTAAGCCTTATCAGAAGGTTCACCTAAATATACCAGTAAACTCTCAAAGTAATTCTGCTCTCAGTTCTCTTTTAAAAGAAATGCTGCATTTTTTTCTTTTTGTTGTGTAGACATGGTCTTCTGTATCAGACTTCCTGCCTTCAGCTTAAACCTTCTTGCCCCGGGCGTGAGCATGCTCAGTTTGTACCTCTCCCCCCTCCCCTTCTCTGTTGTAATCTGAGCCCAGCGTTATAAGTGATGTCACACCAAGCTAATACTGCAGCTGCTATCCTAAACAAACAGAGAGCTTCTAGAGCTTTTTACTCGGATATGGTAAAACATTCTACAAAATAAATATAGCATTCTAGCTTGCACTATTGCAGCTAATCTATTGGCTATAAACGGCCTCCGTAGCTTTCCTTCTCTTTTAATGAAAAGATGATGTACTTTGCATGCTTGACCATGCCTCTAATCTGCTTGACCACACCCCACCCACAAACCCTCCAAACTTTACCAACCCCTTTAAGATCCACTCTTTACATGACCCAAAAATGGTGCCCTTCTCTTCCACAGGGCCCCTGACAGTGGTTGGCAGGTTTGTAGTAGATTATGGCAGATTGTAGCCACTGACAGTCTTTCTTCCCCGAACAGATTTACCTCTTTACTTCTTTCTTTTGCAGAACTCAAGCCCTGGTTGTCTAACTTCACATATAGCGATGTACAGGATTTTTCTCAGCTGGCATTGGATCTAAACCGGAATCAGCTCATCGTAGGTGCCAGGTAAAGCACAGATCTGTGTGTATAGGTCACTGCAGTCTTGAAGCCAGAGTTCTATTTCAATGTCTACTTAAATTGCAGTGTTTTAAAGCCTTGATTAAGGTTTGACCAAATAGTTGCCAAATCCAATACTGAATCCTGGATTTGGCGCATTGGCTTTCAAAGTCATTTCTGCATCAAGCACCAGCGTTGATTGTGAGCTCTGCAAGGCAGATATACGCCGTGACAAGTTCTGGGCATTGAGCTTCTTGGTGGTGCTATCATAGAATAACATTTTAATTACTTTTGTGCCTTAAAGGGACATTAATCAGAAAGAGTTGATGTAATATGTACATTTTGTAACAGTTACAATTATGTACTGGCCTTAGGGATTGAGCCCATCTGAGATATGGGGGCCTGGGGGGGGCATAATAAATGTAAAGTTTATAGACAGACATGATTTAATATACAATATCATACGTGTTTTGTATATTTAGCTTTCTTCCCTAGAGTTTGCTGTTACAAGCAACTCATTGCAAAGACAAATGTCCTTGTGTGAAATCAGCCGATAGCATGACCTGAGGTCTCACAAAGAATTTCCCATGATCCAGGTCTAATCTCTTAATCTCCAGATTTCTGGACCCTGTGATATCCTGAGTTGGTAACAGCCTCACGCACCCCTGAGCTCCATTAAATCTGGAACCTGAGTTCCCTGACACGACTTAGGGAATGATCAGACAGGGAGAAGCTGCTTTGTGCCTGTCGCTCACAGAGAAATATTGATTTAAAGGGATTTCTCTAGAAGTCGCTTTGAAGCAGCCACTGAAAAGCATGTAGGGAAGGATTGTGCTGATCCTGCAGTTCTTACAATACAGTGAAAAATAAAATCAGTGTTTTCACTTTATAGCCACCATGATGTACTGACCAGAGTTTATAAACTACAGCTCCCAGCATCCCCCAAAAAGATAATTTATTTTAGGAACTGGGCCAATAAATCTGCAGAGTGGCACTGCTGATCTACAATTATGCTTTTTAAAGGACAAATAATTCCTCACTGATTCCTCTCAGAATGAGAATTATCTCTATGAAAACAGGCTTTGTGCCCTAATGTATCTATTTAGAACTTCTCATTTTTGTATTTTGATTGTCGTAAAAACTTTGCAGTCTATTCATTTAGATGCAGCTGATGTGGCACTTGTGCTCTGGGATTAGAACCTACAGGATACAATGGAGCAGATTTGCTGACTATGTGGGAATTGGACCCCAAAGGATACAATGCAGCAGATTTAGTGTTTGTGCTGAGGGAATAGAATCTATGTGATACAATGTAGCAGCTTTCCAGTTAGCAGGTCATGTTGGTGCTGGTCAGGTACAGGCTGAAGAAAGTAAAAATGTGCACAGCATGTCCAAATACGGTAGATCCATGCTGCTGCCTCACAAGAGATCATTCAGCAGCACAATTATACAATGGTGGGTGCAAATGCAGAAAGACCAGGAATGAGACCCAGCGCTATGAATAATATAGGGCCACACTATCACCCCTTACTTATGTGCTGGAGCACACAGGAAGAACAAGAGGAGTTAAAGTAAACAATTTAAAACATGATTTAAAATAGTGTTCTAATGTTCATTCTTTTTAAAGCAGTCTAACAGAAAGGTATTGCCATCATGCAGATCCCAATTGTATAGAAATAGTTTCCCCTGAGATATACCTGCCCTCATAGTAACATGCAGGCATCCATATTGTTACCCATGAGATCATTGCTGACGGTACCAGCTTTCCAGCAAAATGGGCCGTTGTCTCTTTGTTACAGAGAAAGACATTATATTTTAATTTTGTGCCTAAAACCTTCAGCTCCAGGGAACGTGGGTGCATGTATCTGTGTGGGAGCGAGTGGGTGGGGGGAAGAGATGAGAATCTTTTGAAATTTCTGCAGTAAAAATATATTACAGTAATACTGAATTCTCTGAAGGCATAGCTATGGAAAGTAGGGTCCTATATCATTTGCAGGACTCTACAAGGCCCATACAAGGGCCGATAACAGCTGCTTGGTGGCCTGTGTGTGGCCCCATCTGTCTGGTTACCCCGATCGATATCTGGCCGAAAGTCGTCTAGATCTGGATCACGCAACATCGCCAACAAGTGGATCTCCCGGTGTAAGGCCAGGGAGGACAGATTATGGCACGCACAGGAAGCATAGGGAAGACAGAGTATGGTACACACAGGGAGCATAGGGAAGGCAGACTAGAGCGGGAGACAGTGAAAACTAAGATGTACAGGATTTGTGGAGAGACCACCTAGGCCCAGTCCTAGGGCGGCAATATTTTAGGGGGCGGCATTCTGCCCAACCACACCCATATTGGTTCAGAAATTTAAATTTCCTGTGTGCCAATTCCCATGGCTCTGTCCCAATTATGAGAATTTGAGCAAATAAAAGGGAGGGGATGGGGCGACAAACGACAGCAGGCCTAGGGGCGCCATCTAGGTAAATCCAGCCCTGTTCATAATGTGCTACATACAGTGACACAATTCTGGTGCCCTTCCAGCAGTTTGTATGAGGTGTGAGCAGGTGAAGAATGTGGGCACTTTCTGGGTCTGAGGTGTGGATAATATAGGGCTTTAGGGGTGTGAATAATCTAGGTCAGGGGTGTCCAACCTTTTGGCTTCCCTGGGCCACATTGGAAAAAAAAAGTCTAAAATACACAAACACTTTTGATATGTAAAAGTAAAGAAAATGCACAGAAAAGAACTACAATAACAGTTGGATAACCAGATGGATCTATACACGGGCTTATGGGACATCTGGATATTAAATAGACTTATTATATTATTATTATTACTACTAACTGGACAATGGGCAGAGTCCCCCTCCTGCCTACTCCTAAATCATTTGCAACATAAAGTTTCCTCGGGATCCAAGGGTTTTTTAAGCCGGGCCGCATTCATATCCATTCTGGGCCATATCCATTAGGCCCTCAGGCCACAGGTTGAACACCCCTGATCTAGGTGTTACAGGTGTGAACAATGCAGGAGCTTACTGTCTGCATTGGAGGTGTAAAAGATGCAGGGGCCAGTAACTCTCAGTACTGATACCTCTTAAATCACAGAGGCCAATTGGATAGCCTGCCCCATGCCATGAAAAGCCAACTATTATATATTTAATATATATATAATATTATATTTTATATATATATATATATATATATATATATTATAACCCATAGTAGCAAAACTTTATTTATTATGTATGTCATGTATAATTTCTGCTGTTCTATTGAGATCAGAAATTGCCAGCCACAGTTTCTCAAAGCAACTGATGATACCAGAATTTGTGTTACTGTAACGTAGAGATGCTGTGATCAGATTTCTATCTCTGTACTGAGGATACAACCTGGAATAATTATAATAATAGAACCCAGGAACCCTCAGGCATGATGTTATCTTACAGTAATATCGTAATTTTAATAAATGGTGATTCTCTGTTTTCTCTATTGTAGGAACTACCTCTTCAGACTGAGTCTGCACAATGTCTCTCTCATCCAGGTACGTGAAGTATTTGTTGCTTTGGTTTCCACCAATAGAAATTATTTGATGGGGGTTTCCCACACTGAGCAACTCTACTACTCGGCAAGATTATCTTCTGAGGAGGTATTATTAAGGTAAAATACCCTGTGGGAGACCTCATGATTTTGAATCTAACTTGCAGCTCCCTTGCAGGTTTGATTTTATTAACAATAAAAATGCATTGCTATCTTCCCTGGTTGAATGCCAGGAAGGGACTCCTCTAGAACTTTGTGGCCCTTAGTGAAACGAAGTTCTCTTTCTCCTTGAATCAAACCCTGTGTCAGCTCCTTCTCTCTCAAACAACCAGAATACCATTTAGAATTGTGTCCGGGCACATGAAGGGTTAAGCAGGTGCTTGTGATTAAACTCTTTTCATGCGCTTGTTGCCTGTTGTTCTCTTTCCCATCTTGGGAATTGTGCAACTGCAAAAGATCAATAGGTGTTTAAATAGCATTATAATTCTGCTGGCTCCTCTCCGCTCGCATAACTGTGCCTGCTGTATTTTATTCTCTTGTTTTTATTCATTTTCTGGCTCTTTTGCTGTGTATATATGAGCATTACGCTGGGATAATCCCCTCTCCTTGCTCTGTAACACGGGGGCCACCAAGGAGGCTTTATACAATAGACTTGGTGCTAATTGGGCCAGCCAAGATGAAGGCATGGCGTGCAGCATCCTAATAAATGGACTGCAAGTCTTGAGTGTTCCGAGGGTTTCAAGTACTAGCTATAAATTCTCTCTCGTGCCTCATTTACTGTTCCTTTGATTCTTCCACTAAACTAACATGTGTCGGGTTAAACTAAATGTTTGTAGTAAGTAAAGGGGGGTGGGGTTTGCCTTACTAGCAAGCAATATCTGTCATTTATGCCTTGTGGGTCTGCAAGACATTTCAAAGCTTCCAGCCACCTGCATTGTAAATGCTGTCTGAATATTTACATAGAGAATAGTCCCTTCTATCAGAATTGTGTAACAGTGTTTAGCAGCCAGTCCTGGGGTCATAGACTATTCCTCATGTGCAATATCAGCAATGTTACAGAATGTATGTTATGTATACTGTATGTTATACTGATCTTAGAGTCAATAAGGGGGTTGGCATGCTGAATTATACAGGAAACTTTGAGTATTAAGCTGGCCATAGACCCAAAGATCCGATTGTACGAATCCTAGATTTGTCCGATTTTCGGATTGTGAGTGTCCCGACATTAGTCTTGCCATGGCGATCGGTCATTCAGCCGATCGGACAGGTTGTTAGAAGATCATATCTCTGTGTGTATTGCCGATCTGATGATTTTCAGTGGGAGACTGTCACCAGCTTTGTCAACATAAACTTTCATACTATTGCTGTAGGGGAAGAAAATCGGCTGATCTGCTCTTTTACTGCTTTATTACAAATGAAGGTTAGTGGCAGGTCGGGAGATGGGGGACGTTCGATCATTCGATGATTCAAACGATCGGAACTTTGTGTCTATGGCCATCTTAAAGGAAAACTATACCCCCCAAATTGAATACTTGAGCAACAGATTGATATCAATTTATATCAAATTAAGTGACATATTAAAGAATCTTACCAAACTGGTATATATATTTAAGTAAATATTGCCCTTTTACATCTCTTGCCTTGAACCACCATTTCGTGATGGTCTGTGTGCTGCCTCAGAGATCACCTGACCAGAAATATTTCAACTCTAACTGTAACAGGAAGAAGTGTGGAAGCAAAAGACACAACTCTGTCTGTTAATTGGCTCATGTGACCTAACTTTATAGTTTGTTTGTTATGTGTGTGCACCGTTGAATCCTAGGATCCCAGGGGGCTGTCCTAATTTTTTTCTATCTGGCTATTTTCTATTTAATATGACCCACCCAATGGCACATGCTACTAAAAAATGGTTTATTTACATGAAGCAGGGGTTTTACATATGAGTTTTTATGCAATATCTATTTATAGAGACCTACATTGTTCGGGGGGTATAGTTTTCCTTTAACTCAAGTATTGTAGGGGATAATGTAGACCCTGTTGTAAATTATAAGGATGTTAGAAATCTTTGAGGTGTTTTGTGACCATATAAATGCACAAGGCTACAGGCTGAGTTAAATAGGGAAGTCTCAGTATCACTCATATATTATATGGAATAATGTGCCCCCTGATGTAAATTATAAAGAGATTAGAAGTCACTGAGCAGTTCTGTGACCATATAAAGGAACACGGCTGCAGGGAACTATGATTATCACTTGTGTTTATTAGAGATAATGTACCTCCTACTATTAATTAGAAGGTGTTACCCATATGACTCCTTTATCCTGCAGGAGAGATTAATATGCATGCAGGCATGTCAAAATATGAAGAGCAGTAAGTGAAAGTCTTTTGGAAAGTCTTTTGGAATCTAGGGTTGCCCCCTTAAGGTTTCAGACTGAAGACATATAAAATCTCCCATGCTGCATACCTTTTGTTCTGTAAATATATTTGAAAACTGCGTGGTTGCACAGAAGCCAGTGTAGACTGTAGTATACAGTGATCCCAAAACTGTAGCTCATGAGCAACATGTTGCTCCCCACTACTTGGATGTTGCTCCCAGTGGCCCCAAAGCAGGTGCTTATTTTTGAATTCCAGTCTTGGAGGCAAATTTTGGTTTCATAAAAACCAGATGTCCTGCCAAGTAATGCCTTTTGTATTCAGCCATACCAAATAGCCATTCAAAGCCCATTTATGTCACCCCCAGGAAGTTTTCTCATGCTTGTTGCTCTCCAACATTTTTTACATTTAAATGTGGATCATGGGTAATAAAGGTGGGGGACCACTGGTCTAAAGTAACAGCTGATGTGCCATGCTGAATGTGGATATTGTATGTGTTGAGTTGAGGGGTGGCCCAAGTGAGCAATGCAGACCCCAAAAAAACCTGGTGTTTATTTCAGGTTTCCAAGGCAAATACTTGCTGGCAGTCAAACAAATTGAGGCAGGAGGGTATTGCTGTAACTGACAGTTTGTATATAACATTCCCTCATCAGGTGTGACTTTGTCTGCTGTAGAAAAATATAGGGTTTTCATTACTGGTGTCAAATACCCATTATTTATATCCTACAGTGGAACTGCAACTCCTGCCATCTCTACTTAGGATCTGGTGTCTGGTTTTGGTCACTTGACCAATAGTTGTATCAAAAAGAGTGTGAGAGAGTGGGGCAAGATTGAGACAGCAGGGAAAGATAGCAGATAGTAAGGCAAGATGGATGGAGCCAGAAGAGCAAGATGGAGACAGGAAGACAAGATAGTAGAACATGATGAAAACAATATAACAAGATGAACACAGTAGGTCAGAATGTTGAGAGTAGGACAAGATGAAGACAGTAGGATATGGTGGAGATGGTAGTAGTGAAGAGTAAAATTTTTCGTCAAGTTTCACCACAAAAATGGCACCGTAGACTCTAATTGGTTAAAAAATTTGCTATTTTTGGGAAAGCAAAATGGGTCAGATTTGCCCATCACTAGTCAAAGTAGAGCAAGATGGAAAAAGTAGGACAAGATGGAGAAAGAAGGATAAGATTAAGACATCAGGACACCACGTGGGTATCCTAGAGATTCCCCCTAGGATGTCACTAGGGGCTACAAGGTTCAGGACATGCCACTGACCTTGTTGTAGGAGGCATTAAATGCAAGGCTGCCATCTGCCTTACAGCACTGCACGCTGCACCTTATACTGGTATGCTTATGTGCATTCGCTGTAAAATTTGCAGCCCTTAGGGCTTCACTTTGCACCTATGAGATTCGTAAATGAGGCACTGAACTTGTGGAAACCCGTAGCAGTATGAGAACCTGTACCAGTAACCTGCTTGTTAATGGGATTATAGGAGTCTGTACCAGTGAAATATGGGACCTTGCCTGTTACTGGGATTATGTGAGCCTGGAGCCGTGCTGAGCTCCGGCAAGGAGCGGATAAGAAGGGAGATTAGCTCTGTGCGTGTGCCCCCGGGCTCAGTGACCCTGAGCTCACCTGGACAGGCCAGGACACGTGTTACCTGCGCTCTTGAACGCTGAGCCCCCTCAATGGTATTTGTCTTTCATGGAAACAGCTGGTGAGTTCTGGGACTGAGCAAGCCTGATCTTGTGGTACTTCCAGTTGATGTGTCTCAAAGGACCAAGCACGAATATTTTGGGAGGTTCCACCTCTTCGTATTTATAGTAAAGTGGCTACTAGATAATGATCCCTGGGTGTCTTTGCACTTGAACACAAATCTACTTTTTCTCTTATCCCCATAATGAATATATACTTGTCCAATATACCGTAGCACACAGAGGTTGTGTGTCGCAAAAGTGATTTTATTGGCTCCAATTGAGCAGACAAACAGGTGGCAACGTTTCGGGCCTCGCAGGACCCTTTTTCAAGGCTTGATAAAGGGACCTGCGAGGCTCGAAACGTTGCCACCTGTTTGTCTGCTCAATTGGAGCCAATAAAATCACTTTTGCGACACTCAACCTCAGTGTGCTACGGTATATTGAATAAGTATATGGATCATCTGACCAGTGGCAGGTTGGATCATACACCGATTAAGCACTTAACCCGAGAAGGGATCCAATCACCTGTGGTAGGAGCACTCCATTATTGAGTGGCATAATGAATATATAGGCTGAGTGGGAACAGGCTTCTCTTGTTTCCTCTCGCTGGGTAATGTCCAGTCCTACAGTAAAATTGCAGCATGAATCCAGTAACAGCTTTATATATTGTTTTTATTTATATCAGTGGGAACTGCTATATTTACTCTAATGAGGAAATCACATGCACAAATATGCGGATCCTGACAGAATACTTGTTTGCTTGGCATTAATGGTGAAAAACTATTGAATATGCAGCATCACTCACATGTTTTATAGCATGCTATATTCTAGTCCTGGTCAATATACAGTATAAAGTCATATGGAAACACCCTTATTGGAGTCTGCCTATAGATAAATACATTCAGCAGGGCAACTCTGGTGTCCCCTCTTTTAGGTGATTAAAGATTCCCCACTCACCAACCCTACTAGGTTTTCCCATCCCAAATTCTCTCCTTCTCTCCCTTCCACATGAATGAGCCAAAGCAAAAGGCAGATCCATCTGCCCCTGCCCCCACCCGCGCCTGTTGTGCTTGGCTTCTGAAGATGCAACAATGGAAAGGAATGCCATGCACAGCCTCTAAGCCATTTGCCTTTTAGCAGAGAGTACAATGCCCATTGGCAGCATAGTAAAGTGATTGTGTGCTGAATATGGGTCTGTTCATTGGGCCCCTTTGTGCCTTACAATGGCCGGATGTATTGTGTGTGCTCAGTTCTTTGGGAGCCATAGTCACATCCATCAGCAGGGACTAATCCAGTGAGCAAAGGTTAGGGGGGTCCTATTTATCTGTAGGTAAGGTTATGCAGAAAGGCATCCCAAACTTGTACAAAGACTGCGCAGAAATGGATGGTGACGCCATACTGACAAACAAGGTCAAATTAATCCTCCACAAAGACAGAGAATTGCTCTCAGATTCTCATTAAAGCCCCTGCCTCCCCCACAGAGTACTGGATTGAATATGAATAACTGCTCAATGCATATTTGGTTCTTCAGAAAGTGGGCAACAGTTTTTATCCATTAATCCCCCCAGCCCCCCAAGATGATCTCCAAGTTCATTACTGGGGATAAAACTTACAGGGAAAATCAGCTTCATGCTGTGCCTTCAACTGTTTCCTAAGGGGAAACAAAGACAATTGCATCACCCTCTTCCCATCTTTAATTATCTTGTACAATTTTCTATTTTGCAAAACACACATTTGTAAACAACGTTTCATAAAGTCTGTGCTTGATTTATTTTAAGGAACCTTGTGCAGTCTATTCTACTTCATTATAGCGAGGCCTCTCCATGCCAAGGGAACGAACAGGTTATTCCTGGTCCAAGTTAATATCATGATATTATGGGTAAAGTCCTGTGAAATATGAAATTCTTTGTATATACAGGAAAAAGGTCAACTTTTCATGAGAAGTGTATTTGATGCATTGCTATTATTAGAAGCCCCAATAACAGGAGTGTCTGGGCATCAGTACCTCTTGGGGGGAACATAATGAAGTTATATGTAACCCTGTATTGTAGAACATAGAAGATATAGAATATAACACGTTACTATTTAAGCTTATGTAGAAAATAAAGTGGGTAGCACCCTGCAGATTAAAGGGTAAAATTGCTGCTGCTGCCTTTAGAGGAGAAATAGAATAAATAAATAAGCTGGAAACAGATTGATATTGGATGTATAAAATGGATTTTCTGGAATGCTGTTTATTCATTTCACATTGCATTGAATTGCGTTATATGTTGATGCTTTATAAATTCATGATGTTCAATTTTTGGCAGCTGGGGAAGGTTACCCTATTGTCTCTGTCTTGCGCTACTGTCTCCATTTACCCTACTGTCATCATACCTACATTAATATCCTTAGTTGGTTCCCAACTCCCTGCTCCCCCCTCTCATGTGATGACTCTGCCTGTTTGTAACATGGGCCTGCCAAATGATCCATCTGTTGTGGGTTTGGGCCAGAGCTTTAGTATATTATGAGATATTATTTATTACATTAGTTTTGCCCATTAAGCATTCCCTTCACAAAGATCAAGTTACCGTGGATATGGCACCCATTCTCGGTTTAGCACCCAAGAAACCAGAATCAAATTAAAGGTATATTATAGATGGTGCTCTGATTGGCTATTTATGTTGACTTAAACAAATGGCCTAAAAGATGTTTCCCTCTGTCGGTGCTGGAGCCTTAAGTTTGATTCTGACCAGGATGCTTGTTTACCAACCCTCTTTTTTGTTGGTAATGCCCTATGCCACAATAAGTGGCTTCAAGAAAACACTGACCTTTTTGCTGGAAAGTTATAGTGCAAGTTTCACTGGTTCTGGGACCAGTGCACAGAACAAGCCTTACATATATATGTGCTATATTATCTGCAACAACAGCAGAGTGCAATATATTGAAGTCTTTTTGCCCTGAACCTAGCCACCCCTATTTCTGTTCTACCCTAAAGAAAGCTTTGCATTAATGTAGCTTTGAGATTTTTGTCCAACACTTTCTGTTATGTTTCAGGCAACAGAATGGAGTTCGGACGAAGACACCCAGAGATCGTGTCAGAGCAAAGGCAAAACGGAGGTAAAGTGCAAATGTTCCTAAACCCTAAACCTTCACAATGTACTGTGGTTTCCATAAAGTGACATTATTAATTGTCCTACTATCACCAACTTGCCCTACTGTAATTTATGTGCTCTACAGTCACTATTTTAACCTACTGTCTTCATTTTGCCCCTCTGTTTTCCTCTTGCCCTCCTGTCTCCATCTTGCCTTAATGTTGTTAACATGTCCTGTTGCCATCTTGACCTACTGTCTATATTTTGCTCTTCAGTCTCCATCTTGCTCTTTTGTCATCAATGTACCCAACTGTCTCCATATTGCCCTACTATAATCAACATGACCTACTGTCTCCTCCTGCTCCTATCATGGCCTACTGTCTCCATTGGCCTGCTGTCTTCAACGTACATATTGTCCTTACTTAGGCTATGGGCACACATGCTATTGTCAGCCTGCATGTTTTTGCAGACTGAGAGAAGCAGATCTGCTCAGTGTCCATGCTCCATTGAATTGAATCAGTCACACCCAGGCTGAAGTCAGCTCAAATAATGACCTCATCTTCAGCTCTAATGAGTGTAGGGTTTCCACCTGGCCGGTATTTTACCGGCCTGGCCAGTAAAAATTATGCTTGATGCCAGTTTTATTAATAGGGAAAAAATGACAAGAATATAGGAAGGCTGGTATTTTTTTCCAGAAAAAGTCACAACCCTAGATGTTTGTGACAGCACACAGGCTGATCAGATTCAAATCCATGGAGCAGGGACACTGAGCAGATCTGCTTCTCTCAGCCTGCAAAAATATGCAGGCTGACAAAAACCTGTGTGCCCATAGCCCAAAAGCCTGCATGCCCATAACAGTTGCTATCTTGGCGCATTTTCTCAGTTTCCCTGTGGTCTCTATCATGCCTAGGTTTGCCAACCGGCTGGTATTTTACTGGTCTAGCCGGTAAAACACCCGCCAGGGCCGGGCCCGGTATTACAAATTTACCAGCAATGTAGCTGCGGGTAATTTGTAATAACATTTACAAAAGCCCTTGCCCACCAGGGAAAACCTACATTTTCTTCGGTTTTGGCACTATCATGTAGCTCCGCCCCTTTGACGACACACCTCCCTCAGATCTGACCCTTTTGTGTCACAATCCGCCCCTTAAATGCCACCTCCACCACTGCCCAGTAATTTATTTATTTATTTATTTTAAAAGGTGTCAACCCTAATCATGCCTTACTGTCATCAGTGTCTTGTGCTGCTGTCTCCATCTGCCCTACTGTCATCAATGTGCCTTACAGTCTCTATCTTACCCTACTGAGTCCATATTGTCCTACTGTAATCAATGTGACCCACTACCACCTCTATGTTACCCTACTGTCATCAGCATGTCCTTTTGTTTTCTTGCCCTACTGTCTCCATCTTTTCCTACTGTCTCCATCGTGTTTAACAGTCCCTATTTGTTCCTACTCTCTCTCATGTACTACCGTCTCCATCTTGTCCTACTGTCATCAGCATGCCCCACTGTCTCCATCCCTCACTGCTATCTCACCACTCTTTCTACCTATAACTTCAGAGGCCTGGGAAGCTGCCCCTTTCTCCTCCCACCAATGCAGCTGTAATCCTAATACGTAGAGGTTTCAAATCATGAATCTACCATATTTTAGGGCTCTTTTCTTGCTTTGTACAGTAGATATAGTTTGTCTTTGGTTGAATTTCAAAAATGCGGCTTTTTATTCAAGGCTACACAGAGGTGCCCTTAGCAATATACTGGACCTTTACCTTTATAAAATCAGGTTCATCTGATTATGCTGCTGCTGCAGAACCTGAGAATGAGATTTGCTGCAAATTAATTTCCTCCTTGTGGTGCAGGAAGGGTTAACCTCCCAATAAAGAGCTGATTAAATGTCTTTATATAAGGGTTAGTACTAGAGACAAGTACATTACTGCTGGGAGATAAGGAATCTGAGATGGGTACAATAATAGGACATTGAAGCTGCAACGTGATTCTGGAGCGCAGCCACATTCTGTGTCTTCCAAAACGTAATTGCAAAGTATTCCATTATCTTAAAGGAAAACTATACCCCGAAAATGAATTTTTGAGCAACAGATAGTTTATATCAAATTGAGTGACATTTTAAAGAATCTTACCTACCTGGAATATATATTTAAGTAAATATTGCCCTTTTACATCTCTTGCCTTGAACCACCATTTCATGATGGTCTGTGTGCTGCCTCAGAGATCACCTGACCAGAAATATTTCAACTCTAACTGTAAAGGGAAGAAGTGTTGAAGCAAAAGAGAGAACTCTGTCTGTTAATTGGCTCGTGTGACCTAACTTTATAGTTTGTTTGGTATGTTTGTGTGCACCGTTGGATCCTAGGATCCCAGGAGGCCGTCCTTATTTTTTAAAATGGCTATTTTCTATTTATGATTACCCAATGGCACATGCTACTAAAAGTGTATTATTATGAAAATGGTTTATTTACATGAAGCAGGGTTTTACACATGAGTTGTTTGATGTAATATCTGTTTATAGAGACCTACATTGTTCAGGGGGTATAGTTTTCCTTTAAGCTGCGGGGAAGGATTTTTTTCTGTGAATGCTGGGAAAAATATCACATGCTGATTGTATTGATGGTGGGATGCTGGGAGTTTTAGAATTAAAGGTCCCTGATAGAAGTGAGTCTCTAATGGTTGCACTATGAGTGATGGTGTCATTAAGCTGTGCTATGAAGTCATGTCCATAAACAGGCTTTTGGAAACTAAAGCAAAGTTAGAGATAGATGATTTTTACAATAATAAAAGGTTGCCACTAAGACTAAGCCAATATCCCTGCCCCACCACCCACTCCTCTCCCTGCCAGCACTTGGCATTTCTGCAGGGCACATTTGCTTTAACTTGTGGCTGAGTGAGTGTAAGAGAGCTGGCACCTTCCCGTATAGTTAATAACAGAGGGTTCTGTTCAGTGTGAGATGCCACAGCTTCTGTGATTTAGAGCCCAGGGTCCCAGTGAGAGCAACTCGCTATTTTGTCTGCGCTTGTTAGAGAGTCATTTGTACAGAGCTGGTGCGCAGCACAGAGCCTCACATCTTCCATGGTTTTGTCTTGCAAATGAGGCCAGGAGGCACCGTGCAGTTGTGCAGTATATGCCAGATTACTTTAAAGGGGTTATTCACCTTTAAGATACCTTTTAATATGATGTAGACAGTGATAACTTGTAATAGGTTTTTATTATTTATTATTTTTTGAGTAATTTAGCTTTTTATACAGCAGCTCTTAAATTTGCATTTTAAACAAACTGTTCCAGATTACCCTAGCAACGATGCGTTGATCTGAATAAGAGACTGGAATAGGAATAGGAGAGGGTCTGAATAGAAAGGGGAGCAATAAAAATTATCAATAACAATACATTTGTAGCCTTACAGAGCGTTTGCTTTATAGAAGGGGTCAGCAACGCCCATTTGAAAGCTGCAAAGAGTCAGAAGAAAAAGGCAAATAACTATAAAACTATAAAAAATAAATAATGAAAACTAAGTGAAAAGTTGCTTACAATTGGCCATTCTATAACATACTAAAAGTTACAGTGAAGGTGAACCACCCCTTTAATGCTATAGTTATCTGTATAAAAGGGGAGACCCTGGATTCCCCATGAAACTATGTCAGTGTGTCAGTCATCCAATTATATATGCACTGGGCCTGAGTAGGATCAGAGTGACGCACAGTTTTATTGGGTTAAATTGAATTCAAGGGAACAGTTAAAGGGCAAGGAAACGCAAAGAAATAAAATCCCATTTTTACTTTCTTTAATGAAAAAGAAATCTATCTCCAATATACTTTAATTAAAAACTCTGTACCGTTTTTATAAGAAACCTGACTGTATGCAGTGAAATCCTCCCTTCATTTACTGCTGTGGATAGGAATTGTCAGACAGTCCCTAACTTCTGACAGGGAAACAATCATACTTATAAACAGCAGGGGGAGCCCCTGCCTTACTTAACAGCCATGCAGAACTCAATCAGCTTTGTTTTTTTATCAATTATTACGATCCCTAAGAAGCCCAGACCACACTGAGCATGTGTATGTAGTCTAGTCTTGCAAAGATGTATTACAAAGTAACAAGATGACAGCCCCCTGTGACCAACTTTGAAAGCATAAATCATTTGTTTGATTAGGCTTGTGGTGCAGTAAGTTCATGTTTATGTTCAGTATACAAAATACAGCATTTCTAGCCTTATTCTATTTTACACTTTCCTTGCCCTTTAAATATATATTCAAAATCCCTAGATAGATTCTAGAATTTATGGTGGCTTTCTTATTTCTTTCACTTAGCTTTCTTATCTTAGACATCTGTGCACAAGCATTTCAGTAAATAGTGAACACTATTCCCATGGGGTTTAAAGGATACAGGACTGCTGCTTCCAATGGGCATCAGGATCTCTGCCACTTTGACAGAATGCTCTGCTTTACAGATTGCTAGAATCTCAGCCATAAAGCAGGGCTGCTGCTTACAATCAGCTAGGATCTGTGCCACTGTGACAGAATGCTTTTTTATACAGATTAGTGGTGGGCAAATCTGGGGCATTTTGGTGAAAAATTTGCAAAAGCTGCGTCTCGTTTTGGTTGTGGGTGTCCGTTTTTGGATGCTGGCGTCCATTTTTGGTTGCAGGTGTCCGTTTTTGCCGAATTTTTGACAGGCCAAATTTTACTGGCATTTCGCAAGTTTAGTCGTCTGCGGCGAATCGCAGGACTCTAAGCTGTGAGCTGATGCTCACACACACACATTTTAGGGCAAGCACACTCAACAAATTATGGAGCACACAAACTATTTTCTGCGTTAAAACTTAATTCTATATTTATTTTGACCCAAGCACACAGTGTGCACTCAAAAGAATTCTTTGGTGCATGTAGCTAAGAAGGAATTAGAGGGAACATTGGGCAGGACTGCTGCTTACAATGAGTATCAGATAGGCCACTGTGATAGGATGAATCAAAGGGATAGTAGCATTTCATTTCTAGGACTGTATGTCCCGAAGTGTAGCCCCAGTAAGAAGAAATTATTTTTGGTTGTTTTGTGTTGATGTCATTACTGGGGGGAGTCAGAAATCTAAACATTTCCCAAAACACCACAGGAAATTTTTATCAGAGAAGTGAAACGCATTTGCCACAGGTCACAGCTGATTTGTAAATCAAGTGTGGTGTTTATACAAATGCCCTGCAGGTGGCACTGTGCATACATAGGACTTTCTGTA
>CM044448.1:45502735-45516239 GCA_024363595.1 Xenopus borealis
GCTGCCCAGATTGCCAGTTTGTCAAGATCCTGTTGCAAGGATGCCACGTCCTGGATGGAAATAATTGGGCTGGATAGTTTTGTTTATCCGCAAACACTGATACATTACTTACAACACCCTCCCCCTAAGTCATTAAAGGGCATGTAAAGGCAAAAAAAATAAAATCACATTTTAATGAAAAAGAAACCTATCTTCAATATACTTTGATTAAAAAATGTGTACCGTTTTTATAAGAAACCTGACTGTATGCAGTGAAATTCTCCCTTCATTTACTGCTGTGGATAGGAATCTTCAGACGGTGTCTAACTGCTGGCAGAGAAACAATCATGCTAATGACCAGCAGGGGGAGCCCCCGCCTTACTTCCCAGCCATGCAGAACTCAAGCAGCTTTGTTTGTTTCCCTGTTTTGATCATTTATGAGGATCCCTAAGCAGCCCAGACCACACTGAGCATGTGTGTAGTCTTGGTCTTGCAAAGATGTATAACAAAGTTACAAGATGACACCCCCCTGTGCCCAACTTTGAAAGCATAAATCATTTGTTTGATTAGGCTTGTGGTGCAGTAAGTTAATGTTTATGTTTAGTATACAAAATACAGCATTTGTAGCCTTATTCTATTTCAGAGTTTCCTTGTCCTTTAATGAACAAAAATAAAAGTGGACCCAGTGGAGTCCTAATCTGTTTTGTGAATAAGACTTTTTTTTACATTTTATTAATAGAGGCTGAAGTTGGTGTAAATTTGTTTTGCTGTAAAAGTTGAATTTAGAGTTAAACTAGCAAAATTGCTTTACTCCAACTTTATAATAATTTTGGCATTCAGACAATTTGAATTTGCCCTTGAAAAAGTTTGTGGTCAATTTAATGACACTTTTATGAATACCCCATACTCTCTGTTACTCAGTACCAGTACTCAGTGCCCCCCCCCCAATTCATATTGTGCCTTTCCTTGAGTAAATTCCATTATTTCAGCATCTCAGTGCTTATCTCTGTAATGTGTGCGTCCACACGGAGCCCCAACTGCTCAGGGGCCTCTATTTGCTCTGGATATCGAAGGTGGAGAGCTTGTGCCTTAATCCCTGTTCCTGATATAAAGCTCCTTTTCTCAAGGCTGGATCCTGCTAGTAATTGGCACAGAGATATATACGCTATCCTATGTCTTGTTATCGGTGGCAGGACCTTGCAATGTGCTTTTAATTCAATGTCTTGTGTTTCAGGAAGAGGAAAAACGTGTCGTTTGGAAAGAAAATGCCCCTTTGTTTTGTGTTGCTGGAGATAGTGTATTGAGTTGGTCCAAGCTTGTAGGTCTCTACAGGGCCCCTGAGCAGTTCTACAGTGGTGCATTATGAGTTTGCTTTGTGCTTGGGCTACACGTAGTGAGATTATAACAACAAATTGTGACGTCACTGATTTTAAGATTATTGCAGGCTTATTTACATGTTATAATCTCAGGATCAAGGTTGGATTTATTGGATGGGGAAGGAGTCAGTCTTAATTTCTGGTTTTAATAAACTTTTTAGGTGGCAATTAATCCCTATTTCATTGTTGATACAGTTCCTGGTTCATTGTCTGACGCCTTCTCTAGTGATGTAATCTTCTGGTCCACCCGTACGCCATATCTGCAACAATGAAGTATGTTATTAAAGATATAATTAGGCAAAAAGATATTCACTTATCCTATGTCACATGATGCTAAAAGGCCAGCTGTAGTACTTAATAGTATTTATAGAGTATCCTACAGAGCTTACAGTCTATTGGTGGGTGATGAGCATAGGGATTAGGAAAGGATCCTTGTATTTATCTACAGGGCTGGATTTACATAGCAGGCGCCCCAAGGCCTGCTGACGTTTGTCGCCCTTGTCCCCTCCCTTTTATTTGCTCAAATTTTCATCATCGGGATGGAGCAATGGGAATTGGCACACAGGAAATTAAAATTTCTGAATCAATGTGGGTGTGGCTGGTCAGCATGCCGCCCCCTAAAATCCTGCCACCCTAGGCCTGGGCCTAGATGGCCTCTCCACAAATCTGGGCCTGTTTATCTATGGCTAAGTAATAGTTGCAAGGAGTTATGGGCAGGAAGCTTTTCCTGCGGTGTCTGACTTTACTCAGTACACAGATTGCCCAGCATAGTGAGAAGCAGAAGGTAGTGCAGAGGATTTGATTGGGCAGCACTGGAAGAACCGGGTGTCCTGACAGCTTTGCCTTGGAAATGTGTAAAGGGTGAATGAGCAGCAAGTCAGTCCTGTCACTGAGCTGCCAGTGAAAAATTGGCGTCTTTGTGTTTGGCGAGCAGCAGCAGTGAAGTGTACGCAAGAGATTTTGGCTAAAATAATGATGTATTTTCCTGTCTGTGTAAAAATCAGGTCCCTGGAAATTGATTCATATGATGGCAGAGGGCTCCACAGACATGTTGGAAGTAGGAAAAGTAGAGCAAAATAGATATAAGGGCAAGATAGAGGCAGGATTTGTGGAGAGGCCACCTAGGCCCGGCCTAGGGTGGCAGGATTTTAGGGGGCGGCATGCTGCCCAACCACACCCACATTGGTCCAGAAACACTGGAGATACGCAGGAGATACGTTTGATTTTTACATTTCCCATGCACCAATCCCCATTGCTCTGGTCTTGACAATGAAAGTCTACTAATAAAGGGCAGAGAATGGGGATGACAAATGACAGTGGGCCTAGGGGCGTCCGATATGTAAATCCGGCCCTGGATAGAGGGAGTATGGCAGGATGGACACAGTAGGGCACGATGGAGATTGTAGGACAAGATAGAGACTGTAGAGCAAGATGGATACTGTAGAGCAAGATGGAGACTGTAGGACAAGATGGAGACTGTAGGACAAGATGGAGACTGTAGGACAAGATGGAGACTGTAGGACAAGATGGAGACTGTAGGACAAGATGGATATTATAGGACAACAAATTAGAGTAACATGTACTGTATATTAAACACACTTCCTCACTTTGTTGCTAGCTGACCAGTTCAGATAGTGATTTCAGCAATGCAAATAAAACTTAATTTTTAATGCTTGTCACATTTAAACATATTGCCCAATCACATACAGACACGCTGCTTTCTACATAAAAACAAGTGCAGGACTGTTCAGTTAGAAAGTGTGTTTAACATACATGGTACTTGAATTTGTTGTAAATAGTGGTTTTGTTTAGTTTATCTGACCTGCAGATAGAGGTTTGGCTTGGTCAATTGTTTTGCTTGTTTTTAGTGCAATAGAAATACCAATACCCTTGATCCATTTGAATAAGGAGCATGCATTTGCCAATTCATTCATCCATACTCCAGCCATAATAATGAGGCAAGATATTATTGTTGTCTGTTAGCGCATTCTGGAATTTATAGTTCAGCTGTGAACCTGATGGGTGTTAAATTCTGGCCCCGTTGATAGATAGTGCTTGCCCATTCATATAAAGCATTGATGCCCTCCAAAGGGTTAACAGCAGCACGTGCCTCTTCTGCAGCTGCACCGGGATAATTTTCTGCCCCTGAGGTGAGATTTCCAATTAAGATTAGTGTATATTTTGGGCAGATCTCCAGCATTCCCACCTGGTCTGATAGGCTGTGTGTGCGGAGAGAGGGTTCCAAAACGGAACTGAGCCCTTGGAGTTGGCAGTATCACAGGCGTAGGGTGAAAAGGTTAACCAGATTCCTGGGTAACCCGAGGGGTTAATTCTTCCTTGCCAAGATCAATTCCCAAGAACAAAGCTGGATTTTATCCTCCCCACATACATTCTTTCTTCATTAACTCTTTACCTGGCAGCATAGTGTCTCAGTGGGTAGCACTGCAGTGCTGGGGTCCTGAGTTCAATTCCAGTTCAGTCTGCAAGGAGTTTGTATGTTCTTGCTGTGTCCATGTAGATTTCCTCCCACACTCCAAAAATAAAAATAAAACTAGCCTGGTAATACTGTGTGTAAATGTGATGGGAACTGCTGGACTGGGACTAATGTGAATGAAGTATGATCTCTGTAAAGCATGGCAGAAATGTGTCAGAAATGCTATATAATAACAGAAAATAATAAAATTTACCAAATAAGTGCAAAAAAAATTGAACAAGCTGCTATTTTTATACCAGGTGATAATGTATATATAATTGTTTATGGTGGAGGTGCAAAGAAGAATACAAGGTTGTGAACTTTGCCTTTCCCCACACACTATTCACCTGGCACAGTAATATAGTAACATAGTAACATAGTAAGTTATGCTGAAAAAAGACTCGCATCCATCAAGTTCAACCTTTTTTTTTACTTTTAACTGCCTAACTGCTAGTTGATCCAGAGGAAGGCAAAAACCCCATCCTAAGCCTCTCCAATTTGCCTCAGAGGGGGGAAAAAATTCCTTCCTGACTCCAAAAAGGCAATCGGACTAGTCCCTGGATCAACTTGTATAATGAGCTATCTTCCATAACCCTGTATTCCCTCACTTGCTAAAAAGCCATCCAACCCCTTCTTAAATCTATCTAATGTATCAGCCTGTACAACTGATTCAGGGAGAGAATTCCACATCTTCACAGCTCTCACTGTAAAAAACCCCTTCCGAATATTTAGGCAGAACCTCTTTTCTTCCAAACGGAATGGGTGACCTCGTGTCATCTGGAAAGACCTACTTGTGAATAAAGCATTAGAGAGATTAATAGATTATTATATGACCCCCTTATATATTTATACATAGTTATCACATCACCCCTTAAGCGCCTCTTCTCTAGCGTGAACATCCCCAATTTGGCCAGTCTTTCCTCATAGCTAAGATTTTACCTTTTACCAGCTTAGTTGCCCTTCTCTGTACCCTTTCTAATACAATAATGTCCTGTTTGAGTGATGGAGACCAAAACTGTACGGCATATTCTAGATGTGGCCTTACAAGTGCTCTATAAAGTGGAAGAATGACCCCCTCCTCCCGTGACTCTATGCCCCATTTAATACAGCTCAAGACCTTATTGGCCCTTGATGCATATATTCTTCCCAGGCAGGGGAAACTTGTAATTAACCCCCCTCCCCCCTCCAGAAATGGTGCAGGTATCAGGTTTTGGCAGACTGAGGGGGGCTAGTCATACATTAGATTGGCCAGGTCAACTTGCTGGTGTGGCATAAACAAGAATTAATTTGGGCTTTTATTTTCATTTTACTGGTCCCCAGGCCCCTCCCCAGGAGTCAGCAAGAAATGCCTGGGATTGTCAGTCTGACAGATGGTTGCAGTTTAGCTGCAGTCTTAATGTTATTTCTCTTGTCATGAGAGTGATGGAACTTCCCCTGGGCCACCAAGTGCAAATCTCATCTGTCTGTGCCTTTGACACCGCTCTGTACAGGCTAATGGCCAATACAAGGAACACCTCATCTAAAATGTGTGTCCCACGACCAATGGACTTATCTGTCAGACGATCTGTAATTCACTATCTTATCCGTTGTTTTCTGCCACATATATAATCATTATATTCTTATTATTTGACATTATCTCACCATTAATATCTCATAGCACATAGGAATCATAAGCCCAGACATTTTAACTTATACCTTTGTCCATTGTCCTGTTAAATTATGATTAGTACAGAATGGTATCTTTCCCTACAGACCATGAGGGGGCTGTTCCTGCTGAATTGTGCATAGTATACAATGGTAACCCTCTGTACTGTACTTTCTCTCTCTCTCTTTCTCTCTTATTTAATATTGGGTGGTCCCCTAACATTCTGCATTCCTATAGGCCATTGGGTTTAGCAGGAAGTAATGATTTTTTGATGATGGAACCTGCATGTTTGTGTGCTTATGGAGCTGCCATACTGACACTTCTTCTTTGAGCACTGAAATCTTTTCTGTTATCATTCAAAGCTCTGTTCTTTGTTCAGATCCAGCTCATCATTGTCATTGTTCTGTGGGTAATAATTGGTGTCAGCTGTTCGAGGTGTGTTTGGACTACAGAGATGCTACTCAGGTCCTGATGTTTTATCCTTAGATAGACCCCACAGGGCTCTGGGCACTGGTGAGTGTAAGTGAATACTAAATAAAAACCGCAGCTGTAGGGAAATCTCCATAAATGTCCCTGAATGTGCAGCACACACCCCCTCTTTGCATAGCTTACCCCCACCATCCTTTTGTTGAATTAGTTGGACCCTCAGCCAAAAGCTTTCATAGCCCGAGGTTCCACCCTGATTATTTTATCTCATAATTGGGGAGCTTCATTCTTGTGCAGTTTAATTAAACCGTTGGGGGGGGGTTGTCTCTTGTTGTACAATAATCCAATTTATTATCCTTTGTTGATGAAGACACGGATCTACAGAGGAGTTTGATATTCTGCCCCTTGGGGGTAAAGGCATCTGAAGTCACAACAGTTACAGCTATTTATAATCCTGTAGCCAAGATGCCCATAACAAACACAGGGAACACTGAGATGGTATCTGGCAGTGGAGGGCTGGGATTGAATGGCAGATGGATACATCAATGTCTCAACTCATTGGGACCTGTGTGACATGGCCATTGGTTTGATTAATAAGTGCCTTTTAGCATTCCTGGAATCTTGTCTGGCTCTGCCCTGTGGCACACTATATGGGTAAAAGTATCTGGGCAATAAAATGCCTTGTCCTTAGGTTCAGTTCTCACTGCTGCATGATTGGACTGGGCTGGCAAGACACTGGGAAAAAAAACATGTGGGCCCCACCAACCCAGGCCTGTCAGGAACTATGGGTGCTGTATGTATGTGAATATGGGGGGGTGCAGGGTTTGCTATGTGGAGGAGCTTGAGATTGGAGAGAGAGCCCCCTCGAGGTGACACACCCAAGTCAAATACTGCACTGCTAAGATCCAAATTATCTCTGGAAGCAATGTCAGCAGACAGATGTGGGCATGCTGGTGCCCATGTACCATACCTAGTCTTGCAATCTGGGGATTTTGGCAAAAAGGGAGTGCTATAAGCTGCCATAGACAATCACTAATATTGGGGAACCTGTAAGAGGCTGTTTTGGGCCTCTGTATATTTGAAATGCCAGGGCATGTTTTGAATCATAGTTTGGAGCTGCCAGGTACTGTTCGAATGTAAAGAGACAACAATGTGGACTGTTTCTCTGAATCTCAATTGCAGGATTATTGGTTTTGGCTCTGGCATAAAATGCATATCAGGAATGCCCCTGTAGATGCTCCAAGAAACAGATGGTGTCTTGAATCTGCATTGCTTGAAGTCCGATATACCGGATGTGGAAGTTATTTTCCTAATCCAACAAGGTTCCTTGCTTTGTAGAATCTGCTTCTTACCTGTGTGTTGGGAACTGAAATCTATTGGCACTATAATGGACCCTGGCTGTGCGTAAGAGTTCCTGATCCCCTGGCTTTCTGGTCTTGCACGTAATCCTTTTAGCACCGCGATTGTAGGTACAGAGGTGATTTATCAAAGCTGTTCAGGCCTCAGTGTGATCTCCTGGGTAGATAAAACTGGGCACAGATAATAACAAGATAGAGATTATCTGTAATGCAGACTGGCTGCAGAACCATGCCCAGGGTAACATGCCACATTAGGCAATAGGGTTATGTCTCTTTTTAGCCCATAATCACATTAAAATTATAATGGCTATAATTCTTCCTGGAAATGGTATGGAAGTCACATAGATATTTCCATGCATTAGGGAAGAACACTGCAATCACAGGCAGCCCTTATCTAAAGCAGAGTAAACAAAACTACTGTTTTTAACTGCTTCCTAAGCCCTATAGGATTTGGTAAATTACTTTTGAAGGGTAAAGCTAGCCATAGATGCAATTCAAGTGTTACACTTCTTACTTAACTTACTACTTAAGTTTTGTACAATTTTTGGACAGTGTGGGGATTGTCCTGACAGAGAAGAAGATTTCTATGGGCTGAAGATAATATCTCTGTATGTATAGCCTATCTCACGATATCAGTGGGTGGCTGTCACTATTATTTGTAGGACATACATTTTGTACGATTGCTGCCACAGCCAGAACATCGTCTGATTTGTTCTTTTAATATTTTAATCTGATTATCTGGCAGGTGGAAAGATTGGAATGTTCATCTGTAAGGGTAGTGACACACTGGTAGATTCGGAAGATTCCGAAGTTGCCTCATGAGGAAACTTATGGCGACTTCGAAAAACTAAACGCTGCGTGTGTTTAGCGCTGGCAGCTTTTCATTATAGCTGACGAGAAGACACGCGAAGGCAGTTCGGGGAGATTGTCGCCCAGAAGAACAGGAGATTAAATCTCCCCAAATCTGCCCGTGTGTCACTACCCTTACGAGGCTAAAATCTGCACCAAGTCCATGGACTTTCTTGTGAGTGGGCTGCAGTGCTGGACTTGCCGGCGCTATGATGCACGGTCCTAGTGCCTGCCGACACTACCATGCTGCATGCGTGTAAGGGCCATAGCACCGAGTAGCACCAGGCAGTAGCACATCCCCAGTGCCCCTACAGAGCGTCTGGGCGGCATACCTCCCCTAAAAATTTGCCGCTTTAGGCCCGGGCTTTTGTGACCTCACCACAAATCCAGGCCCTGTGGGCTGCTCTCTTTTCACTGATCAGGCTGATGGGGTATTTCTAAGTGCACTGAATGCTACATGACTGCGCAGGGAGCCTTTTGATGGTGCAAGAGTTCCCTCTAGTGAGCAAAACTATTCATCATACTGTTACTTATTGCCATGGCCCATCGACAGCTGCTCTCTTCTCAATGGTTAGGGACAAAGTTCTGAACATTGGCAAGAGCGTAATCTATGAGCAATAACTATAGAGAATTGAAGCTCTGTGTCTGGGAGCCACCCCTCTGCTAAACCATGAGAAAGAGAACAGCCAAAACTCACAACGTGCAGAGACTTCAGCTGGCCATACATGCTCAGATGTTTTGGGTTGAATGCTGTGTCTACTCTGTATCTGGTAGAATTGCAAGGATGGGCGCTGCAGTTGGGATGAGGTTAAACAAGTGACCTTGGTGATGGCACCATAATCTCACTTTATATATGGCAGGGCCGTGTCATTCCTCCCTCTATCCTGAGGTGGTGGGGAAGTAAGGATTTATGAAGAGCAGCTAAGTGAGCGCCTTGTGCTCAGATTGCATTATCTGTCACCCTGGGTGATGCACCACTGGCAGGGCCATAGCAGCTGATTGAGTTGTGTGTTTATGAGGCAGAAGGTTGCCTGGCTGTTTGTTTTACTGTCCCTCTGGCAGTAGCAGCCACGCTTGGGAAGGGCCCCGGGGTGGTAGGACAGTTGTTTCTTGTAGAGATTGATGGGAAATTATGATTCTGAGTCAGTTCCCTTTTGTATCAGCAGACAAAACAGCAAATCCCCTTTCGCTTAGCAGTACAGCATTCTGTCTTCTGTCTGTCTCTCTCACTGTTTGTGTATCTGTCTCTCCCTGTCTGTGCATTTGTCCTTCGCTGTCTGTGTATCTGTCTCTCTCTCACTGTCTGTCTAACCAGTCTGCCTGTCTCTCTGTCTAGTTATCTCTCTCCCACTATCTATCTTTCACTGTCTGTATATCTGTCTCTTACCGTCTGTACATCTGTCTCTCATTTTCTGTGTATCTTCCCCTAAAGCTGGCCATAAATGCACAGATTTTATTTATGCTTGACTGTAGGCTGGGACTGGGTATCCCTAATATGTATGTTATTTATATCTGTCTCAATTAGTGTAAGTTTCTGGGGCCACAAGACACAAGCAGGAGCATGTGAGTATGTAGGGTGGCACAATCCTATGTTAATGGCATATTAATGCAATCTGCTTCCTACTTTCTTGCTGAAAGCACACAGTAAGATTTGGGTATTTTGGTAGTGGGTGAGACCAGAATGCCCCCCCCCCCAAAATTCCTAGTAGAGCCAACAGTCTTTGTATCGTGATATAACTGAATCAGTGCAGGTGAAACCCTCCTATGTATGTCACCTGGCACCACAGGTGCTGAAACAAGTGATACAGTAACAGTGGAGACAGAATGATGTACAAATGCATGCGAGTGGATGGACAGGGAAGGGGTTAAAAGCCCAGAAAAGTGCAGTTCCAGTGAAAGGGTTAAGGCAGCTAAGATTCCGGGGGTTTGGAGGTTTATTTGGACAACTTTCCCCCCTGGAAGGCACAGATCAGATCTTGTTGCAGCTTCCCCAGTGTTTGGAGCTGAAAGGGCCTTTTGTCCTCTGTTCTCTCACTATCCCTAGTGAGCAGGGGCCCATCGCAGCTCCTGACTGGGTAAACTGTGCAGACAGACTGAGAGACAGGGGCCACAGATAAAGCTTTGTGTAACATTTGGCCTGATAAGTCTCCAGCACAGGGCCCCGGGTATCATTGGCAAAACACAGAGGGAAATCGCTCAGTAATCCTATTTATAAGGGCAAGCGCTTGTGTTTATATGCCACTTGCCCTTTAACTTTCTCTTAGGGGCCACAAAGCCTGGGATGAAGTGGCCCTGTGTGCCAGCTTGTGTAGTGCCCTTGTGTTCCCACCAGCTTTTCATCTGCCGCTGCCTTTGAAAAGTCCAATTCTGCAGCCCATAGTGGGACAGAGTATCATTGTCTTACATGCATCTCCGGCTTTGCTCTTCTTGGTCACAAAGAAAAAAGTAACCAGTGGGGAGGTTGTGTCATATTTTGTGTTCCAGATTAGGGAACTACATCTCCCAGCATGCTCAGATGATTGCATTATCTGAAACGCCAGTCATTACAATGCAGTAATGTTGGTGCGCTCAATCCAAACACCTTAACAGGTTTTAAACTTATTTACAGGGTATATTATATCCTGCAACTCTCACCCTTTTCCCGGGTTGTTCCAGGTTTTTATTTTATTTACCAGATAGACATCTTCCTAATGTGTTTCGTGATCCCACACATACTCATAGGAATCTTATTCCTATGAGTACTTGTGGGATCACACGAAAACACACTTTCACCTCTGCTGTCTGCTCCGCTGAGTGGACAACACATAGGTTCTGTTTTGATTACAATGCAGTAACTGCACAAATTAGGGGGGAAGTGGATGGCAATACAAATAAATATTTTAAGGAACTCCTATTGATATCAAATTTGCTAGGGAGACTGCAGAATATTCTGCCATGGAATTTTACCCTACTATTTGCATGATTGTAAAAAGCATCGTGTCTCTTTCTCTCTGTGTGCAGGACCTGTCTTGGGGCCCGGGACCCGTACTGTGGCTGGGACAGTAAGAAAAAGCGTTGCACCACCTTGGAAGACAGTTCCAACATGAGTCTTTGGGCCCAGAACATCACAGAGTGTCCGGTAAATACTCATTACATATGTTGAGGTGGTAGGGGGTGGTGGATGTAGGGTGCATGTTAGGAGTAAGTTTAGTTTACGAGCAGGTATAAAAAGGAGTGGGGTTTGCACCTGAGTGGGTGGGACATGGTGGGTCATGAGTGTGGTTTGGAATAAGTGGGATGTTGCCAAGGAAGACCTGGGGTGTAGCTTTGAATGCAAGGGACATCTGTAGTCATTGGATCTCCATTTTAATTGTTCACAGGGCCCACCACCCAGAGTCCATGTCAGTAACTGCCAACTAAGTAGTAAAGTGCCTCATTGATTTTGACCCTGAGTTGAATGGATTTTGTCTCTCCGTGGATAATGACTGACCATGTTACTTTGCTTTTGTAGATCAGGAACCTGACTGTTCATGGTGGGCTCGGAGCATGGTCATCCTGGCTACCGTGCCAACACTCCGATGGGGATTCTTCCTGCTTGTGCCGTTCCAGAGTCTGCGACAACCCTCTGCCTCGCTGTGGGGGTAGGGACTGCGAAGGGACACGAATAGAGATCGCTAACTGTTCAAGGTAAGTGTGGCAGTTATTACTTATCTTAATGAACCTTAAAGGGGGCAGCAATGTTACAAAATTGGGGCTTGTAGGTTTCTGGCATTCCGGAGCCATCTATTAAATTGCATCTTTAGGTCCTTTCCAGGGGTTTCTCTCTCCTTTTTACATACACATATTATGTGTATGTGAGTATCCTGCCCATCATCAAAAGGCCTGCACTAGCTTGCAGTACACAAATATTAGTGCAGTAGCCAGGTTATATACAGTAAATCTGCTTTGAGTGCTATAGTTGCCCTTTAATTACATATACAGTACATACCAAACACATCAACCACAGATTAGTAGAACAGTAACACCAAGAAATTAAAGTGTTTTAAAGGAATGACAATACAATGTACTGTTTCCCTGCACTGGTCAAATAGGTGTGTTTGCTTAAGAAAAACTACTATAATTTATATAAACAAGTTGCTGATCAGCTATGAGGGCAGCCATTTAAAGCTGAAAAAGGGGAAAAGGCACAGCATACATACCAGAGAACAGATAAGCTCTTTAGTATACAATGGAATTCTTTAGAACATATCTGTTATCTACTGTGTATCCTGTGCTTGAATGGCTGCCCCAATTGCAGGATGATGAGACTGTCATTCCTTTAAACACTTTAATTTTCTGGTATCTGCTTGTTTAACCACTTCTGAACTGCTTCTCATGTAGTCAGTGCTGAGGAAAGCATGAGGGCATGACACGCTTTTTAAAATGGTAGCAATTATTAGCAAGTTTGATTGACCTTTACTAAGTAATTTTACTTATTCAGTTTATATTATGTTTCATTGTTTCCTGCTGCAAAGCTCTCACTCCTGCTGCCAGCCCTAGACTAGGGAACTATTCATTGGTCCGGGAAATCCAATTGGCACAGGGCGTGAAAAATAAGGCTGAGAGGGAGAAGAGAGATTCAGAAAGTGAGCACCAGGAAATACACTCTCCCATGCAAGGGGAGATCACATGAGTACCAGGAAATATGTTCCCCAATGCAAAGGAAGCAGAGACTGTCACATGATTACCAGGAAATATACTCCGCCAGGGGAGCTGCACCAATGATTTGAGCTGAAAAACTCACCCAAGGCAGCAGTGTTGAGCAGGTTACCAAGAACGGCAAAAAGTTGCTCCTCGTAAATTACATTTTTTTTAAACCAGAAATTTGGCCAATCTAAGTGCAATTGCTCTCTCTGCACTAGCGATGTGCCCCCCCTGGACCCCTCGGGCGCAGGAAAAGGTCAACGCTGGGGAAGTCATTGCCTTAGAATAGGCGCTGATTCCCCCATGGAAAGGAAGCAGAGACAGTCACATGAATGCTAGAAATATTCAGGGTTCACATAGAAGTCCAACGATCATTAGCCTGCAAGCTGGTAACACTGAAGATTCAACTTAAAACATAATTGCCCTGCAAGCTGGTAACACTGAAGATTCAACTTAAAACAGTCACATGAATACCAGAAAATACATTGCCCCATGCAAAGGAAATAGAGACAGTCAAATGAGTAACAATAAATACACTCCCCCTTGCAAAGAAAGTATAGACAGTTGCATGAGTACCAGGGAATACTATCCCCTCTGCAAGCATGGTACACAATAGTTTTGCAGAGTGCATTGTATTTTTTGGACACATTGTATGGGGTGGCACATATTCCCACACTCTGTTCTGTCCTTTGATGGGAAATAAAATAAAACACAGTTTTTGTGTAAAACCAATTTC
>CM044448.1:45526368-45541584 GCA_024363595.1 Xenopus borealis
ACTGAGGCACCAAAGGGATAGTAAGACTTATTGCACAAGTGAATGGCTTGTTGATCAGAGTGTTGGGAAATGTAGTTCAGAACAGCTTAGGTTAAAGGCATTACAACTGTTGATGTGTTCTTTATTCTGTAACCTCCACAGGTTTTGCAATGAGAACGTTCCATGCCCGGTACCAATCTTCTGGACTTCCTGGGGCTCTTGGACTAAATGCAGCTCAGACTGTGGAGGAGGGACCCACTCAAGACAGCGATCCTGCGAGAATGGAAACACTTGCCCTGGGTGTGCCACGGTATGAGCACCTCCTTCTCATTGCATCTCCTTTATCTATCCCCTGCAGGCTTGCTGCCGCTTATAGGTTTAAGTTAGTTGTTCTGCTGAAGGCAGGCCGCAGTTAGTCAGAGCTGACCCATTCAGGCTGTTTAACTAAAGAGGAAGCAGACCCTGCGGCTGCAGGATGGCCCAGGAGGTATAGGTGGCCACAAGAGGCCCTACTTAATGAGCAATTTCAATATATATTGGTAAACAGAATGACCTCTGGATATTTTCGGAGCTTTAAAATAAATTTGGTGTGGGACCAAGACATCTTCTTATGCCACTACTTACAGGTACTTACACAATGAGCCATGATAAAGCCCCTTAAAAGGCAGCCTTGACCTTTAATTCTTGGCATCTTTGATTCCACCTCATTCAGGATTTCAGGACGTGTAACTCTGAGCCCTGCCCTGAAGTGCGAAGAAATACCCCATGGACACCATGGATGGCAGTCAACATCACTCAGGGCGGATCTCGCCAGGAACAGCGTTTCCGTTATACCTGTCGTGCTCAGCTTGCTGACCCCCATAACTTGCAGTTTGGAAGGAAAAAGACAGAGACGCGGTTCTGCCCCAATGATGGTTCTGCAGCCTGTGAGACGGACAGTGAGTTTTTGTTCTGCTCGGGATCAGCAACACTAGCAACTGGGAGTGGGGTTTTGAATACAGACTGGGAGAAGGAAGGGGTTCTAGCTTCACAATTGCATGTTGGTTGCCAGGGTCACTGAATGTATCAACCACATGGGTAGTTGAAAGAGGCAATGATCCACTCATTAGGCATGCATTTGTCTTAAAGGGATACTGTCATGGGAATGGAAAGTCACATGACTTGGGGCAGCTGGGAATTGACAATATGTCTAGCCCCATGTCAGATTTCAAAATGAAATATAAAAAAATGTGTTTGCTGTTTTGAGAAATGGATTTCAATGCAGAATTCTGCTGGAGCAGCACTATTAACTGATGCATGATGCAAAAAAAATGTTTTTTTCCATGACAGTATCCCTTTAACCTATAGATATTCTACACTAGCTGAGCATGCTGGTAGATGTAGTTGGCAGAGCGGGGCTAAAATACCAATAGCCACTAATTGATGTCTTTCTATCTTGCCAGCTCTGGTGGATGATTTGATGCGGAACAGTAAGACTCCTGGCCGTATGATCAACGGGGGGTGGAGTCTATGGAGTGGCTGGTCTTCCTGCTCCCGGGATTGTGAACTAGGATTCCGCTCCAGGAAAAGAACCTGCAGCAACCCAGAACCTCGTAATGGGGGTCTTCTCTGTACAGGGTCAGCCATGGAATACCAGGACTGCAACCCACAGCCCTGCCCAGGTTAGAAACCCTCCTTACTGTGCTGAAGTTCTGTTCCTTCCCATACACCTCTTTTTTTCATTAACTATACAGGAAATGTAGTATTGAACAGCAATGCAGCCCTATATAATGTCTAATTACCCAGGAGTCTCTCTGTGTTACGTAAGAGCAAGATGGCTGCTATGTTGATGGTAGGGATGATTCCCATTGGACCACTCTTTTGCATGTGGCCATCCAATAGGAAAGTTTATGGATATTCACATCTCCTGGGTTTAGAATCTGACACTGAGCCCAATTCATTCCCATGACTTTTCCTTGAACTCTGCTGCCACTTAGAGGCCAAAGCAAATTTAGTTTTGATATTCTGTTATGATCAGTTAATCAAAAATAAATAAATAAATAAGAGGTGATACAGTTATCTGCTAAATAAGATAATAGCAAGCTTTCAGAACATTTTACTTCCTTTTTCAAGCTGGGTCTTGATCCCTCTGTTCCCAGCTTTGAAGTCACAATTACACATGTCCGGATGAAACTGGATGAAAAATTGTGTTTCTTCTTTATGGGGTCACTGCATATTCTCCCCAGTTAAATGTTCTACCCCAGATCATCCTTTTTTCTGTCTCAGTGAAGGGCTCGTGGTCCTGCTGGTCACCATGGACTCAGTGCTCAGCCACGTGCGGTGGGGGCCATTACCAACGGACTCGCACCTGCACCAACCCCCCACCATCCAACGGAGGAGACATCTGTATAGGCCTACATACTGAGGAGGCACTGTGTAATACATATTCCTGTGAAGGTAATTTTACCCACCAATAGGGCATAAATGCTGGGCCATAACAGTAAGATATTGGGGATTTCTAACTTGCTTCCTGGCCCCTCATTCAATGTATTATGCTGGAGTCACTCCATCACTAAGTTATGGTTAGTTCTCTGGGAAAGACGCAAGGAGTTTGTGCAGTGGGTTGGGTTGAACACTGTAAATAAAGATGGATCTGTGTTTGAGCAAAACTGCTTTTCCCATAAACTATTTATTCACTTTGTGCTAATTTAATCTATTTGTATAGCCCGCAGACCTGTGCCTACATACCCCCCCAAACATTCCAACAGCATGCATTTGTGGCAGCTGCAAAATTCGTTTTTTGCCACAAATTGCCTATACTTGGGATCCCTGCAAACAGCAGTAAACTGAGTTGCAATTCATGCACGGGAGAGAAATTCAATTACACCCAACTTGCCAGGAGCATTTAGAGCGTGAAACAGGGGAGGAGAAAAGCACCACTGATGGACAAAGGATTTAGGCAGAACAATTAACAGAATAAGCGACATAACATTGTGTGTATATCCAATTCCAGTCTACACATACCACCCTTGCTGCCTGGATAATATTTTCCTTAAATTACTGTCCCTTCCATTTTTATTAGCCAGGTTTGTTATTAAACCATCTAAAATAGATCTGTGATGAGTATCTGACATCTCATAACATTGTTTGCAAATTTTTTATGATATAAAATGTATAGGCTGTGCCTCTTCTTTTACAGCCAAGCTCTCTTATCTCTCACAGTCTCCTAGTTAAATGAGGGGCAGGCATCCAAAGCAGCAGTACTAACTGTAAATATAATGTATAAATGTCTTATGTAAAATTTAATAAATCCTGTTTGTGTCAGAGCTCTTACCCTGAATATTTAAAATCCCTGCCATAAATCGAGACTGGACTGCGGTATTTGTACCAGAAAAGCAGTAGAGACAGTCAGATGAGTACCAGGAAATATACTCCCCCATGCTAAGGAAGTACAGACAGTCACATGAGTACCAGGAATTACACTCCCCATACAAGCAGGAAGTAGGATGTTTTCTTGTTTTCTGAAGTATTTCTGCCACAAACCCTATAATGATTTGCTTTCCATCAACAGGAAACAATTGTTATTTTTCCAGTTTGGGAGTAGCATCTAGACTCCAGAGTCTTTTTTTTTTCTCTTAAAACACAACTGTTCAAATGAGAGCTACTAAAGGTTGTTGGGGTGCTGGGGATTGAGAAACAATTGTCCCTATAATAAACAGGCCCCATAATAAAAAAGGGACTGAAAGATTGTTATGTAAACTCCTGAATTTGTGGGTTCTGCTTTTCTTCCACAGGTGGTTGGGCTGAGTGGTCAGAATGGAGCATGTGTCATGAGGACGGGTCCCAGTATCGGAATCGATATTGTGAGATACACAACCCAGGGCCCTCTCAGTGTTTAGGGAACAGCACCCATTTCCGTGACTGTATTTACAATGAAATCCCAGGTTTGTTGCAGTGACCTGAGAATGAGACCATTAACATTGATCCCCTGCCCTGTTTAACTCTTTCTCTTGTTTTTTTTTAGTCATCCTGCCAGCTTCCAGCATTGATGAGAGCACTGAGTGTGGAGGTAACCCACCTTTATTTCAACTGTGACTCCTCTTACCTCTCTGGCCTACTGAGATTCCACAAATGTCATTGACCCACTTAACTCACTGACACCCTGTGACTTACCTCTCATCTCACTGATCCTCCTTGACTCCCCTCTTACCTTACTGAACCCTTATGACTCCCCTTTCACCTCACTGACCCTCTGTAACTCCTCTCTTACCTCTCTGACCCTCTCAGACTCCCCTCTTACTTATCTGACCCTCTGTGACTCCCCTCTTACTTATCTGACATCTGTGACTCCCCTTTTACCTCACTGACAGTCTGTGACTCCTCTTTAACCTCTCTGACCCTCTGTGACTCCTCTCTTACCTTTCTGACCCCCTGTGATCCCCTCTCTTCCCTATGAATCTCTTCTTACTTCACTGACTCCATATTACTGACCCAAGTGTATTACTGACCCAAGTTGTTTATAGCACATATATCTGTGCCTCATACTCTGCGTGGTTCTAATAGCTAGGCGCACATCATGCTGCCTGTATGGGAATTAGAATGTGGGGTAGGAGCAATTCCAAGATACTAGTCTCTGCACCTCTGGAAGGCAGGAGACAAATCATTGGTTTGGCTGTAACATTTCACAGGCTGGCAGGGAGTTGGGATGGGGGACTGGGAATGCAGGTGTTTGCACAAAGAATAGTGATTTGAAGTCTTTGTTGTATAATAATATGTCTCCGGACTTTCCTGCTGCTACTCTAGAAGGCATCACGGCCTGCAGCAGGTTATATGGCGCATGTCGGTACAGAACGCACGCTACGTGCATTAGATCTTACGATTAATGTCAAGAAATACACTGAGAAGGGTTCAACCTACATTGGCACTAGATGGGTTGTCAGCCTACACTGAAGCTGCACTGTGGGCAGCCTATATTGCCACTAAAATGAAGATTAGTATGGATTATTTAAAGGACAAGGAAAGCTGGATACACTTTGGGGTGCGATGTACCTCAAACCCAGGGCCGGTGCTTCAATCAGGAGAAATCTGCATTGGCCCCGGGTTATAGAAGTGAGCAGAGCACCACATAGAGATCTTACCTCCGCCTTCGCGTTGCTGTGCATTTCCCCGGACTGAAGCATGCGCATTACAATGTAAAAGCCGATTTTAAAGTTAAAAGTTCATCTTTTCATTCTAATGTGCACGTGCAGCTGCGTGAAGACGGAAGTAAGATCTCTCCGTGGTGTTCACTTCTATAACCTGGGGCCTGTGCAGATTTCTCCTGATTGGAGCCCTGGGTTTGAAGTACAATCGCTATAATCACTTGGGGGTGCCTAACATTAGCACCCCCAAGTGTGTCCATCCTTTCCTTCTCCTTTAAGTTCTGCTTATAAGGCAGTGATGTGTTTATCCTCAAGACAATTTCTTTTTATTTCTTTATAAACATCTGCTTAATCTCCTTAATTACTGTTCCATATAGATAATACAGTATATGTACCCCCTTCCTATGTTTCCTTAAAGAAGACCCCCATCATTATGTTCTATGTATGTAATTCATGTGATTTAGTTGTGTAATCACATTAACTTTTTAGCGCTACAAAATAAGTTGGCGCTATAGAAATACATGTTAATAATAATAATCATCTCTGGGTAGGTTTAAGAGAGGGAAGTTGTGCCAAGTCACAGTAGGAGACTTGAGGTGCCAGGCAATGATCAGTGTAATTATCACTTTCCATCTCTACTTATCATCTTTTGTGTTATTATGTGCCATTTGTCACTCTGTTCTAGCACATTCCAAAGCCCCAATCATTTGCTTGTTATCCCTCCACAGGATTCAGCTTGATTCACCTGATTGCTACCGGAGTCTCCTGTTTCTTTGGCTCCAGCCTCCTGACCTTTGTTATCTACGTGTATTGCCAACGTTGTCAGCGCCAGTCACAGGAATCCACTGTCATTCACCCAGCGACCCCCAACCACCTGCATTACAAGGGGAGCTCCACACCCAAAAATGAGAAGTACACCCCTATGGAGTTCAAGGTGGGAAGAGACAGGAGCTTGGAATGGGTGCAAGATAGGGGACAGGGTATCAGGTAGAACCTTCAGCAGAGGGTTTTGCCAGTCTGAGGAGAAACTGTAAGAAGAAGTGAACTTAATGGTGCGGACTATCACCTTAACAATCCCAGTTTTCATAATGGTCTCTTCTAGTTGGTACATAGTTACTCTCAGTGTGTCTCTTCATTGATTGACTTTTTATCAATATCTCTCCCCACTGACAATTTGTATCCTTGTCATCATTCTCTTGAATCTCCCAAATGGTAGTTTTATTGGCTCTCCCTACTGACTATTCTCCTTATTGTCTCTAATGCTGAAAATGGCATCCTTGCCTCTCACTATGACAATTCTCAGTAGAACAGAAGCTCTTTTCACTCTCTGGGTGCTTCCTCCTCTGGGTTAAACTCTTTATTTTCTGTGCACTCTGGTTCCCCCAGATCAGAAATAACCAGCAGGATCATTCAGAACCATTGCGATGTGTTCAGTGGATTTCCTAGTTCCTAGTGAGCTGCCTGAAATTTGTGTTTAAGCTTCTCCACTTGCAGTAAATATTAATCAGAGCAGACTGGTTGTCTTAGTGCTATTGATCCACTCTTCTGAATGATTGCGTTCAGAAAGTCTTGTTAATAAGCTGTCTAGAAAATATTGGGGGGCTTTGTAAAGATTGTCAGTGATGTATGGTTTCTGCAAATCAGCTACTAGAAGTTCTCTTTGTATTCTGTGTCACTCGCTGTCTCATCATCAGGTTCCCAATTGGGTGGCAGGATCTGACCGGGCAGTAGTGTACATTTCTTCATGCCTGATACATTATTTCCGGGGAACCTACAACTTAAATGTATCTACTA
Organism: Xenopus borealis; assembly: GCA_024363595.1. Taxonomy (NCBI): domain Eukaryota; kingdom Metazoa; phylum Chordata; class Amphibia; order Anura; family Pipidae; genus Xenopus; species Xenopus borealis. Next base: position 45,533,262 of record CM044448.1, read on the forward strand.
TAATCTAACACAGATATACTGAATCTGTTAACATTATTAAGGTGATACTAAGGATTCCTAGTCTTCACATTGGCTATTTGGCTAACAGTAGTTATGGGCAAATCTGACCTGTTTTGCTTCTCTGCAAATTCCTAATTTCCAAATGCATTGAAATTTATGTGGAGTACATTATTTTCGATGTTCAACAATTTTTTTCACTCAGTAGAGTTTTTTTTCACTGCAAAACCTGCCGAAATATTCCACTCATCACTAGCTACCAGTTATAGCTGAGCAGCAGCAAGCAGGGGACATGTTGGACCACCAAATTAACATGATACAAAATCAGGAGTTTAATCAGATTGGACAGAACTTGATCGCACACCACAAGCCATTATTGCCATAACCATATAACCAGCGACCAATCCTTCCAAATACCATAGTGATTGTGCCCTGTTACTTGTAGTTGACAGAAGTGACCCACTTTATAACAGGGACTCCAGTCTTGGAGATGTGTCAGTGGAGTTGGAGATCAGGTAATCCTCTTCCCAAAGTCTTCTGGGGGTGGGGGGAGCAGCTCATTCCATGCATGTTGCCCCCTTCCCTTTGCAAACAGAAGCAAGATGTGTTATGGATGAGGTGTAGCAAGTTATATCCATTAGTTGATGATTATGGGTCATATTATCACTGCATGTTATAAAGCTGACCACAGACAGAGCAATATGATTGGTCAATTGGCCATGACTTTGAAGATTCTGTTTAATTAATTAGGCAATTTTCAATATTCAGAAGGTGATTTTATCAGTCTCTGTCATTTGATATAAATGTCATGAGATCCAGTTCAACCTTTAGCTAGGGTCCACCAGAAGGTCCAACCTTTGACCAGGGTGCCCCTTCAAGGTCCAACCTTTGGTTAGGACCCCCATTACATATTTTGCAGAGCACTGGTGTGACCATCATTCAGATATAGTTCAAGAATATTTAGGGGGTCAAATACAAATTCACCCAAAATATCAGTCTAAATTGTGTGTTTTATACAGCCATTGTTCCTAACAAAAGTGAGCATTTCAGATGTTCAGCATGCTGTTAGTCACTGTTCAGCTGTTTTAGGGTTAATTATTGCTGGTGAAATGTCCAAGATATTATTAGTAAGTGGGGTAATATTCTGGGTTTGGTGGAGTAATGATGTGCTCTTCTCTTGCAGACACTCAATAAGAACAATTTGCTTCCAGATGACCGGACCAACTTCTACCCATTGCAACAGACCAACGTATACACCACAACGTACTACCCTAGCACTTTGAGCAAATATGATTTCAGACCGGACTCCTCTCCAGGCAGAACTTACACTAACAGCTGAGATCTGTCCAAGTGTGGAGCTGATATATGTACCTGAAGGATTCCTTGCAACACTCCCCCTCTCACGCCCCAAAAAACTGTGGCCCAGCTTAGCCTCTAATGCTGGATGAGATGGATAGGATCAAAGATCAGACCTGCTGATTATTGTTTGTGAATTCTTGTACATGTTGAGCCAGAGGAGACCTGTGGGATGATGTTGTGGTGGCATCTCCAAAGTCTGGACTGGGTTGGAGGAATGATTGTCCACGTCCTCTGATTACTTGAACACAAAAAGTTGCCTGTGCAGAGTAACCAAGACACTGACTATTTGTTTTTGGGTGTTTTCTCCGAAGGTTTTTTCTTTTTTTGGGGTGGGTGGGAATGGGTTGGTTGGAGGGGAGGGAAAACTGGACATGTTTTCGTAGTTGGAGATGACCCATTACACTGAATGGCTTTGTTGCTTGCATGAGCATCTCAGGCTCACTCAACTTCATGGAGCTTTGCCTTTTCACCAGTTTTCTGGAATATTCCTAGAACCCACCGTCACCTTCCATATATCTGTGGAACTGTTGCTTATTTTGCTGGTGGACCTGGACTCCAGTTCTGCACCATTTTTAATGAACTTGTCCAAGATGTGGAGTCCCATAGCCAGTTGAATTAAATGAATATGGATACTAGCAACTCTATTGCTTGGTTGGGCTTTACAGAACCAACCTTATGTGCTACTGAAGAGAGAGGTTTGTGGGAGTGGCTATGGGGGGTGATGCTGAAACCAATCCATGTGTGCAACACCCTACTATAATGTGGATATGGTTCCGCCTACTCCTTTGCTGGCAAAGGGGACTAGCAACCAATTGCTTATCTCCGGGCCTGTTGCCTCATAAGGGACAAAACCAGACCGTGGAAACAACCAAGTGGGACATAGCATTGCACATCTCTCCCACCCCTTTCCTGGGCGGCAATGTAACAGTCTGATACGTGACAATAGAAGGTGTCTCCTTGAGTCTATACAATGTAAGAGCTTCATTTTTATCTGACTTGAACAATGTAGCCCTATCACAGCGGGCGTGCCCCATGCAAGCTTGTACCTTATGGAACCTTAGGGTTGGTTCTGCTCTGATCCAGTAAATGAAGGTGCACAGTGATACACTGGCTCTCGGGTCCCTGAGGAACATTCTTTTGATTTCTCAATGCATTTTTTTCATTTTCACGTTTCCTAGATTTATGAATGTTGGTTTCTTTTTTAGTATTTTAGTATTTTTTTATAAAGAAAAATCTAAATCACAGGACAACGAATGTCAGAATTGCATTTTGTCTTCCACACTGTATCTTCTAAATAAGAAATCTGAACTCGGTGGGAATTACTTTTATTAAATGGCAGGTGGGCAGAGTTTTTTTTTTTTTTAAACAACTCCATGAGGTTGAAATATACTTGGGTCAAAAGTATGTTTATGGGCCTTCTCACAGAATCAGTCAGTTGGTACCAAGATGGGCAGTCTCAGGCCGGCCAGCAGAGCATGACCAGTGAATGGAGCATTGCATCTCCTCTCATTGCTCTACTGCACCTGCTGTCTATAGCTTGGAGTTAATTATGCACAGCCTCATTTTCATTGTCTCCTTGATCTCTAGTGATTGAGACACTGGAATTGTCAATAGGCGTGAGTACTCCTGAGCATAGAAGGACGGCAGGGACAGCAAGGGGGGTATTAGCAATGACAGAAACTGTAGTTCAAACTAGAGAGCTGCAGGTCAAGTGTGTCCCCCAACTTGCTACAGTGCTTATTTTCCTGGTGTAGAGAATCACCAATATAATAATGAAGTGCTCAGTGCATATGAGCTTTGGGTTTGTGCCCACTGGGCCAGCCATGCTGCCTTAGTCACTCCTAAAACATGGAAATAATACAATTATCATATTAAATCTGTTCTACTGGTGCCTGCTCTACCTCCTGAGCTCCCCAGCAGTGACAGGGCTTGTCCAATAAGTTACACCTCTGGTATAACCATGTTTAATATACAAGTGACTAATACCTGGGGAAAGAAGTTCACATTCAGTTATTTTATGTTCAACTTGTCCTGTCAACTTTCCACAGTGGGATAAAGTAATAAAAGTTGTGAAGCTTCATTCACGTTACTACCTTTTCATTGTTTGCTATGGGATACTAAGCCTAGTGCTATGACCATGCCATTACATCTTCTACTTTATTAGAATAAGGCCAGCCTATCCAGCAGGGGTGTAAATAATAGAAATCTATAGATACTAACTACTTCTAGACTTGCCTATATGATTCCTTCATTCTAAACTTCCCCAAAAGGGACACCCCAGAGTCCTATACAAATGAACAGGGGGCGGAGATACACTCACTGGTGAATAATTATTTCATAGTTTGATTTTTGTGCCCCAAAATGCGATGGAACCCCTTGTGAGCATTGCACACAGATGCCCCAAGCCAGACACATAGGAATACAAATGCCTCCACGGCCTGAAATTCAATTTTCCGGGATGCTGGCAGCTTTGTGAAGAAAGGAGACATCACTGATGCAAGGCTCGTTGTGACGAGAGAAGGAGCTAAATTATGGGAGAGATGCCGAGAGCATTAAATGTGAAAGCCAAATATTAGCGGAACCTGTGGGGTGGGAGGAATAATTCTATTTCCACTAACTGATACGTAGGGAAAATCTAATACTTTGTATGAAACAACCCTTAAAGGTATACTGCCATGGGAAAACATGTTTGTTTTTTTTAAAGCGTATCAGTTAATAGAGCTGCTCCAGTAGACTTCTGCACTGAAATCCATTTCTCAAAAGAACAAACAGATTTTTTTCTATTCAGTTTTGAAATCTGACATGGGTCTAGACATTTTGTCAATTTCCCAGCTGCCCCTGGTCATGTGACTTGTGCCAGCACTTTAGGAGGGAACTGCTTTCTGGCAGGCTGTTGTTTTTCCTTCTCAATGTAACTGAATGGAATGCAGTGGGACATGGGTTTTTACTATTGAGTGCAGGGCAGGACTACATTGACGATTGATGTCCATTTTCAGTGGATGCGACGCTGGGTGTGAAACCGGATGCGGCGAGTTGGATGTGACAGGAACAAGGTAAGTAATAGAAAAGTTGGATAGTGTCGCAGGGTTGATGCGAAGTGACATGACTGTCAGATCAACTGTCATGTTGCATCGCATCAACCCTGCAACACCATCCGACTTTTCTGTTACTTACCTTGTACCTGTCGCATCCAACTAGCCGCATCCTCTTTTGCTCCCAGCGTCGCATCCGTCGAAAAACGTGCCTGCCCTTAGATCTACCAGGCAGCTGTTATCTTGTGTTAGGGAGCTGTTATCTGGTTACCTTCCCATTGTTCTGTTGTTAGGCTGCTGGGGGGGAGGGGGTGATATCACTCCAGCTTGCAGTACAGCAGTAAAGAGTGATTGAATTTTATCATAGCTCAAGTCACATGACTTGGGGCAGCTGGGAAATTGACAATATGTCTAGCCCCATGTCAGATTTCAAAACTGAATATAAAAAAATCTGTTTGCTCTTTTGAGAAATGGATTTCAGTGCAGAATTCTGCTGGAGCAGCAATATTAACTGATGTGTTTAAAAAAACATGTTTTCCCATGACAGTATCCCTTTAATGAAAAGAAACCTATATCCAATATACTTTAATTAAAAAATGTGTACCGTGTTTATAAGAAACCTGACTGTATGCAGTGAAATTCACCCATCATTTACTGCTGTGGATAGGAATTGTCAGACAGTCCCTAACTGCTGGCAGAGAAACAATCATACGACCCAGCTATGCAGAACTCAAGCAGCTTTATTCCCTGTTTTGATCATTTATGACTACCCCCTAAGCAGCCCAGACCACACTGAGCATGTGCACAGTCTTAGTCTTGCAAAGATGTATAACAAAGTTACAAGATGACAGCCCCCTGTGGCCAACTTGATTATGCTTGTGGTGCAGTAAGTTTATGTTTAGTATACTAAATACAGCATTTCTAGCCTTATTCTATTTTACACTTTCCTTGCCCTTTAAGACCCATGTTATGTATCAGGGAGGATTTCACTTTTCTTTCACCTTACCCCCATAGGGGCCCTATTATGTATATAAATTGGGCTGTAGGACCTATGACTCTCCTGCAACCACTGAAGGGCTACAAGTTGACCAATTCTGATATAAATATTTGTCCTGTTATTGTCCATCTCTTGCCTCCATATTGCTTGTCTCCATCTTATCCTACTTAATCCTTCCCTACTGTCTTCATCTTATTCTACGGTCTCCATCTTGCCCTGCTGACCCCATGTTATCTCATTGTCTGCATTTTGTCCTACTGTCTCTATCTTATTCTGCTTTATTTTGCCGTCTCCTTCTTGCCCAGCTGTCTCCATCACACGCTCATGTCTCCATCTCGCATAGTAATTGAATGTCACTATCCAACTAAAATTCTTTCAGCCCCTGTACTCCTTACTGATCTAAGAATCCATTCATTAGTGTAGATTTAAGTCTATTTTAGTCCCTCATGTTCATGCCTCACACATCAGATATAGAATGTAAGCTCTTTGCACCGCTCACAGCTCTGACAACTATAGAGAGGCATTAAGTGTGGGGGCTGAAAGTGGAATTGAGATACAGTATATTTTCTGTCAGACCTTCCCCTGCTGAATGCTTCACCCCTCATTATGCAAAGCTTGTCGTTAATTAGTGGGCTCTCTGGAGAAAGCTCGTTAGCCTCCTATGCAATTCCACGTGCCAGGGTTCTGTAGGAGAATGTGACAGACTGTAATCACTGCCTCAACTCACTGTGAATTTCCTTCTCTCCCTTTGTTACTCTGTATTTTTATATCTGTACAAAGCAAAGAAACAGCAAATACAATTTAATGAGAAAATAAAAAAAAAGAAGGAAAAGGGTCGGAATTGGGTGATTTCTTTCCACTGGAATTTGGAGCATTGGGCCCATGGGCTGGGAGCCTCCCTAGAACAAATAGTCTCCCCAAAAACCAACCCTAAACATTTATTTCCTTTGCTTCTTGATAAAACCAACCTGCTGGAGGGAAGAGAGGTGAGTTTGTGGGAGTTCTATTGTAGGCTTGGGATATGTAGTAGGGAAATTGATTAAGCCACATTCTTTATTTGCCCCAGTTGCAACTCAGTCTGTTCTCTACCTGCCCCTGTGCCATTCCCCTGGAACTTCCCACTGACTGGAGGAGACAGAACGTGGATGGAGGGAGTAGATGCATCTGGGTTTCTCCCTCCCACTGCCAAATGTTCTCCAGACTCGTCTCCCTGCATCGCTAATTATTAGTGCAATCAGGCGTCGGTACTAATTAAAAACTACAGCATAATGAAGCTGGCGACACTCTGAGTTCTATCCCCAGGGCAGCCCCAGCAGCCACAATTAATATGAGCCTTCTGTAATGTCTAGGAATTTTTTGGAATATATTTATGGTCGTGAAGTAGTGTATTAGACTGATCCCACATGTAACCCCCAAAGCTATTATTTCAGTACCCGGTGCTCATAGACAAAACACACAGGGTAGGCGCATAGCATAACAAAATGTAGCATCTAATTGGTTGCTTGTAAATAATGGAGCAGAAAACATTGTCATTGTTACTGTACTGAATAGCTGCCTGCAATATTCCTCTCAGCTATTTTGTGCATGTGGGCTGCACTCTTACCCACTGTCAGCAGATAGACAATCAGCTTCTCAGTTAGTATAAAAACCCATCCTCTGCCTGACCTCAAGGAGGAGAACAGCCAAGGAACTACAGAGAATCAGAGCTGTGTTCTTGTAAAGATTGAATTTTCTTACACACAGGGAGGGCTCCTATGACCACTGATAACAGAGCACTCCAGGAACAGTAAGTATTTCAGCACTGTAGGGCAGGGAGACCAGGCCCGGACTGACAATCTGTGGGTTCTGGCCAGGCCCGGACTGGCAATCTGTGGGTTAGGGCAAATGCCAGATGGGCTGCTATAAGGTGCCATAGAAAGTCAGTATTTAGTGGGCTGGTGGGGACTGTTTGGGCCTTTTTGTGGGCTGATTGGGCCTCTGTGTACCTGAAATGCCAGGGCCTATTTTCATTCTCAGTCCAGTCCTGGTTCTGGCTAAGGATGCACCGAATCCAGGATTCGGTTTTCGGCCATTTTCAGCAGGATTAGGATTCAGCCGAATCCTTGTGCCTGGCCGAACCGAATCCGAAAAATCATGTGACTTTTCATCACAAAACAAGGATGTAAAAAAAACATTTTCTCGTACTTTCTGTGTGGAACTGTTTTCCCTCCCACTCGCTAATTTCCATATGCAAATTAGGGTTTGGATTCGGTTCGGTATTCGGCCAAATCTTTCACAACGGATACGGGGATTTGGCCGAATCCAAGATAGTGGCTTAAGGTCCCAAAAGACACTATTTAGTGTGCTGGTGGAGGACTATTTGAGTACTTGAAATACCAGGGCCTATTTTGATTCCCAGTCCAGACCTGAGGGATACACAGCCTTTTTTGGCCTGGGGACCGGTGTAGTTTTAACATTTTTTGCAAGGACAGAGGAGGTTGGGAGGTGTCGGCGTCCAATTCTGGGCACCGGTATCCGATTGGAAATACCTTGTTAATTCGACTATAGGCTCGCGGCCCGGTGGTTGGGCACCCCTGCTATAGTGGGAGATTGGATTCACTTACCCAAGGGGAGGTTCATGGCTGACCATGGGAAGAAAGCAGCCCAAGAGCAGGAAGTACAGAGAATCAGAGAGGTCTGTACTTGTGTAAGTGCTGAGGGGATTGGATTCACTTACCCAGAGGGAAGACCAAGCCTGATTTGTACTGAATTAAACAGAATATTCTTTGCAGATGCTGATTTCAGTTGGAGCCCTGTAAGACACTATATCAAGGCCCATGGATATGTCAGATAAGAGCTGGCATCACTAATTAGTGAGCATCTATATTATCTAGGGGGTCTGTCTACATTTCTCAGATTTGACTCTCTGACCTGAAATGCAACCCCTCCCCCCCCCCCC
>CM044448.1:45541723-45558161 GCA_024363595.1 Xenopus borealis
CCCCCCCCCCCCCAGACCATATAACGGCAGAGAGCATTAAAGGAGTACAACATGGAGTTAATGACTGTTGCGATTGTTGCGAGACACCACTGGTTATTGCCGTGATTTGTACAATCAGTTGCACAACTCCTGGCAGCGGCCACATTAGCAAATGACATTAATTAGCTGCTTTCTGGGGTTGGGGGGTAGGGCGGCTCCTCCTTAACCCCCTGAGAGCTGAACACAGATCTCACAGGAACACAATGATTTCGAGTGATGAGAACAACTGTATAGCTGTATGGAACAGTCATTGCTAATGTCTGTTATGAAGGGGCATAGGATAATTTACTTACCGGAAAATCCCTTTCTTGTAGGCCTGTACTGTCAGTGCAAGACGACTGGGGTTAAGTTGCTCCTCTGTGGAGGCAGGACAAACTAAGAATTCTTCTTTCCTCATCTCTTCCGTGACTCCATCTCCAACCTCAGTTTTTGTCCCAAAGTCTTCCTATGGAGAACAAGAAGATCCTACTTACTAAGGACTCGTAGCAAAACCCGGCACCCCTGGGTGGGTGGTATGCTGTACTGACAGTATGGGCCTACGAGAAAGGGATTTTCCGGTAAGTGAATTATGCTTTCTCAGTACAGCCCTTCTGTCAGTGCAGGACAACTGGGGAAGTCTCAAAGTTGTCCAAAAAAAAAGTGGGGGAACTAACTACAGTCTTGCAGTACATTTCTGCCAAAGGCCGCTTCAGCCAAAGCTAGGACATCCGATTTGTAAAACTTTGAAAAAGTGTGTAATGAGCTCCATGTTGCTGCCTTGCAAATCATATCCATGGATGCTTGGTTGTGGAATGCCCAGGAAGCACTCATTTTCCGAGTGGAATGTGACTTTAATTGACTTGGTGGTTCTTTGCCTGCTGTGGAATAAGCTTTGGAAATAGCCTGAACAATCCACCTGGCTAGGGTGGCTTTTGAAGCAGGTAAACCTTTCTTGGTGCCTACATATAAAACAAAAAGTGCATCTGTTTTCCTGAAATCTGAAGTTCTGGATACGTAAAATTTTAATGCTTAATGAACAGTATCTAGCTTGTTTAATGCTTTGGATTTGACGGTTTAGGACAAAAGGATGGAATCACTATTTCCTGGTTAATGTGAAAGGCTCTAGTCAACTTAGGAAGATGTGAAGGTAAAGTACGTAACACCACCTTATCTTGGTGAAAAATAGTCCAAGGGGATTTGTAAGGCTTGATTTCCGGAAGTAAGGCCCATTGTTTTTGGAACAATACTGCTAGGTCTGAAATCTGCACCGTGTGGAAATGCCCATGGCTACACTATCTTGTAAAAAGTGTAAAATATGTGTGGATTGGCAGTCAGGCCATTTCAATTGATGCATCTGACTCCATGCAATAAAGGTTTTCCATACTCTATAATAAGCCTTGGAGGTGGCTTGTTTGCGTGCCACTAGCAGAGTGTCAATCACTCTTGAGCTAAACCCCCATTTGCTCCATAATTGGGATTCAATAGCCAAGCCATTAAATTTAATCTTTGGATATGGTGTGCCCTTGCTGGACCTTGTAATAGCAGATCTGGTATCTGTGGAAGAATCCATGGTTTGTCTGAAGACAATTGTATGAGCATAGCAAACCAGCTCTGTCGGGCCCAGTAAGGATTCAGGATCGTTTGAATTCCTTCTGACTGTATCTTTTGTATAAGTATGGGAATCAGCGGAATTGGAGGAAAGGCATAAATTAGGCTGCTGACCCAGGGGCTGACTATTGCATCTACTCCTATGTTTTGCTGGTCGTGTCTCTTGACATGAAGTATGGAAACTGAGTGTTGAAACAAGTGGCCATAATGTCAATGGCTGATGTTACCCACCTTTCCATTTTCTTCTGAAATATAGCAGGATTCAGCTGCCATTCCCCGGGATCAAATGTGAAACGGCTCAAATAGTGGCCAGACCATTGGTGGTGATTACCTCTTGAACTGGCCAATCCAAGCCCACCTCCTTCGTTGTTGGAGTGGAAGGTGTGACCACCACCGCAGACTGGTAATGGATGATTGTTTTAGCTGAATTAGCTATTTGAGATTCTGATTTTTGTTCCATTTGTGTAGGAATTCCCACTATAAGGGTCGGAGGTATCTGACATAGGGAACCGCCTCTATACTGGAGGCCATGAGTCCGAGAAGTTTGAGAATGCTGTGAGCTGTTGAGGATGATCTATGAAGACGATGGCCAATCTTTGAAGTGCTAGTGCTTTGGGTAGTGGCAGATACACCTTTCCTATGCCTGAGTCTATGATCATGCCTAGGAACTATAAACTCTGAGAAGGTATGAGGATGCTCTTTTTGTGGTTGATAAGCCAACCGTGCTGAGTCAGAGTTTGGATGCAGGTACAGTATTTACATGCTGTTGAGTTTGCCTTTGACTGTCCTGTGATTATAACATTGTCGAGGTATGCTGTCACTACTATACCTTGGGTTCTCAATTGGCCAACAGAGTATTGAGCACATTGGAGAATATCCGAGGTGCGGACATGAGGCCGAATGGGAGGGCATGAAATTGAAAGTGCTGGTTGTCTACTACGAATCTTAGGAACCGTTGATGCTCTGGGTAAATGGATACATGCAAGTAAGCATCTTTTATGTCCACCTTTGACATGAATACTTGTGGTTGAAGGTACTTAGATTGTGGGCAGTGATTCCATTTTGAAGTGCTCGTACCAGATTAACTTGTTGAGTGGGTGGAGGTTGAGTACTGGTTGATAGCAGCCGTCTTTTTTTGGAACTAAAAACAGGATGGAGTAATAGCCTTTGAATCTGTGATTTGTGGGAACTAAGGCTATAACTCTGGCTTCTAACAGTTCCTGAATAAAATAGACCGCAGTGCTTGCCGTTTGTGAAGAAGCCGAAGTATTAAAGAACACAGTTCTTTTGTGGCCTTTTGCGAAAATCAATTTTGTACCCCTGGGTCAGTATATACAATATCCATAGATCGGAGATGGAGGCTCGCCAGGCTGGTTAATAGTTTGTTAATCGGCCTCCTATAATTCTGGGATTTACGCCCAGAGAGTGTATCAGGAATACTGCCCTTTTGTTGGGATGGGCTTCCTTGTGGAGCGTTGTGACGACTGCCAGGCTGGTTTGAAGCGCCTGGTGGATTGGTCTTACAGTTGCTGTCTGGAATTTCTATTAGACTTAACACTAAATGAACCAGATTTATGGTGATAATTACGTTTATGAAAATCACGTCTCGGTTTTCGGCCCTGTGGAAGGAAGGCTCCTTTGCCACCTGTGACATCTGCTATAATCTGTTTAAGCTCTGAGCCAAACAGTTGAGAGCCGGAAAATTGCAATGATGTAAGCTTGTTTTTTGAAGCCGTATCTCCGGACCAATTACGGAGCCATAATGCTCTATGAGCCATAATAGAAGCCACTGAAGCTCTGGCTGCCAGCTTGGCAATATCCAGAGCCGCTTCTCCTCCAATTTCCTCATGAAGATGTTCTGCTGAGGATGGTGGTGAACTAGCTAGTTCTTGGCACCAACATTTCGCTGTCTTAGCTACTGTGGTTGCTGCTGCTGCAGGCCTTAGAATTGCAGCTGAACACTGGAAGTCTTTTTTCAAAGTAAATTTTTCGCTCCATAGGATCCTTCATAGATCCTGCATCTTCTGCTGGAAAAGTAGTATTTTTTCAAATTCTGGCTATAGGAGGATCCACTTTAGGGACTTTATCCCATTTTAGCATTAGACCGTCTGCGACTGGGTAAGTATTATAGAATTTTGGAGGAATGTGAGTTCAGTATCTACAGCTTTGGTTACTGACTTGGAAGGCTTTTAACTGCATTACCTAATACTCTATCAGCTTTAGAAAGTGCTACCTGTTTCTCTTTAATCTCCAACGTGGAAAATATGGAGCAAAGAAGACCTTTGACCTCTTCGGGTTGTTTCGAATTGTCTTCATTGGATTCTGAGTCTGATGCAGACTCCTCATTATGTGATGTACATGTTTCACTATCCTCTTGTAGTGAGGAGTGATCCTCTGACTGTGACCCCACAGGGGAAGGTGATCTGGGCCTGGAACGTTTTAATGTTAACTTGGCAGAGGTTTGAGGTGTATGGGCCGTTTTGGCTTGGTTTACAGATTGTTGGATAGAGGACTGAAACCATGACATAAAATGAGTAAAATCTATGCTGGTAAGCTCGGTACTTGAGCTATAGGGGGAAGTAGCCCAATCTGTGGCAGTAACATGCCGGTTGTAGTGTGTTGGTCAACTGTATTATTAGTGACCGACAGGTTATCCGTAATATTTAATTGTGTAACCTGTGAATTATATGGACCTGCGCCTTGGTAATGACCTTATGGATTGGAACGTCTTTGGTGGCGGTTGGTAATTGCGGAGAGGGGGACCTAGAATGGTCCTTGTGGTTAGTAACCGGCTTATTAGGATTCCAGACCTTAGTCTTAAATTTGCGCTGCTTATCCGGGAGGTCTATATCCTCAATCTATATCCATACTGAGGTTTGCTGAAGTTGCTGAAAGTTGTGCTGTTAAGGAACAGTGCGCTGAACATCTAAGCAAAATTGTGGTGCCTTCTTGGTGAGTGGCGCGAATTTACACTCACGCATTTGATGACATTAGAGCTGCGTAATCTGTAGAGCAGAACTCTAGTCTGCCGATCTCTGAAGTACCAAGATAGCCGCTGCATGAATCAGCTTGGGGTAACCAAGATGGCTAACGAACTTGTTGCCACTGGCTTTGGTAGGATAATACCACCAAGACAGCCAGGGCTCAACCTTGAGGGAGTGCTCTAATTAAGATGGACAGATACTGTGGGCTCAACAAAGGTAGTATGCCGGGGAGCTAGGGTTGCCACCTTTCCCTGTGGCTGAAGCTGACAGGGGGGCGGGCCCGTGACGTCAGTGGGCAGGCCCGTGACATCAGTGGGTGGGCCCATGACCGTCGGTGGGTGGGCCCGTGACGTCGGTGGGTGGGCCCGTGATGCCACGGGGCGGAGCTATGACGACGCGATCGCAGATTGGCTGATCGCGGCGTCAATCAAGCTAATCCTGCCCGGTTTTCCTTATTTGGAAAACCGGGCAGGAAGCATTGACCCGGGCAGCCCTACAAAATACCGGGCTGTCCGGGTCAAAACCGGACAGGTGGCAACCCTACGGGGAGCACCAGACCTCTTTCAGAGTGAGCGCGTAGGCTCAGAAGGATGATTCAGGGAGCACTCCTGGGCTGAACCTTATATACCTTATACTTACCTGATGTTTAATCACCGTTACAGGCTCTACCCCAGGGGTATCCAACTTGTGGCCCGAGGGCCACATGCGGCCCAGGATGGGTATGAATGCGGCCCAGCTTTAAACGCTTGGTTCCAGAGGAAATGTCATGTTGCAAAGGATATAGAAGTAGGCAGGAGAGGGGAATCTGCCATTGCCCAGTTAGTAGTAATAATATAACAATAAGTCTATTTAATATCCAGGTGTTCCATATCCCTGTGTATAGCTCCCAGGTCAGGACTGAGAATCAAAATAGGCCATGGCGTTTCAGGTTCATAGAGATAGACCCACACAGAGGCCCAAAGAGCCCTCACCAGCCTACTAAATACTAACTTTCTATGTCACCTTATAACAGCCCCTCTCAAAAGTGTTTATTTCTTGTTTCACCCCAGACAATTTTTCTTTTTCCCATGTGGCCCAGAGAAGCCAAAAGGTTGGACACCCCTGCTCTACCCACATATATATATCTATATAACAGGGAGCACTATATAAAATCTTAATGGAAAAGGAAAAATGCTGCCTCTTAGGCAGGACAAACTAAAAAAAACTGAAGTTGGAGGTGGAGTCACAGAAGAGGAGGGGAAGGAGGAATTCCACAGAGGAGCAACTTAACCCCAGTTGTCCTGCACTAACAGAAGGGCTGTACGGAGAAAAATATTTGCCTCCATGATGGGCATCAGAGAAATCTGTTAGTAGAGGGAGGTCTCAGTGGGAGTTGCTGTAGAAGTAGCTCTTTGTCTCAGGAATATGGTTGCCACCTTTACTTGGAAAAAAAAAAACGGCCTTCCTATATATTTATCTTTTTTTCCTATTAATAACATTGGGATCAATCAAAAATACCGGCCAGGCTGGTAAAATACTGGCCAGTTGGCAAACCTTCTCAGGAATGAAAACGGTGCAACCACCAACTGGCCACCCACACATACGCAGCACACCTTGACCTTAACTCACCCTCTCCAACCTCAGACCAAATGGACATGCTGACTAGGGACCTCCAGGTTTCCCCAGTTGGCCAATCTGACTCGGTCAAGGATCTCATTGTCATAAACGGATTATGTCCAGCTAAAGCTGGAGCTAAAAGGTATAGATGAAGCTTCTGCCTTGGCACTTTGTGGGGACCACCAGAACACTAGGCTTGGTCTTGCCACATTTTATGGGTCTCCAGTTGGACAGGGTGAGTGGTACTCATGTACTGAGACGGAGTAATATGGGGCAAGTTCTGTGAAATGTGAAGCTTTGGAAAATATCCTGTGAGAATGGAGAAAATAAAAGAGATACTGACATGAGAAAATAACCTTTTTTTATTATCTATCATAACATTTTCTTTGAATGCGATCTATAATTTTGCCATAAAAGTATTTTCCTGACGCTTTTACATTACTTTTCTTACTCCCATGTTCCTGAGGGGGCTGCCGTATTTGTGCAGCAGTAGTCCGTTGGCATTAGAAACTCTTGATACGTTAAGACGAAACAGTCAGGCTGGCAGGTTTAAAGTAACGAACTAAACCTTAAAAATGAATAGGGCTAACCATGCCATGTTTTAAATACTGTACTTATTGCACCAACTTAAAGTTTCAGCTTCTCAATAGCAGCAATGATCCAGGACTTCAAACTTGTCACAGGGGTCACCATCTTGGAAAGTGTCTGTGATACTCACATGCTCCGTGAGCTCTGAGCAGGTGTTGAGAAGCTAAGCTTAGGGGGGTCATCATAAATTATCCAGCAGAAAATGAGGTTGGACTGTAATATAAGCTGATGCTACAGGGCTGATTATTAAATTCTGATGTTAATTGCACTGGCTTCCGTGCTGCCATGTTGTAGTTATCTGTATTAATTACTAATCAGCCTTATATTGTGACATCTCTATTCTATGTGTACTGTATATTGTGAGTGGGTCCCTAAGCTCAGTAAGTGGCAGCATCACAGAGCATGTGAATCAGTGAATCAGCAAAAAGGAGATGGGGAACTACTGGGGCATCTTTGGAGACACAGATCTTTACTGCTAAAGGGTTGTGGTTGCCTTGGGCTGGTACAGAAGCACAAAACATAATGTACAACATTTCTAGTCTACTTCTTTAGTTAGACTTTCCTTGTCCTTTCAAGTAACAATTACTTACAAAAGCACTATTGATTCTCCTGTAACACTACCTCCCCAGTGAAATAGCAGCAGCAGCAGAATACATTTATTCTGTCCCTTTACACTGCAGGTAGAAGTTCCAGGTACTGGAATATACGCGGGTTGGCGGTTCGGGCCTACCTAACCCAACCAAACCTACTTCCAATTATGTCACTTCTGGTTTATAATAACAGCACTTCCTGATTCTTGCTAGTCAGAGGGTCGTGGATTGGGTTGCGGATAAGGTACTTGCGGGTCGGGTAGCGGGCCCAAGCCAGTAAGAATGCTGGTTGCGGATTGCAGGTTGCAGGTACGGGTCAGGTTCTAAAAAATGGACCCGCGCAGGACTCTAACAGGGAGTGAGGGATACAGCAAGTCATTGCCTGGCAGAGCAGAGTTAACGCTTTGGATTGGCTGGGCTCAGATCCGTAATGGGAAGATCTTTGAATCTCAGGGTCCTCAGAATTCCGGCAGCATTGTCAATTAGAAATATTTTTGGTATTTGTTTACCCGACTTCTTAGGATGGCTAAGTGAATCCAATCCCCTCCAGTACTTCCCCATATACTGAATGTTTGTAGTTTCTGCTCATGGGCTGCTCTCTTTTCCATGGTCCATGGTCCTGTGAAAATGAGTGAGTTGTGTGCAAAGATATCTTCCTGGCTGTAACAGCTGTAAAGCACTGCCCAACATACAGGCCCCAGTGAAAGGCCTTGGGACATAAGAACAGAACAGGTACAAATGTTTTTAAATTGTTTTATTTCACTGGAAAATAAAAAAGTTGGTACAAAACAAAGGAAAGTAGTTAAACAGAGATACCAGGGAATGGCCATCTATGTACAACATACACACAGTGTAAGAGACACTTACCCCCAGGTTAAAAGCAGCATTAATATGTGGGCACAACAGCCCCCCAATAGCTCATGAGCAGAAGTACCTGCTGGATCCTACACACACACAAAGGTTTCACATGTTTAACCCACACGTCAGGGGATACATGTGACATTTTGGCAAACCATTAATCCATTAAGTGGCACCCACAGACAGAATATTGTACAGTGAATCCGTCTCATTGGCTAAAGGCTTAAAGTGACAGTAACAACACAAAACCAGACAAAGAACTTGGCAAATATACCATCCTGTGCCAATCCCATGATTCCAAACCCATTCCATACAACTGGGCTCGGGTTAATCAGGGTCGCTACATGTCCGGCAGCAGGCAAACCAAAGTGACTGCCAATATGGATTAAAGAAGAAGGAAAGTAATTTTTCACTGGTGGGTGACAACTGACAAATGTTAGGCACCTCCATGTGACTGTAGTACTTACCTGACACCCCAGGACAGTGCTCCTATCAGCAGAAAACGGCATCGGCCAGGGGTTCTGCCAGTGAGCACCATGGAGAGATCATCTTCCTCGCTTCTTTGCTCTTAAAATTTCCTGAGGCAGACGCATGCACAGTAGAACAAAAAAGACGGATTTTTTGTTCAGATTTTCGCTCTACTGAGCATGAGCAGCCACGAGCTGAAAGAAGAAGCAGGAAAAGGATTGCTCTGTGGTGCTTCACTGGAAGTACCCTGGGCTGGTGCAGTTTTCTGCTGATAGGAGCACAATCCTGGGGTGCCTGTAAGTTAATGCAACCACTTGGAGGTGCCTAACTTTTGACACTATAAAATGACTTTCCAGCTCCTTTAAATATTGTGCTCATGGGTGCCTGTGCTTGCCAGTCACACTATATAATCAGTGAGATATATACTCAGTAACCACCACCCCAGTGCATTCTGGGCAATTTCTCCTAAGTCTGATAAATAAATTTGCCCCTAGATCTGAGAGACTAAGAAGTAACAGATGTCATCGATTGGGTAGAAAAAGGGGTTCAACGTAGTAAATTAAGGACAAGATGAATCTCAACAAGCAATTTCTAGCAAATCTTTTGTGGTGATTTATATCTCAAGAACACCCTCATTTAATCATAAATTGCAAACAGTATAGGGAGATTTAAACAGCAGGATCAGATACGGGCCCCACAGGCTTCCTGAATGCTCCCTGGGAAGAGAAGAGACTGCTGCTTTTATTATTCAGGATCATTCTGATTACCGGGAGGCCTGGCCCTTTAATACAGGGACAGCCAATCAGAAAGGGTTGCCTGTGCTTAAGGATTTCCTGCCTGCCATTGGCATTTTCTGGGTACACAGTAGTCATAAAGTAAAGCTCTGATACAAATATATTACCCCAAATAGGGATACTAAACCCAAAACTTTTTTTTCCCCTGGTTAAAGAGCATAGAATTTGAAGGAATATCCCAATATCCATTCACTCCCATTCTTATGGGGTTTAAAGTTGTACTTCCTTTGCTCTTCCCTGCATTGCTGGTTCTGACTGCAAGCACCAATGAAACACTGCAGTAGTAGTGAGCTCTACTGGAGCTCCCTCAACCCTATTCATGTCCTGTGATTAACATGATGTGCAGTGGCTGCATATTGAGAAGTTGCTTAACTTGAACATTTTTTTGTTTAAAGCACTTTCAAGGGGAAGTCAATATTACATTTTGTATACTGTAAAAAATAAAATGCTAAGCCAACATGAAAAACTTTTTTTTTTTTTTAATCTGTGCTGACATTTTGCTCTCAATTGCTGGTTGCTAGGCTTCCTAACCTTAGCAACTAGACATTTGTCTGAATGTCAGAAGGAAGACAAGTATAAATTTAGCATTGCAGTCAGGCAGCAGTAAGTCCCATTGAGGGGGGCAGAAGAGAAAGGGAAAATCATATAAAAATACCCCCAGTACTTTAATGCTGAAGACCAAAAAATGTCTTTTGACTGAACCAGAGATTCTCTCCACTGTCACCAAGTTAAAATAAATCTTAATTAAAACGAGCACATCATTAATACCACAATAATACAAATATTATTTAGCTCTATGGAACTTCAAGTTCAGTTCATAGGAAACACTCAGAAGTAGCACAGTATGAATTTCCCGGTAGGAGACGCATGGGGTGTGCGTAGAGTCCCCACCGCCCCCCAATCCATAGTGCAAATGTAGGCGTTGTGCAACCCAGTCCAGCACTGCTACACGGAGACAAAGACATCAAGGTAGAGCCGGTCATAGGATTCCCTGAAGCAGATGATGAAGAGGAGGCTGAGGAAGCACGAGCCGGTCAGGCACCAGTTCAGCCAGGACAGGTCTGGGAATGAGAAAATAGTCAGGAAGTTAGACCCAGGAACAGGGTCAGACTGGGGGGGTCAGGGCCCACCGGGGCTGCCACATCAGGGCCCCCCCGGTTGAAAATCCCCCTCTCTGGTTGCAAACGCCCCCCTCACCAGCGCATACCTTATTCCTCTCCTGTCCCCTCACCAGCGCATACCTTATTCCTCTCCTGTCCCCTCACCAGCGCATACCTTATTCCTCTCCTGCCCCCCTCACCAGCGCATACCTTATTCACGCAAGTAATTTTTATGCTATGGGCAGGGGATAGTGGAGGAGCTGAGGCTAGGGCCTAGCGCCCGTCACTCCATTAAGAGCAGGCGCACCGGAGCTCCTCCGCTGGACAGGCTCCTTGTAGAGGGTCTGGGCGGCAGGGCCAAAGAGGGCTGGGGCCCACTGGATTTTCTCTGGCCCAGTCTGACCCTGCCCAGGAAGAGTCTGTCAGTAGAGATTGAACACACAGCCATCGAGTCGCCCATGATAATGCTGCATAAACACAACAAATGAGCAGGAGCTTTATATGGAAATGACTTGTTACTATACAAATGGCAGCTGTTCTGTTCCACTACATGGACTCACAGGTCACCCCTAGGGGTCTGCTACCACTGGGCCAAAAGGCACTAAGCCATCACAGAAAGTTTCCACAGCAAAATCAGAGGCCACTAATCTAAAGGAGAACTAAAGAATTAGGTTGGAAATGCTACACCGTAAGTTTTGGGTTTCTGCAGCAGCCCCAACACTTCCCTTTAGCAGGGAACATCTGTGCCCCTGTAGATGACTCTAGTGCCCATTTTCAAAGGATTCCCAGCACATGCTTTGAGCTGCTGTCACTTACCTGAGCTTAGGAACTGACAATATACTGTATAAATAGAATGTTTACAGTACAAGGCTGATGAGCCTACAGAAGGAAGGAAATAAGCACATGCTTTAAAGGAACAGTTCAGTATAAAAATAAAACTGGGTAAATAGATAAGTTGTGCAAAATCTACTATAGTTGGTTAGCCAAAAAATTATGTATAAAGGCTGGAGTGACTGGATGTCTAACATAACAGAACAGAACACTACTTCCTGCTTTTCAGCTAAATCTGAGTTAGGGGGGGGGCATATGGGACATAACTGTTCAGTGAGTTTACAATTGATCCTCAGCATTCAGCTCAGATTCAAAAGCAACAGTTATGGCCCATGTTCCCCCCATAAAGTCTCTGCATGTGCCCCCCTCAAGTATCTGATTGGTTACTACCTGGTCACCAATCAGTGGAAACCAAAAGAGCTGCAAAGCAGGAAGTAGTGTTCTTTCCCTCACTCCAGCCTTTATACATTAAGTTTTTGGTTGACTTACACTATTTATGTTGCATAACATATTCATTTACGTAGTTGTTATTTTTACACTGAATAATTCCTTTAAGGTTTAAAGGCACTGGGAGCAACAGCCAATTGGTTGGTGAGCAACATGTTGCTTGTGAGCCACTGGTTGGAAAGGGTTACTGTTCTAGAGAAACTGAACACCTGGGTTGGTATATTAAGCTCAGCACATATCTTCAGTTACCACCCAACTCCTCATAATGCACCAGAAATCTAGTTTTGCCCATGGAGTGCTATGTAACCAGTCCGACCATTACCTTTGGGCTGCTGTAGCTGTAAATATGCAGCTATTGCTGGGTCATGACCCTTCTATATTTCTATCACTCTAAAGATAATACTACCTAGTTTCTACGGTCAGTGACCCTGGCAACCAGCAAACATACATATTGCAGAAGCTGGGTTTTGAGTTATACATTGAAATTTAAAATCAAAAGTTCTACTTAGTGTGGCAGGGGTGACTACAGGTCTGAGCCTGAATGTCTAACTGGAATATGACCTTATTAGAATAAATAAAAATGAAGACCAATCATCTTTAGAAACAAATCTCCCTGGGCATGGGGCCCTATAAGGTGATGCAGCTTTCACAGGAAGGAAATAATAAGGAGGGTTTATGAATATCAATGGATCCAGCAGGGCTGCCAGATGCTAGTGACATTGACAGGTAAGGGCTCTAGATGTCCAATTGGACCTGGGCACTACTGATGAAGAATAGGGACAGTCTGTGGTAATGGGACGGCTCCCCTGAACTCTGGGTCCTTAACAGCAGAATATAGAGCACCTTCCCCAGTGGGTGACTAACGAGATATAAGAACTGGAATATAAGAGCTGAAAGGGAAGATGGTAGGAGGCAGCCCAGGGCACAGAGGCTGGTTCCTACAGTATCGCCCATACATATAGTCCTTTTAATTGATTAATAAACTGCTAGCACTCATACACTTCATGGCACAAATTCCCAGCAGTTAATAAAGGCTTAAACAGCAGCATAGGTCTCATCACATTAATATTCTAAATATATCTCTCCAGTGTCTGAAAAAATGGGAACTTTCCTCCCTGTCTGAGGGTTACTGGGACATAATAACATTCACACTGAAACAAGGTGTCTTGAGAATGTCCAACAGTGCTAAGCAGTGGCCTTCCTGAGGCAGTTCCTATTCCAGCTTAGTGTATAACAAGGTTACAGATATATAGATACATTGGGGTAAATCAGCCTGCTATAGTTCCAGGGGTACCCAGGGCACAAATAAGCACTCACCCCAAATGTCTTCCAGCCGGAGTCCCCTTTGCTCATAAAAAGGTTACAGACATATAGAAACATTGGGGTGACAAACATCCTGCTATAGTTCCAGGGGTACCCAGGGCACAAATAATCACTCACCCTAACTGGCCTTTAGCCTGGCCCCTTTAGCTCATAACAAGGTTTCGGATATACAGATACATTGGGGTACCCAGGATAATACCACAGACAAGCAGCTCCCCTACTCACCTGTATGGTACACCGTGAGGAACAACAACAGGGCTCCCATAAATATGTTGCTTAGAAAAGTGACGACTCCGCATGTAATCCCTTCTGGAATGGGGTAAACAGTCTCCACAAACAGCTCGAAGAATATAGGAACGGCGCCGTTCAGAAAGACACCAATCAGGATGCAAGAGGTGTATAGTGTTGCTGTTAAAGGGAAATGGAATGCCAGGCAGTTATCATCTGGAAATTCTATTCAGAAATGTAAGCAACATCAAGTTTAGCCGCACAGCAAATAGTCATGTACAATCGCAAAAAGACCATATGGCACCACCATTTCCTATATGTATACATACGAGCATACAGATTGTATTTAAACGGGTTGTTCCCCTTTAAATACATTTTTAGTATGATGTAGAGAGTGATAAACTGCATCTGGTTTTCATTTTTTTATTTGTGGGTTTTGAGTTATTTGGCTTTTTAGTCAGCAGTTCTCCAGTTTGCAGTTTCAGTAATCTGGTAGCTAGAGTCCAAATTACCCTAGCAACCATGCATGACTTGTACAAGAGACATGAATATGAATAGGAGAGGGCCTGAACAGAGAGAAGAGTAATAAAAAGTTGCAATAACAATAATGTGTAGACTTGGTAGAGCATTCGTTTTTTAGATGGGGTCAGTGACCCCCATTTGAGAGCTGATAGGGTTAGGTAAATAATTACAAAACTATAGAAAATAATGAAGACCAATTGAAAAGTTGCTTAGAATTAGCTATTTCATAAGATACTAAAAGTTAATTGTAAAGGTGAACCACCCCTCTTATTAACCAGTTTATAGGGCACTGCACAAGCCGTATGAGGCAGCTGGTTACGGATGCTCTTAGTGTCCATAAAGCAGTGTCGTTATCTATCAATCAGTGGCTACTTAGCTCTTATTCTGTGCAACCAAAGTGCTCCCATTTGTAGCATGTCCCCATATAGAACACCTGTCATTGACCAGCTTTTAACAGTGGGTAAGATGGCAGGAGACAATGCGTGCCGATTTTAGAACAATGGGGAGAGAGATGTATGGATCTATGGAGCTGACCCAGCAGTTCCTCAGATGCGTGTTCAATCAGGATGATTAACTATTTATTAGCCATTCATAGCCAACCTCAAACACCCCCCCACATACCTGATCTGCCAGGAAGCAGAATAACCTTATACTTGGCCTTCAGCTACAAGGAGCATATCAATGGACTAAGCCACTGGCTGGTCCTATCAGCCCTTCCCCGAGCCCTCACCCCAGGCTAAGTAAATGAAGTTGCCCCATTAATAAGCCAGATACACAGCTCTGATGCTCTGTAGTTTCTGCTCTTGGGCTACTCTCTTTCCAATGGTCATACAGGAACCTCCCACTGAATAAGTGAATCTAGTCTCCACCTAGTTCTTACCTGGGTACAAAATTCGGATTCTCTGACCCTGGGTAGCTAGGGTTGCCACCTTTCTTGGAAAAAAATACCAGTCTTCCTATACATTTATCTTTTTCCCTATTAATAACATTGGGATCAGCCATCATTTTTACCGGCGAGGCGAGATATGAGCCAGGTGGAAACCCTATGGGTAGCTCTCTTTTCCATGGTCAGCTAACAACCTCTCTCCGGGTAAATTAATCCAGTTTCCCCAATACTCAAGTGGCGAGCTTGGAGTTTCTGTACTTGCTACTCCTGTAACTTTTTTTACAGTAAACGAGGGTAACAATAAAAAAAATACCTTTTTACTTTTTCTTTCCTCCCACTGTGACTGCAGTTCAAGGGGAAGAGGATTTAGTGAGCACCGTTTATTCACCACCTTGATCATTTCTGCTCCCATTTAATGACAAAGGCCTAGCATAGATGCATATTACATGGCATCACTGATATCCCTCACTGCAAGCAAAGACTGAGCAGCATTACATGGCCAGAATTTACTGTATGGAGGCAGAAATTTAAACAGCCGAGGTCACTTTAAACCAGCCGCACTCCCCCAACACTTAATCATCTACTTAGAGCTGCATATAAATGGTGCATTTATTATAATCCACACAACACAGTTATGAAGAGCTGAGAGGCCCAGGCCACATATCTATATTTAATGAATGGGAAGCGAATAAACAATCCATGTGTCCCGACACTTAGGAAATGGTGAAACTCGCCACCAATAAAAAAACATTGCCTTTCCCACTGCCATAAAATGTGCCGACCTGTTTATTAATTTATCGTCTCCTTGCTGATCTTACATTGGAAGTTTGTCGCCAGCCACAAAGCACCAAGAGCTAATGCTAAACGAGAAACCCATACAAATCAAGCTGAGTGAATTTCACAAGGATGGGAAGCTATTACTTATACAAACACTTGGACCCAAATGGAATTTACAGGAGGAATTGGTTTAGGGAACCCAAGCCACTACTGTAAAGCAATGGAGGAGGGTCATAGCAAAATAGATTTTGCAGAGTAGGAGCAAGCAAAACCAGGGAGCAGGGGTAAAACCTGTTTAACTCACGAGTCACGTCCAAACTTGAAAAGCAACAAATCCTGAGGGTGCCAAAAAAGGGCTGTGCTTGGCTATTTGTTAGTCTCTACCAGAAACCTCTGTTTGGCAATACATCAGGTTTTTTTGCAACCAACACTTGCATCCATAAACACCTGCTGTGAAGCTACTGGGAGCAACAGCCAAGAGGACGGTGAGCAACATGGTGCTCATTAGACATTGGCTTGGGACCATTGCCCTAGAGACTTACCTGTGGTTAAAGGCAGGTGAGTGACATTGCTTAAAAAGGTGAGTGTGAACCATGTTGCAGAGAGTGCTGCCCCCGAAAACAGCAGCAGGAGAATTGGCTTCAGCACCCCTCTGATGGAATCTGCAAATCTGAAAAAGGAATAAGGTGAGCAAACCTCTAGGGACTTTCTCTTGCCTTACCGCTCAAATTGTGCTAGAAATAGGGTGTATAGTATAACAAACGGCCTGACCTGGAAGTAAACCAGAAATCAAACCACCCACCATTTCCAGCATTCCCTA
>CM044448.1:45564133-45575278 GCA_024363595.1 Xenopus borealis
GGAAGCTCAACACAAACTTGAACATTACAGAGTACATCATGCCAACATTCCAAGGTTATGCAAGTCCCACACCTTGGCAGATTCAATTAACAACACAATTAAAAATAACTCACCTGTGTGACATGAACAGGAGTTAAAATCAAGTCCAGGACCCCAGACCATCCTGCGTAGAAGCCTAGTGGTATGGCGTACACCAGCACAATCAGTAGGAAATGTAAATTGCTGCAATAGAGAGCAAATATTACATGTGGTGTTAGGAACGTGTTTAAACTTTCAGACCCAGTGTAAAACTATTTGCATTCCCCCAAAAACAAGTGAAAGGGTTACAAGAATATATATTTACACAGTTTTAAAGTACAGTGGTTCTGTTTGCTCTGCTCCTACTAAGAGTTATTATTCTAATCTCTCACACTTCACCAGCAAACAGCACTATGAATGTAAATGAGACTCTTAGATACAGGGCTGCTCTGATATGGATGGCAATGCCTAGAATCTCCGCAATAAAGCAAGACAGGGCTTGGAGCGAATGTCTCACTTATCCAGGAAACCTGGCTGGTATACTGAATCCTGTCTCTGCTTCAACTCAAAGCCATCACTAATTTTCCTAATTTGACACAGGTCCCTTGGTTGGCACGTCGCCAGAGAGTAAATGAATTCATCACACATGGCGAGGAGCAGTGACTTTGTCTTCTCTTTTGCTAAAAGGTGCCAGAGAGACATCCAAGAAAAAGCAACTTTCTGGAAGTGGACCACCCAAGTAGAGAGAGATGGGAAGAGGAACAGGAATATTCAGCAGTAAATCAGAAGAAGAAATAAATCAGGCCGGCCCCATGGTTCCTTCCGTTACACGCAGCCAGAACTCTCAATTAAATTAATCCTGCGTGTCACTTTCATAAATGGATTTCATTTGCCTTTATGCATTAACAAATATATGGCGGCTTTTGTAGAATCACTGTGAGCGCTCGCATTCATCTTTCTGTCTGTGCAAAGGGCAACTTAACCCCGTCTCCATTCTTCAAAGCTTTGGCCAGTACAATGCGCATTGTGGTGCAGCTTTGGATTCTGTCTGAACGACGAATATCCCAAATCAATGTTTCTGTCAGGCAGCATTTGTATTAAGTAAGCTATTGTCACTCACACAGTCCATCTGAGTAAGTACTCACTGCGGGAGGCAAGGCTGGGGCAGTTTAACCATGTGTTATACAGGCTTGACAGGTCACTGCAACTATACCAGGGACTGTGGTAGTGAATTTCTGGCAAAATTTGCACCAGGGACCCTCTACTTATATCACTGGCCTTCTGCATATAGAAGGGCCTTGGCAACGACTTCCTTGTTTTTTTTTTTGTTTTTTTTTTTAAAGGAACAGTAAAATAGAAAAAATTAAGTGTTTTTAAGTAATACAAATATAATGCAGTGTTGCCCTGCACTGGAGAAACTGCTGTGTTTGCTTTAGAAACACTACTATTGTTTATATAAATAAGTTGTTGTGTAGCAATGGGGGCAGCCATTCAAAGGAGAAAAATATAATGGAGGGCACTCCCAGTATTAGAAAAAGAAAGAAAATTCTCTTTTTTAGGCAATAAGAGGATAACCCCACAGTTGGTTACCCAAACAATAAATGGAAATGAAAAGGGGATACACTCTCAATCAAAAAAAGTGATACTTGGTAGTCAAAAAATGATGTTAAAATAATTTTTACTTTCATATAGTTGTAACTTGGTGGTATGTATACATTCTGCTGCTGTGGCTGTATTTAAAATACCAATTGTTTTGATGTATATTGTTTGTTATAAACTATATGAAAGTTAAAATTCTTTTAACATAATTTTTTGACTACCAAGTATCACTTTTTTTGATTGTGCATCCCCTTTTCATTTCCATTCAAAGTAGAAAAGGCTCAAGATACACAGCAGATAAGCTCTGTAGAACATGATGGTGTTATCTGTTATCCACTATTTAACCAGTGTCCGCCATAGCTACACAGCAGCTTGTTTATATGAACTATAGTAGTGTTTCTGAAGCAAACACATCAGTTTTACCAGTGCAGGACACATGACAAGTCCACTTACGTTAGCAATCTAAAGATGCTGGTCCTGTAGCTAAGACGGCGACTGGCAGCTGCAACACTCGGGGGTACAGGGGGGTAAGCAGGAAAGTAGGCCAGTATGGCAGCAAATATCACAAAGATGATTCCAAACTCTACAAAAACAAAGATAAATATGCAGTTGTGTCACTCTAGTAGCCCAATATTGCCCAGGAGAAAGAGCAGAATAAGGAAAGTCAGGTCTCAAGCTCATCAGGGCCATATTTACCTAAACAAAAAGGAGGAGCTGATGGGGTTTCTGGCATTTCTGCAATGGGTGCATATGCAATACAGCAGTACGGTTCAATAAGGGGAGGGGACAGGCTGATCTAAATACAGGCCTGAGGCACGCTGATCATTTTCATGCAATTCTGCCCTAATCTCACTCTTCTAAGCAAATGGATTGCACTAGATATAAAATGTCTACAATACAAAAAGCAGCCATGGCAGTTCCCACTGGACCATCAAAAACTCTTTTTTTCCCCTGTGCTTTCTATGTTTTAAACCACATTTGCCTGATTTCCCCCTATCGGGTTCCCTAGTAGTAACTACGTGACCCTTTTTCTTAATAATACAGTGTACAGGTATGAGATCCGTTATCCGGGAACCTGTTATCCAGAAAGCTCTGAATTACAGGAAGGCCGTATCCCATAGACTCAATTCAAATGAAATAGTTAAAAATTTTTAAAAAGGATTTCCTTTTTCTCTGTAATAATAAAACAGTAGCTGGTATTTGATCCAAACTAAGATATAATTAATCCTTATTGGAAGCAAAAAGCAAAACCCACCTACTGGGTTTATTACATGATTTTCTAGTAGACTTAAAAGTGTGGTTCACCTTTAAGTTAACTTTTAGTAAGTTGTATATTTACCAATTCAAAGCAAATTTTCAAATTTTCAATTGGTCTACATTATATATATATATATATATATATATTTATAATATTGGTCTACATTTTAATTTTTTTTAATAGTTTTTTTTAATTATTTGCCTTCTGACAGTTTCCAGCTTTTAAATGGGGGGGTGGGGGTCACTGACCATCTAAAAACAAATGTTCTCTAAGGCTACAAATTTATTGTCATTGTTAATTTCAGTCTCTTATTCAAATCATTGCATTGGTTGCTAAGGTAATTTGCACCCTAGTGATCAGATTCCAAATTGCAGAAAGACCTCTTATTAGAAAAACCCCAGGTCTGGAGCATTCTGGATAACAGATCCCATACCTGTACTACAATTTGAAACTCGGCAGTACCTGCATACATGACAGCTTCAATCCGATCTTTGATTGCACCAGTGCTCCCAGAATACAGGAGAAGGACCGAGGTGGAGTTGGGAGCAGGAACAACCAGAGGTCCAACCAAAAATGCACAGGCCCTGCCCAGGTAACTTAACATTGATGCAATAGCCGTGGCAGTGGCGCGCTCATCTGGAGAGAACCAGGTTGTAGATAAGAAAGGGGCAGCACTCATCACTGTCGGACCAGCAAAACCATTTAGTAGTTGTCCTCCATGTATCAGCCTGAAATTCAAACGCACAGTCACAAACAACACAAAAATTGCTAAATTGTGTTTAATACAGGGGGATATCTATGCTGCCATAGTTTTATGGCATCTCACTGAACAGACAATGAGGAAATGTAGGGGCCATTCCTGCTGTACTGAAGGGAATACCTATGTGTTGTAGTGGTATCTCAAAGGCTACAAGGATATTGTTTACCCCCTGGCCGTGGATGGCACATAACATATATATTACTAGTCACTTACTTTCTCCTGATTGCTAAATCCTCCACAGGAACACATCTCAGTCCAGCACCGAGAACCATAAGAAGAGCAGTGAGAAGCACGGTGACTCGTAGACCTGAAGAAACAGAAATTGGGTATTTGTGCAGTTAATGTAATGATAACAGAACATGCCCAGGCCCCCTAATCAATGACTCCTGTTATGCTGTACAGTGCAGCATGCATAAACACCTATACATAATTTGCATACACATACATACAAGCAAAGGACATTGTTCTATAAAATTGTAATCCTACTGTTTCCTATTATGGGTGCCTCCTACATCAGCAATGCCCCACCAGGGTAAACATACCCCAAACTTCTGGCATCTTAGCTCAGCATTGTGCTGCAATTATTAGCCCTATTATAGTGGGTTTCTAGGTTCAATTCTAGCCAGAGCACCATCTGCTGCATGTGATATCCTCCAAAAGGGACCCGTTATCCACAATGCTGGGGACCTATGGTTTTCCGGATAACAGATCTTTCCATAATTTGGATCTTCATACCTTAAAGGGCTTATTCACCTTTGAATGAACATGTAGTATGATGTAGAGCAGGGGTCCCCAACCTTTTTTACCCATGAGCAACATGCATATGTAAAAGGAGTTGGGGAGCAACACAAGAAAGACTAATGTTCCTGAGGTTGCCAAATTAGTGCTGTAATTGTCCATTTGGTAGCCCCTATATGGGCTGGCAGCCTACGCAAGACTGTGTTTGGCAGTACATGTGATTTTTATGCAACAAAACTTGCCTCCAAGCCAGGAATAGAAAAATAAACATCTGCTTTGAGGCCATAACATCCAAGGGGTTGGAGAACAACATGTTGCTCGTGGGCCACTGGCTGGGTACCACTGATGTAGAGAGTGATATTCTGACAAAATTTGCAATTGGTTTTCAGTTTTTATTATTTGTAGTTTTTAAGTTATTTAGCTTTTTATTCAGCAACTCTCCAGTTTGTAATGTTAGTAATCTGATCGTTAGGGTGCAAATTACTTTAGCAACCATGCAATGATTTGAATAAGAGACTGAAATGTTAATAGGAGAGGCCTGAATAGAAAGATGAGTAAGAACAAGTATCAATGACAATAAATTTGTAGCCTTAGAGAGCATTTATTTTATTTTTTTAAAGGTTTTTTAGGGGAGAGGGACAAAAAAAAAAAGAGGGAGAAGAAAAAGTAACAACACATAACAAATGGTTCATAGCCAAACTGCATAGAGTACAAAGATTCCACAATCATACTTGTGAGAGTACGACAAGTACAGCATTGTTCATATTAGGTTACATCATACATATCACAAGCAGGGTGGGGAATAGATTACACCTAGGTAGCCAGTGGAATTAACTAGGCATCTCTACCAGATTAACATCTAGCCAGGGGCTCCATATCTTTTCAAATTTGGCTGGACAACCCCAGGCAATGTATGCGAGTTTAAGGCTTAGTCCAGACGGGGAGATTCCGGGGCGATCCGTCGCCTGGCGACTTCTCGCCGCGACGGATCGCCCATGAATCTCCCCGAATAGCTAGGCACCGCTGTGCACCGGCATAGCTTAAAAACGCCGGCGCGTGTTCACACGGAGCGGCGCGATTTTTAAAATCGCTCCAAATTGCCTGGCGAGGCAATTTGGAGCGATTTTAAAAATCGCGCCGCTCCGCACCGCATTGGTGCCTAGCTATTCGGCGAGAAGTCGCCAGGCAACGGATCGCCCCCGAATCTCCCAAGTCTGGACTAAGCCTAAGGGATGCTAAAGTTTTGTTAATCAAATTAACCCAAGCGGCAACTGTTGGGGTGCTTTTACCCATCCAACCCATCACTATCAGTTTGAGCATTTGTTTTTAGATGAAGTCAGCAAATCCCCCCATTTAAAAGCTGGATACTGTCAGGAGGCAAATAATTAAAAAAAAAAAACTATAAAAAAAAAAAAATGTAGACTATTTGAAAAGTTGCTTGAACCATCTGTTTATAGGCCCCCATACACGGGCCGATAAAAGCTTCCGACAGCTCATTGGCCTGTGTGTGGGGCCATCCGACGAGCTTCCCTGATTTGATATCTAGCCGAAACTCGACCAGATCTTGATCAGGCAGGTTGAAAAACCTAGTAAGATCGCGGGCGCATCGCTGCGTGTATGCGGTCCCGTGATCCGACCGCCCATATCGCCTCTGTTCTGATCCAATCGTTGGGCCCTAGGGAGATATCGCCAAACAAGCGGATCTCCCTATCTTTGGCCAACTTAAGTCTACTAGAAAATCATAGAAACATTAAATAAACCCAAAAGGCTGGTTCTGCCGACAATAATGATTAATTAGATTGGATCAAGTTAAAGGTAAGATTTTATTACTATACAGAAAAAGAAAATCTTTTTTTATTACATTTTCATTATTTGGATAAAATAGAGTCTATGGGAGGCAGCCTTTTCCATAATTCAGAGCTTTCTGGATAATGGGTTTCCGGATAATGGATCTCATACCTGTACAAAGACAAGCAGGTTAACTTGCACCTGATAATACAGGCTTTAGTGTGTGAATGTGAGGGACCTTAAACTGTAAGCTCAGTCTGGTCACAAAGTAATGTACTGTCATTTTGCAAGGATCAATTTTGGGACCAGAACTCCCTTTAGGGTAGAGACACATGGTGCTATTTGGGGGAGATTAGTCACCTGGCGACAAATAGCCTCTTCCTCCCTGAACTGCTTTCTCGCCAGTTAAACATGAAAATCACTGGCGGGATGGCACTCGGAGTACTTCGTTTTACGATGTCACACGAAAATTGCCTCACGAGGATACTTTGGGCGACTTTGGAAAACAAATCGCTCCTCAAACTGCCTTCCCACCGGCTACAATGAGAATCGCCAGCAGGAAGCCAGTTTGAGGAAGTTTGTCGCTAGGTGACTAATCTCCCAGAATCACAGTGTGTGTTTCTGTGCTAAGTCCGAAATTTCAGGCCTTGCTAGAAACTTTATCAAGGACTGAAATTTTGGACTTCTGTATAATTAAAAAAAAAAAAACGTATCACAAAGGGAGTGCTGATCCCGAGAACTGAATATTCCCACTGCACTAAAGCACTAAAACAGGGGTGTCCAAACTTTTGGCTTTGAGGGCCACATTGGAAGAAGAAAAATGGTCTGGGGGCCACACATGAAATACACAAACACTTTTGATTTGTAAAAGTAAAGAAAATACACAAAAAAAGAACTACAATACCAGTTGGATAACTAGATGGAGATATACACTGGAATATGGGACACCTGGATATTAAATAGACTTATTATTATATTATAAATAACTGTCCCCCTCCTCCTTTATCCTTTGCAACATGACGTTTTCTCAGGAACGTTTCAAGCTGGGCCACATTCATATCCATCCTGGGCGGCAGTTTGGACACCCCTGCCATAAAACCAAAGTGCCTGTGGAAGTTTTAGAAGTATAGAGCGCTAATCAGAGGACAGGAGTTTGGCAAGTGACTACTGTTCAGTGATCCACTCTATGGGCTCACAGTCTGTTCCACACCAGCACATTCCCACGCACAGAAGTAATTAAGGCTTCATGAGTCACACAGATTCCCACAGGATGAGTTATTCCTGAATAATGGAACAGGCCTGTAACTAGGGTTGCCACCTGACCGGTATTTTACCGGCCTGGCCGATGTTTTATGGTTGATCCCAATGTTAATAGGAAAAAAAGATAAATATATAGGGAGGCCGGTATTTTTTTTAAGAAAAGGTGGCAACCTTAACTGTAACCCACTAGTCCCCTGTGCTCACCTACCTACAACAAAATGTCAGCGTTTTTATGTGAGACCGTTTAGAGAGCACTAGTAATTTATTATCTGTCAGACGCTTTATATAAACAGAAGAGGAGGGATAAGGCGTTTTTTTTTTTTTCAACAAGACTGACATTTCTTCAATGGAAGGAAATCACTGCTATGAGAGATGGAGGGGGTTATTTTCCTTTGAGACTATAAATTCCGTTTATGGATTATAATATAAAGGTGTCTGTCACACACCGGAATTGGTTGTGACACTTCCAGTAGTCGGAACATTCATTCGCTGTATCTCTGGCATAATTATGAGAAATCTGATTTATTTGCAGGAGCCAGACGTTATCTGTCCCTTGGGTGAGAAGAGAGGCGCTGCAGGGGGCGGTCTCTGTGGTTCTATCATTACCCCGGGGAGCCGACTCAAAGGGTAGAACATCTAGGCAAGGTGCAAATGAGAAGGAAATGAAAATGGAAACATGTCATACTTTCTCACCGTTTATCTTTGCTTCAAAGCATCGCCGCAAGCAGGAGGGTAAATGAAAGAACCGTGCCACTAACACTCTGCAAACATCACTTATAGTTTAGTGTGGCAGGATTGCTTGACAGATAAGCATATAACGAAAGGTTTGGCACTTTCTAAAAACAGAAATTTCACAGGCAACGTCAAATTAACCACAAAAGAGCTGTCGGGATAGAGAGATTTCAAGCAGAGAGTACAGGTCCCCTCAGAGTAGATAGACGTGCCCCTCTTACTAAACACTACTCATAGAGCCAACAGCAAGTGGGTTCCCTATTCACACTGTTTTAGGAAAAAGTAACTTCTACGGATCAAGCAGCGAGATACAAACATTCTCTCATTCACTGACGAGAGGTAGAAGAAGCAAACACAATGGGGCAAAACGCCCCTAGTGACAGGTCATTTCCTAGGAATTGTCCCTAAAACATGTTTTTAAAGAATATCAACCAGTTCTCATAGAGGGTTGAATATGGCTTTATTGGGCTTTGTTCTACCAAAAGAACAGAGAGATGTGTCAATTCCCTGAGGATTACATCAAAGGAAGCAGGGTCACAGTTATTAACGAAACATTAACATCAAAAAATGAAAGTGTTTTAAAGTAATAAGAATATAATGTGGTGTTGCCCTGCACTAGTAAAACTGCTGTGTTATTTCAGAAACACTACTATTGTTTGTATAAGCTGCTGTGTAGTAATGGAGCAGCCATTCAAAGAAGAAAAGGCTCAGGTAGAACTAGTGATGTGCAGGCCGACCCACATCGCTGTTCGCGGGTCAAATGGCAGCTTCCAATTCTATAGCTGCTCTTCGGCTTGCCCCGCCCCTTTTGTGACGTTATCGTCAGGGTGGGTCGGCACGGGTCTATTTAAGGAACGGGTGCAAGCAGGTGCAGGCTGAGGGAGAGTGGGTTAGGGTCGGGAAAAAAACCGACCCACACAGCACTATGTAGAACTATTTAACCTTTGCTATATAGCCTTTTTTCAATTTCCACTATTGCTACTCAGCAGCTTGATTATATGAACTGTAGTAGTTTTTCTGAAGCAAACAGATCAGTTTTACTAGTGCAGGGCAACACTACATGATATTTTTTGGTGTTACTGTTCCTTTAATGCTACTCTGGAATAATAGCTATATACTATGCCAAGTACCATGCCAGCCAGTGCATTGCTCTTCTCTGTGGCTCACCACATGTCATAGAACAGTTCCCTGTTCCAAGCACAATTACTGTCCTGTCAGCTTAGTCATGTGAATTCAGCTGCAGATAACAACAGGCTTCCCAATTGCAGGTTTCAGCCACGACAAAAATCATAGTTTCTGCCCAACTACGTCTATAGGGTTTAACTTTATAAACATAATTAAAGTGAATATTCAGGACGCAACCAGCAATAATTATGTAAAATATTGTCTGGATATAGGTCAACTGGAAGCCTTATTGCTTAAACCTGAGTAAAAAGCTCTAGAAGCTCTCTGTTTGTTTAGGATAGCAGCTGCAGTATTAGCTTTGGGTGACCACTTCCTGCCTGAGTCTCTCCCTGCTCACTCATAGCTCTGGGCTCAGATTACAGCAGAGAAGGGGAGGAGCAAACTGAGCATGCTCAAGCCCTGCCCTTGAGGTTTAAACTGAATGCAGGAAGTCTGATACAGAAGCCCATGTGTACACAATAGAAGGAAGGTAGTGTGGTGTTTCTTTTGACAGAGGAATCAGAGCAGCACTACTTTGAGGGTTTACTGGTATATTTAGGTGGATCTTTCTGATAAGACTTACTTGGTTTTAACCTTTCCTTCTACTTTAAGTAAAGACGGAGATTTAAATGGAGAATTGTAATACATAACTTGTCTTGCTGTGCAGAACAAAAACGACCCCAGTTTGAGATATTGTGCAGGATCAATGCTGAGGCTTAACAAGCTTTCTCTAATAATGTGAGAGTGATAAATAGGTTGGATTTTTCTTTAATGGGGAAGTGGCACCCGCACTGCTACATCTGAGCATGGAACTAAGGCAGCTGACTGCTTTCTATTTCTGCTGACACTCCTGTTCCTCAATGTGTTCATCTGAGCTCAGTGCCGGCATCACCTAATCAGCTCTCACTTTATTGCCTTCCTGGTGAAATTAGTTCTTGCCGAAGCCTGTAAATCATATTAACCCTCTATAGTCTGGTGCTCTTAGGACTTAATAGGAAGTTTATGTGAGAAAGCGAGATATGTACAAAATACTTCCAGAGTTCTAATTGTGAGAATCACCTTCATGTATCCTGTGCTTGAATGGCTGCCCCATGCGTACACAGAAGCTTGTTTATATAAACTATAGTTGTATTTCTATAGCAAACCCAACACTGTGTAGCCACAGAGGCAGCCATTCAAGCACAGGATACACAGTAGATGACCCTCAAATCCGCTGCGAAAGATTCTGCCGAATACCGAACTGAATCCGAACCCTAATATGCATATGCAAATTAGTGAGGGGCAGGGTAAAAGAGGGCAAAACAATTTTTTACTTCCTTGTTTTGTGACGAAAAATTATTTTTTGGATTTGGATTCGGTTCTGCCAGGTACAAGGATTCGAAGTTTGAGAAGATTTGAAACAGACCAGGAGTCGGCGGCACTTAATCTGCAATCACCCTTTATTGGTGTAAATCACATCACCACATGCTTCGGGAACTAGTCCCTTTTTCGATCGAATCATGCTGAAAATGGCCGAATACTGAACTGAATCCTGGATTCGGTGCATACCTATAAACTATTGCAGAATTTCTGATGCAAGCACACCATTTGCACCAGTGCAGTACAACAGTACATTATATTATCATTACTAAAACACTTTCTTAGTGTTACCGTTCCTTTAAATAAGGGAATATATGCAGTGGCTAAACTTTCAAAGAAAAACAGGCCTAGAAGTGCAGGCAGTGGTATCACCACCAGACACACTGCTTTTTTCTAGGATAATTTAGATAGGATTTTCTTAAAGGGCACCTATGGGGCGAAAAAAATTCCCCAACGACTTGAGGGGGGG
>CM044448.1:45575307-45588851 GCA_024363595.1 Xenopus borealis
AGAAGACCATTCTGTCAGGCTTAAACAAGGATACATGAGAAACAAAAAAAAAAGTTTTTAATTCACGAGGCAGTTTTAGCCTGACAGAAGTGGAATTAATATCCTCAGATACAGGAAAGGGGATGATTAATTTGGGACCTAACTTGGAGGAAGGAGTTTTTAAAGAAATGTTTTTAGAGGATAACCAAACCTCATAAGCAACCTGATTTTTGGGCGACACCTTATGGTGTTTAGAAGAGGCTCTCTGTTGGGCAGCCACTGATGATGCTAATAAAGAGTCTTGGACCCCTTGGCAAATCCTAGAAAATTGATAAACTCTTTAGTTGACACTAATGATGTCCAGTTACATTAGAATCACGATTCTCCAGCTAAACCACTTCACCAAGACTTTCTGGAACAAAAAGTTTGCCCGAAGGCACCCCAGGAGGAGAATTACCCTGAGCTCTAGATAAGGAGGAATACAAATATGGAATTAAAGGGGTTGTCCACCTTCAAACAACTAGTTGTTTACTCCAATTACTGTCTATTTTCTATTTGTAACCGTTTTTCTAATATTGAAGTGTAAAGTGTCATTTTTCACCTTCTAAAGCATTTCTTATCTTTGTCCCTGCTGAGCAGAATCTCTGGGTTTCATTACGGGCGGCTGTTAGAATTGATACAATAGCTGCTAATACTCCAGAGATGTTGCTGTGAAATGTATCAATGAAATGTTGCAAAATTGTATCAGTTTAGAGTCTGCACCTGAATTACTGAGCTGCCAGACTAACACCAAAGACACCAACATTCAACTTTCAACCGAGATTTTGGAAAAACAGTAAAAGGTAAATAATGGAAAGTAATTGAAAAAAAGTCTTTATTTATGGAGAACAATCTGAAAAGCACTGAACAGAAAAAGTGTTTGGAAGGTGAACAACCCCTTTGATGCTGCCACAATCACTTCCTTTGATACAATAAGTTCAGATTCATCTTTGGGACTGGAAACAAAACTTCTAGTCAAGGCATCTGCTTTAATAATCTTTTCCCCAAGCTTGTATGTTATAATAAAATTAAAGTGGGTAAAAAAACAAAGACCCTCTAGCTTATCTAGGGTTTAGGCGCTATACAGTAGATTTTTATGATCAGTAAAAACTGTGGCATGTTTAGAGCCTTCTAGAAGATGTCTGTATTCCTCAAAAGCCTATTTGATAGGCAATAATTCCGTTACCAATGTCCTAGTTCATCTCAGCAGAAGAAAGCACAGGGATGAACATTATTGGTAACAGGATGCTGCCGGGACAATACAGCTCCAGCCATAATTTCAGAAGCATCCACATTGACCAAGAAGGGTAGGGTAGAATATGGATTCAAAAGAACTGGAGCTGAAACAAAGGCTTTTCTTAATGATTCAAATGCCTAAATTGTCTCTTCAGGCCACATACTAGAGTCAGTCTCTTTTTTTTGTTTTTTTGCAAGGGTAGTGATGGGAGCCACTAGTGTATAAAAATCCCTAACAAACTGCCTATAGTAACTGGCAAACCCCAAGAACCTTTGAATAGAACGTAAGGACAGGGTTTGTGCCCAATACAGGATGGCCTGAACTTCGGTTGGCTCCATCTCCAAACCCTTTTAACACAGAATATACCCTAAGAAGTGTACAGAGGGAACCTCAAAGGCACACTTTTCGAGTTTTGCGTAAAGACTATTTTGTCTTAGCCTATGCAATACCTCCTGTACATGGGCACAGTGATCGGGGAGACTGCAAGAGAATATTAGTATATCATCAAGATAAACCACCACATACTGACCAAGGAGGTTGTGAAAGACATTGTTAAACTCCTGGAAGACAGCAGGGTCAAGCTAAAAAAGCATTACTTGATACTCATAGTGGCCGATATCAGTATTAAATGCAGATGACGGCGCCTCTAACTCTGTCAAAGAGTTCAGAAATTAAGGGGATAACTATTGAGTGTAATTTTATTCATCCCCAACCTAAAAGAAGCTGGCCCCTACAGGAGAAGAGGATGGTCTTATGAAGGCTCTTTCCAGGTTCTCTTAAAATATTCCTCCATAGCCTGGGTTTCTGGAAGTGACAAAGGTTAAGTTCTACCCTTAGGAAGAGAAGAACCAGGGGGACACACCTTGTGTGCAACCCTTATCCCAATTTAAAGCACAAGGAAAGTCTAAAATAGAATAAGGCTACAAATGCTGTATTTTGTAATCTAAACATGAACTTACTGCACCACAAGTATAATCACAAGTATAATCACACAAATAATTTATGCTTTCAAAGTTGGCCACAGGGGGCTGTCATCTTGTAAATTTGTTAAACAGCTTTGCAAGACCAAGACTGTGCACATGCTCAGTGTGGTCTGGGCTGCTTAGGGAGTGTTATTAAACTATCAAAAAGCACAAGTCTGCCAGAAGTCAATACAGCAAAACTGATTAATAATCAGAATATACAGACTGCACTGGGTCCTGTGAT
The DNA here is from genome assembly GCA_024363595.1 of Xenopus borealis. Taxonomy (NCBI): domain Eukaryota; kingdom Metazoa; phylum Chordata; class Amphibia; order Anura; family Pipidae; genus Xenopus; species Xenopus borealis. The sequence goes on from CM044448.1 coordinate 45,577,769, forward strand.
GTCATGTAATCTAATGTGGATTTTATAGTTTTTGTATTGCTTAATACAAACTTTCTGCAACTCTGCAGTACAAATGGCTGCAGCAAAATATCCTCCAAATAGAATCAGGACTGCCCAGACCTGTTCAGACTCTTGGGACAAGTATCACTTAAATGCCCCTTATCCCCATAGTATAGGCATAAGCCGTTAGCTCTTCTACGACCCTTGTCCAAGAAGGGATGAAACCAATTGCATGGGCTCCTCAGTGGGTCTAGGGGTTGAAAGTGGAGATATAGGGGGCAAATCTGCAGGCAATTTAGAGAATGGTGCCACCGCATCAATCTCTTGCCTTCTCTCCATATGCCTCCTATCAATCTGGATGGTTAAATGCATAACGGACTAAAGAGAAGACTGCACAGGAAAATTAACGAGACAATCCTTGATAGCTGCAGCCAACTCCAACCCATCTCTACAGCCCAATGGTGGAACTCTGTACAGTAGTCCTCGACCCGCCGCTTGTCTGAGATTGCATGTACACTAGCTGCATCGGCAGAGGTGGTGCAGTCGGGATCGTCATAAATGATAGCCATCGCCAGGAAAAAGAGATCTAAAGAGAGACAGGCTGGATCACTAGGAGATAAAATAAAAACCCACATCTGAGGATCTCCCTGCAGTAAATTTATGACAACATTTACCCTTGACTCCTCCGTAGAAAAGGAGTAGGATAAGAAATTGGAGTGAAATTGGATCAAAGATGAGCTTGTAAGCTTCCCCGAAAGCAAAAAACTGCAATGGTCTCTGCTGAACTTTTCAGGGAACGGGAGCCTGGGCTCCATCATGGGGTTGACTGGCGGTACAGCCAGGATATGAAGTACAGATTCAGCAAGCAATAGAATAGTTGAGATCACAGGCTGGGTCAAAACACATAAATATCGCAGTACCAGGCAGGAGATCAAGAGAGTAGTCAAAACGGGCAATGGTCGGCAGCAGACTAGATGGAAAACCCGGAATAGGCAGGGTCAGGGAATAAGTCAAACATGATAGAAAGCACTCAGGAACTTCAGAAAATACCTTTACGTTGGGCAATGAACAGTTACCCCTTTAAATATTTAAATTTTGAGATGATGTTACGCACCACACATGTAACACCCAGAAGCAGCATGTGCGACAGCCTTTAATTGCAGAGCGTGCAAGGAAGAGGATGAGGTGGGCGCCCTGCCGCTGGCAACCTAATAGACCACCAGGTACTCTCTTTATAGGATCAACTGCAAACTCAAAGAACAGTTATGTCCCATGTGGCCCCCTTCAAGTCGCTAACTAACTCAGAGTTAGAGATCTGCAAAGCAGGAAGTATGATCTGTTCTGTTATGTTACTCCAGCCTTTATAGATTACATTTTTGCCTAACTAACTACATTTTTTTTTATTTTGCACAGCCTATTTATCCAATGTTTATTTTTACACTGAACTGTTCCTTTATTTTTACACTGAAATGTTTCTTTAAGAACAAACCTACAGACCCTTTCTTGTACTTAACCCAGGGACTGAAAGCCTTGAAAGATTCCCAGAGTATAACATTTGTATGAACATACAAATCATTAATGGAATTAGATTACTATTATATATATATACTATATATATACTATTATACTATTATATATATATATATATATATATATATATATTCATAAAGTAACATAATATTATGCAGCACTGTGCATAAGGGCATATAATAACTAACATATAAACAAACTGATACAGCTGACTATATGGGCAATGCACACAAAGGCTTACAATCTGGAAGGTTAAGGTTATGATTTCCCCAGTCTGAATGATATGGAAATATAACCATGATTAGAAAAGCTCCTAACAACACTGGCTCTAACAGCAGCACCTACGAGGACACAATCAGCTTTATTATTTTTTTTCTCCTTAAATGTTGCCTATTAGTAATATAAAGGAGTAATCATATAATGGTTTCTTGTTTAATTTCTTTGCCTCTAGCTTCTCTAGGTTTTATGGTCTCAGCCTCACCATCTAGCCCAGCCCAAGCTTTCACTACTCTACCCAAGCCTGTTATACTTCTAATAATAATAATAATAATAATTATAGCAAGATAATAATAATATAGCAAGGTACATGCTAGTCATCCTCGAACTTAACACAATTGATTATAAACAGCCTCCTATTATAGACAAATATAATTCTCTCTTTCAGTACAGAGAAATCTCATTGTATTTATGAGCAGAAAGAGGTGATTGCAATGCAACATACAGCCCCCTGCTGTACTACACTCAATGCAACATACGCTTTATATACAGCAAATACACTTTCATTCATTTCATTTGTCATTAAGTTACCCCCACAGCTGCTGTTTTCTACAGCTTTTTCCATTTTTTCTATTTAGAATACAGTAGAAAGGTTTGGGAGAAATTAAATGCCTCCCAAACAACACATCAAGCCAACTAAATATATTCCTTTTGACATCTAGATGGAGAAAGTCAATCTCCCTGAGCTTTAAGTACTAAAATTGTAATGAAAGCTTTATGATACAGGGAGGCAATATGGCAGTAAATCCAAGAACACGGGACCCTGAAGGGCAAGTGGTACCCAAAAAAGTCATTTTATAGTTCCCTTAAAAGCTTGGAAGAGATCCTACCCATGCCAATAAATGAACCCTGTGAGAGAGAAATCAGAACTTCACTAAAGGAGAAAAAGAACTCAAGTCTGATGCATTCTGTTGCCACTCTGTGCACCACTTTATTTAAATGATGCATGTTTATATGCATTGAACTAATTTCTGCAACGGTTACGCAGTCACACATTTGCTTTGCTTATATGGCAGTAATGTACGAACACTGCAAAATAAGGATGGCTTATTGCACACACTACAGGTTCTTAGCCTACTTCGGAAGCCGGATCTTCTGACCACGGACAGGCCTGGGGCCAATGGTGGGAGGGAGGAAAGCAAGCAGGAGGCTGTGCTAGACCAAGAACTAACCCCAGCCGACCTGCTCTCCCGTCCATACTACTATCTAATGTCTGCTCCATAGAAAATAAAATGGACTACATTCAACTCCAGCGTACTACCCAGTGTGAATTCAGAGGCTGCTGCATGTTCATAATCATGGAGACGTGGCTCAGCGAAAGAGTCCATTCAGCTACATGGGCTAGTCGCGATTCGAGCTGACAGAGTCGCTGCTCTGAGCGGCAAGAATCGCGGTGGTGGCCTGTGTGTTTACATCAACACGAAATGGTGCAGGAAATCTGTGCTTAGCTTACACAATTAACTCAAATCAACTGGACTTTTTAATGAAGATGTTTCACTGCTCATCTGAGCAGCTTCTTCCTCTTCCTCCTATGCTGAGCCATTCGCTTGGTGAGCAGTTGTAAGTTGCACTTATCTATACATTGGGGGATGCAAAACAACTGCTCACCAAGTGAATGGCTCAGCATAGGAGGGCGAACTCTACAGGGCAAGGCTCGGCTGTATTTCAAAGACAAGGGACACTCTTTTGAAGATAGCTATGTCCAAATTTTGGATAAAGAAGACCGCTGGTTTGAAAGAAGTGTGAAAGAGGCGATTCATGTTAAAGGTGGAGAAACCGTCCCTGAACAGAGGTGGGGGCCTTCGACACCACCTGTCTGCTACATACAATGCTGTTCTAACATCTGTACTCCGGCGGTTTCAGAAATCTTCACACATCCATTCATGCAACTCTCACAAGTAAAACCTGTTTTCTAGGAGTTGCATGACACATTGGTAATCCTATCACAGTAGCTACACAGAATCAACACCTCTGTGAATTTCAGATGTCGTTTCTCTGAAGAGTTAAAATGTGCCGTTGTGATTGGATTGTTGGAAGAGTCTATATGCCAAGAACTCCCTGACACCAGTCAGTTGAACTGAAGAAGCTGCTCGGATGAGCAGTGAAACGTCTTCATTAAAATTTCTCAGTAAGTCCAGTTGTTTTGAGTTACTTGTGTTAGTTATACCATGACCTGGATAAATGAGAATCTTCAGTCAACTCTGTGCTTGTGTCCAGCCATTGCTCACCGCTGGTGGAGTTTGTTGTTGTGAAGTGCAGACCCTTTTATTTACCCTGTGAGATTGCCTCCATTCATATTATTGGAGTTTACCTTACTCCCAGTGTGAACACCAAATATGCATTCTGGGAGCTGTACAGCACCATCACGGACTTACAAAATACGTATACACCCAGATGGACTGATCATTGGTGGAGATTTTAACCTTGTGAATCTCAGGTCAGTGCTCCCTAAATTCCATCAGCATGTGCTACAAGAGGGCCAAAGACCACTGGATCATGTTCACACAAACATTTACAGTGTGTACCGACCAGAGCCCCGCCCACACTTCAGATACTCAGACCACATCTCTGTTATGCTAATTCCAGCATAATGACCACTTGTCAGGAACTCTAAACCGGTTCTGAAGCAGGTGAAAACATGGCCAGCAGGAGCCATGACTGCTCTTCAGGATTGTTTTGAGTGCACTGACTGGAACGTGTTTAGGGAGGCTGCAACCTGACTGCATCAACTTGGAGGAGTATTTGTCATCTGTAATTGGCTACATCACAAAGTGCATTGATGATGTCACTGTCACAGTGCATCGCTACACGCCTCAACCAGAAACTATGGTTCACTGAAAAGGTACGTGTGTTACTGTGGGCCCGAGACTCTGCTTTCAGGGAAGGTGACGAAGTTGCGCCGAGAACAGCGAGTGCCAAACTTTCCTGTGCATACACTCAGAGAATACACAGCTTCTTCCAGGAGAATGGCAACACACGGCACATTTGGCAGGACATCCAGGCTATCACAAACTACAGGTCAACACCATCTGCCTATGACAGTGATGCCTCCGTTGCAGATGTGCTGAGCAACTTCTATGCACGGTTTGAAGCACAAAACAACACAGGAGCGAGGAAGAACATCACTCTGCCTAGTGACCAGACACTGCATCTGACGATGGCTGAAGTGAGGAGGACTCTGGAAAGCGTAAATCCACCGAAGGCTGCAGAACCAGACAACATCCCTGGTAGGGTGAATGTGAGAATGTCACTGACATCTTTTAACATCTGATCACCTCCACTGTTCTGAAGTGCTTCAAAACCACCACCTTTTTCCCTGTGCCCAAGCAGTCATCATTGTCCTGCCTCAACGACTACCATCCTGTGGCACTCACCCCCATCATCATGAGTGCTTTGAGAAGCTTGTCACTGGCAGTTCGTATACTGCCAAAATCGCTCAACAGACTATGCACCACCCTCCATTCGGCTCTCTCTCATCTGGACAAAAAAAAAAGACACCTACGTTCATAGACTTCAGTTCAGCATTCAACACTATCATTCCTCTTACAGAAAAGCTGAGCCTGCTTGGACTGAACACCTCCCTCTGCAGTTGGGTTCTGGACTTTCTAACCGACAGACCTCAGGACTGGAAACATCATCTCCAAAACCCCCACACTAAGAACAGGAGCCCCTCAAGGCTGTGTGCTTAGTCCTCTACTGTTCACTCTGCTGACACATGACTGTGCAGCCACGTACAGCACAAATCACATCATAAAGTTCGCTGATGACACGACCGTGGTGGCTCTCATCAGCAATAATGATGAGTCACCATACAGAGAGGAGGTGCAGCGGTTAAGACTGCTGCAGAGCCAACAACCTGTCTCTCAATGTAGACAAAACAAAGTAGATGGTTGCTGACTTTAGGAAGACTAGGAGTAACCACCAGCCACTGTACATCGACGGCACAAAATTCCTTGGTCTCCACCTGGCGGACAACCTCAACTGGTCCCACAACACCAGCTACTTAGCCAAGAAAGCCCAACAGTGCCTTTACTCTCCCACCAGCCATACTCACAACCTTCTACAGAGGGACTATCGAGAGCATCCTAGTAGCTGCATCACTGTCTGCATTGTCATGGAGCACAAGACCCTACAGAGGATAGTGAAGACAGCAGAAAAGATCATAGGTGTCTCTCTCTTCCTTCTATTAATGACATTTACACCACTTGCTGCATCAGTAAAGACACTTGCATTGTGGCTGATACAACACACCCCTCAAATTCACTGTTCACACGCCTGCCATCTGCAAAAAGGTACTGAAGCATTAGGGCCCTCACTACCAGACTGTATAACAGTTTCTTTCCCCAAGGCATAAGGCTCCTGAATACTCAGGGACCGGACAGATATCCCACAAGCACTTTATCTGATCTTATTATATACCACAACTTTATACAGCCACTGTACACCAATGTATAAATAAATAGCCATTGGATACAATTGTTCTCTATGAGCACATCTGCACTTTATCAAGTTCTTACTACTATCATATCCAATGATACACTCATCAAGTCTGACGTTTAGCATTATTTACTTTGCATATTACATCTGCTGAGTGTGCACCGTCTTGTCCTGTCCCTGCACTATGATGTCCTGTCTTGAAGTAGTTGCACATTTTTGCACTTACAGTTTTTGTCTGTGGTCCGGTATTTCTATGTTGTGTGTAGCAGCATGGTCCTAGAGGAACATTGTTTTGTTTCACCGTGTACTGTATAAACGTATATGGATAAAATTACAATAAACTCACTCTTGACTCGACTTAGAATGTGCACATAGTTTGGTGCAGGAGGAGCAAGGGACACTCAGCTGAAGGTGTGTAAACATACTTGCTAATCTTTGAGCCTCTGGAGCTAAATTTTACACTTGATTGAAGCAGGTCCAATTTTGCTGGAGTTTTCAGAAGTAAATAGTTGTCTCATTGTGCCAGTATTTAGCATTTTGCCCATTGCATCTCCTACAAAACACGAACTTACTATTCCCCACTCTCACAGTCACTGAGGTTTCCTCTAGCTGTAGGAGTCAAACACTGGTCAAGTGGGTCCTTTTTACTGTTTCCCTGCTAAACTTCCTGTCAGAGCTCTCTTCCAATAATGATGGTACTCAAAATACAAGATAACTGGGCCTGCCCAGCATGTATATGTAGCCCTAAGCATGATGGGAAGGCATGGCCTAAGCATGGCAGACTTAGTATGGCATGGCATGTTAGAGTTCCTATCTGTCACAATGAGGAAGAGTAATTCTGTATTAAGCATGTGATGGTCTTTCTATACATCAACTAGTCTACAATAACCAAGGGTGCAATTCCAGGGACCACCTAATTATTAACCTTGCAGTCCATAAGGCAGAAGAACACAAAGCACTACTCCCCAACCGAATAATTGTTTGTCTCTGCTAATCAGTTCATACCAATACAGAGTGAATACATTGGCCATAAACCTCTTCTAGATAGTATTATACTACTGGTTTACAGGAAATTGTCACCATCCCTTTGAACAGCGCCTACATGCAGCAGTGAACCCTGAGAGCAATAAAAGATGCACTAGTCTGGCTGCCTGTCAGTGAGGAGGGACAAGTAAAAATATACTTATTAACCTTGTTATCCATTAGCAGGAACAAGAGGCATTGTCCTCTCCAAGGCAGCCAACACAAGTCTGTAACCTGCAGATGTTTAAGCAAACTGCACAATCCCCCATTCACATAAAGTTATCTGGGAAAGCAGATTGTGTTGGCAGTGCATACAATAGACTGGGTGGGGGGTTGTTAAGAGAAAACAAAGCAGGGCAAATATACAGCAATAAAATCCAGGACCACAGCCCTTTCAAAGAAAAGATATTTGTCAGATGGCAAACTCTACTACAGGCAGGGGCACACAAAGCTACCAGGGGAGATTAGTCACCCAGTGACAAATCACTTCTGCTTCAGGCGACTAATCTCCCCAAACTGCCTCCCCGCCACTGGGATGGCACTTGGAACACTTTGTTTTCTAAAGTCGCCCGAAGTTTCCACGCGAGTCCCTGGGCGACTAATCCCTAGTAGCCTAAGGGTCAAGGAGCTTCTTTCATCCATGTTTCATACCACAATGCATGTAATCTCTGTATATCTATATATTGCAATGTTTATCTCATTGTTTTGACCTTTCTACATAATCTACTTATGTATTTACAGCCTATATAAATAGTTATACATACGCTGTTTGTACATGATGGGAATATAATCACACTGCATAAAATAATTTTAATTTGTGGTGTTACTCAATGACCATCTCCTAAACAAACAGCAACTAATTGCCCTGGTTATGTGGGGCTCTTCACTACAGAACAGCTCCCGTTGGGGTAAGAACAAGGAACTACCATCAGCCTCTGGAACCCCAAGAAAAAGTGCGAGCATTAACCTACTCAAGACTGTCCCAGAACACAGCACAACTGCTGGGAGGGAATAATCTATATTGTCTCATTTCCACTCTATACAGAAAAGCCCTGTTTATAGCGCACCCCAATACAATAACCTAACCCAGGGCCAGGAAACTGAGCCCTAAATACAAATAATACGCTCTGGAATCAGCAACCACCCTGTGATGGAAATTCTATGGTAATATCCATTCATCAACATCCTGCCCCCCCCCCCCAAAATTGCCAAATTGAGAAGAATCGTGATCCCTAAACCATAAAACAACCTGAAGTAACTTAGATGCCCTTGTACAAGTACCCACCAAGCACAACTGTCCTGTAAGAGTAGGAAGCAGTTATTATCCCTGTTCCCGAAGTCCCCCCCTCCCCAAATAAACTGCCCCAATGAGAGGTAAAACGCAGTAACACTGCACACAGCTGCCCCTGCGAGGGAAAGAGCAGGTCATTATCTCTGTTTCCATGGAACCCACCCAACAAGCCAATACGTACCTCTGTTGTCCATGAGCCACATGAAGAGGAAACAGGGCAAGAAGCCGATGGGCCCCCATAGCACAAGCAAAGCGATATCCAATCCAGAAAAGTTGAAGGCGGCCCTGGCCGAATTCTGAATAGGTCCCCAGCTATTCCACACCAGACCCTGCAGGAAGGCCAGCACCGAGAATAAAAGCAGAACCAACCAACGCCGCCCGTACACGCGGGGAGAGCGCGGACCACCAGGAAACAATAACGGCTGCCTCTCCCCGGGGCTACTCCACTCCAGCCCCATAGCTTCCCGCACCACCGGGTCCCCCCGGCCAGGAACTACCTGTCACGCGCTCACAACATCCGGTCGTGTGCTCGTCCCGCACTGTGTGACGTCACAACCACAATATCAACAACATTCCTTGTGCTTGAGTCAGTGGTACGTCTTCTGCCACTACTCTAATGTATCTCCAGTGTCCCTGCACGTGTTCCAGTATGTCTCCTGCCCCTGAGTCCCTCTGCCAGTGCCCAAATATCTCTCCTGCCCAGAACCTCTTTCCCAATGTATCTTTCTGCACCAGAATCCATTCCAACCCTCTTCTGATTTATTAAATCATTTTTATAACGTTTGAATTATTTGTCTTTTACTTCTGACACTTTCCTGCTTTCAAATGTGGGTCACTGACCCCATCTAAAAAACAAATGCTCTGTAAGGCTACACATTTATTGTTATTGCTACTTTTTATTACTTATCTTTCTATTTATGCCTCTCCTATTCGTGTTCTGGTCTCTCATTAAAATCAGTGTGATACGGGAATGTGGACCCTAGCAACCAGATGACTGAAATTGGAAACTGGAGAGCTGCATAATAGAAGGGTAAATAACCCAAAAAACAGAAATAATAAATGAAAACCAATTGCAAATTGTCTCAGAATATCACTCTCTACTCTACCAGTGTCGGACTGGCCCACCAGAATACCAGGAAAACTCCCGGTGGGCCAAGGTGTCAGTGGGCCCTCATGTTGCTAAACTTTTGGCTTATTTCATGGCCATTCCCTATTTCTATGAGAACAAAGAGGCTAAATAGATGGATTAATTGATTACAGTATGTAAAGAAAACCAACTAGAGAGCGAGGAGATGAAGAATATTAGTACTGAGAGTGGGCCCCTGGTCTAAGGTTTTTGGGTGGGCCCCTGGTGTCCCAGTCCGACACTGCTCTCTACATCATACTTAGGGTTGCCACACGGCCTGTATTTTACCGGCCTGGCCGGTAAAAATGATGGTTGATCTTAATGTGGGAAAAAAGACAAATATATAGGAAGGCCGGTATTTTTTCCCAGAAAAGGTGGCAACCCTAATCATACTACAAGCTAACTCAAAAGTGAACAACCCCTTTATAGTTCATGGCTGCTCTTCCATGCTCCACATTGCCCCTGCTTTAAACGCTTGGTTCCAGAGGAAATGTCATGTTGCAAAGGATATAGAAGTAGGCAGGAGAGGGGAATCTGCCATTGCCCAGTTAGTAGTAATAATATAACAATAAGTCTATTTAATATCCACGTGTCCCATATCCCTGTGTATAGCTCCCAGGTCAGGACTGAGAATCAAAATAGGCCATGGCGTTTCAGGTCCATAGAGATAGACCCACACAGAGGCCCAAAGAGCCCTCACCAGCCTACTAAATACTAACTTTCTATGGCACCTTATAGCAGCCCCTCTCAAAAGTGTTTGTTTATTTCTTGTTTCACCCCAGACAATTTTTCTTTTTCCCATGTGGCCCAGAGAAGCCAAAAGGTTGGACACCCCTGGGTTAGAATGATCCCTTCACTCCCTGTAATGGTATGTATAATGTATGGAATTATATTTATTCAACTGATAATGTTTTAAGTAGTTTTTTTGTGCACGGATTTGTGATAAGTTTGGTTAGTTGTTTGGTTTTGCCTTTCCTACTGGCTTCTTGTCCCATGAGCAGATAAGGAGATTGACAAATAAGGAGAGAATAATTATTATATAGGGAGAGAGAGGGAGCTTTATCCATAGGGAAGAAGGAGAGGTTGGCACATGAAGTGGTGTTCCCATTGTTTGAACACTTTCTCCAAAAAGTATATGGTGACAGGTGGGGGAGGAATATACCTCAATTGTCTTACGTGCAATCTAGTGTCACCACTGCAGGATTGATACTAATAGCAAGAAATGGGGGCATTAACCTTGATGCCTGGGTTCTTTTCTAATCAATAAATAGGGAGCCATTAGCCTTCTTATTATATTTCTGCACTGCAAACCTCTGCTGTTTATATTTATCCAAGAGCTTATTAGTAAGGAAATGCTGTGCAATGCTTTTTGTAACTATATATATATATATATATATATA
>CM044448.1:45593758-45604373 GCA_024363595.1 Xenopus borealis
TTGGTCAGATATGTATTAAAAAAGATTTTCCAGTAACATTTCTGGGTATGCCAAAAGTAAGTGAATTGTAAGGATTATCATATAATTTGAAGGTGGAATTCGACATGTGCATTGGATGGTGAAAAGAATTGTGAAGCTTGTGAGTGCTGCCTGAATCATATCAAACAAAGGAGATGTCTGAGGACCTCCAATCAACAGTCAGATGGATTGTGTACAAATGGAGTTAATTGAAGACCATTGTTACAGAGAGGTGGTCATCCATCAAAGATAACTGCAACTGCAAAGTGTCTAATAGTCCGTCACTTACTTTTGCCACACACAGAAATGTTATTGGATTTTTTTTAATAAGTACATGATCAATTGTATACTTTTTGTTTCATTTGTTGAAATAGTTTTTCTTTATCTGCTTTTAGGGCTTTAAAAATCGAATAATGTTGTAGGAGAAAATGTTAAAGGGTTCACAGACTTTCAAGCACCACTGTCTAATCTCTGTAATGTGCTGTGGAATACATCAGAGCTCCATAAACAAAAGATTATAATAAATGCTGGATCTTCCATCTGTTTCTCAGGCAGTGTTATCTCCTGTAAGATTATCTCTGTGTTTGCAGATTGGTTTGGTGCTGAGAGACAAGGTGCGATTTCTCTGAAGCTCCTTCTTTTTACACTATTCCCACAGTAACGTTCCCTGTGAAGTATCATAGAGATGTGTAATTCTATAACGATCTGTGAGATTTCCCCCAAGCTCACAACAAAGTCCGTACTGTAGCTGCCACCTCTGCAGCTGTCTCATTAACCCCACATTACCTCTTTGTTATTTAGCTGTTAATGTTGCAAAAGTAAAGATGCAAAATATTCAGCAGAGTGAAATGACTGGAAGCAGAATCCTGTGTATGCTGTGAGAGTTTTCCAGCACATTTTTTTAATACATGAAAAAGACTATGCTGGGAAATAACAAATATGCTTTACTTATGGCATCCATAAATAATAAGCAATACAACACATTAATATCAAATGTGTTTGCTCAGAAGTCAGGCAATGTTGCCTTTTTTAGGGGAAAGTGAGATATTCTCTGCCAAGCAGCAGGATCATGCTTTTCTGTGTTGGCATTTAACACCTGTTACAGGCATTTTTGTGTCTCCGTTTCACAGTTTTTTTTTTATTTTCATGCTCCAACTTGTGATCAGGACCACCTAATCTTATTATAAGGTTTCAGATACATTTAGCCATACTTCCACTGATATCTAGACCAATAAAGAAATATTTCTCCCCCAAACTATTTCTAAATTGCCTAGAGGCTTTTTTTATTTTATTAAAAACTGTTAAGGTTCTGCTCTAGACTTTTGTTTTGGGATGGTATAATAATGTCCCAGCAGTCAAATGCTTTATCAGAATATCTGAAAAAGGTGACCTATATTTGGTGCCAAATTACATGGACCACTTAAAGTGGACCTGTCACCTAGTCATAAAAAGCTGCATAATAAAAGTCCTTTTCAAATTAAACATCCAAATTCTTTTTTTTTAAATTATTCATAGTTATTGTAAACTAATTTAAAAATCTCAGCTGTCAATCACATATTGACTGCCCCTCCTCTATGCCTTAGGCATAGAGGCGGGTCAGGCAATTACTTTCACTTTCCATTCAGCACTTACGACTAGATGTCACTGCACTGCCCCCCATCTCTCTTTACCATTTAATTGTGGAGCCAGTGCATTGGGATGGACATCCAGTCCCCCATTCTCGTGCACAAACAAGATTCTGAGATGATGCAAGGTTTGTCTTAATATCAGTATCCACAGAATGGCTCCTGCCTGCTTGCTAAAATTATGAATTCCCAGACCGAAGGAAACAAGATTTAAATAATTTTTACAGTGTAATTAGAGTTCATTTTGGTTGATTAACAAGATAAAATAGGATTTGGAATAATTTTTTTAAGTTGGCTATACCATTTAATTCAAAAGGCCCCTGTCCCGGTGTTCATGTTGAAATTCTTGGTTCAAAACAACTTTATGTTGCATGGAGTTAGCACAGTAACATATCTACCACCACAGGGCCTAGGTGCAGGCTGTGCAGCTCATTTGTTAGTGCGCATGCATTTGGGTGGAGCCAGGAATTCTGACCAACTTCAGTTAGTATTATTAGAGTTGCTTGATATATACCCAGTCCCTTATGCTTATGATAGGTATGTTGGCAACAGGAGGATCCATGCTCAGAACAGTCACTTCAGCCTGTATATGGAACACTGTGATATGTAGCATTAATTGCATGAGACAGACTAGTGTCTTCAAGTATGTCACAATTAGGCACTGTGATACACATGGTTATTAAAGTCCTCTTATCTGCCAGGGTGCATGGTCTAGCTGGGGGCACACAAAGGAAAATCTAGAATATAATGTTAATATAGGGTCACTAATCCATCTGATAGAATAGTTATGATAAAAACAAAAAGACATTTGTTGCAAGTACCAGTTCCAGCACAGGATTATATGGTAATGGACTATTAATATTAGTATATTTATAAACACTAGTTCTAGTCTGGCCCTGTGTGTCAACAGGTAAAATGGACTGATGCACCCCTGATTGTGGCCCTGGCAACTGTCTAGGATTCATTATTAAAAATGTACAGTGTTTGTTACAAACAAACAGAATAACTTGAAAATTACTGAAACTCTTTCCTAAACATTTATGACAAATTTGTTTAGTAAAATATTATATTGAATACCCTATAAAAGGGACATTGTGACTTTCCACGTAGTCTCTTTAAGGGCATGTGCAATGGAATATCCTGTTATGTATATATGTTTAGCTCAAAGGTTCTGCTCGGAATGTTGGGCAATGCAATGCCCACACTTTTGGGGTTTGCTTATATTTTCGAATTCCTCAAGTGCAATGGAGCCAGCTTACTTTATCTGTCCTCTATTGATTTCCCATCTTTACTTCTGCTGCTGCCAGAGGCCTGTGCCTTTATGATTGAGCCGCAGCCTCACTCCCTTCTGCCTCCCTAATGACATAAAGGAGTCGAGCGTCAGGGAACTGCATCTATTTTGCCAAGTTTTATAGACGTCTCTCTCCATCGTTACTTAATCAGTTGGTGCTTTAGTGAGATTTTACTCTGCGTGTTCTATCGATCATCAAGGCGTTCGCTTTATGACTCGTGGGGAGACGCTAAAGGATTTACACTTTATTTATTACACTGAACTGCAATCCAAAAACAGTTAACTTTTAACAGGCTTTGTTAGTAAATCAGGAGCCGCTGTTATCTGTAAGCACTGCTGTTAAATGCAAGATCTCTGGCATAGTAAAATAGTCATTTAAGGCTGGGTTGTGTTTTGTTGTGTTTTTTAAGGATTTTTCTTGATCTAATGTTGCTGCTGGGAATATGTAGTAAAAGTGGCATAATCAGGGCCATCTCTAGTGTTGCTTGGGCAATAGTAATACACGGAAATGTGGAATTCACAGTCACAATTCCTTTCCCAGAGACTATTATCCATTGTTACTATAGGCACCATCTCTCCCTACTATACCTGCTATCCCACAGTCACTGTCCCTTCCCAGAGACTATTATCCCCATTGCTACTATAAGCATCATCTCTCCCTGCAATACCTGCTATCCCACAGCCACAATCCCATAAAGCTTTTCATCCCAATATAAACTGAGATTATTATTCTGCATTAAACTTCCTTTATGTGGGGACCAAGTTATTTCTTCCTAACAAAACTGTATATTATAACCAAGTAATATTGTCCGGAAGTTTCCAGAGTTTAGAAAGCATATTGCTAACACGATAGTTGCATGGGAATCTCACAGGCAGAGTGGGCTCTGGGCTGCATATTATACAGACTGGTACCATCCTTCTTATGGACAGAATATGGGCATACATTGTTAAAATACCTCCCCTCAAGGATTTACATTTACATTTTTCTAGGACCTAAAAGATTATTGTAGCACAGAGGTATGTGTGAAGGGCCTGGGGGCACCAAGGAGTGATAATGGGACTCTCATAATTTGGCAACAGGTCATTTACCAAAACCCTTCACCCCTCAGCAAACAAGAGATCTCGTCCTGAATCTTACCCAACCCGCTGTCTTCAACCATATGGTGTCTGATTGGCTAGCCTCCGCTTGGAATGTCAATTACCTGTCATCTTTACTGAGAGAGAACCCACTGTGCTTCAGGATTGGGAAGAAGGTATTAGATACAGGTAAAAGTCTTCAGTATCAAGTGTTAAAGATTTTATATTCATTCCCTCCAGAAATATTAATAAGTAGAACTATATTCTGCTTGCTTTTTCCTTTGCATTTACTGACTGCAGTTTCAGTGTAGCATAAGCCTTTTTAGTTCTAAGTTGCTCTGGGCACATTCTTCTTTTCTCTCCCATAGTCTTTCTGTAGAGCCATATCCCCTCAGAAAAAAGACAGTACTGAGTGTGGCTTCACATACAAAGGCATTTTTTTTATTTGCTTTTAACCTGTACATAGATATACCATAAACTAAATCAGGATAGTTACCCATCATATGAAGCACAATTCAGCAGGATCACCCCTATGTTTGCTCAAAGCCTATGCAGAGAGATACCACAAAGCTATTCCAGCCGAGGTATCCCCCTGTACTAAGCACAATTCAGCAGGAACAACCTAATACATTTGGGTGTCACAGAGAAATACCATGTCACCGGTCTGGACTGGGATTAATTCCCTGTGGCATCTTACAGCAGCCCCTCTTACATTTACCAGAACTCACAGATTGCTGTGCCATGATTACAATCCCCTGCATATATGATACAATTTAGCAGGAACAGCCCTCAGCATTTGGGACATACAGTATCTGGCTGTTTGCAATAGTAAAGGTGCTGTATGCATACATTGCAGTTCTCTTCCCTTTCTTACCAGCATGATTTAGCATTTACCAGCTAGCAGAGAGAGAGAGAGAGAGAGAGAGAGAGAGAGAGTTAAATATCAGGCAGATAATTGTGGTTTAGGAAGAGATATATTTGCAGGGGCTTCCCTTGTTCTCACCCTGAGCTCATGAAGCCTCTCTGCCTGAGCTTTATACCCATCAAGGTGATATGTTCCTTCATCCTGACACAGAACATGACTGAGCCCTGTACTTGCTGCAGGGAGAGAATCCCAAACTAATGATCACTCATCTTGTCTGCTTTGTGATCATCTCAGGGCAAGACAGGGAGCTGACAGATTGTGTGCACCCCCTCTACTGCAGTGGGGGGATAAGAGTTCCTCTCTTGCAAACACCTACTGCCTCCCAACTCTCCAAACAGCAAAGAAATCAAGAACACAAAATGCTCTTTACCTCTTTAATGTTAGCAATTATATCACTTACCTGCAGCCGTCTGCCAGGATTAGAGGTAAAGCTTTCTGCATCAGGATTGGGCTAGGGGCATGGGTACCTAATTCATAGCACATAATTTGGGCTGCTATCAGTCATCAGAGCGCAGGGACAATTTTTCATTATCTGTCCCCCCAATAGGGACTGAAACGTTATGTTAACTGGATTTTGGCAGTAAAAGGGGGAAGGGATGACATTGTATATATTTGTATTTATTTGCAATAAAGATTGTTGCACAGTTAACATACACATGGCAGCATAGAAGCCATTGCAGTCTGTATCAGAATTCATTCATAATTAGCCCTGTATCACACTGAGCATATTCAGTGCAACTGATGCACAAAAAATGGACTAAAAAGGTCAGAAGATGGGGAGCTGCTGCAGGTAAATATAAAAGCTTTAGGTCTGCTGCACCTCTGGGCTTGGCATATAAAATACTGTACTATCTCAAAATCTTTTTAGGCATTAATTCTTTTAGGCTTGCATTCTCCTCATGCAAACAAGTAATTTGCTATTTATTATTTAAATGGTAACATCTGAATACCTGAGTAATCCTACAGGGGATGTGTGTGCTCCCCCCCCCCCCCAAAGCATCTAAAGCTCTTAATAATTGCTAAGGAACATGAAATATTAAATAAAACAAGGAGGATTTACATGGTGGCTTTTGCTGCCCTTTCTTGGTGTATATAATAGTAACCATTGCTTTTATGGTCCTTTACTCATCCCAGTTCTTGCAGAGCCCACATTTGAAACTAATTGCAGTTACATCAGTGGTACCCTGGGGCAGTTCCAGAAGTGAGTAAATGGAAACTCATAGGGGTAAATTTAGCAAAGAGTGAAGTTCCGCCACTAGAGTGAAATTCTGCCGCTCTCCATTCATTTCTATGGGATTTTGAAAGGCCTATTTATCAATAGGTGAAGTGAAAGTTCACCCATTGATAAAAATGCCTTTCAAAATTCCATAGAAGTGAATGGAGAGCATCGGAATTTCACTCTAGTGGCGGAACTTCACTCTTAACTTCACTCTTTGATAAATATACCCCATTGGTTCTTTGGGGCTCATTCTCTGACTATGATCCCTCTGAATATTGGGCCTATGCAAACTACAAATACCTGGCGGGAAATGATAGAATTTGCTTTGAGTCGTATTGGTCAAAACAGGAATTTGCTTCATTTTCATGATACCCCAGTCCGATGTCCACCTATTAAGGGTAGAACTACATGGTTGTTTTTGCCGTGATTCTGCCGGATCCGACACTGAGCGACAAAATGTCCGCGTCAAGTGGGATGTGACAAAATAAGGTAAGTAATATAAAGTAGGATCCGGCAGAATCACAGCAAAAACGTCTGTGTAGTTCTACTCTAAGCTTTAGTTGAGTCTGTATCAGACCAGCTGTTACAGTTTGATACATTTGTTGCAGACAGAGCTTCACGTCAGGGATCCTAGATTATCACTGCTGGGGGGGTACCACTTGCTCTGACTTTGGGGTAAAGGCTTGCTCAAATGATGTTACTGGGGTGGCTCTATTAGCCTGCACCTTTTGATGGGGATAATATTTTTGCCCTTCATGTGCCTTTTAAGATCATAATCATTTCCCAGCATGCTTCTCACTCTAGCAATGAGTGGGTTAATGGAGCCTATTTGCTGTTTCTCTGCAAGATGTTCCATTCCTTGTGATAACTTTGTTGTAGCGTGTGCCGTGCGTTATCTGTCTCCTGTGCAAAATAAAAAGGCTGACAATTCGCTGGCAGGACAAATTAGCATGTTCCTGAGGCTGATTATCGGCCTGACCTTGATTCATGTATGGAAAGTCCTTTTAAATCGTCTTTTTATTCCTTTCGTGTGTTTTCCTTTCAATGTTTTATTATAGTTAATCTGCTAGAAACGGAGCTGCGGGAAGCCGTATTCTGTGTACTCCAGTGCAATACTCATTAGTTCATTATCATTTGTAATTAAATATTACACAATTAATGGAAGTTCTTCTGTTTGCACAATATTAATTATAAGATGTATAGACTCACTAGTCCTGTCTCCCCCCATGTGTTATCCACCAACCCTGTCTCCCCCAGTTTGTAACCCACCAGCCGTCTCCCCAGTTTGTAATCCACCAGCCGTCTCCCCAGTTTGTAACCCACCAGCCGTCTCCCCAGTTTGTAACCCACCAGCCGTCTCCCCAGTTTGTAACCCACCAGCCGTTTCCCCAGTTTGTAACCCACCTGCCGTCTCCCCAGTTTGTAACCCACCAGTCTTCTCCCCAGTTTGTAACCCACCAGTCGTCTCCCCAGTTTGTAACCCACCAGCCCTGCCTCCCCCAGTGTGTTATCCACTAGTCTGTCTCCCCTATGTTTGTTAACCAGCTCACTTTTTCACTGCTGGACGGGGGTAGGGGGGGTCCACGGCAACTGTGCGCTCTGCACTAGAAGAGCCAAATTTCCGGGTTGAAAACCAGAAATTCAGGAGGGCACTGCCGCCTGAGGTGAGTGCCTCAACTCGCCTCATTGGTGTAGAGCCCCTGGTTTTTCCCTATAAATAACATTGGCATCAAGCAACAATTTTACCGGACTGGCTGGTATAATAGGTGGCAGCCCTAGTTTTTACCCACCAGCCCGTCTCCACAGTATATTGTAAAGACAGCAACTACTACTCAACTGAAATACAGGGAATAACTTGTGAACTGAAATAAAAAGAATATAGATAAGATGAATGTTCTTACAAAACCCCTTTATCCTTGTGATGAGATGAAAATCAGGTTCTGGTTATATTTAATCCTGATTCTGGGCCACAATGCTTGCCATAGATGTGAGTGCTATTAATATCTGTGTTCCAGAGTCTGGTTCCCCGGCAGGATAACATGGGGCTGCATTAGCCGTCACCTTCAGAGTGTAACTCAAGACATAAATTTCCTGCCTGCACTGCTGCCTTGGCGTCATTTCTCTCGTTTGTAATACATAAGCATGGAGACAGAGCAACTCCTAGTGGGGCACAGTGAATCTCATTCTCTGTATTATAATCTGGGAAGTCAATGGGAGCTCCACACTGTGGGCTCAACATTTCCCAGCGAGTCCATGCCATGGGGAGATGGGGGTGGTAACATTTTTCCTTCATTAATAATTAAGAAAATTAATTTAATGAAACAGAATCTTTAGTCACAAAGCTGTTTCTTATCTTTAAACTTGGCCCCATTCCCAAAGGTATTAAAGGGTAACTGCACTGAGAATGAAACCAGCACCCATATTTATAGGCACAGCTACATCCACACTGGGCTAAGAATGAGCCCAGTGTAGTGAGCGGGTCAACAAAAATGTATAGCAGATGTGGGGCAAATTCACTAAAGGGCAAATTGTCGCCAGCAACAGCTTCGCCACATTCTGCAAATTCGTTACCACTACACTAATTCACTACAATGTGAAGTTAAGTCTTGGCTGCCGAATGCTGGCGACTTTATGCTAGCGCTAATCCTGCGGGGCAAGCATTTCAAAGCAAATTTTTGCTAGCATTCATTTCTGCCTAGCGAAACTTTGCTAGCCCTCTTGTGCTAAAGTTCCTCTGCATAGGGTGGGTAGATTAAAGTCATATGGAAGTCTTCATTGGAGATGTTGATGCAAATGCATGAAGTGCCACTTATTACAAATGTCCAAGGAACCTGAATAATGACAAAAAAGGTTCTCTAATGTCCTACACATGAGCCCACCCTAAAACAAATGTTCCATGACCCTCAAATGTTAACACAAAAACGTTTCAGTTAGGACTTTTGCAGACATCCCTGTGGACCTGGGCCTATACATAAAGTGTAGCCGTAGTTGTAAGGTAGCCATACATGGGCCAATAAAAGCTGCCGACAGACTGAGTCAGCAGATTATCAGCCCGTGTATGGGGCCCTCTGATGGGCTGCTCCGATCGATATCTGGCTGAAAGTCAGGTGGGCATATCGGGGAGAGATCGGTTCATTTGGCGACATGAGCAGATCTCTCAGTGTATGGCCACCATTAGTCCTGTCCTAGCCCACCCATGAAATGAAAGCAGCCCAGAATGTACAGAGAATCAGAACTCTCTGCTAGTTTCTGTCAACATGTCCGAAATCTCTCTGTGCTGGAGTTTGTGCAGGACATGATGTGGGTGGATAAATTTGGTTTCCTAGAAGAGGTGGCAAAGAAAGTTCTCTCTGTGTTGGTAGCTTCGAGGCCAATACTCCCTGTAGATTGCTATGGCTGCAATATGGTGCTACAGGTGGAAGGCAGGTAAGAATGTTAAGGTTGGACTGGGTTGCATAGGAGGGACTTGAGCAGTGGAGTGGGGCATACCATTCCAGAAGATCACAGAGCACACTCAAATACACACCCTCTAACAGGACCAACAAATAAGAAAACCCAACCCACATGTGAAAAGTGTGGTGAAAAAAATAGAATTCTGAATTGAATTCATAATGGATATTGTAAAATTGCTTAGAATCACATTTTCTGTTTTTAGGAAAAAAACTGATTTTGGGCAAAAGTCCCCTTTAATTTTTTTAACACAGTAGTTATAGCAGCAATTGTAGTAGGTCATAGTAGGTCATACATGATATTGAGCCAAATATTTGTCCATTACCCCCAGAGCTGCTTAGCCCCAACATGACCATTCCAATGCTATTATAGGAAGTCAGTCATTTGTGTTTTCATTTTCCATATTAACATTCCGCTTCCTTTTATTCCAATATTTGTTGGATGTTGATAAATTTACGGCTCATTTCCAGTGGTTACTCGGCACCACATTGCATCAGGGGAGGGGGACAGCTCATTTGTCTGCAGGGATTAGCTGAAGCATGAAATGAAATGTGCTCTGGAGTCTCTGTAGCAGAGCCCCCGGGCCCAGCAGCACGACACTAATATCTCTAAGTGCTGAACCTCTCGCTATATAATAGTCTGCATTATTGATTACACACCACCGCTATGCTCAGCATTGCTCTGTCGCTTGCTTTCAGTCGGGGTCCTATTGTGTCCCCTTCCTCAGAGCTGCACATCCCAGTTAATATTATTTCATCCAGAGCTTGTTCATCCATTAGAGCCAGATATGATCTGATTTGCTCCAGCACCTCGGTACATCCCTACAATGACATGCAATTAGATAATAACTGCTCAGGGTGGTATGCATTATTCATGGGGGGGGGTGCACAACTCTGAGGGATGGTTTCATCCAGGGGGAAGGTTATAGATATCTAGAAACACTGGGGTAGCAGTCACCCTGCTATAGTTCCAGGGATACTCAGGCATAAACAAGGCCGCCATTAGAAATC
>CM044448.1:45627086-45672347 GCA_024363595.1 Xenopus borealis
TTTAAAGGAAATTAGGACTAACTACATGTTTATTACAGTTCTGAAAATCCAATTACAGGATATTGCTGCCCAAATCAATGATGGGACGTTTGTTATTATTAGTGGACGCCAGATGAACAGAATTAGCTGCTGTCATATCTCTGATAATTGCCTTTTATTAAAGCTGGAACAAAATTTTTCTTCCCCTCTCGCTCCAATATCTTATATCCAGTTCTGGAACTAAATCCAAATCTCTAGTTCCAGGAGGGAATTATATTGAGTCGCTGGATTCTAGGATTCTGTTGTAGATTGGCTTATTTGTTAATAACAGAAGATATTGGGTTATTTTATTTTTTTATGCTCGTTCACTTTTTTATACTTTATGCTTTTTTTTCCAGATCTTCGTTCTGCTCCTTTATTTTCTGTTGCTTTTCCCTATCACCTTGTGTCCTGGTTTCAACTTCTTCTACCCTAATGTTCACTTTATGTCACCTTGTTTACCCCTCTTGGTCTTTAGCTTACACATGAGTGGATCAGTGGAGGATGAGTGACCATGGGTGGATTTAGGCATGTCTGGGGTAGATCAGGGGTGTGAGTAGCATTGGCACCTCGCCATATATCACTTTCCTAGCCAGTAAAATACCAGCCACAGCTGGGGTCAGTTTGACAAATTTACCTGCAATATACATTGTAAAGTAGTCAATTCAGCCCCAAGCAGCCACTTTCTCTACTCCATACTCACCAATTCCCTTTGATTATGTGAGACTAGACTCTGCCCATGTGATGTAATGGCCTCACCCATTATGTCACAACCCTCCTCTTTGTGTACCCCCTGCCCGGACAGTATAGTTTATAGAAAGAGGTGACAACCCTGCGTGACCCGTGGGCTAATATTCAAGGTCAGGGCCACCATTAGAAATCACAGAAAATTTTCGGGGCCCCCGATCCCACCCACAACACTCTTAAAACACCACACAGACATCAGCGCTAAAAAAGGTAACACACACACACACTTTATAAAAAGCTATTGATGATCAGGGCCCCCTTATAAGTTAAAAAAAACTGTGGCAACAGGGCCCCCATAAAAGTTTTTTTTTTTAAATTGGTGGTCAGGTTAAAAGTTAAAGTTAAAACAAATAATTTATCAGCCCCCCCCATAATGGTGCCAGGGTCCCCTATAAAAGGTTTTTAAAAAACAAAAAACAAAAAAACATTGGGCCCCCCCATAGAATATTTTTGAAAAAAACATTGGCACCAAGGCCCCCCTGGCAAGTAAAAAAAAATTGGCGCCCCAGAGAATATTTTTTTAAAAAACATTGGTGCCAGGGCTCCCCTTACAAGTTAAAAAAAATTGGGGCCCCAGAGAATATTTTTGAAAAATACATTGGTGGCAGGGGATAAAAAAAAACAAAAACACACACACACACATTGGAGTTCAGTAGAACTGAACTGGTGGCTTCAGGACTTCAGCTTCACCTCCTTTCGTGACTTTGCGTCTTTTTGCCTCTTCCGTACGCAGCTTCGGGACTTTGGGTCTTTTCGCCACTTTGGGACGTCAGCTGTTTGGCACCTCGGCTTTTCAGGACAGAAGAAACAACAATGGTACGATCAAGGGCTCCCCTTCAGGCCCGTGCCCAGTGCAGGAGTACACCCTGTGCCCCCCTGATGGTGGCCCTGATCGAGACATTCTGGTAGGGCTCTTCGTACTTAGCAATAAGGGGCTTTATGATTCCATCTGGTGGCCCCAGTATCACAATGTTTATTTCAGTGGAAGAGAGTATCCCTAAAATAAAATGGAGGGCCTGGTCATCCCACATACCATGAAGCTGCCCTGTATGTTGCCTGTGTGAGGCAGCTTGTGAGGCTAATGGAAGGCACTCCTGTTAGTCAGCGGGCTTATTAACACTGCTTTCCCCTCACTGAAACAACCCTTACACACAGGGCCGGGCCAAGGTAGTTTGGCACCCTAGGCAAGGGGTACAATCAGCGCCCCTCACCCCCATTCTGTATGACCATTTCCCACCTATTCACTTTTTCTTAAATAAAGAAACCTTATAACACATTAATGAATCAAACTGTATGTGTGCCAGCCAGCTCCCAATCTGTGCCAGCCAGTAGCACCCAAAATATTGCTCCCAATCTGTTTCTGTGCCAGCCAATAGCACCCAAAATATTGCTC
This sequence comes from Xenopus borealis, assembly GCA_024363595.1. Lineage (NCBI taxonomy): Eukaryota > Metazoa > Chordata > Amphibia > Anura > Pipidae > Xenopus > Xenopus borealis. Next base: position 45,629,245 of record CM044448.1, read on the forward strand.
CCAATCTATACCTATGCCACCAGCATTGCCCCCCAAGTCTGTACCTATGCCATCAGCCATGGTCCCCCAAGTCTGTACCTGTGCTACCAGCCATTGCCCCACAAATATGTATCTGTGCCACCAGCCATTGCCCCCCCAAGTCTATACCTCTGCCATGAGCCATTGCCCCCCAAATATGTATCTGTGCCACCAGCCATTACCCCCCAAGTCTGTACCTCTGCCACAAGCCATTGCCTCCCAGATCTGTACCTGTGCCACCAACCATTGCCCCCTAAGTATGTATTTGTGCCACCAACCATTGCCCCCTACATCTGTACTTGTGCCACCAACCATTGCCCCTACGTCTGTACCTGTGCCACCAACCATTGCCCCCTACATCTGTAACTGTGCCACCAGCATTGCCCCCTAAGTCTGTACCTGTGCCACAAGTCTGTACCAGCCACTGCCTCCCAAGTCTGTACCTGTACCATCAGCCATTGCCCCAAAGTCTGTACCTGTACCATTAGCCATTGCCCCAAAGTCTGTACCTGTGCAAGAGCAGCAGCAAAAATATTGCCCTAGATCTGTGCCAGGCATAGGGCAAGTAAGAGGGAGATGGGGACTGAAGTAGAGCAGAATGCTGCTGCTGGAGACAGGGCCGAAGTTAAAACTTAAAGTAATTAAAAAAAATATATATATTTCCCTTCAAAAGTGCACCCCCCCCATGACTGCACCCTAGGCGGCCGCCTACTCTGCCTACCCCTAGTTCCGGCCCTGCTTACACATCAATGGAACCTGAAGGGATCAAGTCTTACACCTCACTGTCTATACAAAGCCCAGTATCCAAGAGAGAATCAGAACCATGTTGCCTTTCCTAGAATGAACATTCTATGAAGATGTTGCACACGGACCTAGGATTGAATCAGACTTTATTCATAAACATTCTTCTTTACAAGCTTTTCTTCTTCAGCTTTAGGTGTCACTGTAACAAGAATGCAAGCAGAAGCCCCTCAGGTTCTGACTGGGGGAAACTGGTGACTGGCCCCTCAGATTTGGTTGGGCCCATTCCTCTTGGGTGTCCAGATGCAAATCTCCAGGAAAAGACTGGTTTTATTCATAAAGTGCATTGAGATTTACAGAAATAACATCATGCATCACAAATCTGTACAAGATAAATCATTCAGGTTGTTGTCTGGCAGCTGCTTCTTCTCCAATTCTTCCTCATCCTTCAGGTCATCGGGATTAGCAGGGACATAGAAATAACCCATGATGGAGAAGATGATGCACACGGCAACCAGTAGTGCAGCAAACAGAATGAACTCCGCCCACTGCAAGGTGAGAAATATAGGGTGAAATTAGGGACATATGGGGCAGGGTACTGAAAGGATACATTAAGGGTTCACTTCTATCCTTCTGTACTTGCTCAAACTTCGTTGTGCAAAACAAGTTTCTGTGTTACGTACTCTCCAGCTGGCCTGAGCAGCCCCCAATTCCCTTGGACGAATATGTTTCTTATCTCTTCCTATCACGCATACCAGCACACCCCACTCTCCCAACTTCTAGAATATTCCTTTTGCAGACACACAGAATAATACTTCTCATTTTCCCTTAGCCTAAGGAATACCTTTTTTGTAACACGTCATATTGGCTATATAAGCAACTGCTGTAACCCTAATAAATCGGAACTTACTTTGCAACACACGAGCGTACTGTTTTGTTCTTTGTAAGACCCCTGCCGCAGTGTATCTGGACGGTGAAATCAGATGGTTTCTGCCGATAGCACAGTGAAAGCCTAGGATTTCTCCTGTTCCTTTCAGGTACAATCAGCACTGTTGCACCAAAGGACTAGTCATGGGCGAATTTGTCCTGTTTTGCTGAACATTTTACAATTTCGAGAGATGGCGAAAAATTTGCGAACGTATTGAAGTCAATGGGCATCTAAATAATTTTGACTTGCATCAATTTCGAACCTGTGTCAAATTTTTATAAGGGCACCTATTTTGTCCAAATGCATTAAAGGAAAAGTAAATGTTTTTCTTTATCTCTCTGTAAATTTGCTCTAAACAGCCCCCCAGATTAATGTACCTTAGTCCCTGCTGCAAGTCTGCTCTGGTTTCTGTGTTATCATCAGCTTGTTTCCCCTTCTTCCTGGTGCAGAGTGAAGCCCAGCCCCTTAGTTTACTGAGCAGTGCATTTTGCTGCTGTTCCACAATAGAGAGGAAGAGGGAGCCAGTGTGTGCATTAGTAAGCTAGTTTCCCCCAGCAAAAGCTGCTAAACACACTGCTCTCTGCTATGTCACATTATGCAAATGATCTCCAAGACTAGTCTGAGAGATAAGGTCAGCTCAGAAAGCTATGGGGCGGGGCTTCACTCTGCACCAGGAAGAAGGGGAAACAAGCTGCTGATAACACAGAAACCAGAGCAGACTTGCAGCAGGGACTAAGGTACATTAATCTGGGGAGCTGTTTAGAGCAAATTTACAGATAGAAAAAAAAAAAGGTTTACTTGTTCTTTAAAGTCAATAGGCATACGAATAATTTGGACACGCAGCAATTTTAATGTGCGCGGCAGTTTTGATGTGAGCGACTATTCTGACGCGCACAAACATTTTCTTTGATGTGGCGGATTTTTCGCTGCAGTTTTGCAAGTGTATTCACTTTTGCAAAATGTGGAAATTTGCCGCTAATTCGCGCCTGGCGAATTTATTCAACCATCACTGCAAAGGACCAATGCTCAGCTCTGCTTGGCTTAAATCACCAAAGATCTTGGCATTTATGGACCTGCCCAAATGATTGGATCTTAGCATATATTATTGCATATGGGGGGGTCCTTTTCTATAGAGTGTGCTTAATTCTGGAATGTACTGTAACTAGTTCCATTTACTTCATCTTAGTAAAGTTCTTACCTGATCAAGGGACCCAGCCTGTGCGATGATCAGCACAATGATATTTCCAATGGCAACGGTGAGCAGCCATCCCGCCTGTAACACTGATTTCATACTGGTAGGAGCCTATAGTCATACAGAGGAAGACATCAGTATATTGCTTATAATACTGATGTACAAAGTGACATCAGGACTGACAACAATGGGGATCACACACTAATCTACTCGGTGCTACAGCAGGTTGCACATCTTGGAGCATGGTCTGTATATGCATGCCGAAATTTTCGCATGGGTAAGATATCGTGAGTATGGGATACCTTTGAGATGACCACTTTTACAACTTGGCCATAAGTTCGTGAAAATATTTGTTCTGGCAGACTTTTAAAGGAGATATCATCTCGATATATGGATCCCTATCACGATTATAAGCTTTCATTACATATGGATCAACACTGCTGACTTTGACTGTATAAGAATTACACCGGGTTTTCCTACAATCACAACCCCTAATCACACGGTGCTGACAAATTTCGTTTTTTTTCAAAATGTATCAGTTAATAGTGCTGTTCCAGAAGAATTCTGCATTGAAATCCATTTCTCAAAAGAGCAAACAGATTTTTTTATATTTCATTTTGAAATCTGACATGGGGCTAGACATATTGGCAATTTCCCAGCTGCCCCAAGTCATGTGACTTGTGCTCTGATAAACTTCAATCACTCTTTACTGCTGTACTGCAAGTTGGAGTGATATCACCCCCTCCCTTTCCCCCACCCAGCAGCCTAACAAAAGAACAATGGTAAGGTAACCAGATAACAGCTCCCTAACACAAGATAACAGCTGCCAGGTAGATCTAAGAACAGCACTCAATAGTAAAACCCATGTCCCACTGTGTTCCATTCAGTACCATTGAGAAGGAAAAACAACAGCCTGCTAGAAAGCAGTTCCCTCCTAAAGTGCTGGCACAAGTCACATGTCCGGGCAGCTGGGAAATTGACAAAATGTCTAGGCCCATGTCAGATTTCAAAACTGAATATAAAAAAATGTTTGCTCTTTTGAGAAATGGATTTCAGTACAGAAGTCTACTGGAGCAGCACTATTAACTGGTGTTTTGAAAAAAACATGTTTTCCCATGACAGTTTCCCTTTAAGATGTTTTGGGAAATTGTGATGTGTGGAGCTCCTTTCTGGATATAAAACAAGATTTATGATGTTGCTAGTATATGCATACAGAAGATAATAATTCATGATATTCCCCCAAAGGTTGCCGGTTACAAAATGCTAGATATGATTATTTTGAATATGCAAATAGATGCATGGGATAGTTTCAGATCATATTGATAAATCTGTCTCATAACATAAGATATAAAGGTCATTTGACTGTTTGTATAATTTTGTATATTATATACTGGCTGCTCCACCGACTTTTGGATCGGGTAGTGCAGCTAAGTATTAAAAGGCATGGTGGTGAATAAAAATAGCTTTTTTTATACAATAGTGTTGAGAATTTTTGAGTTATAATCTATTGTGAAGCACTTGCTTGATGGAGGTTTAGTCCCTTTATAATGGTGGATATTCAAGATGAAGTAGCAAATGGGCACTCTACCGAGCCAGTGCTACTCGAGACACGTTAATAATCTTTTATGCTCTGCTTACTATTTAATTACGAGAATTTTTTGCTTATAATACTACCTGCATGACAACCACTGAATTGTATATAAAAAAAAAAACAACTCCAAATCCATTTGGCAGAACACATAAGAGATCATTTACAACCTGGGGAGCACAAGTGAAAGAGCACTAAGAGGACCAAGAGTGGCCTATTACAAACCATGCCTGATCAAGAGGCCTGTGGCTATTTGCACCTACACTACACGGCAGGAAAAGTGCACTACGCACACTGTGTGATGCACTGTAAATAACCCCAACAGTACAATTAGGAGCCATCCATGGATGAGCAAATACTTAAACGGCTTGTATTACTTACTGCTCTCTTCCCATGGCTAGGTATGGGCAGAGCAGGATCTTGACAGAGAAGTGGTATTTCTCATTGCATATCTCTGAATAGAACAAACTGAGGAGGGGAGTTTGGATTACATTCCTGATTCTGATGGAAACATGAAGGCTTCTCTTCTAGATAAGTCAACCCTTTGATGGAGCCAGTGCTTGGCTGTTACCTGGGAGTATGAGAATTCCAGGCCAGTGATGGAGAACATGACTTCCCCGGCACTAATGAGCACATACTGAGGGATCTGCCAAGCCACATGGAAACTGTTGGCAGTGACATCTTCTGTCTTCTTAAATTCCATGGTGTCATCATTCCCCTGATGAGGAAACAGAGGACCCTCCATTAATACCACTGTTTGGGGTATGGGGTCTCCCTGCAGGATGTAACTGTGGAACTATGGGGTCTCCGTGCAGAATTGCACTGTAGTTACCATTAGGAGTATGACTGTATAAGTAGCACCAAAGTTGAGTAACCCAAGATCAAGTTCATAAGTTCTGGATCCAGTCAAGCAGCTTGCAGTTATCCTGGTTACCAAGTGAAAGAGACATAGTGAGCCTAGTAACAAATAAACCAAGGGGTCATCATAGTGCAGGAAATGGAGAGATAATATAGACTGAAAGGACGGGATGAGTGTTTTTTTTTGGGGGGGGGGAGAGTGGCAAGAGAAGAGTTGGGCCTTAACATTTGGGATCTTAGGTAACCTAAGGTAAGAGAGACAACATACTTTCCTCTCTTCAGCGTCACATATGCAGACACGTCTCCGCTTCTAGCACTGACAGTTGATTTGCCAATAGTTATATTTGCTTCATTGCTAAGCATATTAATGAACCTGTAATGCAAATACACAGAAATTGTGACCAACACCCCGATGATACTAATGCAGCTGAGCAGCACCCCAGGCACAGACCTGTCACCTGCACCCACAATTCAATAACTGCATTAATAAATATAAACCACTTAAACAGTTCCCTCTTATGGGTGAATTATGTCCCATTGTCAGTCTCATCATCTTACCCTACTATCTCCAAATAGGCTGTCAACTTACACTACTGTCATCATCTTGCTGTACTATGTCAAGATAGGTCATCATAATGCCTTACTGCCACCATCGTATTTTACTGTCCCCTGATAGACCAGCATCTCACCTTACTGTCAGCATCTTGTTCACCTCTCTTGTTCATCTCTACATTCATCAATATCTTGCCCTACTGTCACTATCTTGTTCTACTGTAACAATCCTGTGCATACTTCCCCCTGCATGGTCACTATCTTTCTCTTCTATCATCGTCTTTCCAAATCTATCCCCAGATATGTCACCATCTTGTCTTACTGTCACATCATCATCTTGTTTTACTATCTCCTGTTAGATCACCATCTGGTACTACTTCCTCCACATTGCCCTACTGTGTCCACCTTGTTTTACTATCTCCTTCTAGGTCAACATCTTGGCCTACTGTCTCCAGATATGCCGACATTTTGCCCTCATATTGTCATCATATTGTCCTACTGCCTCAAGATAGGCCAGCACACTACACTCTCTATCCTGTTTTTATAGATTACCTTCTTGTTCTACCATTTTCATCTTGTCCTGCTGTCTCCAGATGGCTCACCAGCTTGACTTTGTGTCACCATCTTGCCCTGCTGTCATCATGTTGTTTTACTATCTCCAGCTAGGTCACATGTTGCCTTACTTGCCTTTCTGGCCTATACATGTTATTAAAGGAATCTCACCTGACTGCTGCTAATCCATTGGCTGGTTTGGTTTGTGATTCCTTAAACTGAAAATTAAAAGAAAGGGGTGGATTTTATAGTCATGTAATGATACACTGACTAATTCGTTTTCAGCACTTTTTTGTGATAAAACTCTACATAACTGCACTTATTATAATTATTATTATTAGGTCAAGTCAGTGCTGTTAAAACTGTTTAACAACTTGAACATGTTCTCATTTCCTGCTCTTTCATAGACTCAAAAGTGGTGGTGGGGGGGTTGCTTTCTTATTCCTTGTGATGCAGAGAATCATGAATTATTATTAACATGTATTTCTATAGCTACACAAGGTGTGGGAGTGGGTAAGAGAAGTCGTACTGTAGATGGTATTGCATTGAGTACTTAAGAGTGAGGGTAGGCTTCTCTAAATAAGTGCGTTTTACGAGATTTCTTGAAAGCAGAAAGGTTGTGAGAAAGTCGCACAGACCGTGGGAGAGAATTCCAGAGGAGGGGTGCAGCCCTTGCAAAGTCTTGAATGAGAGAAGAGTTGAGTAGCAGGTCAGTAGGGGAGCTTAGTAAGTGGTTTGGTGAGTATATAGAGATGAGTTCAGAGATGTAGGGAGGGGCAGAGTTGTGATGAGCTTTAAATGCCAGGGTCATTAATTTGAATTTAATTCTGAAGGGCAGTGGAAACCAGTGCAGGGATTGACAGAATGGTATGGCAGAGGAGGAGTGGTTGCTGAGGTGTATAAGCCTCACGGCATTGTTCATTATGGACTGGAGAGGTAACAGTCTTTGGCAGGGAAGGCCAATTAAAAGAGAGTTACAATAGTCTAGACGTGATATGATGATAGAGGGAATAAGAATTTTGGCAGCATCTTGGGTGATAAATGATCATATTTTCAATATGTTCCTTAGGTGGAAGTGACATGATTTAACAAGTGACTGGATATGAGGAGTGAATGTCAGGGCAGAATCTAGGATAACCCCAAGGCACTGGGCCTGGGGAGAGGGGGTGATAGTGGAATTGTTTACTGTGATGGATACTTCTGGGATGTTACTGGTGTTAGTTGGAGGAAACAGAACCATTTCCATTTTGGAGAGGTTTAATTTAAAGGAATTGTTCAGTATAAAAGTAAAAACTGGGTAAATAGATAGGCAATGCAAAATAAAAAATGTTTTCAATATAGTTAGTCAGTCAAAAATGTAATGTATAACAGCTGGTGTGACTGTAAGTCTAACCTAATAGAACACTACTTCTTGCTTTTCAGATCTCTTGGTTTACACTGACTGGTTACCCTAGTTACCAGGCAGTATCCAATCAGTGACTAGAGGGAGGGCCACATGGGTCATAACTGTTGCTTTTGAATCTGAGCTGAATGCTGAGGATCAATTGCAAACTCACTGAACAGTTATGTCCCACGTGGCCCCCCTTCAAGTCACTGACTAACTCAGATTTAGGGAGCTGAAAAGCAGGAAGTTGGATTCTGGCTATTATATTAGACATCCAGTCACTTCAGCCATTAAAGTTTGCATTTTTCCCTGACTAAAATTTTTTATTTTGCACAGCCTATCTATTTACCCAGTTTTTAATTTTACCCTGAACTGTTCCTTTAAGGTAGCTTTGTGACATCCAAGTAGAGATAGCGGACAGGCAGGAGGAGACACGAGTTAGGAGTTCTGGGCTGAGATCAGGAGAGGAGAGATAGATCTGAGTATCGTCAGCGTAGAGGTGGCAGTGGAAACCATAAAAGCTGATTAATTTGCCGACGGATGAAGTATATAGGGGAAATAATAAGGGTCTCAGGAAAGAACCTTGAAGAACCCCAACAGAGAGTAGACTAGTTCATCAATTAACCAGTTATCAAAGGGAGTTTTACAGACACCAGAAGCAAGTTTGGGGCTATAAAAATATCTCTTGTTCACTGAGGAGTGGACACAGATCTGTGTTTGAGATATTTATCAGAAGCACTAAAGCAGAGTAGGCCTAACAGACAAAGTTATTGGGGTTAACAAATACTAGCAATGTATGGATAAGCAGAATTACCAGAATAAGCAGTTGCGATGGAATGGTGTCTATAACAGTGTATGGATAAGCAGAATTACCAGAATAAGCAGTTGTAATAGAATGGTGTCTATAGCAGTGTATGGATAAGCAGAATTACCAGAATCAGTCTCAGACTGTTTCCCCAGATGCCCCTCTGTAGCTACCAAGAAGCCACAAGCAACATACAGTAACTAAGGAATGCAGCTTGGAATGGTGATGACACCAGACCAGTTACACATAATACTAAATGAGCCTGTCAAGCTCGGTGGATAGAGTTTACAGCAGAGTAGGGCTAAGGAAAGCCTTTAATACTCTAGTGCTTAATGGAAGGGAGGGCAATGATGATTGTAGTGTACACTGGCACCACAAACCTTCAGAAGATACAGTGTGGCATCTCCCTCACTCACCAAATGGCAGTTTAGGCTGTTTCTTTCGCTATACACAAGAAGACTGAAGCTGCTTTGCTCGTGGACATGAATCTGGCAGTTTGAGGTTACTTGTCCTTGTGTCAGTTTGACAATAAACTCATTATGTACATTGAGAAGGTCCAGTTTCACATAGTGTGGATCCTGTTCAGAGAGAAGAGGAGACAAACATTATATGTGTCTGTTCTTCAGCCCTGGCTTGCATTGTAACTGACTGATATGTAAACCATTAATGGCTGCCATGTGCACATCAGAACCCCAAGCATCAGGCAAGACAATAGAGTATTTGCCCAGCAGTGAGTCTGGTACTTACCACAGGATTTGTGTCATGCAGACTGGGTTGTTTGATTGTCTCAGACCCTGGAATCTCAACATTAAGTTCACTGTTAGCGAGATTTAGAACCTGTAGGTAACTCTCATTGGCTTTGGGCACTGGGGGCAACGTTTCCTGCATGGGGGAACAGATGACAATGACCATGCTTAAAGTGGACCTGTCACCCAAACACAAAAATCTGTATAATAAAAGTCCTTTTCAAATTAAACATGAATTCCAATTACTATTTATTTAAAAGCATTCATAGCTGTTGTAAGCTCATTTTAAAATATCAGCTGTCAATTAAATATTGTCTGCCCCTCCTCTATGCCAATGGCATAGAGGCGGGACAGAGAATTACTTTCACTTTCCATTCAGCACTTCCTAGATGTCAGTGCTCTCCATACATTCCCCCCATTCTCTTCACTGTTTAAAGGACCAGTAACATCAAAAAATTAAATAATTTTAGAGTAATAAATATATAATGCAGTGTTGCCCTGCACTGGTAAAACTGCTGTATTTGCTTCAGAAACACTACTATTGTTTATATAAATAAGCTACTGTGTTGCCATGGGGGCAGCCATTCAGAGGAGAACAGGCTCAAGTTACACAGCAGATAACAGATAAGCTCTGTAGAACATAATGTTATCTGTTATCCATTACTTATCCTGTGCCATATAGCCTTTTTTCAATTTACGCCATTGCTATTTAGCAGCTTGTTTATATGAAATATAGTAGTGTTTCTGAAACAAACAGATCGATTTTAACAGTGCAGGGCAACACTACATGATATTTTCATTACTTTAAAACACTTTTAATTTTTTGGTGTTACTGTTCCTTTAATTGTGTAGCCAGGGCACGGGGATGGACATTGGGTCCCCTATTCTGGTGCACAAACAAGATTCTGAGATTATATAATGCTTGCCTTAATAAAAGTGTCCACAAAATGGCTCCTGCCGGCTTGCTATAATTTTGAATTACCAGACTGAAGAAAACAAGATTAAAATAATTTATATAGTTTAAATAAAGTTCATTTTGCTTGACTAATGTGATAAAATAGGATTTTGAATATTTTTGTTTGGGTGACGGGTCCCCTTTAATACAAGAATACAAGGAAACATGCCAGGGGTGCCTAAAATGTAGATTGGGATCTACCAGTAGACCTTTAGCTGGTGATCAGTAGATCTCAAGACACTGTCAACAAACAGCTTGTCTACATCACCCTCATGTTTCATGCTTTTCATTCAGATATTTATTACTTTAAGGTAACATAAGAAACAAATAGTTAAATATGGCAATACATACATTTTCTCATAAATCAGCATTTAAGTAATATTTTCCATGGAACAGAATGCTAACAATGGTTTTATGGATGTAGATCATAATGGGACAACATCACTAAAAGTAGACCTCTCATTAGTAAAGTATGGGCACTCCTGATATATACTATACAGTAGGCATGTTTACTCCTGACACCACCTGTGCTTTCATTTTTTGCTCAAGATAAGTTTTATTGAAAGCATAGAAAACAAAGCATGATTACACTGTCATTTGTTTCAACATTATTATACAGCTATCAGTACACTTTACAGGAGGTACCCTGCCACGGATTGTTACATCAGCTTCACATTGCCTTTATATGGGGTCTGAGTCCAAGTGGGAGGTGCTCCCAGGAGGCCACTTTTCCCTGTACCCACTTTATCTGTTTGTCCACATTGAGCCTACAGTAGTGATCCAGGCATTTGCTAATTTTTAATCGCAGGTAAATGAATTGGGTGACTCATTGCAGTGCACATGGAGGTTCAGACAGCATCAAAGTATCAAAGGCTTTCATTTTATCCAGGGCTGCTATAGCCTTCTGGCCAACGTTGTCATGTTCCGCCGTCAGGTTTAAAAAGAGGCGCCTGGTGTTAAGTGCCACCGTTTTCCCTGGTATAAAAAGTCATTTGCATGGTGATGACTTTGCTTAAACATTCGGCCAGAATTTTTGCCAGGATGTTAACATCAGCCGTGAGGAGTGATATGGGTCTATACGATTCAGAGAGAAGCGGGTCTTTACCTGGCGTTGCCAGGAGTGCTATTACTGCGTCATACATTGATCCCGGCAGGGGTCCCTTCTCCAGTGCAGCTCTGTATGTCTTAAGTAGAAAGGGGCAAGTGTACTAACATGCCTTTTGTACACCTCAATGGGGAGTCCATCAGCCCCAGGGGCCTTGCCACTTGGGAACACTTCTATAGTCCGAATTATTCCTTCCTCAGTGAGATTGCTGTCCATAAAGTTTCTGTACTGCGGGGCTAGCTTGGGCAGACCTAGTTTATCCAGAAATCCCTCTATCTCAGAGATGGGTTGCATCAGTTTGGAGGAGTAGAGGTTAGTGTAAAACTGTACCAGCAAACACCTTACTTCCTCTGGGTCACTTACAGTGTTGCCTTCCATGTTTTTAAGGGCTACAATTGTCGGGGGTGTAGTTTGTTGCTTAGCTAAATGGGCCAGCATTTTACCTGCTCTTTCCTCCTGCTAGTACACTCGGGTTTTCGTGAACAATAAGTTCACCTGTGCTTTTTGATTCATGTACTGGGACTGGGAGTACTTTGTTTGCCTGGCCTGCAAGGCATAGAAATTTTCTTTTGTAGGAAATTGCACAGCCTGTTGCTCTGCCTAAAGAACCACCCCTTCTAATCCCACCTGTTGCTGGAGTGCCTGTTTTTTAAATACTGCTATTTCAGTTCCCAACTGCCCTCTCAGGTACCCCTTAAAAGTATCCCATACAATCAGCGCATCTGCCATGTTATCATTAATATGAAAAGAATTCACTAATGGTGGCATCTATGGCATCCTTGTTGTCAAGCACATTCAGCCAAACAGGGTTTAAGGACCACCTTATTCTCTGTACTGCATTGTTTAAACGTAACACTAGTTCTAGTGGCGTGTGATCTAAGATCCCTCAGGGCAGATATTGTACATTAGTGATTAGTGGTAAAGTGAGTTGATCGGCTATGGTATAATCTATTCTAGACAATGAAGTGTGTGACTTTGAGTAGCAGGAGTACTGCTTTATTGAGAGGTGTTTATACCTCCATACTTTAATAAGGCCTATACCTTCCAGCATTTGTAGTAAGTAATTCGGTCTGGGCCTACTCAGTGTTCCTGGCCTATACAGTTTTTCTAGAGATGCATCCAGTAGGGCATTAAAGTCTCCCATTGCAATAATTTTTGAGTGTGGGTACTGGGCGAGGAATTGTGTTAGATGTGTTAGATTTCCCTATCATAGGGAGGGATGTACATACTCGCCAGGACAAACTCCACGTTGGATAGATGACAAACACGTACCTCCCCTTAGCATCTGCCTTAAGGGCACTGTTTTGTGAATTAGCACTGATACACCCGATGTGTGATGGGAGTGAGTGGAGTGGTAAACCCACCCCAACCAGGGTTTTTTTAGGGCCAAGACCTTACTGCCCGTTAGGTGGGTCTCCTGGAGGAGGGTGGTCTGCACCTTTTTCTGCTTCAGGTGGTCCATAACTAGCCTCCTCTTAATGGGGCAGTTAAGACCCCTAACATTCCAGCTTATTACCCTGACCACCATATTCTATTTTCAGTTGCATATCTACTGCGAGCATAACAAAGAAAGTCCATATTGAAACAATACTTGAGCATTTTCGTTACATTGGTAAGATAACATCACACCATTTTCCCAACTTTCCCTCCCTTTCTACCCCTTCCCCAACTGGGAGCAGAATGTAACCCTGAAATAAACTTCATTCAGTTGTGACACTTTAACCTGGTCCGGTCACGGTCTGTGAACAGATAAGTAGTAAGAAGCAGGGTCAGCCTAACCTCTCTCCCAGGCCTTGGACTTGTTAACTTTGGCCGTTATATAGCATAAGCGAGGTCAGTCAATTTTGTTCATTGTGTCCGAATATGTGTGTGATTCCTCTGTCAACTAAAGGGCCTTTTTCAAACTGTGCACCCCACTAGCAAACTTGGGCTAAATAAGACTGGGGGAGTTACATCACTTGCCTGCTCTTGATGAAACACTTTCCAGCCATTACTGTCCCAGAGCAGGGACACTCATGGAGTTAACAGAGACGTGCTGAGTATAACATCGCTTAGAGTAAATTCGCCGCTCTGAGCCATTTCTTGACTGTGAAGAACTTGGCACTCTGTCTCTGAATCTCTGCTGAGTAGTCTGCGTAGACAGATATTGATGCCGTTTGGTATTGTAGAGCTCCTCTGGTCCAAGCCAATGAAAGGATCGCATCCCGAACCCTTGCGTTGAAGAGTCTGGCGGTCTGGCGATGAGGGGTCTGGGCGGTGCACACGGTGGTGCTGGTTTTGTGGGAATCTGGTGTGCCTGTTCCACTGCAAACGTTTGGGAAAGGTTAGCGCCCAAAGATCTCTGCCAGCCATGCCTCCACAAAGAGTTCCGGTTTATCTCCCTCTGCTCTTTCTGGGAACCCCACCAGTCGGATGTTGTTCCACTGGAGGTGGTTTTCAAGATTATCGGTCTTGGATGCGGCAATCACTGCCTGTTGCTGCAGCTCCTGAAGCCTTTCTGGTATAGGGCCACATGCATCCTCCATGTCACTCACCCGCTGTTCCACCACAGCAGGTGCGCTCCCTGGGGTATCAGCACCATCTTGCTTTTCCTCTTGTGCATACTTTTCCAACTTGCCAGCAGCCAAAGGGACCCTCTTTTGTGCACAATTCTGCCCCATAAGTAGTCTCTGGGGAAGTGGGTACCAGGGTTGGTCTTCTGAAGTCGTTGTTGCTTCATGGAGTTTCAGGATTATTTAGGCCTTGGAAGAGGAGCTCGCAAGCGTATGTCTGCTCACATGTAGCTTCAGGCCACACACCCCCATCTGTGCTTTATAATGGATACATGGATAATGGATACATCCATGCTTTGTAATCCATCTACATCAATGCTTGGCTATGAACAGCCCATACTTACCTATAGAATCCCCATGTCACAAATAAAGTACTTAATGGCAGGAATGAATGAGTGTTATGAGAGCAGGAGATGATACAAACAGAAGATATGAGGGGTGTAAATACCAGCAGTTCTAGGCAGAACTCACGTTGATTTTAATTTCAACAACAGTTGCCACTGCAAATGCCAGCGCTGCCAGGATCATACCAATGGCCATCTTCGGAATGGCCCTGGGAAGAAAAGAACAGGAGAACAGGAATCAAGTCCCATTTTGGTAAAGCCCTTTGAGCTGAACCGATCGGAATTGTAGGACTCACTTGAGGTTGATTTTGCAACATCTGATCAGAGGATAAATGCAGAGGTCAAAGACAGGAATGAGGATGAGGATGAGAAGAGGGTTGAGGATCTGCAAATGAAGACAGGAAACTGTTATAGCCATCCTTCTGACTGTAAGCTTATAGGGCAAAAGACTAAGACTGTATGGGATGTACAAAGGCAACAATGGACAGGTAGCATTAAACAATAAAATATATTAAAATAATGTAAGCATTTATACATGTAAATGTAAACTTTTGCTGCTGTGAATAAGAGTCACTAGTCTTACAGCAGAGGTTGAGGGTAAGATCAGTTTGGTTTTATTTGCCTGTTCCAAGACACATGTCCATCAGGTTGAACAATTTTTTTTCTATATATAACTTGCCTAACTGCTAATTGATCCAGATGAAAAATCCCATTTGAAGCCTCTCCAATTTTCCTTCCTGACTCCAAGATGTAATCAGACTAGTGATGTGTGGGTCGGGTTTTGCCCGATCCTTGCTCCCTCCACCCACGTCTGCACGAGCGACAACTTCCAGCTTCCCTTTATAGACCTGTGTTGATGACGCCACAAAAGGGCGGGGTGAACAGGCGCGTGGCTATAAAGCCGAAAGCCTAAAGCCGGCAGTTGAAGGTGGCAGGCAGGGAGATCTGCCCACTAAGGGGGATGCAAGGTTGACCTGAACCCGACCGATCTGCAGGACTCACGGGTCTCGGCCTGCACATCACTAAATTGGACCAATCCCTGAATTAACTTGTACTATGAGCTATCCTCAATAACCCTGTATTCCCTCACTTGCTAAAAAGCCATCCACTCCCTTTTTAAAGCTATCTAATGTATCAGCCTGTACAACTGATTCAGGGAGAAAATTCCACATCTCACTGTAAAAAAACCCTACTGAATATTTAGCCAGAACTGCGTTTCTACTAATCAAAATGTGTGCCCACAAAGTCAGATATAGGTTTGATTGAATGCTCTGAACAAGAAGTGCAGGGAACATCAGTTTCCCTTACCTGAATTTGGTCTGGCTGTAAAACAAATCCTCCCTGAAACACAAACAGAATGAAATATGACAGAATATTCCTTATCAGTATACCGCCCCTTTACTGGGTATTATGGGCTGTGAGACTTAGCTTATTGCGCAACTATTACAGGGTATCCTATTGATTAGGTGTGCATTAATCCCAGTGTAGCACTGTCCTGGGTTGGTGGCTACTGATTTCTACTGATCTCCTTCTGTCAGAAGAAGCAGATAATCATTTCCCAGTTATTCTGACTTATTTCAAGTGGCTGCCAAGCGACAGAAAGAGATTTAATGAGAAATCCTCATGGATGGGGCAGTTCATTTTTTTGCATCTTGTGTGTAAATACTGGGTAGCTGTGCTGCAGGAGCTGATGGAAATAACACATTCAGCTGAATGAATGCACATGAAAGAACATAATAATAATTCTCTGATATCCCACCTGTATCCCCCAGTTATTAAACTAAAACTCACAGCATCCTCCGACAGACCTTAGCCCAATAAGCAGACACTCACAAAGTCAGAATTCATCCTTGTTGCCTGCAGAGTCCATCGGGAGCCCTACAAAGGGGAATTAAAGCAAGTTGCAGATAAACAGAATCCCATAAACCTTAGCATAACTGCACACTTATAGGAAGTGCATTTGTCCTTATTACATATAGGAATGTAATTGTATTTCCTAGAATTATCCTTGGCCCCATCTCATGGAGAACATACTTGTGTCCATTGCATGCCCAAAAGGAAAAAAGGGAAGTACCTGTTGATCAAAGAGAGCCCAAAACATGGGCAGTGGGATGTAGAGGAAAAGCACCTTGGTCACCATTTTCACTTCTGTGATGAGTCTTTTCTGCAAGAGAAACATTAGGAGCCTTGCGAATGACTAACAGGGGGTACAGGTCTGGGGGCTGGATTGGATACATTTCCTGGTGCAATAAATGTCTATATATTCCAAAGTAATCTGTGTAAAACAGAACCACCAAGAGACACTGAAACCTGCCTGCTGCAAGGATTCAGGTTGCAATTAAATGGGTTATTATTTTAATATGATGTAGTGAGTGATATTCTTAGAGAATTTGAAATTGGTTTTCATGTTTTTCTATTTGTGGTTTTTAAGTTATTCAGCTTTTTATTCAGCAATCTCCGCAATCTGGTTTCTAGGATTCAAATTTCCCTATCAACCATGCACTGATTTTAATTAGAGATTGGAATATGAATAGGAGAGGGCCTGGATAGAAAGCTGCATAGTAAAAAGAAGCAGTAACAATACATTTTTGCCTTACAGAGAATTTGTTTTTTAGATGGGGGTCAGTGACCCCATGTAAAATCAGAGAAGAGTCAGAAGAAGGAGGCAAATAATTCTAAAACTTTCAGAAATAAGTATTGTTTAATTTACTATAAGTTAACTTAAAGGTGCTCCCATATAACAACTAACCCTACTCATCATCGTCATCTTGTTTTACTATCTCGTGTTAGGTTATTATGTTGCTGTGTTGTCCCCATGTTGTCCTACTATGTTAATCTTTTATATTCTTCACCATTACATTCTCTTTACTGTCTGTCCTCCCAGTGTTACATTAATAGCAGCCTAATTGTACTGGTCTGATACTGATCTGGAGAACCAAGGCCTTGCCTTTAGAGAATGGTTATTGTCCAATCACGGGGAGGTTCTACACATGATACATCTTCTGTAGGGAACAGTGTTATGTAGGTAAGTCATAGCCCCCACCCCCCTGGTACCACCATTAATGACTCACTTGATACTTCTCCTCGGCCCAGTCTAACCAGTGCTTTCTCTTGGGGTACTGCTTGGATCGATGCCTCCATCTGTTCTTCAGTGCAAACTAACGGAAAAGAGGGACAAGTCATCTTTAGGGGATATTGGAGTAAATATCCATGAAGTCACTGACCAGTGGGGCCCAGAGCAGGAGCTGACTGGAAGGATGTTACTACTTACCCCAATGCAGCTGAACACTGAGGCAAGGATGTTGCCCTGGGGTGGGTATTTCTTGTACATACCACTGCCAGCAAAAAACACAACTAAATGATACAAAACACAAATACCCTAATCAATAGACGTGTGTTCTGGGACAGAGCTTCTGATAATGGAACAAATTAGGTTTAACCAATAAGATACCGATTTACTCCAAAGATGCTCTGTATATTTACAACAGTAAGAGGATTACAATATAACAAGACAAACAGTGACACATGAATATAATCCCAGTGAGAATGATGAATGAGTTAATCCTCCCATTAATTGGTTTGGCCTCATTATAAACAGTTGTTTGTGTGATTAAAGTAATATTTACCCTAATATTAGAGGGGCATTCATCAACTTGGGTGCAGTCAGGATGACAGTACAGGATGCATAGGGCTAAGATGCATCTGGCACCCATTGCTGCACCCTAGCATGTGGTTATGAATAATATGCAAGCTTGAGGTTATCTTAAAGGATGGTCATGTGCTGCCCCCAGGTGTCCCTCATGAATGTAGCACTTCTTCATGTAGGCATCATGGCAACCCTAGGCATACAATTCTGCACAGAGGGCAAAGTTTAAAGAACATGGTGTTTTGCACCCGTTTTGTACCTGCCCTGCAATTTGTAAATGAGACTTTTTATAGCTCACTGCAATACCCTTACAACAATAATAAAATTAACCCTTAAAGGAAAAGTAAATGTTTTTCTTTTTCTTTTCACTCTGCACCAGGAAGAAGGGGAAACAAGCTGCTGATAACACAGAAACCAGAGCAGACTTGCAGCAGGGACTAAGGTACATTAATCTGGGGGGCTGTTTAGAGCAAATTTACAGATAGAAAAAAAAAAGGTTTACTTGTTCTTTAAGTGCAGAATTTGCTTTGCTGACACAGCAATGGTCAGAACCAGAAGTGTAATTCCCAGTATTTGGGATAAATGGCATGTAATGTGGTGCTGGTTGTGTTTACCTTAGCCAGCACTTAAAAAGTTAAATCTAATATAAACAGATTTTTGGAGGGAGGAAAACAGATTTTGGACAAAGCAGTGTGCTTTTTGTATGCCAAGGAATGGTAGTGCTACTCACTCAGAGCCACTAACATTAATGCAGCTGGAACCCCAAACGCCAGCGCATAGCAGTCCCCTCCGAAGCACTGAATGTCCCCTGTGGGAGAGAAAAAGATCAGAGTCAGGGTTGGGCCATGAGCCAATGGGAAATAATATAGTGCAATGACAGCAGTTCTGTCTTGTTCTACAACAGGGCCTCTATATTAAACAGGGGTTTGAACTTGGCACCCAATTGAAATGATTCAGTATTTGCCACCTGGACCTGCCATGGATGAGAGTCCTCGCCGCACAGACTGGGGTACTGACCTCTGAGTACCGGGGTGACAAAGGTGGAAATGAGACTCCCAGCATTGATGGACAAGTAGAAGATGGAGAAGAATTTGCTGCGCTCTTGTGCCTGAAAAAAGGGGTAACAAACATACCGACATGATCAGCAATGAGAGAAAGTCTTTAGAATACTCCCCAGTTTATGGCCAGGTGTTACCATATTAATACATATAAATTACAATTTCGATGCATTTCATTCTGCGCTCCCCTGTGGGGGAAACCAAGGAAGACTGACCTCAGGGGAACATAATCTTAACATAGTCTTAATGCAGGAATAAATCCAATCTCCTCCCTACCCAGGTACATGTTCTCTGAACATGTTTCTCTCTTTCCCATCATCACAAAGCCTTGATTTTCTGTACTTTCTAATCCTGGGCTGCTCTTTTTTTTTACTATAGTCAGGGGCAGAGGAGGAGCTTGTCTTTAAAGGACAAGGAAAGTCTTAAGTAGAATAAGACTAGAAATGCTGTATTTTGTATACTAAAAATAAACATGAACTTACTGTACCACAAGCCTAATCAAACAAATGATTTATGCCACAGGGGACTGTCATCTTGTAACTTTGTTATACATCTTTGCAAGACCAAGACTGTGCACATGCTCAGTGTGATCTGGTCTGCTTAGGGATCGTCATAACCGTACAAGTCAAATAATATCTGCCAGAAGCCGATATAGCAAGACTGATTAATAATCAGAATATACCGACTGCACTGGGTCCTGTGTTGATTGTGGATTTTATAGTTTTTGTATTGTTTAATACAAACTTTCTCCAACTCTGCAGAACCAGTGACTGCAGCAAAATAATCCTCCAAATACAATCCAAGTGTATCTGTTTAAATCTAGCTCCATGGTCTTTGTCCCTGCAGCTGGAGTTGGAAACAGTAAAGGGAATGTAAAGGCAAAAATAAAATCCAATACAAATCTCTACAGTTGCCGACTGCTCTTTAGGGAAACAAAGCTGCTTGAGTTCTGCATGGCTGGGAAGTAAGGTGGAGGCTCCCCCTGTTGTTCATAAGTATGATTGTTTCCCTGCACAGCAGTTAGGGACCGTCTAGAAATTCCTATCCACAGCAGTAAATGAAGGCTCAATTTCACTGCATACAGTCAGGTTTATTGTAGATAGATTTATTTTTCATTTAAGAAAGTAAAAATGGGATTTTATTTTTTTGCCTTCCCGTGTCCTTTAACAGAGAAGTTAGAAACATACAGCAGATTAATGGAGTAAGAGCTCCCCCTCCACCCAACAGCTGATTTTTTTTTTTGTGCCCTTGACTGATCACTCTCTTGGGACCAAACTCCACATCCTGCTTGCCCATGGGAAAGAGAGCAGCCCAAAGCAGGAGGCAGAGTAAAGCTAGGCTCCTCTCAAGGGAGGCTAGATAAACATCAAACACCAATTTTTATTGAGAAACTTACATGTTCTTCCTCAAACTGGTCCCCTCCAAAAGCAGCTACGCAGGGTTTAATACCACCCGTACCGAATGCAATAGCAATCAGGCCAATCATGGACAGTGCTCTGGAATAAACACAAGTTATACAGTGAGTTATGACTCAACAGCATAATCAGCCCACATACCAGCTGGATGGATCCTTTACTTACCAGAGGGCTAGAATAATTTGATATTTCATGGCTTGGTCTAGTCTAGTGCCACAAATCTGTGTTTGTATAGGCAGTGCATGCAGTAACCCAGTGATTTTCAACCTTGTGCCTGTTAAGGAACTACAAGTCCCACAATGCAATGAAGGAGTCTGACAGCCACAGTCAGGCAAATGCATTGTGGGACTTGTAGTTTCTTAACAGCTGGAGGCACAAGGTTAAAAATCACTGCAACCCTTCCAACACCTTTCCTTTGTCCCTGCCCTAAATATAAGCTACCTGTCTAGTGCTACCAATCCCTATTTCTGTAGGGAGAGATAATTTAGTGAAATGTTAGTTGATTTTTCTCAACTGTTTCTTTATGAATAAGAGAATTTCCTTATTCGGAGAGAAATTGGGGCCCTTTACTTACATGTGCACCTCGGTACTTCCCACGGTAGGAATGGCACCCACTGACTTTATGACATGGCCAATGACATACAGGATTGACAGATAAAAGATGGTTCTGAAATATAAAATAGAAAGGTTTTATCAGCATGCAATAGCAGAAGTAAAACAGTTATCCTGACCCATGAGTGGGTTGTGCACTAGTGCTAATTCTGAAACATTGACACACTGCAGTTTAGCTGGGTGGAAAGCTCTTATTACAAGTCAATACTTACTTACATCTAATTTAGGTTGCAAAAATGATACCTGCACATCAGTTCAACCATTTCAGCGAATCTCCTGGAAGTTCGGAACCACATTAGATCAAACACAAATAAATCTCAAAGTGAAGAGCAATGTCACAACTACTAGGTGGAATATTCCAAACTCAATGATGGTGCTCAACATCAGGGGCCCATGCAGATGAAGAGGCACAAGTACTGCACAGCTTATTCTCTATCTGTAGTTGAACCATCCCCTAATACACAATAATGGAGTACAGAGACTTACTTGAATTTCCCCAACCAGGCATCAGCTATAGGGGCACCAATAAGGGGAGTGAAGTAGCAGAGGCCGCTGAAGGCATGATACACAGTTGTTGACAGGTTTTCATCCCAGTGCAGATAATTGAGGAAATACAAGGTGAGCACAGCTGGAAGAAAACACATGAAATGCACTGAAAGCCAATGTAGCAAAGCAGCAGTGTGTAATATTAATTGGGCCTTAGGTTCAATTCCTACCAGGACTCTACTTGCAGAGAGTTTGTATGCACTCTCCGGGATTGTGCAGGGTTTCTTCTTACCATAGTCCAAAACCATTCTGGTATCTCCTTGTACACAAGGGCCAATCTACTTTGTTCTGGTCATGTGATTCTAACTCAATCACATCTTTAAAAGATTTAGAGGTCTAAAATGCCCTTTTTCTACTGTATCACATACCTGAAACCTTGGAACATTAAACATGTGATGGGGTATATAAGGGTGTGGCTGAGCTACATTCACTTGACTGGAAGAAAGCAGACCGGCCCATTGGTAATATGTAACAGGTCTTGGAATTTTGGATACACAGAGGCACAAACAGCCCCCACCAGCCCACTAAATGGTGACTTTCTATAGCATCTGACACCAGCCCCTCTGGCATTTGCCAGAACCCACAGATGCCAGTCCAGGCCTGATATGCAAGCAGAAAGAGGCTAAAGCTGTGAAACAAGCAAAGAAAGGATTAAATCATTACATGTGATTCCCTACCTGGAGAGTTGCCAGTTCCTATAAAGTAAGAATTCTCCTGACAAACAAACAGGGACAGGAAACAATGACAGAGACATGACGTTTCTTTGTATCCAGCCTGGCAGTAAGTAGCTGAGACATGGGGCTGGCTGGCATCCCGGCGGTGTATAGATCTCAGGAGTTGTATGGATTTCATGTCGGGGCTACTACTCTCCTGTACCGCTCAGACTTGGCCTCTTGTCTTATAGGAAATCATTAGACAGATGTACAGGTGTAACAAGTACCCCCAGAGCCAGGTTTTTTGCAAGACAAAAAAGTATTGTAAAGAGCATGAGTCGGGTACAATATTTAAAGGGTAAGTCTACCTCCTCATTAACCTTTACTTTACTATAAAAGCCAATTATATAATGGTCTTTCATTTATATTACACCTGACAGTGGCTGGAATAAGAGACCAGATGAGAAATAGGAAGGGGCTGAACAGCTCAAATAACAAAAAACCCAATTGCAAGTACACTACATCTTCATTAAAAGGTTAAGTTTCCCTTTAGTACTGACTAAAGTGCAGGAATTGCGGATGGGTTCCTGTAGGACATGAGGGAGACACTGGGTTATCCAGCAACTGAAATATTGTAAATTCCTTTGTGAGTTACAGGAGACTCTAATATTTGGAATTTAGAACTCGGCAGTTATTAACACAGCCATGATTATCTGTCATCTAACACTCTAAGTGCCCCTATCATTGCCCTTTATTTTATTGACCATGAAAAGTAATAGATGGTGGGCGATATCATGCAGTGCAGATAGTTTCTGGTTTTATTGGGATTATCAGTGCATCTGTCTCAGTGTCGGACTGGCCCACCAGGATACCAGGAAAAGTCCCGGTGGGCCCAGGTGTCAGTGGGCCCTCATGCTGCTAATTTGGCCAAGTTCATGGCCATTCCCTATTTCTAGAGGCTAAATAGATGTAATAGTAGATTATAGTATGTAAAGAAAATAAACTAGGAGAATAGAGGTTGAATGAGTAGAGGAAGAATAATAGTACTGAGAGTGGGCCCCTGGTCTAAAATTTTTTGGTGGGCCCCTAGTGTAAGGTTTTTGGGTGGGCCCCTGACGTCCCAGTCCGACACTGATCTGTCTCTTGGAACAATCTCATTTCTGAGCTGGAGAGATTGTCACAACTGGGCTTTTCCGGTTGCCAATATATAGGAAGCAGAGATCAACCGCTCAGCACCTCTGGGCAGGGCCCCCATCAGGGGAGGACAAGTGTACTATGGCTGAAGGGGGGCCCGGCAGTGCCACACTTTTCCAAGAGCCGGGCCGTCCTTACGAGTGCCGAAGCTGTGTTGCTCCTTCCTATGTGCTGAATGCGGAAGTTCTGAACAGACGGGAAGTCCTGAAGTAGCGGAAAAACCCGAACTCTTGAAGGAGCCAACACTGAAGTCCTGAAGCGGCGAAAAGACCCAATGTCATGAAAGGAGCTGACACTGAAGTCTACCGACACCAATGTGGGGTTTTTTTTAATCCCCTGGCCTCCAATGTTTTATTTTAATATTCAATAGGCCCCTGCCACCAATTTTTTAAAAACAAAAAGGTTTTATGGGGCCCCAATTTTTTTAACTTGTAAGGGGGGCCCTGACCATCAATAGCTTTTTATAACTTTTGTGTGTGTGGGGGGGGGGGGGTTACTTTTTTAGCAATGTCTGTGTGGTCTTTTAAATAGCATGTGGAGTGGGCGGGATCAGGGGTGGGGCTTGGGCACCAGGGTTGGCAGGGCCCCGTGATTTCTAATGGCAACCCTGTCTCTGGGTGACCTGAAAATTTTATTTGCTTCTCCCAATCAATGTCAATCTCTGCTCCCAGCCTCATTGTTTGCTAGGACCTGTTTGAATGTCCACTTGCCAGGCCTGGACCCATTAGTTAGGTGGATACAATAGAAAGCCATTTATATCAATATCATGGCCTGTGAAGTGTGAACGCAGTTCAGATTCAGGTTAGTATATGGGGCGGTACTAGTGCAGCGAGTGCAGTATCACCTTCCTCCAGCCTCACCCAATTAACTTCCATGGCAGTGATGACGGGAAATTGGGAAGCCATTTGGCTCGTACCTTTCATTCCGTAGTAAGAGAATCTTTCGCAGAACTCGTTGACAACAATGAACATTATACTCAGGGGGTAGTTGGTTCCACATAGTTTCTGCAGGAGAAAAAAACAGACAGAAGAATGGTTCACTGTAAGCCCTGCCCTAAACACCTTATACAATATGCCAGCTTGGAGATAAATTGCTCAGTGGCATCAAATAATAAAACTACCATCATCCTATAGACACACATTAATGAGTATTTTACTTTTTCAGGCATTTAATTAAAACACAGTGACTTCAGAAAGACAGAAAGGAAGCCTGAGCAGCTTGTACGATAGGCTTTGTTGCAATGATATGACTTAACCTCCTACAATCTATTTGTACAGCACAGATTTTTCCCACAGTGCACTGCTTCTGGATGCTTGAACTGGAATGTACTGGAGGCATTGAATCCACCCCATCCAGCAGCCTGCCACAGGCAATTAAAACATTATTAATACTGTATGTTTGCATAGTACTGTCATCATTTAGGTTTAATGTTGCCAATACTCGGTTTACCCACAATGCAGTTCTCTCCAGCCCACTATATTGTATCAAAGAGGGTTCCCCGGGCTACCTATGAACAGGACACCCCTCAATTAAAAAGGGAGTCTGGTGAACTCTCTGTTGTAATAGATGGCACTCAACTGGGGGAAACTATTGGAACTGCCCTTGTGCATTGTGGGATTTTTTAAAAACAAGGGTCATTCAGTAAATCCATTGCAGCAGTAATACACTGTCTAGGGAAGTCTGTGCAGCAAAGTCATTATCCATTTTGCAGCAAGTGAAACACACTCCCAGCCAGGTAATGGTTATATATATTGAAGTCTATACAGGGGGATCATTTGGAGAAATCATAGCTGGAACTAGAGGTAGGCAACAGAGGCACATGCAAATTTGGGGCCAAGCCTGGACTGGCAAACTGTGGGTTCTGGCAAATGCAAGAGGGGCTACTTGAAGATGCCATAGACAGTGACTATTTAGTGGACCTGTGTGGGGATTTGGGGCCTCTGTGTACTTGAAATGCCAGGACCTATCTTGAATCCCAGTTCGTACATGTTGGGGGGTTACAATCCAAAGGGGTGAGCGGAACTGCAGATAAGGTAATGGCAAAGTGGTAATAACAGTAACACTGTTGAGCGGGAGGAGCACAGACCTAGTGGGGGAGTTCAGTGATATATACTGTAAGTGGTGAGGGAGCAGTCAGGCAGGGTGCTGAGACAATTAAGTATTACCTTGGGTGCAAATACTACTTGGCCCACTTTTACATCCAGGGCCTTTTCCTATCTTGGGGCTCCATTCTAATTAGTCAGCAAAGCCCACTGCCCAGGGTGGGCTAACTAAGTAGTGTGAAGCCATATGATTATTGATGGTGGCCATAAATAGAATGCTGGCTTTAAAGGGAAACTGTCATGGGAAAACATGTTTTTTTTTAAGTGCATAAGTTAATAGTCCTGCTCCAATAGACTTCTGCACTGAAATCCATTTCTCAAAAGAGCAAACAGATTTTTTTATATTCAGTTTTGAAATCTGACATGGGGCTAGCCATTTTGTCAATTTCCCAGCTGCCCCGGTCATGTGACTTTTGCCAGCACTTCAGGAAGGAACTGCTTTCTGGCAGGCTGTTGTTTTTACTTCTCAATGTAACTGAATAGTACGCAGTGGGACATGGGTTTTTACTATTGAGTGCTGTTCATAGATGTACCAGGCAGCTGTTATCTTGTGTTAGGGAGCTGTTATCTGTTTACCTTCCCATTGTTCTTTTGTTAGGCTGCTGGGTGGGGGAAAGGGAGGGGGTGATTTCACTCCAACTTGCAGTACAGCAGTAAAGACTGATTGAAGTTTATCAGAGCACAAGTCACATGACTTGGGGCAGCTGGGAAATTGACAATATGTCTAGCCCCATGTCAGATTTCATAATGAAATATTAAAAAATCTGTTTGCTCTTTTGAGAAATGGATTTCAATGCAGAATTCTTCTGGAACAGCACTATTAACTGATACATTTTGAAAAAAATTTTTCCCATGACAGGATCCCTTTAACTCCACTCTGACATTCTTCATTAAAACTTCACTCTGCCCCCCACCCCATCCATATAGCAAGTTACTCCCAAGACAGGTTAAATCAGGCAATGGGAAACGAGCGTCTTCCACTGTCCTGAGATAACGTGTCCTACTCATCTCTGTGCCAAATGTTGTTTTCCTGTAATTAATTGCAATATAATGTGCTGTTTCAATGTTATTATTATATAGACTGCTTTTAATTATTTACAGCATCTGCAATGAGAATGTTATTGTCTACATCACACCAAGATTCATTGTAAGGTGAACTTTCCCATGAACCAAGGATCAGCTGGAGCAAGCTGGAGTTCAGGTGACTATTATCAGGGAGGAAGAAAACTATTTCCCTCAAAGAACAAGGGAAAGAAAAGGTACCCCCAAGTACCGGTTATATCAAAATTGATATCATTTCTTCTCAATTTTCCTAACTAATTTATGAATCTGAACTTGCCGATACAATTTAATTAACTTTTTTATCTCTATTTAATGTTGATCACCTGATGAATTTTTTCACCTTTTAATCTATTTAAAATCAATTGTGACCCATACTTTAATATATTTATTGCACTGCACCTTTTTTAAAAAAAACAATGACATTTTGAGAATTAATCATGGAATGATGAATTCACTAATGCACTGAATTTTGTAAAAAATTCCTAATAACTTATAGGTCACTAATTTATTCATACTGCTTATCCTTTTTAATTTTAAGCAGTTATAAATTCACTCAGTATAAGCACTGTAAATTAAAAAATTTATAATAATAATAATCGTGATTCCTTGAATACCGAGTGATGGAATCTAGATCTCAAATTACCTATTTGGATTCTATACTTTAAAGGGCAAGGAAAGTGTAAAATAGAATAAGGCTAGAAATGCTGTATTTTGTATACTAAACATAAACATGAACTTACTGCAACACAAGCCTAATCAAACAAATGATTTATGCTTTCAAAGTTGGCCACAGGGGGCTGTCATCTTGTAACTTTGTTATACATCTTTGTCTGACACTGGCACTGCACATGCTCAGTATGATCTGCTTGAGTTCTGCATGGCTGGTAAGTAAGGTAGGGGCTCCCCCTGCTGGTCATAAGTGATTGTTTCCCTGCCAGAAGCACTAAATGAAGGGAGAATTTCACTGCATACAGTAAGGTTTCTTATAAAAACAGTACACATTTTAAAATTAAAGTATATTGGAAATAGATTTCTTTTTCATTGAAGAAATTAAAAATGAGATTTTATTTCTTTGCCTTTCCTTGCCCTTTAAGCTACACTGCTTAGGACCCTTTTTTTGATTTACTGAAGGTGAATACTAGTTTAAGCTAAGGGTGATCAATTTTGATATAACCAGTACTTGGGGGTACCTTTTCTTTCCCTTGTTCTTTGAGGGAAATAATTTTCTTTCTAAATAATTGTTGTCTCTGATTTTGATCAGACCTCTCGAGATACTGGGAGATAAAGTGGAAAGAGATTAGCAAAAGCACTTTCTCTGTTTTCTTATTATCAGGGAGGAGTAACAGAGCCACAGGGCTGAGAGCTTATATTGCACAACAAATGGCCAAGCAGTGGGTACCACCATCTCCCAGAGAGGAACATGATCTGCATTCCAATTGGCTGCGTGATTAACATTAACACATCTGGGGCCACAGAGAGAGAGTTAAAGTACTTGGCAAGTAGACTAGAAACAGCTCCTTCCAGCCAAGCCACTTGAGCAACATGTACATTTCAGCAGCCGCAGGGGATGGACTGGGGAAGCGCAGGGCTTGTTAGCTTTTAATTAACTCCAAGCTCAGTTACCGATATAAAGGGGAAACACGTAGACAATGAAGTTTGGCTGCAGCCGCCAGTCTGTTCTGCCAATTTGCACAAACCTCCTGCCCTGTGCCAATCTCTGCTTAAAGGGGAATCACCAGCAAGATAGAAGGTTCCTATCTGCGCAAGCAAAACATAAGTTCAGAATGGGCAAAAAAAGCTATGTTTTCTTGGTAAAAAAGATCTGCATTAGGATACAAGATAAGAGGACATGAGCCTTAAACTAAATTAACAATGTCCCTGCGAATTGCTGTTTTGGTGAATTTTCGCTAGCGACAGCCACTTCGCCCTTTGGTAAATCTGCCTCATGGTTTGCATTGACTGCCTGGAGAGACTGAATTAGAAAACTTAAATAGATAAACAAACATAGCATAAGCAGAGCAAACAAAATCACGGAACTGAAGGAATGCACTCTAATGTATTCCATGTGTGCAATAAATCAGTTCAGTTGTATTTAGATGAGTTCCAAAAGGGAAACATTTACTGTAATGGACTCACAATTAACTCATCCCTTCTCTGGCTCTAGCAGGACAATTCATTTAGATATGTGATGAGTAGGAAAGGCACAGCAAGGTTGATATGAATCCAGTTTGTTTAAATGATTGCTCAGATTGATTGTTTTAGTGAACCGAGGGGTCTATAAATGGGTTAGAATGGAACTTACTGGCACTTTCTTGCTGGGGGACGAGGCTGTTGTTGAGAAATACTTGCTCTGTCCACTCTTCTGTCCTGGGAGAGAAAACACACAGGTGGGTGATCCAGGCATGGTGAAAGGGAATGGGGGCTGCTACACTTTGTCTCACTTCCCTTATCCCTCCCAGGGGTTCAGGAGGCTCTGGGCTCTCCCACTTATCCCCTGCCTATAAAAGCCCACTGTGCTCATTCACAGACTGGAATGGGTGTAAGGACTTTGTCCGGGTTTGTGCTCAGGATCATTATGGAACTCTTAGCTATTGTGAATTCCCACTCCCTTCTGTATACACAGCCGATGCTCCTTTCTATTTGATCAACATCTGGGAGAGGGGGGGTACTAACGCAACTGACCACAGGACAGGGCACAGAGGCTCCCAAAATCCCCAGGTAAACCTTACTACCGGTGCCATTGCTGAATTACCTTGTCGCCCCTTTAAATCAGACACAACATGATATGACTATTCATTTACATGCACGCTGCACACTGCACTGGCTTCTGAGCAACCATGCAGAACACATCTAAACTGAAAGGAACTTTTTGTAGAAGTCTGATAGATGAACTCACCTGCCCATGCGACTTGGGGGCTAGCGATGGGTGAATTTATTCGCTTGAGGCAAATTTGCAGTGAATACCCGTGATTCGCCACCGGCGAATAAATTCATGAAACCCCAGGAAAAATTTGCCTACCGGCGTCTCGTTTTGGACATGGGCGTCCGTTTTTGGATGCCGGCTTCCATTTTTTCGACACTGGCAATGTGTGGCGTCCAAAAACGTATGCCCGCAGACACGGCAGAGTTTCGCTATTTTTTTCCCCATTTCGGTGAAGCAAAACTCCACAGATTCGCCCATCACTATTGGGGGCCTATATATCAAATAGTGGAAATAGAGTTTCCCCAAATCACCAGCACTCCACTTGTTGTTTGTATAGGATTTCTAGAGGCATATTAATCAAAGGGAGAGTTTGGCTGTTGCTCAGTTCTGCTCTTGTTACATAGGAAATCTGTAAACCCCGGAGATGTGGGTCATGAAATGTTGGTGCATTCCTATGGTGAGGGTCAGACGAGTCCATGAACATCATGACATCAGAGGCCAAGTGAAGGAGTCCAACCTCCCCTGATTTGCCCTCACTTAATGCTATAGAATCACATGGATATATTGATGACAAATGATTAATCAGATTTTATGAACAAAAGCTTATAAAGGTCTGCTCTATTGAACACAGGAACTGCCACAGTCACATGATTTGAGTGTCAGTCTCATCATCAGCCTTCTAATTTGCAATTTTAATCCATGTATAATATGTGATCTCAACATTATTGGTTAGTACTTAGGAGGGATCTCTGTGTATGTGTGTGTAACTGCAATGAATGTGTCTTACTCCACTGCTATGCTGCATTTATAAGACAAATACTAAATAAGGGTGGGGGCCTGGGTGCAGTACAGCATGAGCAAACTACCGTCGGGCCCACAGGGGGTGCAGACCCTGGTACAATTGCACCCCATGGTAATTCCTCCACTGATTAAGCAAAACCTTGATGGAGAAGGACCTATGAGTATTGTTCGGTACTAAACTTGGCTGTAGCAAGCTATGCCAGTCAACAGCAGGACCAGCCATCAAGGCATTGTCTTGTATACATTAAGATGAGAGGATCATCCTCTTTTTACAGCTCTGGTAATGCCTCATCTAGAATATGCCATGCAGTTTAGTCTCCAGTGTTCAAATGGAATATTAATGAGATAAAGAAAGTACAGAGAAGAGCAATTAAGCTGGGAATGGAAGGGCTCAGTTATGAGGAAAGGCTGGCCATGTTGGGAATGGTTACATGAAAACAGGCAGTTAATTATGATCACTATATATATACATATATAAGGGGCAGTCAAGAATCAGAGAAAGTAGAGCGGAGAGAAACTAAGCTGATAAAGGGAATTGAAGGACTCAGTAGTCAGTTATGAGGAAAGGCTGGCCAAGTTGGGATTGGTTGAAGAAGAGGTAGTTAAGGGGATTTATGATCACTATATATAAATATATAAGGAACAATAATGAAAAACAGAAAAAACAAAGAAGAGAGACTAAGCAGATAAAGGGAATGGAAGGACTCAGTTATAGGTGAAGGCTGGCCAAGTTGGGATTGGTTACACTGGATATATAACTATACAAAGGATAGTAATGAAACAAAGAAAGTACAGAGAAGAGCAACTAAGCTGATAATGATAATGAAAGGGCTCAAGGAAGATCAGAGAAAGAATGTGTGTTTTTACCTAAACTATTATGTAAGAATATATCTTAAATTACCTGGATTTGTGGGTGTCCTATTTGTAGGTAGTGCTCTTACACATGGCCGTTTTTTTACATGTGCTTCTCTGCATTGCGATATCTTCCTCACAAGGCAATTTTGAGTGACTTTGGAAAACGCAGTGCCTCGTGTGAATTGGCGCAGGCGACTTTACATTTTGTGAGTGGGAGACACGGCAAGCAATTCAGGGAGATTAGTTGCCCCAAAGAAGTGGCGATTAGTCGCAAGGCGACTAATCTCCCTAAATCTTCCCGTGTGGTCTAACCCTTAGGGTGGTCATATCTTATCTATACAAAGCACATTCTGAGCATTAAGGTTGTGATGTGGCTTTTGGCCTGAACTGGTAATCTGTGTCAAATGCCAGAGGGGCTGCTGTAAGATGCTGTAGCCCATCACCATTTAATGAGCTAGTAGGGGGACCTTTTGGGCCTCTGTTTATATGAAATGCCAGGGCCTATAATGCATCTCATTTCAGCCCTGCATGGCTGTAACTCAGAGTCTGAGACGCCCCTGGCCCAGTTGCACCCCCTGCTCCCCTGGTAGTTACGCCACTGCCTATGAATGCAAAATATTTGCACATTTCACTTTGGTGTAAAAAAATACTGTATGAACCTTTCTTTGATTTAACTCCATAAGCACCAACTGCTCTGAGCAACACCCCCGCCCCAATCTGCACTAATTATCCCTACTCTCTCTGAGCTGTACTTGATCAGCCCAAGTTAGACAAACAAAGCTGTAGGTATCATAACTCAGGGCACAACATGATTCTTGGCAATGCTCTGCTTTATTATTACACAGCTTAGCAAACAACTCTGAGCTTTGAATCCAGGTGAGCTGTTGTTTTTAGTAAAGAGGAATAATTTGATCAGTTTCTTTAGTGGTGGTGGGGGGGGGATTTCACCCCTAAATATTGCATTTATCCTATAATGGCGCTTTCTCTTTCCCCAAATGGGTTATTCACCTTTAAATTAATTTTTTATATAATATAGAACGTGATACTCTGAGTAAATTTGCATTTGGTTTTAATTTTTTATTATTTGTTTGTTTGTTGTGAGTTATTTAGCTTTTTATTCAGTTTGCAATTCAGCAATCTGGTTACAAGGGTTCAAATTACACTAGCAACCATGTATTGATTTGAATAGGAGACTGGAATATGAATAGGAGAGGGCCTGATAGGAGAGGGCCTGAATAGAAAGATGAGTAATAAAAAAGTAGCAATAACCATAACTTTTTTTTACGATGGGGTCAGCCACCCGCATTTTAAAGCTGGAAACAGCAGAAGAAGGCAAAAAATTTAAAAGCTTAAAAACTAAAGAAAACCATAGAAAAGTTTAAAATTTTTTCCATTTTATAAAATACATAAAAGTTAACTTAAACTGTTTAAATACCATAATAATATCAAAAGAAAGAGCAGGGCTTGTACTCTCAGAACCCTTTAATTCTTTTACAAAGCCCAGGGGTTATTTCGACACTCAAGTATATGACCCTCACTGCATTAAAACTGGGGGAAAGTAATCAGTGATACGGGGGGGGGGGGGCTCCCAGGATTCATAATAGTAGTTCATAACAGTAAAACCGTTTATACATTTCTTGGAAGCTGACAATTTGTGCCCTGGGGCCAAGTCAGGCACACATAGAAAAATGTTTATTAAAATCAGCACTGAAATGCAGTATAAAAAAACTTGATATAGTTTATGAGTTACTGTCTGGCAGCTTTCTGTACTAAAGTTCTGGGCTGGACTGTCCCACTAGGACCCAAAGGTGCGTCCAACAAATATAAAGCACAAAACTATTGGAAAAAACTCTGCAACACTTATTAGCCTGTCACTTGGCATACTGGTATACAGAGCAAGTACCACTGACAGACTGGTACTGGGCACATACAGGTTGGTTAACACTCAGAGACTAGTACTGGGACATACAGGGTAGGTAACACTCAGAGACTAGTACTGGGACATACAGGGTAGGTAACACTCAGAGACTAGTACTGGGACATACAGGGTAGGTAACACTCAGAGACTAGTACTGGGACATACAGGGTAGGTAACACTCAGAGACTAGTACTGGGACATACAGGGTAGGTAACACTCAGAGACTAGTACTGGGACATACAGGGTAGGTAACACACAGAGACTAGTACAGGGCACATACAGGTTGGTTAACACTCAAGAGACTAGTACTGGGACATACAGGGTAGGTAACACTCAGAGTCTAGTACTGGGACATACAGGGTAGGTAACACTCAGAGACTAGTACTGGGACATACAGGGTAGGTAACACACAGAGACTAGTACAGGGCACATACAGGTTGGTTAGCACTCAAGAGACTAGTACTGGGACATACAGGGTAGGTAACACTCAGAGACTAGTACTGGGACATACAGGGTAGGTAACACACAGACACTAGTACAGGGCACATACAGGTTGGTTAACACTCAGAGACTAGTACAGGGCACATACAGGGTGGGTAACACTCAGAGACTAGTACTGGGACATACAGAGTAGGTAAAACACAGAGATTAGTACAGGGCACATACAGGGTAGGTAACACTCAGAGACTAGTACTGGGACATACAGGGTGGGTAACACAGAGATGATAAGTAACACTCAAAGAGCAGATTTATGTACCTTTGTCCATCTCTCCCTCCTTCTGTTTCTTCTCCATGATTAAGGTAGCAGTGCCAAGTCTTACTCAGACTGAGGTCTGTGCTCAGTGGGCATCTCACTATTCCATCCTCTGTATCTTTCCTGTCAATGATTGACAGTGGAGTTCAGCCCTCCTCCAACCAAAGAGATTGGCCCTTTACACTTATCAAGATGAGAGGAGACTCAGTTACTTGCTGTTAACCTTTGGCCAAGGCACACGTGGGTTCCTGCTGAATTGAGCCAGAGTCTGCTGGAGTCTTCTTGTTGCATCCAACAAAAGTCTATGGCTGAGTCGTCAAGTTTGTGTTTGTAAGACTCTGTGTTCACACATGGTCATGTGATACAGGATTGGGACGCACTTCCAAAGCTCAAATAAATAACTCAACATAGGGAAGTTTAACCTACTATTTGCCAAATAAACCTATCTGTGCCTCCTGCACAGCATAGTGTCACTGAATTGCCCTTCATACCCCCTAACCCTGTCTCCGCTATTCCTGTACAGCATAGTTGTTGTGTTTGGTAGCCGAGGATGAGCAGAGTAAAACAGTGCTTTATTAGCAGGTTCATGCAGCCATTACACAGTAACATAAACTCTAACCTTATAACAGTATAGAAAGTATTGTGTATACACAGCATAACTCATGTGCACAGTGACCTCTGCAGGTCATTTGTATAAACACCACATATTCCCCCATAGTAGTAAAGCATTTGGGCAATTGTAATAACAACAATTAAACAGTACGCATCTTAAAGCAATAATATATATTCTAAACATAACATAGTCCTTGGTCCATGCAGGTAGTTTTCTGATTCTCTCGGTACGCCTCAGAGGTTCACTTTCTTCAGGCCTATTGCAGTTGGCATCAGGAGTAGAAAAATGTCCTTCATCAAATGGAACATCTCCAAAGTCATATCTAGCAGGAGCAAGACGACTTGCATTCCATATGCGTCCATCAGACAGTTCATTTGGTCCTCGCTGGCGTCTCACTTCAAGTGGTGTAGTAAATCTAGATTGTCCTTGTTTCAGTATTCCTGGTTTCTTAATTCTGACTAAAGGTCAGTATAAGCCTTCCATTTGGCTTATTGGTATTTGACAATGTCAGCAGTAGATGATTTTGTAGGAACGGTATTTTGTGGAAGATTGATGTCTGCAACATGTAACTTAGTGCACATCTGTCTGCCATGTAATAATTCAGCTGGAGATGCTTGGGTTGTTGCATGGCATGTTGCTCTGTAGTTATGTAGGAACTCTGTTGTAAATACTTTCCAAGATTTCCCAGTAAGATTTGCTGTCTGTAATGCTTCTTTCAGACTTCTGTTGAATCGTTCCATTTCTCCATTTGCTTGTGGGTAATACACTGAAGATTTCCTATGCACAATATTCCTCTCTCTCAGAAAGATTTCAAACTCATATGAGACAAACTGTGGTCCATTGCCTGATATTAACTCCTTTGGATTTCCTTCTCTGCTGAAGACTGTAGACAGAAATGTTATTACTGTAGCTGATGTTATATGAGAAACAAATGCAATTTCTGGTCATTTACTGTAATAGTCTATCAGATTTATAGCAAATCTACAGTCTATAGGAGCATCTGCAAAATGACCCACAATATCAATAGCCAGTTTTTCCCATGCTGAATCAGGGAATGGTACTGGCTGAAGTGGTGGTGTATGTGTGATAGCGGTTTTGTCATGATTCTAACAAGTAACACAAGAATGAATAGCAGTTACCACATCAGCATACATTGCTTGCCACCAGTACAGTTCTCAGTCTTTGTTTTGTACATACAATTCCTTGATGACTGTCATTTGCAAGTTGTATGAGCTTTTCTCGCAAGGTCTCTGGTACCAGTAAGCGGTGAGCTCCACGGACAACATAGCCATCTACTAAGGACAGTTCATGTCTAATCCTGTAGCAAGGTTGAAGATCAGGTGATGGTAATGTATAGAATATACGCTGTCCCTCTGCTCCCAGGCAGTGAATAAGTAAAGCACGCTTTCTAGCAGCAAAAATCTCCCCTTGGTCAGTAGCAATAATGTAATTTTCAAACATATGGATCCAAGCAGTAAAAGGTATGGTAGGCTCACCAGGGTTTGGAAGAAAAGCTGCAGGCTGCTGCAGAGGTAGAAGAGACATCATGTCGGCAAATTTGTTGCGTTTGATAGCCGAGGATGAGCAGAGTATAACAGGGCTTTATTAGCAGGTTCATGCAGCCATTATACAACAGTAACATAAACTCTAATCTTCTTAAACAGTATAGACAGTACTGTGTATACAAAGCATAACTCGTGCACAGTGACCTCTGCAGGCTATTTGTATAGCGTCACCACCTAATCTCGTGTCTCAGCATAGTGTCACAGAATTGCACTTCATACCCCCTAACCATGTGTTCCCTCTATTACTCCTAAGAATATTACTGTATTGCACTACATGCTTCCTAACCTTAGGTCCCCTCTATTCCTGCACAACACAGTGTACTTTCTAATCTGTTCTGTATGAAATACTTGGCATTACACATAATAGTGCTGGAAGTCGTTCGTGTTACACTTACAGTAACAGCCAGTTCTTTGGGTAACTGTCAGTATAGCACTGATCCTTTTGGCAAGTGATTCTGTGTCAGGGAAACAAATGAAAATCAGTACAAACCAGGTGGGATTTTGATTTGCGGCTGGGGAATGAAGCTTATTGCATTGGGCATGTAAAAAGGGCCCATGGACACGCACTGCACTTGTGTGAGCAAAGTTTGTTCCAGCAGGAAAGCATTTACTAGTCTCCCTTTTACTATGATTAGTTACTAGCAACTCCCTTACAACAACCCTTGCTTCTCTCCCATTTAGGGGATATATAGTATTCCATTCTGGCAAAATAATAAGTCTGGAAAAGCCCATGTAAAGGTATTTAATATTATAAAAAGAAGGAGCCTTTCTTCCACTTCCTTTACTAATATAGTTGTCTCTATTTGTACCTTTTCCTTATTTCTAAACAGTGCACCTACGTTCTCGAGATGCAGGCTCTTCTCCATGACACTAGTGATGGGCGAATCTGGGCATTTCACCAAAATTTTGTGAATAAACTATGAAAAATTCGCGAAACGCCGCCATGTCTAGTTTTGGATGCGGGTGTCCGTTTTTGGAGGCGGGCATCTTTCTTTGGTGGTGAGCGTCCATCTTTAGACGCCGGTGACTGCACCCATTACCGGCATCGGAAAAATGGACCTGCGTCCAAAAATGGATGCGCGTGTACAAAATGAGACACCGGTGAATTTTCGCTCAGGTGAAACTTTTCTGGCGTTTCGCGAATTTATTCGTTGTGAATTTGCCGCAGGCGAATAAATTTGCCCATCACTACATGACACTTCACAAGTTTAGATTTTGTAGACAGGCCGAAATATAAAGAATAATTCTAAACACCCCTCTGTGGAAATATTGAATACATGTGACTGTTGAATATAGTGATACAAATATTATAAATACATATTTAAAGAATAAGGCAGTGGGTATATTTGCCCCTACTTGTTTTTTCTCTTGAAATAATGTAGCAGAAATGAGGTCATGCTTCTTTAAAATTCTGTTGCTATGTTGTTTCAGGAGTCAGAACCAGTAGTGAAGTGCATATAGACAAAAAGACATTCCTTTCAGTAGCAACATTCTAAAATATTTTTGGGTGGAGATACATGCTACACACTGCACTTGTTTCTATGTAGTTTTACATTTCACAATTATATCATTATAATACACAAAAGCCGTGAATATCTTGTAAATTATATCCTTATAAACAGTGAGTTCTGATGTCATCAGTTTTAAATGGTGAGTTCTGATGTCATTTCTCACATGACTCACTGAAACTTGTGTATTATAATAAATAAAGTACCCCCAGTTGCAAAATATGAGGATATTAGAAATTACCTCGGAGTTCCATGATCTGTATAAAAACTCCTTGTTAACTTATAATATCCTTATAATTTACAAGAGGGGGTACTTTATTCACTATATATATATAGTGAGTAAAGTACCCCCTCTTGTAAATTATAAGGATATTATAAGTTACCGAGGAGTTTCATGACCATATAAAAACACGAGGCCGAAGGCCGAGTGTTTTTATACAGGTCATGGAACTCCTAGGTAACTTCTAATATCCTCATATTTTGCAACTGGGGGTACTTTATTTATTATAATACACAAGTTTCAGGGAGTCATATGAGAAATGACATCAGAACTCACCATTTAAAACTGATGACATCAGAACTCACTGTTTATAAGGATATAATTTACAAGATATTCACGGCGTTTGTGTATTATAATGATATATTATAACTGATGACATCAGATCTCACCGTTTATAAGGATATAATTTACAAGATATTTACGGCTTTTGTGTATTATATATATATATATATATATATATATATATATATACTTCCCATTGCATCTACTGGTTTTTGGGGGTGTCTTGCTTTGGCTGCCAGATGATTCCTTATTATACTGTTCGTGTTGTTGTGTACAAAATGCTCTTCAACCTTTTTTTCAACATTTCTGGTGCATCTTACACATCTTAAACTGGTATTACTTTGCCTTAATTGGGTTAAATAAAGGTTACCTTGTATTTCCTGGAACTTTATATCCCCAGCTATGGGCCTGCCTATGATGAAGGTGAGTGTAAGTTGTATGTGGTTGAGTCTCCTGTTTATCCTTGTGGCCCCTGGGCTCCTTAAACCGCAGGAGAAATTAGAGGTGTGTGTTTGTATTTTCTGTGTTGGAGGCTGGTGAAGCACAAACCTTTCCTGTAACACAACTCCCTGCACAACTGGTTTGGCAAAGGGAAACTCCTGGAATGAATCAAATCCTGAATCAGATCCACTCTCTCAGCTAGACTGGCAAGCAATGCAAATGTCTAACTGATTCAGCTACCCAAGTGTTCAGTTTGAGCTGATCCAACCAATGAATTCCAAGGGTGCACGGAGGTGTCTACCAGACACAGATCACATGCAGGGGCCACTGTGGACCTTATTGGCTCCCTACACAGGCCAGTGGCCTGGTGGTCACAGGGCCGCCATTAGAAATCACTGGGCCCCGTTCACCCAGGCCCCACCCCAGATCCCGCCCACTCCACACCTCAGTTAAAAGACCATCAGCGCTAAAAAAGGAAACCCCCCCCACACACAAGTTATAAAAATCTATTAATGGTCAGGGTCCCCTTATAAGTTAAAAAAAATGTGGTGCCAGGACCCCCCTATAAGTTAAAAAAACCCAAGGCACCAGGGCCCCCTTACAAGTTAAAAAAAATTGAGGCTGTCAGTCTTCATATGATTGCCAAAATAGCCAATCATAGCCCTTATTTGGCATTCCCCAAATCTTTTTATATTTGCATGTGACTCATGGGTAAAAAAAGATTGGGGACCCCAAAAACATTCTCCAGAACATACCTTCTCCATATATGTGTAGTTATAGGAATGGGAGGTGCATAATGCTGGCAGATTGCCTGTTGGTGTATGGATTAAGTACTTCCCTGATTATATTGATTTTATCATTAGGCAAATATAATGCATAAATATCAGTGGTTAATAATGATATTCATTATATTTATAGATGTGGAAGGAGAATGTGCTTAATGAGAGGAGATACTGCAGCTCTAATCGTTCTCTGGCCGCTGCATACAAGTTGTGTTGTTGCAGGACTGTGTTTATATTCACAGTTACAGGATAACCCATGTTATAGCCACTGGGATTCACTCCAGGTATTGTTCATACATTGCAATGCACAAGATATTATTCTTACTAATGACACAAAAATATAAATACTGTTTAAGCTGTGTCACCTGATCGGAACAGTAAGATGTGATTGAAATGGTATGGAATATAGAAGATGAGAAGTTATCTTGCATCCAATAACACATTAATATGTCTTACTGAACATTGATAGAGAAGTTAATGTTCCACCGTCTTATAAACAGGGCAGATCTTCTCTTTAAGCATAGAGGAAAGGAAAATAACCTCAAGTGATCTTCATTCTTTCTCAAACTTTCCCAATTGGCTTGTGCGTGCAGCTAATGTCTCCTTAACCTGAGAATTTCCCTAATTCCAATGCTTCCTATTCATTTTGCTCAATTTAAAGAGATGTTTACCATAAATCAAACTTTTAGATAGTTCTACCCTGCTTTATTGCTGGGATTCTAGCTATCTGTATTTTATTGCATTCTGTCACGGATCTTGTTTGATATCCATTGTAAGCAGCAGCAGCACTGTCATTAGGGTTGCCACCTTTTGCAAGATAAAATACCGCCAGGTGGGGGGCGGGGCCAAAAAGGGGCGTGACGTTACGCAAAAAAGGGCGTGCTGTTACGCAAAAGGGCAGAGCCACGGCGAGCGATCTCTGAAGACGCGAGAAAGGTAAGGTTTTGTAGGATTTCAGGCAAGGCAAGGGCCTTTTTTAAGGGGTATTACAAATTTACCGGCAGCTACATTGCCTGTAAATTTGTAATACCGGCCCCGGGCTTGGCTGGTGTTTTACCGGCTAGGCCGGTAAAATACCGGCTGGGTGGCAACCCTAACTGTCATGGGAAAACATTTTCTCAAAATGTATCAGTTAATAGTGCTGCTCCAGCAGACGTCTGCACTGAAATCAGTTTTTCAAAAGAGCAAACTGATTTTTTTGTATTTAAATTTTTAAATCTGACATGGGGCTAGACACATCATCAGCTTCCCAGGTGCCCCCGGTCATGTGACTTGTGCTCTGATAAACTTCAGTCACTCTGCTGTACTGCAAGTTGTAGTGGTATCTCCTCTCCCTCACCCCCAGCACCCCCAACAGACCTAGAGGCAAATTCACTAAAGAGCGAAGCAGCTAAAGCTAGCACTAATTCGCTAACGTAATCTAATTTCGGAACTTCATCTCTGGAGTAACTTAACTAGCGAAGTAGACATACTCTGGCGCAACTTCGCACCCTCACAACAACCGAAGTTGCGCAATGACGAAGGGATGTAACTACGCTAACTCATTAAGATGCCCATTTTACTGAACGGTACCGCTTGCGCTAGACTTTACTTCGCCAGGTAAGACCTGGCAAACTTCAATACAATAGATAGGAGGTTGAAAAAAAAGTAAAAAATTTTTCTAAATCCCAAAAAAACGCTGGCATCTTTTACCTTTTATAAGGGTGACGGGCTGAAAAAGATCGTAATTTTTTTTAGGGTAACCTCCTTCACATTTTCCTAACATATGGCAACTCAACTATACAGTGGGCACATGTTTAGGGCAATAGGACAACGCAGTATGCGCGTGTGACGTCACACAAACAAGCATACTGAAAAGCAGTCACACTGCCGAGGCCGCTTTTCATACTGCGCATAAGTTTCTTAAGAGATGGCGGCTCACACCGGGAGCTCCCTCCAGGTGTGAGTAAGCCAGCGCCTGCTGGGGACAATTTTTTTTTTTTTTAAAGTACTAGAATCCCAAACCGGAAAGCGGGCTCTATCAGCCCACACCTTCGGTTTGATGGAAATTTTTGGGGCCATAGGCGCCCTTTAAATATCGTAATATAGTGTCTGATACACATTATATGCAGCAGTCACCATGGCACAGATTCTGATAGCCAGTGTAGGACATTGAGCCCATTTCAAGAGATTGAAACATGAAATCTTAGAAGGCAGAAGAAAGTGGGCTTCCTGCATTGTCATGGACACACAGCTCAGAGTCCCGGCACCGAGAATTATTTGCAGTAAGACATGGAACAAGAGTGCAGGCTATGGTGCTGTAACTTCCTATAAGCAATCTATTTACTGCCTTTTCTATTAAAGTCCTAAATCCTTGTGACTGGCCAGTCTGGCTGCTTTTGTTTTGCAGGTTAATATTTCCTCCTAGGGGGTAGAAGGAATGATGTTCAGTTTTGTTCCTGCCTCAGATTTACAGGCTCTGCCCCTCTGGCCTCTCCCTAAATGGTCAATAACTCTGCTGGACAAACACAACACCCAGCAATGCATAAATCCCGGCCAGCAGTCCCTTATCTGTTAGAATATTCCAAACGATTACAATGAAAATAATGAGATAAATTTCAGACAAATGTCACGTTGGCAGCGTGCCCAGCGATTTCCCATGAAGGATGAGTCCATTACGCAGCGCAAGCCATTAAACAGAAACAAATACAGAGAGGTACAGCAAATCCATTCTGGAAGAAAACCCACTCACATTGCGATTGTTATAATAAGCGACTGGTTCCTATCGAGCACAGATGAATCTGTTATATTCTCGACAGAAAATACAGACATCAACAGTGGGCAAAGGATATTCTATGCATCTTTTCTAGAGTTTATGTCACTCTAGGAACAATGTCCAAAACCACAAAAATTATCCCATAACTTAACACTATATTTAAAAAAAATATTTTAATTAAAAAATTTTTAAAAAGTCATACAGAACCCATGGTATTAGACGGAATATCTTTTTAACCTATTTTTTTTATAAAAAAAATGTTTTTATTATACTATAGAGTTATGGGATATTTTTGTGGTTTTGGATATATGCACCCATATACTTCACCGCACCAGAGGCGGATATATGCACCCATATACTTCACCGCACTAGAGGCACCAGAAGAAAAGGACTTTCATTTGAAGCAGCTTAGGTGGTTCTTCACAGTCAGGACAGTGAGGTTGTGGAATGCACTGCCGGGTGATGTTGTGATAGCTGATTCTGTTGATGCTTTTAAGAGGGGTTTGGATGATTTCTTGGACAGATGTAATATCAAAGGCTATTTTGATACTAAACTCTACAGTAAGTATAGCCATGGGAAAATATAGTTTGTGTGAAAGAGTGAAGGTGTGTGTGTGTATGTATGCTGGGTTTTCATTTTGAGGAGTTGAACTTGATGGACCTTGTCTTTTTTCAACCCAATTTAACTATATAACTAACTATGTAACTACCCATGGATCTGGGGGCTTTATCCCAGAAACTGCATCCCTTTTAGGACAGGCCATTTAGACTTAAGCATCCCTTATGCACACGCACACAAATTTTAAGCACACTCCAATTAATTTTGTGCGAAAACACATGTAGCACACCCTTGGGTGAGACTAATATATATATATTGGTAACTCCAGCACACTCAGTGACACCCCAATGCGGACCACAATAATGATAAACAGTAAGATCCCTTCTTTATTAAGCGTAGCAAATAATCAGCAGGGATCTGACTATGATTTAAAATATTAAAGCAAGATATATATGTATA
>CM044448.1:45677635-45687727 GCA_024363595.1 Xenopus borealis
CTCTGAGGCATGCTGGGATATGTAGTCCTGTAGACTGTCTATGCAGCACTTGTTCATGTTGCTTGCTTTAGTTAGGGGTGTTACACACAAATTTCTGTATTAATTCTGATCCGAGCACACAGTTTTTAAAAACTGTGTACAAAAATGTATGATGTATGTGGTGTTTATACAAATGGCCTGTAGATGTCACTGTGCACACAAGTTATACTGTGCATACACAGTACTGTCTATACTGCTTAAAGAGCACCAATCATAACTAACATAATTTACTAAGTAAATACACTATACCTAATGCATAATCTTCCCTATCTCCACTGCAGTTCTAGCTGAGGCAGGCATCTTGGATTTCACACTGACTC
Source organism: Xenopus borealis (assembly GCA_024363595.1). NCBI lineage: Eukaryota > Metazoa > Chordata > Amphibia > Anura > Pipidae > Xenopus > Xenopus borealis. The sequence goes on from CM044448.1 coordinate 45,677,995, forward strand.
CTCCTACCTATATCTTCACAGCCAGCTGTAGCTCTGAAATCTCACACATGCTCAGTTGAAATTTCTTGCTTGCCTAATAAACCTCAGTATCCTGACGAAGGGAGGGTTAATCCCCCCCGAAACGTTGATGCACAGGTGGTCACAATAAAATAGGGGTATCCCCCCCACCTGCAACATATATGGTGTTGATCATTCTCTCAAACCCTTTTCTACGTTACATGGACGTGTGCCGACCGTCTAGAGGGAATTGAACCACCTTGGCAGGGTTTCACCAACCCCTTCTTGCCCGTGATTCATACTGTGGGCAGAAGCACTGCCCACCTCTCTCTTGGCAGCTGCTGGCACAGGCACATATGTGCAGGCAATATTTTGTCTGCTGTTTGCACAGGTACACAGATGATTATGAGCAATATGATGGATTTTTGGCTGCTGCTGGCACAGGTACATATTTGGGGGCAATATGGTGGATTTATGGCTCCTGTTGGCGCAAGTACATATTTGGGGGCAATATGGTGGATTTATGGCCCCTGCTGGCGCAAGTACATATTTGGGAGCAACATTGTGTATTTTTTGGCTGCTGCTGGCACAGGTACAGATTAGATTGGGGGCAATATGAGAGATTGGCTGCTGCTGGCTCAGGTACATGGGGCAATATGGTGGCTGATGGCACAGGTACAGGGGGAAGTATGAATTGTAAGGTGGGAAATGGTACTGCAGGACCGGGAAGGGGGGCACTGATTGATACCCTTGCCTGGGGTGCCAAAATACCTTGCCCGGGCCCTGGGCAAAAGTGTGGGTACAATATGAGGAATGTAAATCCCCAGTTTAGCACTGCCAGGGGCTCTTTTGCTACTGGTCCTTCTCTCCTCAGCATCGATGGGTTCCATGTATATTTTATAACATTGCATTTCTGCACTGGGATTTACTGCCCCTCAGTCCCTTCTTATCTCATCTCTGGCCTTGTTGTGTTTATTGCACAGATAATGCAATCTCATAAAAATCTAACTGTCCATAATCAAATGTTAGTGTCCAGTATTCAGCTGAATGGGCTTTATGATTCCCCAGCAGTGCAGAGCAAAGAAACCGTGTTGATGCAAAATCTTTTGAGGAATTTTTCAGCATTGGACTTGGGGGCCAAGGCCCACTGAGGTTGCTGTCTCAGGGCCCCCCACTCCCCGGAAGGAGAATCACAGGGTGCGGATCTGGGCTGTTGGGGGGGCCCAGTTCAACACTGAACCCTGAACTGGTTGATAGAATGGACAATCAGACACAGGGACATCAATAAATAGGGGGTCCTGTATGGTGTTTATCATTTACTCTAAATAACAGTGGCATAACTAGACACCTAGGGGCTATGGTTGCCACCTGGCTGTTTTTTTACCGGCCTGACCGGTATTTTTGATGGCTGAGCCCAATTTTATTAATAGGAAAAAAGGTCAATTTATATGAAGGCCAGTATTTTTTTATGAAAATGTGGCAACCCTACTAGGGGCCCTGTTGCGGAAATTTGAAACTGGGCGCCCCACTGCATGCGTGTCATAGACAGGGAACAATGTCATATTGTTGTGTTTTGTTAGCCGGGGATGAGTAGAGTATAACAGTGTTTTATTAGCAGGCTCATGCAGCCATTACACAACAGTAACCTAAACTCTAATGCTCTAAACAGTATAGTAACTATGCACAGTATAAGTCTTGAGCACCTTGACATCTGCAGGCCATTTGTATAAACACCACATTCCCCCGATAGTAGGAAAGCATTTGGACAAATATAATAAACAGAATGCATCTTAAAGGAATATATACATTCTTCACATAACAAGTCCTTGGTCCATGCAGGTAGTTTTCTGATTCTCTTAGTATGCCTTATAGGTTCATTTTCTTCAGGCCTATTGCAGTTGGCATCAGGAGTAGGAAAATGTCCTTCATCAAATGGAGCTTCTCCAAAGTCATATCTGCTAGCAGCAAGACAACTTGCATTCCATATGCGTCCATCAGACAGTTCATATGTGTATGGTCCTCGTTGGCATCTCACTTCAAGTGGTGTAGTAAATTTAGATTGTCCTTGTTTCAGTATTCCTGGTTTCTTAATTCTGACTAAAGATCCAGGCTGAAAGTGCACTTCTCTTGCACCACGTTTTCTGTCAGTATAAGCCTTGCATTTGGCTTGTTGGCGTTTGACAATGTCAGCAGTAGATGAGTTTGTAGGAACAGTATTTGGTGGAAGTTTGATGTCTGCAACATGTAACTTAGTGCACATCTCTCTGCCATGTAATAATTCAGATGGAGATGATTGGGTTGTTGCATGGCATGTTGCTCTGTAGTTATATAAGAACTCTGTTGTAAATACTTTCCAAGATTTCCCAGTAAGAATTGCTGTCTGTAATGCTTCTTTCAGACTTCTGTTGAATCGCTCGATTTCTCCATTTGCTTGTGGGTAATACACTGAAGATTTCCTATGCACAATATTCCTCTCTCTCAGAAAGAAAGGTGAGACAAACTGTGGTGCATTGTCTAATATTAATTGCTTTGGATTTCCTTCTCTGCTGAAGACTGTAGACAGAAATGTTATTACTGTAGCTGATGTTACATGAGAAACAAATGCAATTTCAGGCCATTTACTGTAATAGTCTATCAAGGTTATAGCAAATCTACAGTCTATAGGAGCGTCTGCAAAAGGACCCACAATATCAATAGCAAGTTTTTCCCATGCTGAATCAGGGAATGGTACCGGCTGAAGTGGTGGTGTATGTGTGATAGCGGTTTTGTGATGATTCTGACAAATAACACAAGAATGAATGGCAGTTACCACATCAGCATCCATTGCTGACCACCAGTACAGTTCTCGCAGTCTTTGTTTTGTACGTACAATTCCTTGATGACTCTCATGTGCAAGTTGTATGAGCTTTTCTCTCAAGTTCTCTGGTACCAATAAATGGTGAGCTCTACGGACAACATAGCCATCTACTTAGGACAGTTCATGTCTAATCCTGTAGTAAGGTTGAAGATCAGGACTGAGTTTCTTCTCGGAATTTGGCCATTTGCTTTGTAACATGTCCCATAGTCAGGGGTGCTCCGACAATGAGGCGAGTTGAGGCACTCGTCTCAGGCGGCAGTGCCCCTCTGGTTACCAGGGGTGGCAAAAAAGCCGCTCCTGGTAACCAAGAGCCGAATTTCCGGTTTTCAAACTGTTCACAATTAGCAGTTTCACTATTTCAAAGTTATATTGAGCTGACCAAACCAGACTTGAAGTTCCACGTAGTAGTGCTCTAAATAGTAAGTATGCACAGTAAAAGTCTTGAGCACAGTGACATCTACAGTCCATTTGTATAAACACCACACATGCCTAATGAGCTACTGTCATAGGACTGAAATTAAAATGCAGTTACATAAGCTGGTACACTTTGTTAGGGTAAAGTACTGTATTGTACAATTAAATTACATTTTCATAACTCTGTAAAAATGTACATATGCAGATTAGGGTTCGGCTTTGGTTCGGCCAGGCACAAGGATTTGGCTGAATCCTGCTGAAAAAGGCAGAATCCTGGCTGATTCCTGAACCAATTCCTGGTTATGGTACATCTTCTTGTTTCATAGTCAAATAGCCCTAGAATTCACAAAAAGAGTAGGATAAACACAGGGTCATGAATGAACAGTGGCAAATTTGTTCCGGGGCAGTAACCCATAGCAACCAATCTGTGGTCAGCATTTTTTAGCCAGATGCAGGTTCAACAATAAAAGCAAGTTTGTTTCGTTGTCATGGGTTACTGCCCAAGTGCAAATTTATCCACTGCTTATAAATGAGCCAGTTTTTCCTTGTTGCATATTGTCCCAGAATACAGTATAGATGTAGTGCCAATTAACATGCATAATATGTAAAAGTGTAAAGAAAATAATACATTTACAAATAGCACAATAAGATTAACTGAGCAAACACTATGTATAGCTTATGTTAAACAGTAATGAAAGGATGGAGATGTAGTGTATACTTAGGCTTTTTTAGGCAGTTACACACAGAGACATGCAGACATACAAGGGCAGAAATACAGTGAAAATATACACCAGGTGTGAACTGGGTGTCAAAATAGGCCCTGGCATTTCAAATACATAGAGGCTCAAACAGCCCCACAGGGGCCCAATAAATGATGAGTGTCTATGGCAGGTCTGGACTGGTAGTCAAAATAGGCCCTGGCATTTCAACTGCACAGAGGCCCAAACAGCCCCCAGCATCCCAATAAATAGTGACTGTCTATGGCATCTTACAGCAGCCTCACTGGCATTTGCCAGAACCTGCAGAGTGCCAGTCCAGGCCTGGTCTATGGAATCTCACAGTAGCCCCTCTGGCATTAGCCAGAATCCACACATTGCCAGCCCAGGCCTGATGCACACAGCTATTCTTTGACAGGCACAGATATACATAACACATAAGTAAATCAGATAAGATGTGATGTTGTGACCCAGAAACAGCAGGATTTCACATACAGTGGCGGAACTACTGGGGGGGCAGGGGGTGCAATTGGGCCAAGGCCCGCATTCCCTCAGTGCCCCCCGAGTAGCTTGTGCACCACCGATTTGCCCAATTTCCAGGCAAACTATTGCATATGAAGGGGAGCGGGGGGCCCGCTGCATGTCACACACCAGGGCTCACCCCCCTCTATTTACATTACTGCTCACATACCCACACCTGATGTCCCACATTTCCCCAGGGCAGATCCTCTGCTCCTTTCTAAGAACATGAGGTTGTTATAAACAGCCAGAAATCAAATGGATAATATGGAGGGGGGCTAGGGTTGCCACCTGGCCGATATTTTACCGGCCTGGCCGGTATTTTTGATGGTTGATCCCAATGTTATTAATAGGAAAAAAAGGTAAATCTATAGGAAGGCTAGTATTTTTTTTCAAGAAAAGGTGTCAACCCTAAGGGGGGCCTGGCTGCACGTTCCGTACCAGGGGCTGCACCCCTCCAGTTATGTTACTGGACAGCCTGCAGGTTTGAGGATTTTTTCCAAGAAGATTACCTGCTGAAAATGTGATCCTGGCCTTCTAGTTTTAATCCACCCAATGACTGCTCCGGTATGTGCATATTGTGCTTAAAACTTATCTTGGCTGCTTACTTCCATCCTGTATGCGGGCCCCATTGGATGTGCAGGGGCAACGGACCCTGGTGCAGTTTTACCCTTTTCACCCCTGCTAAATAGCTTCCTAATATCTGTTAATTTCTCATACTCTAAGGGGTTTTTAGTTATTTGTAACTGTCACTGCTGTTTGCAGCCCCCTCCCAGATGAACATCAGAGAGGTAATGTAAAAGCATTAAAGGAACAGTTCAGGGTAAAAATAAAAACTAGGTAAACATACCTCCCAAATGGACCTTTTTTGGAGGGACAGTCCCTCTTTTGACAGTTCAACCTGCAGTCCCTCATTTGTACTGGAAAGTCCCTATTTTCTCTGCACTGAACAGCCAGAAAAAGAAACAAAAGTTTACTTAATTGGCTTTTGGCAGAGAGCCCAGAACAGCTAATAAGATACTTTGTAACAATTTTGAGATAAGAAAATAAGTGACTGTAATAGTTAAGGAGAAATATTTTCAAAGTTTCATAACCTGCCAAATTTTGTAAAATGATGGTAATTAGGGGTGTGGTCACAAAAAGTAGTGTGGTCTTTTTACTTCCAAAATGTTTGGAGGTATGAGTAAATAGAAGGGCTGTGCAAAATAAAAAATTTCTAATATAGTTAGTTAGGCAAAAATGTAATGTATAAAGGCTGGAGTGACTGGATGTCTAATATAATAGCCAGAATCCAACTTCCTGCTTTTCAGCTCTTTAACTCTGAGTTAGTCAGTGACTTGAAGGGGGGCCACATGGGACATAACTGTTTAGTGAGTTTGCAATTGATCCTCAGCATTCAGCTCAAAATCAACAGTTATGGCCCATGTGGCCTCCCCTCAAGTCACTGATTGGTTACTGCCTGGTCACCAGGGTAACCAGTCAGTGGAAAACAAGAGAGCTGAAAAGCAGGAAGTTGGATTCTGGCTATTATGTTAGACATCCAGTCACTCCAGCCTTTATACATTACATTTCTAGCTAACAGCCTATATATTTCCCAGTTTTTATTTTTACACTGAACAATTCCTTTAAGCAAATGCTTTTATGGCAAATTTATAAATAGTATGCAAAGACAATATTATGATAGATGCAATAAAAGTTTTAATTTCTGGTGTTTGTATAGCTTTAAGGCACATCACTGCACTGCCACTAAACTCTTTGTTATGTTGAAACCCCACATAGGGTGAGAGGAATTAGATGAGTTAGCAACATAAATGGAAAAAAAATAGTTTACTGTGACCTTAAAGGGATATTGTCATGGGAAAACATGTTTTTTTTAAAAAACGCATCAGTTAATAGTGCTGCTCCAGTAGAATTCTGCACTGAAATTAATTTCTCAAAAGAGCAAACAGATTTTTTTATATTCAGTTTTGAAATCTGACATTGGGCTAGCGATTTTGTCAAATCACCCTGAACATCGGCCACTGTTAGTGCTGAATCGTCAGATACAAGTAGAATTCTATTGTTTTATACCTGTATATTTGACGATTCAGCTCTACACGTGTATGTTGAAACGAACGATCTTTCTTGGAAAGATCTTTTCCGAGAAAGATCGTAATTGTTACGTCTATGGCCAGCTTTAGTCACGCCACTGCATCCCCCTGTTCATTGGAACAATTCAGTAGGAGCTCCCTCTAGTGGCCCAAGTTAAGAACACCAAAGGGTAGTTTTATGATGTGTAACACAAGGCACCTACTTCACGTGAGTTTAATTAGATTCTGTTGCAGACATGGATTTGACTAAAGCAATTGCATTGGGAAATTAGTGTTCTACTAATGTATCCTTAGTTTGTTTAATTTCATAAAGGGGTAAAATGAGAATTTCACTTTCATATCATACATTCCAGGCCACTAAAGTAACAAGACCTAGCAAACATTAGCAGAGCATATTATCCACACCAGAATCTGGCAACAACTTGGATACCTCTACCACTATGTACCCAACGCTTCACACTAGCCTATGGATGAACACAACTACAATCAAAGGCCAGAAGTTTAAGCACACCTAGGGAGCCAAGCCTGCTACAGCATCTGCAAGGCTGACACCAAACATGCTTCCATGCATGGAAACTACCAAACCAGCACATTTCTGGTATTCTGCTCAGGTTCCGCCCATGCAAGATGTTGAAACTAAGTCAGCTAATCAGCCTGCACCACTTAAAATGCCAATGCAGCCATTATGCACACAACCTCTAGCATCCAAGCCAGCCAAAACGCATGCCACCAATACATTGATAGTCATGGGTAGCCCACATATGCAATTCACCAGTGCACAAGCCAGATACCACACGTCACTCACCCGCTAACAAGCCAGTTACAATGCCTTCAATCCACTGGCAGACAAGCCAATTACTGAGCATGCCACCACACAAGCAAATGACAGCTGCCATGCCTCCCATCACTGGTGTCCAACAGCTGCACAAACCACCAGAGTGAAAGGCAACTACCACATAAACAAGCAATAGCACACACACCAGCTATTGTAAATGCCTCCTTCTGATACACAAGCCATTTACCTTGCTGGCAACCCTTGATGCAAACACAATTCCCACAATTCCAGCCACTGATGCACAAGCTGTGACAATTTTTTTGGATGTATTTTTTTCTGACGCACAACATTTTTTCCCCACAGAGTCTTTGGGTGTCATTTCCGCTGCAAAACATTTTGCTCATCCCTCCTAGCAAGTAGTGACAAACAAGACCAAAAACAATGCACAAAAGACTGAAGCAAATGTCAGATATAAAAACCAAGACATTGGCACAAGCCACTGCTGTTGAATACTAATCAGCAGATAACTAGCTACTGCCTACATAGTAACATAATACATTAGGTTGAAGAAAAGACACATGATCACAAAGCTCAACCTTTGTAAGTCTATATGAAACCTTTGTAAGTCTATATGAAACCTACCTAACTGCTAGTTGATCCAGAGGAAGGCAAAAAAAAACATCAAATAACTCAGGTTGACCACCAGTTCGCATGAAAACTGCCAAGCATGCAAAATGCTGATGCAAAGCCAGCCACCACGTATGCCAGGACCGTCACCAAAGACAGAAGCAATGGACACCAATGGCTATTGCCACAAGCCAACCGTCATCCCTGCCAAGTTACATAACAAAGGCCAGAAGCAACATGTGCCAAAGAACATAGCAATGGACAGAAGCCACATGTGCCAAGCCATGAAAGTAAATCAAAGTGCTCAACTGTGTGACTCCTTTTATGGGGATCATTATGATACTCAGTGGAAAGTCTTATTACGTAAATTTATAACCCATGGTAGCAGGAGACAAATTACCCCATGTGCCATGGACCTAAGAACAAATGGAGGCACAATACTGATTCAGCAATACAACCCCACCCAGTCCTGGCATAACTTGTAATAAAGAATAAACATAATGCTGTGTCCACAAAGAACTCAGAAAACATCATATATCAAACCATAACAGAAAGCATGGGCATGTCAGCAGAATGCTTGAGACCTGGTCTGATCTGGATAATGGAACTTTCCGTAATTTAGATCTTCATGCCTTAAGAAGTCTGCTAGAAAATCATACAATAAACCAAATATGCTGGTTTTGCTTCCAATAAGTCTTTCTTAGTTTGGATCAAGTACAAGGTACTCTTATTGCAGAGAAAAAGGAAATCACTTTTAAAAATGTGGATTATTTGGATAAAATGGAGTCTATGGGAGATGGCCATTCCATAATTTGGAGCTTTCTGGATAACAGGTCCCATACCTGTTCCATATTGCTTCAGCAGTGAAAATCCCTAGCCAGTCCTGGAAGGAAGAAATCCCTAGCCAGGCCCAGAGGAACACATGCACCTTAGTAGTGACTGGTCAGCAGGAGGGAAACTCCTGAAAACACCCTGAAAATTCTGTGGGGCTGTTTATATAAAAAAAACACACAATATATAGTACAATTTAAGCTGTTCTTGCAACTTAAAAGAACATTTTCTATACCATTCCTCTTCCTCACCAACAGAACACTGGGGTTTTATAAACAACTATCAGCATTTACTGGGCCATGGTGTTCCTTTAGCTTGAGTTGTGAGACATAATGTTTTATTATAGGGCTGTGTAAAATAAATCCCCTGTAATAGCCAAGAACATTTCAGAGTCACCTTTCCAAGTGGCTGGTTACAGATATAACCCAATGCTCCAGCTCCCCGAAATGACACAGGATAATGGGCCATACATAACGAGGAATTAGAAGGCACTTGGGAGATTAGTGCAGTTCACAGAGATTGGAGGCTCAGAGGAGAACAGGAATATGGTGTTGAGAGTGACATTGTCCCTTATGATATGTAGGTGGCTCTGTGAGGGTATAATGACAAAGTGCCACAATATTCATTATGACAAGTTGAAATGTGTGATTTTGGATCTGACAGAACAAACTCCCTGCTGTTCTGACCTGAATAAATGGGCCACAACCTGAGACTGCCTGAAATTGCTATAAATTCTACAATAACTAGCCTGTGCATTGGGCCTGTTGGATACGAACCTTTAAAGGAAAACTATACCCCCCCCAAACAGTGTAGGTCTCTATAAAAAGATATTGCATAAAACAACTTGTACAGTATGTAAAACCCTGCTTCATGTAAATAAACCATTTTCATAATAATATACTTTTTT
>CM044448.1:45710492-45723668 GCA_024363595.1 Xenopus borealis
TGAGTGAAAGAAAAGTTTTTGTATTATCATTCATATTCTCTGAAAAATGGTTAAGAAATCTTAAATTCTGCACAACTGTACTTCGTTTTAACCTTTCCTTCTCCTTTAAAACCTGAGCAAACAAAGATGGAATGATTTAGTTACATGTTAGTGAGTCAGCTCTAGTTAATTCTGCACAAAGAAATTAAATAAGGGGAGATTAACACTTGACATTGTCTATTTATTGTCTTCCTGACTCTTGCAGAAAGGGTTAAGAGAACTTCACTGTTAGAACGTTATTGGCTTCTGAACACCTGGCAAGAGACCAATAAAGCACTCACCATATTTCCTTAATCTTTGTGTGTGTGCAACAGCTTGGAGATCAGGACAGATATTCACCTTGGCTTTAGGCTGGAGGGTAACATGCCACCGATTTCCTGGACAGGAGCCAGTATCAGATTATACTCACCTGCCACTTGTACCTTGTTATGCACATTCCTTATGCACAGGGTCCAGATTATTATATGTCCTAGAAGGTAATTAAACAATGCTTTTTCGTCGCATTAACCGCAAGTCCACTTACATGAGCCCCCGCCCAGGACCTCCCTCTGGGAAATGAAGATAGTCTGCGTCTCTGCAATACTTATCATGGTACAGAGCACTTTTTGCTTGCTCTCTTTCCCGTGGTAAGGCAGAAATCACACCCTGCACAAATGAATACACCCTCCCAGTAAATACCCAGGTACACATCTCTGTCTATGCTTCCTTCTCCTGGCTGCTCTCTTTCCAATGGCCAGTCAGAAAGCTCCCTCTGTAATTTCACTTACTCTCTGGGATTTATACAGATACAGTGCTTGGATTCTCTATACTCCCTGCTCCTGATCTGTTCTCTTTCCCATCGCCATGTGTGAGTAACCTGTGCTTTTCTCCTTTTTGTTTTTTTTAAGCTTGAATGGCTACCTCTGTGGCTACACAAAAGCTTCTTTACTATACAGCAAAAGCATATATTTTATCTATGTATAGCAACAGCACAACATATTTTAATAAAAGCTTTTTTTAGTGTTACTGTTCCTTTAAGGGGGGTTTAAGGAAGGAGGTTCCTGTTTGAACATGGGAAAGAGGAGCCCAGGAGAAATTCTAGGTAGAGAGATGTCTGCTATTTTGTTCAGTTAGTGAGCACAGAGTAGCTGGCACTGATTAGAGGCAGATTCTATAGACACATATAGTCTTTATTGTGGATCGAGGGAGCCCATTTATCTTGCCTGACCACAAACTGCTGAGAGCTCAGATACAGAGAGTCTACATTGTGCCATCCAATCAAATGATTAATGAGCTTTGCCGTCATTTCTATACTGTAAGTTTAGATACTGTTTGTGCATCGCTGCTGAGCCCATTTATAACTGCCAAGCTCATTAGCATTATGCAAATAAGACAGAGTATTTTATGCAGAATCCATTTGAAAACATTTTGGTAAATAAAGTAGAACTTTGTCAGCCATAAACTCCACTCTCCTGCAGGACCCTGAACGCCTCCCTGTCTGAAACAACACATTCAGTAGTTATTCTTCAATAAAAAAGTGTATTCTGCTATTTAAAAGACACTTTTAAAACTTAAAAGGGATATAAACCTCAAGTGACTACTTACCAATATCCTTTCTTTCCTCATTCTCACTGGGTTTATAATTACACGTAAATGGTCACTGGCATATAAAGCAGTGACCATCTTTATAATCTCCTTTTTGCTGGTTCTGACGCAGAAAACAATTTAGCAGTCACCAGTTGTCTTCTAGTAGTTTTACTTAGCTCTAAAGCTGGCCAAAAATCCCCATGTCCCGACCTGCCACTAACCTTCAGATTAAAGGGCAAGGAAAGGCAAAGAAATAAAATCCCATTTTTACCTTCTTTCATGAAAAAGAAATCTATCTCCAATATACTTTAATTAAAAAATGTGTACCATTTTTATAAGAAACCTGACTGTATGCAGTGAAATCCTCCCATCATTTAGTGCGGTGGATAGGAATTGTCAGACGGTCCCTAACATCTGGCAGGGAAACAATCATACTTATGAACAGCAGGGGGAGCCCCTGCCTTACTTACCAGCCATGCAGAACTCAAGCAGATTTGTTTTTGATCATTTATGACGATCCCTAAGAAGCCCAGACCACACTGAGCATGTGTATGTAGTCTAGTCTTGCAAAGATGTATAACAAAGTTATAAGATGACAGCCCCCTGTGGCCAACTTTGAAAGCATAAATCATTTGTTTGATTAGGATTGTGGTGCAGTAAATTCATGTTTATGTTTAGTATACAAAATACAGCATTTCTAGCCCTATTCTATTTTAGACTTTCCTTGCTCTTTAAATAAAGCAGTAAAAGCACAGATCAGCTGATCGTACGAAAGTTGTTTCCGACAAAACCTAGTGACAGTCTCCCACTGAAAATCGTACCATCGGCAATACACACAAATATATCATCGGCAGCCAACAGAAATTTTCTAACCGGTCAGATCGACCAAACGACCGATTGGCATGGCACGACAAATGTCAGGACACTCCACACACGATCCTAAAATCATGGCTACACAACAGCTTATTTATATAAACAATAGTAGTGTTTCTGAAGCAAACACTGCAGTTTTACCAGTGCATTATATTTTTATTACTTTAAAATAATTAAATCTTTTGATGTTACTGGTCCTTTAAGCCAGCAGCGCTGAGGATATCTATCTTCCTCCCACTAAACACACAGTGTTGTCTCAACGATTGCTGCTTGCTGATTAACCAGGGCAATCAACACTGAAATCTTTCTTTAATTATGAAGTAAACAGAGATAAATTGCAATTTGTCTTCAGAATAAAGTCAGCCAATCCCAAACCAGTAAAAATTAATGAAAGCAGCTGTAAAATGGCTATTTCACTGATCCAACTGCCAAGTAAACTATATTATAGCAGAGCAGTATAAGGGAATTGTCATGGGCATTTATAAGGGGAGGGGTCCCAATTATACTGGTATAGTTTGTTTTATACTCCCTAAAAACTCCCCCAACTCGAAATTAACCCACCATCTGCTCATATAAACTAATTTGCTTTCTTCTTCCCATGGATTCTACGCTCTCTTCCCTTTGTTCAGATAGAGTTTGGGCACAGGCCATTCAGTTGTTTTCACCCCAGACTATTCCTGGTGGGCCAGGAAGTAATCTGGTACTAAGGGGTCAGTTTACTAAATCGCGGTAAATTTGACTATAAGTTTCCGCGTGTTATCGATGAGAATATTTTTCCGCCAGAATATTCACAGTGACTAAGTTTACTAAGCAGCAGAAGCAGCTCAGAAGTCATTGCGATCAGTACGTTAACGAACCAGCTTACATTAGCGGTAATTTTAGAGAGTTGCCAATTTTCTGGCGACAAATAAGTTTGCGAATATTTGTCAAATGGGTTATTTTACTGATGGAGTCCATACTGTGACTACAACATGCAAATGAGTTCACAAGCATGCTCAGATTGTAGCACTGCCCTAAGTATTCTACCCAGAATGCCTAGCTTTAGTAAACGCTAAAAGTATCACTAAAAGCATCACAAGATTTCCCTATCTTGTCCCCTGCTGGTGATATTATGCAAATGAAGGACACACACTAACTTCCAGAAGGTGGCAGCACTAACACAGAGGTTTGGCATATTTCAATATAACTTTGAAGGTTTATTAGGCAACCAAGAACTTTCAACTGAGCATGTGTGAGATTTCAGTGCTGCAGTTGGCTGTGAAGATATAGGTAGGAGGAGTCAGTGAAATACAAGATGTCTGCCTCAGCTAGAACTGCAGTGGAGATAGGGGAGATTTTGCAGAAGGTATAGTGAGCTGATCATTTACATTATACAAACAATTCTAACTGTTTTAAAAACCATAGGAAAGAGAGCAGCCATGTGTATAAAGAACAGAGAATTAGAGCTCTCTGTCTGGGTAAGTAATGAAGGGATTATTAGATTTACTTACCCAGGATGAGGTTTCTGCCCTATTGTGGAAAAGAAAGCAGGCCAGAAGCAGGAAGAACCGAAAATCAGAGATCTGTACCTGGGTAAGTGCTATGGGGAAATTGCATCTACCCCTGGGTTTGGGGGCTAGTGGGCCTAAATCAAAGTCAAATGTTTCACCAAAGATCCATAATTTTATCTAAAATTGTGATCAGAATAATAGCAGTCTGATATCACTAACCTGATCAATCACTGTTTTACTAGCAATTATATTTCTACATGGTAAATCATTTACTAGTAGGTGTAGTAATAGAGTAATAGAAATCCAACAGTCATGTGTAATTGAATCATTGAGCTTGTTCCAAATATCAGTATTCAAAAAATAATGGTTTGTGTCAAATAATATCAGTATGGAGTTCAATTAGTGAGGTCATTCATTCTGTGAAGAAAAAGGTGTCAGTTACGGCCCTTATTTAAGGAGGGAAAGCAGCAAATGTTGTGCATGCTGGTTCTCTCTGAAAATTGGAGTAAAAAGGGTAGTTGCAGACATTGTTCAGAAGAACAGTGTACTATGATTAAAAGGGTGATTGGAGAGGGGAAATATATAAAGAAGTGCAGAAAATTATAGGCTTCTCAGCTAAAATTTTAAATAATGCTCTAAAATGACAACTGAAAACTGAAAGACATGGAAGAAAACGGAAAACTGCTATTTGAATGGATAGAAGAACAGCCAGAATAGCAAAGACTCAGCCAATGATCAGCTCCAGGAAGATCAAAGAAGATCTAAAGTTACCTGTGATACTGTTACAATTAGAAGATGCCTATGTGAAGCCAAGCTATCGGCAAGAAGCCCCCGCAAAGTCCCAATGTTTAAAAAAAAAAGAAAAAGACTTGCTGAAGAGATTACAATTAGCCAAAGAACACATTGAGTGTTCTAAAGAGAAATGGTGCAACATTTTGTGAACTGAAGAAAGCAAGAATGTTCTTTTGGAGTCCAGAGACTTCAGAAATCCGAAGTGACCCTGCTGGCGATTCATATTCTTGCCGGCGGGAAGGCAGTTCAGGGAGATTAGTGGCCCACGGTAGAGGAGATACGTCGCTGCAACTAATCGCAACTAGTCGCAACTAATCTCCCTGTCTGCCGCAACATCTTGGTTCCAGACCAACAAAATTGATGCTATGGAGTGGCCAGCCCAATCCCGGACCTTAATTCAATAGAAAACATTTGGGGTAAAAAGCTGTTTCTGAGGCAAAACTAAGAAATGCAGAAGAATCGTCTATTGACTTGGAATAGAAGGTGCAGTGTTCCCAAAGCATTTTGTGTATGGAAATAAAAGCTAATAAAATGTTGAGCTGTATTCACACTGCTATTATTCAGAACACAACCCAAACTGTGTTGTTTTGCTCATTATTTACTCTTCATTAAAGTTTGGGTCTGCAGGTCAGTGGGGTATGTGAGGGTCATTAGGTTAATGCTCTAGATTTAGCTCAGTCAAAACGAAATGTAGTTGAATGTCGCAATAGGAAATACTGTTTTTTTCCCTATAAACATTTCTAGAACCAGTCCATGTTGTCTCCAAGTGTTCTCGTAACACATTTACCCCATGGATTAATTCTCCATCTGAAGAACATAGCAGAGATCCAGCAGTTCAGAAAGAAAATAAAAAGAGAGTAAATGTTGAATAGATTTATTTCTCTTCACATTTCAGCATGACTTAATGTGGCTCCTGCTCTTCAGCTACAAACAAAAAATGACACAACAAAGAGTCACTCTTTGCTTGTGGTACTGGGGGAAAGCCAGTTGCTAGTGAGGGTCCAAAGCACAAGGGACCACAGTGAGACAGAGTCCAGAATCTGTCAGCTTTTACTATCCCTGCTACAATATTATTGGTTGACAAATAACACAACTGTCGCCAAAAAAAAAAGAACAAAAAAAAAAACCCAATTCTTTACATAACAACTATTCTGTAACCAAATCTCTCATTCCTGGGCCCATTACTATCGTGGGTGATGGCGCCACATTATGCAGAATTCCGGTGATCTGAATAAGCGCTGCAAAGAGATGATCAGCTCTCTAAACAGCTCACAGGCAAACATTGCAACTATTTTGTGCCATTTATATTTCAACATTAGCGAAAATCTTGCTTCTCCACAACAAAACCACAAAAATGACTGCAAAGCTGAAGGATTATATCAGCATGTATCATTAAAAAAAACTTAATTGAAAGGTACATCATCTTTCTTTCCAGGTCTGGGTTAAAAGGGGCAAATACAATTATGGCCAAACAGCACATTAACTATCGCACTTTGGTTCAAGTTCATGAGGAATAAGGGTGATGGTGTGTGTGTGTGTATGGAGGGGGGATTCAGTTGGCAGTAACTATCACTTTATGTTTCCCTTTGACCTCTACCTGCTACTTTCATTCATTCAGTGTCTTAGTTAGGAGTACAAACCCCCACTACCATATTTGCATTGAGTTGCAAGGAACGTGTAAAGGTCACCTGAGTTAATGGCTCCTGATTTAGTAGTGAAAGTTACATAACAAAATGTATCTAAACACTCCAAAATCCCTGATTGGACAGATACTGGGCGAATTTCATCTGAAGGAGGAAAAAGAAACATGTCGCTATTCTCTCACTGATAAAGGGGCAGATTTGCTATAGATAGCTGCGCCGTAAGACTAGGGCATCAATTGGCGACACTGCATTGATACCCACATATTTCTCAGATAAATTTGTCTTTAATCAAAAACCTGATAATCCTTTCCCTCCTTTACATAGAAGAGTTAGTTCTAGTGCAAATGGGATGCTGGCTCATTACTCCATGCTGCCAAATCCAAAAGCCCAATCATTAGTCGTCGCTGTCGCTCCCAGATTCGCTGAGCTGTAAGTCATTGCCTGAAAGAGAAACGAGTAATCAGTATGGAGGCTGGAGGCACTAACCAAAGCAATAAAGTAGCTGACTTTTAAACATGATGCTCACAAGTTGCTCGTCCCCCCCCCACTTTTTTTTTAATACATAGCAGCAACTATATGGTTGCTTGGGTTCAATTTACCACAGCAACCAGGAAGTGGTGTGAATAAGGTGGCTGTGCTGTTGCACAGGTGTTTTGGGTTATAGTAAATGATTGGGTTTCTGTGAATTCCCCTCAGGGAAGTCAGAAATACTGAATGTTGCTAGAATGCATTGGGTTATGTCTTTGAGTAGCAACAAGAGTAACTAGGCTTACACTGATGGACCTGCTCAAAACCCACAGACAGACCAGACTGTTACAGTTCTATGCTAATTGTGATGCCTCTGCTTCTATAGATACATGACAAAGCAGGGGATGCTTCATTATCTCTGCCCAGAGTCTGCAGGCAACTGATAAACTGCCCCCCCCCCCATACTGAAATGGGGCACATGTTGAAAAACACTCAGAGGAATACAGAGTGAGGCATCTGTATGTGCCCCAAAGTGAAAGGCAGCTGCAGAGATGAACTGTGGTAATGGTCATACAATCTAACTGGCAGTGGCCATATAACATTTCAGGCCAGCATGCTGGAGTCCAGTTAAAGTTGTTTAAAGGGACAGTAACATCAAAAAATTTAAGTAAATGAATTACTTTTGTCCTGCAGTGGTAAAGTGATGTATTTGCTTTAGAAACACGGTATATAGTTTTTATAAACATGCTGATGTGTGGCTATGGGGGCAGACATTCAAGCACAGGATACATAGTACATATAAGCTTTAAAGAATCCCATTGAATGCTACAGAGCTTATCGGTTATCTGTGTAACCTGTGCCATTTCTCCTTTTCACTTTGAATAGCTGCCCCCCATTGCTACACAGCAGCTTGTTTATATACACTATAGAAGCATTTTACAAGCAACCCCAACAGTTTTATAATACACTATGTTGTAATTATTTGGTTACTTTCCCTTTAAAGGGATACTGTCATGGGAAACCATGTATCATGCATCAGTTAAATAGTGCTGCTCCAGCAGAATTCTGCATTGAAATCCATTTTTCAATTTTGAAATCGGACATGGGGTTAGACATTTTGTCAGTTTCCCAGCTGCCCCCAGTCATGTGACTTATGCTCTGATACACTTCAGTCACTCGTTACTACTTTACTGCAAGTTGGAGTGATATCACCCCCTCGCTCCCCCACCAGCAGCCTAACAACTGAACAATGGGCAGGTAACCAGATTTAGGGTCTGACGGGAAACCGATAAAAAAAACCCGGTGGGCCCCGACTAGGGTTGCCACCTGGTTGGTATTTTTGATGGTTGATCCCAATGTTATAAATAGGAAAAAAAGGTAAATACATAGGAAGGCCGGTATTTTTTTCCTCAAAAGGTGGCAACCCTAGCCACGACCCTCATGGGCCCCCCGTCAGGCCAGACCCCCTCTCTGGATTCAGAACATTTTTTTGCTGGCGAGTGCTTTGAGCAACGCTGTGCGCACTGAGTGGCGCCTTGGTGAATGGAGTGGTATGTCAAAGTAGGCGGTCGGACCCACCCTGACCAGATTGCAGCTCCTTAACACAAGAAAACAGCTCCCTGGTAGATCTAAAAACAACACTCAATAGTAAAAGCAAAGTCCCACTGATTCAGTTACATTAAGTAGGAGAAATAACAGCCTGCCAGAAAGTAGTTCAATCCTAAACTGCAGGCACAAGTCATATGACTAGGGGCAGCTGGGAAACGGACAATATGTCTAGCACTATGTCAGATTTCAAAATGAAATATAAAAAAATCTGTTTGCTCCTTTGAGAATTGGATTTCAATGCAGAAGTCTGCAGGAGTAACACTATTAAAGGGGATATAAAGTCAATTTATTTTTACCCCCATTGTTTTTTTAGTGAGTTCTATCACTAATATATTAGTGTGTATACCGATCATTTTCTCCTCAGTCTCTGCAATTGAGTAATGCAATGCACATAAAAAAACCTAGGGGTATCTGTAAACAGAACCACCTACTAGGTTTCTATTGGATGGTGGACAGTTCTTGAGCTAGAGGCAGACAGGCCATGCAAACTAGACGGCCATGGGCTGTGAAGTTTTGTTGATCTGATAAAACGAGCGGAATACTAAGCGCTGACAGTTTAGACGCGGATAATGCAATACAGGCTCAAAAAAGAAATGGATTGCTATTGAAAAAATGCTTATTTGTGTTGGACAAGGGCAATGGGGGTAAAAGAAATTGACATTATATCCCTTTTAACTGATGTGTTTTGAAGAGAAAAAAAACATTTCCCATGACAGTATGCCTTTTACTCCAGCCAGACCTTTAACAGGGAGGTATGTCCCTCATGTCATATATTCAGTCTGCCGTCTCCCAGGCCAAACAAGATTACTACAGTACTCATAAATAATATCAAATGAAATCCATACTTATTTTTAATGTTCAACTCCCTTCTACATCATTCAGAATTTGTCCATACCACCTTTTGAACTTGTTCTCCCTGCATGCTCTCTCTTTAGGACTCTTTGAACTTAATCCTGTAACCCACTTGCAGTGTGCTGAATTATCTTCAACCAGTCCCTTTTCTTTTCCAACCATATTAATGCCACTGCCAAAACCATCTGCTTTTTCCTATGCAGTATTGCCAAGATACACCCAATTCTTTCACAAGTAACAGCTAATACACAAATACATGCCCTTATCTTATCCAGTTTAGACAACTGCAATTTCCTACTAACCCATCCCCAACTCCAACTTCTCTTCCCTGCAATCAACCATAAACTCTGCTGATATACTCCTCCTGTTCATCCCCTGGTTGTTAAGCAACCACACAAAATCCTTGTGGTAACAGTCAAAGCCCTTCACTTCTCCCCTTCTCCACCTCTCATTACATTTCTTTATAGGTCTGGCTGTATGTTCCTAGATGTCTTCACCTCTACTCTTAGGCTAGGGACAGACAGGGAGATTCGGGGAGATTCAGTCGCCTGGCGTTTAATAGCAGGCGACAATCTCCCCGAACGTCCTTCTCCCTGTCCGTCGCTAGTTGAAATGTAAAAGCGCCGGCTCTGTGCACACGCGGTGCATCTTTCATCCAGTGCTGCACTCATGTTTTTTGGATTCTAAGTCATGAGGAAAGCAAACAAATTGTGAAAGGATCTGCAGGAAAAGGTAGCTGAACTCTATAAAACAGGAAAGGGATATAAGAAAATATCAAAGGAATCAGCAGTGTTCAAACTTTAATTTGCGTTATCATTCATATTCTCTGAAAAATGGTTAAGAAATCCTAAATTCTGCCAGGGTATGTAAACTTATGAGCACAACTGTTAGCTTCTGTCTCAGACTTCCTGTTTTCAGCTGTATACTCAGGTATGGAAAAGCCTTCTAAAGAATAAAAATGGAGTTCTTGCACTGTTGTGGATAATCTATTGACAATAAACTGCCTTGGTAGCTTTCCTTCTCCTCTAACTATTTATATAGTTTAACTATACAGGCGGCAGAGGGGCCAGGATCGCCCCTGTACTTACGTAAAGTGCTCATCATCTGCCCTCCATTGTCCTGAGACTTGTGCATGCTCTCTGTGCTGGAGCCTGAGTGATGTCTCTGCAGTTGCTGCTTGGAGTGGGACAATTTGTTTCCATCCACCTCAGAATCACTGGAGCTGTCGTCGCTACTGGAGGAGCTTTTGGACTCAGAGGAACTGCCTGAACTGCTCATTTGGTCAATAACACTTGCTTCTGCCATTAGTTCTGGAGGGCAAAATAAAACAAAAATTCATAAGCAATTAATGGAATTATTCCACCTGAAGGTCACACTTCCTATTGAAGTGTGACGCATGTTCTCTCATTAGTTCAAACCAGCAGATTTGTAGCCAGTTGTAGCTGGCTTTAGCCTACTTATGGTAACATTCACTTACCCCTCTCTATATCATCCATTGGGGATGCTGGGGACATTTTCTCCATTGGTGAGGAAGAGTTTTTGGGAGTTTTGCTGGCACTGCGCATTTGCTGCTGTTGCTGCTCCAGGCGGGACTGGATTTTGCTGCTCCCTTCAGCCCTGGGAATAACAAAGTATCATTACGTAGATTTAGATTGTAAGCTCTTTTGCTCAGGGCCACCCTCACCTTTTGTACTGGTATTGGTCGTGATGTATGTAACTCCATATGTTCTATGTATGTAATTCATGTGATTTAATTGTATAATCACATTTATTTTACAGCGCTATGAAATTTGTTCACGCTGTAGAAATACATGTTAAGAATAATATAATAATAATAATAATTGTATGAAATGACTCATTCCTGCTAGAAGCAATGGGAGGATAGTTTTAGCCGATTGATACTTAAGAGAATTAAAAGTCTACAGGTTGTCTGGTACTGGAATAACTGTGCAGAAGGTTGTTAATGTTCTGTGTATGCAAGTCATGTGATTTCTTTGTATAAACACATTTATCTTACAGAGCTGTGCAATATGTTGACGCTCCAAAATAATCTGGCACAGGGATAAGCAACCTGTCGTCCTCCAACTCTATTTGTCTGCAACTCCACAACCAGCATGCAGACCATGGACTATTTCAAACTGCCCTCATGTATAACAGTAGGAGCTGACAGTTTGAGGCAGTTGCTATTTCATAAGGGAAAGCCTCAAAAAACACTAAGGGTCAGTCCACACAAACAGATTCGGGGAGATTAGTCTCCCCAGCGAACAAATCGCCTCTTCTTCGAGCCGACAATCTCCTTCGACTTCGGAAAACGAATCACCGGGTGTGAATTGCTGGCTACAAGCAAAATTAGGAAGCTGTTCCTGCCGAATTGTGTTTAGTACAGGGGAATGCTTAGGCATTATAGACACTCAAAGGGAAAATGTTCACAGATGACATATTTAGATGCTTGAAAAAAACTGTTGCATATAACAATATACATTGGGGTTGTGATAGTACCTGGTCTTTTTGACACTGATATTGCTGCTTAATTTCTCCAGCCGACATTCCCCCGTGTTATGATTCACAATTAGAATACATTCCCTCAGGTATGGCCTTTTGGATCCTTTGAACACAGTAATCGGGGCAGTAGAACCCTGGTAGGACAGACAGATAAACATTTAGTCCCAAGGTTGCCGGAAAACTCTGGGAGATGCAGTTTAAAACATCCCTGTGATAGCCAGATAAACTCACTTCAATGTTGGGCAGAGTGATGGTCACCTGTTCTCCTTTGCCCGCATCCAGGTTCCCCTCACAGGAGGTATCAATAGACGCCGGCTTGAAATCATCTACAGAAAACATAGTATATCTCTTTAAAATAACCGTGTTGGTTCTTTACCATCTACTTCTATGCAGAGGGTCTGTATTTAAACAGTGCCCCTCAACTTTCTGACATATATGAACCCTAACATGTATAGGTCACTAACCTTACTACACACAGGCTACTTCTCTCAATAACACAACCACAAACCTAATGTATTGTTTCTACTTTGTAAGCAGCAGTTAAGTTCTAATCTTATTTTCCACATATAATTGCAGTCCCAGCTCCTGGCCTACTCCCACCCAACCGTCCCACTCAAGAGTGGGGTGCACAGCGCAGTCCCCAAGGAGGAAATATAGTGTAAAAGGGGATAGCAGTGAATATTGTGTCGCATGAATGGCAATCCTCTCATGTTAATGGGCAGGAAGATATTTACACTGGGGTACAGAAGACACATATCATATATCAGGCAAAAAATTATTACTGGGCAATAAAATCCCAGGGTTGTATATATATATGAATTTAGCAGAGACGTCTGAATGACAATTTATATAGACAAACCCCTGCCCATGTTACACCAGACTGCCACATTATCAGACTCACTTTTCACTCCTGCTGCAGAAAAACTGCCCCAAAAATAGGAGGAAATGATGCTTCTTCTGAAAAACAATCCATAATCTTGTCACCCCAATAATCCTAGAGCAGCAAGTGTCCCAGCAAGATTAAACACAGAGTCACATGGTAGGAGAGCCAGTCTGTCAGGAGTTTGACACATGAAAAACTCAGATCCACCCAAACACACCCAGACTTCATGCACTGTGCAGCTGTCATCAGAATGAACAGATAGTGGCTTCAGAGGAGTAATATGGCACCTCCATCCCATATGTATAAATACTAAATATACAGAGAATCAATGTTCTGGTCGCACATTAAGCTATACCATGACACTGCACTGTCTACGGGGAAACAACATGGCACCACCTTCCCATATGCATGCATACAAATATACAGAGAAGGAATGTTCTAGGAAAACAATATGCTATAC
>CM044448.1:45765358-45777101 GCA_024363595.1 Xenopus borealis
GTGATGGCTGATTCTGTTGATGCTTTTAAGAGGGGCCTGGATGAATTTTTTGGACAGACATACTATCAAAGGATATTGTGATACTAAACTCTCTAGTTAGTATATGGCAATATAAAATTTATGTGAAGATATGGAGGGGTGGGTGTGTATGGATGATGGGATTCATTTGGAGGTGTTGAACTCGATGGACTTTGTCTTTTTTCAACCCAATTTAACTATGTAACTATGCATTTATTGGCCAAGCCTTTCTGTCTGGTAGATCAACCCTTGCTATTTCTGTTCCACTGCAGTGCATACAAACTTAACATCTCACCTTCACTGGCTTCTAGTTCTGCAGACAGAGGGCTGCTTGGGGCACTGCCTGATGACTTCCTTCCACTTAACCCAGAGATCATGGCCATAGAAGAGAGACGTCCGATTGCCCTCACTGCATGCCCAGTTTTCTGCCATATGGACAAAAGTTTGAGAAACCAAGTGGCACACGTCACACTAAATTACATCATTAAGGCTTAACACTGTCCCAGGAATTTTATTGGCTGTGTTCAGTGTAAATTGATAATTTAGATGCCCCTCATAAATCATTAATATGAGTTTAACACTTTTTAACTTGTCCAGGGTGTTACCTGCCATTTTCTCCGAGCCATATATTTCTTCATCCTCTCTTTTGAAAGTTTCTTGGCCTCCATTGTAGCAGTGTCCTTCTGCAGCCACGAATGCTGGAGACATTGGGTGCAGTTCAACCGATTCCTGATCAGAGACAAAAAGACATAAAACTACTCAGAGCCAAACTTAGGGAGCTGTTCCTGTTGGCTTGTACTTAGTACACGTGACTACCTATGTTGCTATAGTTTATAGTATCTCTCTGCACTCATTATAAGCAAACATAGGGGGCTGCTCCTGCTGAATTGTGCTCAGTATAGTAAGGAAGGTGTTCACAGTCATGCCCGAAATAACGAAGGCTTAGGCTAAGCTGATCCACTAAGTAAAGGAATAAAAGACAGATGAAGCAAGATGTAAAAAAACTCTCTATTCTTAGGGCTAGTCCACACAGCAAGATTCAGGGAGATTTGTCGCCTGTTGACTATTCGCCGCTTCTTTGGGGCGACTAATCTCCCTGAATTGCTTGCCTGTGTCTCCCGCCCAAGGGAATGTAAAGTCTCCTGCGCCTATTCACATACAGCGCTGCGTTTTCCAAAGTCGCTGAAAATTGCCTGCGACTAAGGAAAACCCAGCGCCGCGTTTGAATAGGCGCAGGCAACGTTACATTTCAGTGGGGGCAAAACACAGGCAAGCAATTCAGGGGGATTAGTCGCCCCAAAGAAGCAGCGATTTTTAACAAAAATGTTCTAGTAGCAATCTAATTAATGTAGCAATTGGTTTATTTTTTTAATGTGTCAGAGGTTGAGGAAGCAGCTAAAATAAGGGCAAAATTAATACAAACAGAGGCCAACACATAAAATGCTAAGAGCCTGCAACTTAGGGACACATCTCCCAGGGAATCGATGAAATGCCCTGAAATGGGAAACCTCTCTTACTTACTTCATAGCCTTCTTCAACAAACTGCTGATAAAGTCTTTGGCCTCTTCAGATATTTCATCAAAAGCTTCATCATCGAAGTCCCAAGTGGCCGAAGTTACATTGGCCAGCGTTTCATTGTCATTATCCCCCATGAATGGAGAAAGTCCACTAACCCTGGCAAAGATAGAGAAAAGTGTAACTAGATCCAGTCCATTCCATCTCTGTATATACATAAGAGTGAGAGGTGCCATATCCCTTAGACAGTACAGTATGAGGGTGCAGCTTATTGTGTGCTTGAGAAAGGGTTGCTAGCCTGAAACGTTGAGCTTCTGCTAATAAAATTGCAAGGGCTTGCCCTGCTTGAACTTGCCGTGTATGCCAGTGAATTGCCTATTTCAGTTTCCATTGTGGGGGTGCAGATCCCCTATCACTGTGCACCAGGCAGTCATACCTCCCAACTGTCCCATTTTTCACAGGACAATCCCCAATTTTGACAGCTCAACCTGCAGTCCCTGGTTTGTTACTGAAATGTCCCGATTTTCTCTTTGATATACTGCACTGAACAGCCAGAAAAAGATACAAAGTTTCTAACTTAACTGACTTTTGGCAGAATAGATACTTAGATACAATTATAATAATTTAAGATAAGCAGGTCTCTTGGGGAAACTGGGACTTGCAGGACAATTCACCTTCATTAGCAAAACTAATAACATATAAAAAACACAGAAATGTGTTAAAATTTTCATAACCTGATTTTGTAAAATGGACAAAAAACTGAATATAATGATTTTATATTAGAAAAGTAATAAAATGGCCAATAAAGTTAACTACAATGTAATTAATGATAATAAACTCCACATAATGAAACAATGCCAGGGGAAAGAACTTCTTGGACAGATAAGGGAAAGATCTTGCTGCCTAGAATTCAATAATAAACTGATCAAAGCTCAGACGGTTTTTTCAAATCATATTTTATCATACTGCAGCACTGGATTTTGCCATAAAGGGCTGAGGTCAAATGGGTGGATCAGGGGCACGTCTAGGCCATTCTATAAAATTGGGGCTCTATTATACGTGTTAGTATAGAGGTGGTCAGTTTTCTAGCAACCGGAGCTCCTGTGTGGAGGTATCTACAAACTTAGCAATATGGGGCCCCACAACTTCCAATGGCAGCCCTGGCCAACAAGGGAAGGAGAGACACAGGTTCATATTCTTCTGTATATTTTAGAATAAGACACACAGTGGCACACATTCTCATATTCTCAGTCAGAACACACATGAGACTTACAGGATATAGCAGATGACTCCAATGCTCCACATGTCAGTAGAGTAACCAATGGGCTCATAGTTTATAACTTCAGGGGCTACAAATTCAGGGGTCCCAAAAAGCACTTTGAGGTTTGGGCAGCTCTCTGCAAGAAATAAAGAAAGGGTAAATCTATTGACTTGATGGCAATACAGGAGTCAAGTACTGATCCAGAAATTTAACTGCGGTGCCCAAGTGCAGGCCATGCAGCCACACCCCCCCACCCCTCTAGAGGCAATGTTCACTGCAAATTTGCATGCATGTTACATTGCTGGCCCTGGTGCAATTGCACCGCCAAGTCACCCCCCCCCAAATCCCCCAGTTGCTAACTTTAACCCCTCCTTGTGGCACCCACTCCCACCCTTCCCCCATGGAACACAACCCTGCTGTAAAGGAGTTAAGCTGCAGAACTGCTGGCAGCTGGTTTATCTGAAATTAAGTTTACATGAAGCATTAAACACACCAAAAAAGGGCAGAAATTAAATCCCATTTGTCACAAACACTTTCCAACCATTCTAAGGGCCCTAATGAGCTGTAGACGGCAGTCAGGATGGGGTCAGGGAGGGAGACGGGACAGCTGATTGTATTAAGATTCAGTTTTATTTGACCTATGAAGGTTTATGGGCTTTTTATGCAGATGGGGAGAGTGGCACACTCTATTGAGAAAGTGCAACAGACAGCACAGTGGATATAGAACAGACAGCAGCACATGTTAGGGAATAAGTGGCATTGACTTGGCAAATAGTGTGTACCACTATCTGCTGTTTGAAGAAAGTTTTTCCCAACAGCTGGAAAAGGAAAAGAAACCCCACTAAAGCTATATTAGGTTATGGGTCACATATAACCAAGAACTCCTCCCACCAAGTCAAATATTCCACCTGATTACAATTTCAAATTACATATTCCAGCCTAAGTATATCTAATTGGAAAATTGCATATGATAAATAAATTAGTTGTTAAAAAAGTCGAATTGATAGGTTTTAATTAAGTGTGATTCCGACTACTAGTGAGGAACAATAGGGACTTAATTATACAAATTACTAAATATATTATCACTTTCTAAAGTGCTGTGCATTAACCTACTAAAATTACAATCATTTAAATATAGAGCAATTGTTAAAATTGAATTAATTAAGTGATACGGTGCAATTGATTACAGACGGATAAGTCCTAATTCATGATTTAAAAAAATTAGATATATCATTTGAAATTGTAATCAGGTGGAATATTTGAGTTGGTTGGAGGAGTTATTGGTTTTATGTGACCCATAACCTAATATAGCTTTAGTGGTGTTTCTTTTCCTTCTGTTGGAAAAACTTTCTTGAAACAGCAGATAGTGGTACACACTAGGCAGAGGATGTGACACAGTGGATGTCACACGGGAACAGGCCCGGACTGGCCATTTGTGGGTTAGGGCAAATGCCAGATGGGCTGCTATAAGGTGCCATAGAAAGTCAGTATTTAGTGGGCTGGTGGGGGCTGTTTGGGCCTCTATGTGGGCTGATTGGGCCTCTGTGTACCTGAAATGCCAGGGCCTATTTTGATTCTCAGTCCAGTCCTGCACGGGAATACTGTAATGGTTACTACTTACCTAATCTCCGGGCGAGGCCAAAGTCGATAAGTTTGATTTTGGTCCCTGTCTTATTGACACACATGATGTTCTCTGGTTTCAGGTCGAGGTGCACAATTCCCTGTTTGTGGATGAATTCAACGCCATCGCAGATCTGCTTCATGTACTTAATCACCTCTCTTTCAGTCAGCTCAAAATCCTCATCAATGATTCGCTCGAATAGCTCCCCACCCGACACCCTACGTGGGGAGACAAAGACTCATAGGTTGGAATGCCCAATATAATGTAATTTTGCAAACTATAATTTATTTAATTAGGGGAAAAAACTGTTTGTGGGTGGATACTTACAGTTCAAGGACCATCACCATGTCAGCCTTAGACTCAAAGGCATCAACACACTGAACAAGTTTGGGGTGATGTAGGCAGTTCATGATGGCAATTTCCTGCCGGATCCCCTCCTTGTCTTTGGCAGAGTAGGCTTTACAGAATTTTCCGGCATAGATTTTCTTACTCTTCTTCTCTACAATTCGGAATACTTGTCCGAACTTGCCCCTGTCAGGCAACAAATGGCCCCAGAAAATCAGAAAGCGATAATAATATAATAGTGTCCACCCCCCATTTTATGTTGAAATGTTTAGTACATACGTGCCCAGCTTCTCTTCCACATCATAATACTCTGTCACCTTCTCGGTTGTGTTGATAGCGACATCCCTGTATTCCGGCTCCGTTTCCTTCCCCTCTGTAAAGTGGAAACACAAGCAGTAAGCAACCTGGACAAAGAATGGTTCATGGAGTTAAGGTAACTCTGTACCCCAACTTTCAAAAGCAGAGACTAACAGCCATACACTAGGTAGTCCTTCGTTATGGCAGGTACCAAATAAGACAGACTTTGTGGGTCTCTGCTATAGTTAGAACACAGAGCTAGCACTTCAGCTGTATCAACCCCAAACTCACCATCATCTGAAACTTCTGCTTCTTCTTCTTTATGTTCTGTGAAACAAAAAGAAACACATGGCTTCTACACACAAAGTAATGCAGAGTACTCATCTCTTGTACTGGCAGAAAGAAATTAATTGTATTCATATTATAAAGTGAAAATTTGGTCCACTGCTTGAGTTACAGACTCCTCCCCCTGTAAGCTGCTGTCTGTGTTCTAGTCCCACTCCCTGCCCTCCCCCAAAGATGCCATCAGTATATATGTCCCATCCACTGTCCAAGCTACAATCTACCTGAAGCTTCATTAGAGTATTCTGGTGCCACCCACTCTACCCCTTTTACACATGACTCTCTGGTTTTGGTTGATTTAATTTAACACCCCTCCCTGGGATACAAGTAACTGCTCATGACACAGGAGCAGATGGCAGACACTGAGGTGAGATATTTCTCTAGGACACAATCTGCCCCCCTTGAGCTTTGATACCTTCTTCCTTTTCCTTGCAGGTAACTGGTTCTGACTCCTGGCTGGGTTCGCTAGTACCGTGAATATTGGTGGCCCGGACTCGGAATTTGTACTCTCTGTCCTGTAGTAAGTTCTCCAAATTAAAGGAGGTGCTGCGGCAGGAGGTCAGATCTGTCCAGACCTTGTCCACGGAGTCCCAGATCTCCACTGTGTAGGACTCAACTACGCTGCCACCATCATATGTGGGACCGTACCACGACAAGGTGAGAGCTAAATTCTTCATAACAGAGGCACAGGGCACCCCAGCAGGCGGGTCAGGCTTATCTGCAGAAAACAATGGTATTAATATACATAAGGCTTGGATCTGTAGTCTCCAGGCAGGGATTTGTTTCTAGTGCTAAAAACTAGCAGAAACTGCCTGATCACACAAAATTTGAAGAACACAGAAATGACTACAGATAATCTGCTGACAGTTAAGATGCCACTGTAACCTAAAATGCTCAAACCAGCAACATGTGGGTCAGTCTGCCAATGTGACACTATGTGGGTCAATGCTGTTCAATACAAAGGAGTACACATGAAAAATACAAATACTGACTGATACAGGGGACACATAGGACCCTTCTCATTACAGCTTACAATCTAAACACATAATGCAACAATTAATAAACTCTCCCTAGTCCCTGGAAGCATTCACCCACCAAGGATAAGGAACGTGCTAATACCCAACATGCAGGGAAGTCTCTCTCAGAGGAAAAGATTCTGGGTAAATCATGCACACAGAATAACAATGGAATTGCAAAACCGTCAGCTCCCAAGGATTTAATTAACTGGAATCACACGGAACCAGCATTATACATAACATGGCAAGACCAAGACTGTCTTATATGGTGCAATAAAAACATCTTTTAAACTATTCATATGAATTACAATAACAGATGGCACAAGTTGGCACAGTGGACAGAAACAACCAGTGGCACAATTTGGCAGAACAGAAAATGACAGAACCAAGAGATCTGTGGAGCATTGTGGAAGACAGTGTAGGGAAGAAGTTAAATTAAATTCTCTGCCATCAAACATAGAGAGAGAGAGAGATAGATTTGTATCTCTGGTTGGGCACAGAAAGCTGCCATTCTACTTACATTATTCCCACAGCAAAACAATTTAATACCGTCTTCCAGCCAGTTGGAGAAATGCCACAAACTGGCACCATCTCTGTTTCTAATTCATCAGCAGCAGAGAAATGAAACCTTAAAAGGTCAAGAGAGCACATTGTTCTGGTAAAGGCAGGAGCCCAAACCCCTCACAGGCTCATAGGCCCCATTAAGTTTCCTCTACTCCAGGCTCAGATCCATCTGTCTGGAGCTACTGACACCTACATGGATGTTCAGCATAACCAACTCCAAATGGAGAAGACAAACAGTATAAAAGAAAATAAACATAATAATATGGCAGTTCCCACAAGGATTGACTTTATAGATATAGTTTGGGAAATGTTAAGGCAAGAGATAAGAAAAGGGAAATCATCACAGAGATGGTACAAACATGTTTATCAAGAAGAAAGCTCATGGTCACATTTCCCGGCATATGGTCACTATTTTGCAATATGTCAACAATTAGGATTAAGACCAGATTCTGTTATGATTGATCATTTTATTGTTACACTAGTATAAAAAGGGAATCCAGTTAAAGGGACTTCGGGACTTCAACTACAAGCGGACGTGTTGTGTGGAACCTTGCCAGATTGATCTGGCTTTGAGAGTTCGCTGTACGTGGCCCGGGGTCCCCCAGCTGATGTTCCTCTTAAAAGTCTGCCAAGAGAAGCTTGGCTAGACTTTGCATTGTGTTCAATCAGTGATGTATTAATTTTCTTACAATATGTTATACTTATGTAATATTGATCAGTGTGTGTGTTTTATTTCTATCCCTGCATGTGATAAGTCTGCCAAGGGAAGCTCAGCAAAACAGGAGTCTCATTAACAATATCAGGTTTTCTCAATCAATAACAAAGTGGCAGGTCTAACCTCTCCCCAGTGTTACAAATAGTAATGTCCTGGTGCCTTGTGATTGTGATAATCACAAGGCATGTGGTACACATGTCTGGACTGAGAATGAAAATAGGCCCTGGCATTTCAGGTACACAAAAGCCCAATCAGCCCACACAGAGGCCCAAACAGCCCCTAACCAGCCCACTAAATACTGACTTTCTATGGCACCTGATAGCAGCCTCTCTGGCATTTGCCAGAACGCACAGTCCAGGCCTGCTACACCCTGGTTTGTACCAAGACACACACGGGTGCATAGTATAGCACAGTAGATCTGCAGCAACAGCCTCCTAGTGATTAACTTTTTACAAGTACGGCCTCAGCAGATTCCAATTTGACACTTACCAAACACAGTCAAGTTAACTTGCGCTTGTTTGCTGCCTTGTTTGTTTTCAACCACCAGCGTGTAGCAGCCGCAGTGCTCCTGGCGGGCTGAGGAGATTGTAAGCTTACTGGTCTCTTCTGTGTTCTCAATCTTAATAAATTCACTTTCTTTAATCTATGGGGTGCAAATAATCAATTGTTCATATTACAATGGAGCAGAGTAACAAGCCAGTCACACACAGCCATAGAAAAAAGGACTGTACTTCTGAGAACAGATCATGGTACCTTATGACAACTCAAGCAACTGGAAAAATATCACATTTCATTATTCTTCTTAGTAGATTACCTCTTTCTTGAACTTCATCCATGTGCAAGTAATGGGCTGAGTCCCTGCCACCTTGCACAGAAGTTCAACTGACTCCCCTGCTTTCACCTTTCTATCTTCTGGGAACTGTAGAATCTGAGGGGCAGCTGCTGCAAAAGATAAATGGCAGGGTTATGGTCATTTAGGACAGACAAACAGGAATATGGTCAAGACTTGCTGTTAGTCCCTATACTTGGCATTTGCTCATGTGGCTGATTAGGATCTAGCATCCAAACAAATCACATTATGAAAGTGCATGTGAATAATGGAAATGGTGTAGTAGAGTATTAGAAAACCAATAGACCCAACAGTCATGACATGCATGCTGCTGATTCTGTGTATACGGATCAGTAATTGAGGCTTGTTCAAAGAAATAGCAGTGTTCAAACTAATAGCTTGTTCCAAATAATAGCAGTTCAATTAGTGAGGTTACAGTGCATTTCTCTCTGAAAATCTGAGTACATGGGTCATTCCAGACATTGTTCAGAAGAACAGTGTAGTTTGATTCAAAAGTTGATTGGAGAGGAGAAAACATATAAAGAAGAGCAGAAATGATGGGCTGCTCAGCTAAAATTATCCAAATGCTTTAAAATGGCAACCAAAACCTGAAAGACTTGGAAAAAAACAGAAAACTACCTTTCGAATGGATAGATGAATAGCCAAGATGGTGGCAAAGACTCAGCCAACCATCAGCCAAATCAGCTCCAGGAAGATCTAAGAAGGCCTAAAGTTGTACTGTTACAATTAGAAGACGTCTATGTGAAGTCAAGATATCAGCAAGAAACCCCGCAAAGTCCACAAAGAACACATTGACTGGCCTAAAGAAAAATTGTGTATTTTGTGTACTGATAAAAGCAAGATTGTTCTTTTTGGGTCTAGGGTCTCCCCAGTACAGTCTGAAGCATGGTAGAGCAAGAATCATGACATGGGGATGTTTCTCGTATTATGATTTTTGTCGTAAAAAAATCGCACCACAAAAAAATAAGAAAACGGCCATTGACTTTAATGCATTTGGGCAAAAAAGTTCTAGAGACAAGTGCTGAGACAAAAAAGTCACTGAGACAAAATACCCATTGACTTGCGTTGGAGTGGCCAGTCCAATCCCCAGACCTTAATCAAATAGAAAACTTGAATGGCGACATAAAAAATGCTGTTTCTGAGGCAAAACCAAGAAAATGCATAAGAATTGTGGAATGTAACAGGTGCCAGAAGTTGGTGGACTCCATGCAACACAGATGTGCAGCAGATCTCAGAAACACTGCTTATATACAACTAAATATTAGTTCAGCGATTCAAAGGAAAGCACAACTCAGTTTATACAGTGAATGTTTGAGTTTGTAAAGAAGAATACAGAAAGTCCTATATTTTTGAACAGCCTATTCAGGGTCGGACTTGACTGGAGGAACACTTGGAAAAAACGGTGGGCCAGCCATGTTCCCCTGATCAAAAAAAAGTTCCCTGCTGCACCTCCATATAGGTGCGCACCACATCCGCGTTCAGGCAGGCGTGCGCCACACTTACGTTCTCGCAGAGGGAAGCAAGAAGGCCTACAGAGGGAAGACAAGAGGGGGCCCCAGTGACTTCCTGGAGGGGACTTCATGTGGTAGTCCCAGTGGGCCCCCATTACTCCAGTCCAACCCTGAGCCTAATATTCCCTTTCCTTCACTTTCTGTAAAGGAAAAACACAAATTTGATATATTCATCTTTTGATTTGGAATTATGTGCAGTGTTCCCAATGCATTTGCATGTATGGAAATAAAAGCTATTATAAGGATCTGAGCTTTATTCACTTTTTTAAACACACTACTTTTATTCTGAATACAACTGTACGTCTGACCAGGCGAAGTAAAGTCTAGCATAAGTGGTAACGTTCAGGAAAATTTTGATCTTAGTGAATTTGCGTAATTACGATCCTTCGTCAGTGTTAATGAATTTGCGAAGTTACGAATTGACGTCACGCTGGCGAATTAGCGCTAGCGTTAGACGCTTCGCGTTTTAGTGAATCTGGACCAAAGAGTGGAACACAGAATGAAGTGCATCTGTGAGGCACAACTGTATAAGATTGCCTGGACCAACCCAGTAATACTTTCCCCTAAAGCAGATCGAGCATAGAAAGGGCTGCGACCCAGCTGCACAAAAATAATCACTTTCCAAGAAAGTTGTGGGCAGCCAGGCTAGGAACAAACCCAGATAAGTTCCCACATATATTTATAGATAAGAGGGTTGCTCATTTCTATGGATAAAGGGCACTGTGGAAATATCATATAAATTTATCATATAAATTTCTTTTAAACTTTGTGAATATAGGTACCATCTCTGCACTTTACAGTACTGGGTAGAATAGTACCAGATTGTATCATCATTATCATATCAAGGAAGAGGGTAACAGTAAGAACGCCATTAACAACAGCAAATCAGCAGTTTACCTTTAACTGGTGTAGTGTAGCCAGTATAATTAATGGTAAAATCTTTCTTATAGTTTATATTGTAAAACATCATCATTTCCTAGTAGTTGTATAACATGTTAGGGTGGGACAAACACAGAATGACCCTCTTACTCTTATGCTATATCATTTTGAAAAGGGGTGGGGATGAGGATCAAATCCCAAACAACTGATAATGAAAAATTATTGTGCAGAAATAGTTACCGTAGAACCCCAATTTTTATTTATTTTCAGGGGAACAGAAAAAAGGTATAAATTCAAGAAAATGTAAAATCAGTGCAATGAATGATTTATAACATAAAGAAGCAAAAAGAAAAGAAAAAAGCAGGGGAAATAAAATTGAGGTTTCATTACAATAGTTAAACAGGCAGGGGCACTCAGTGTCTCTGGCACTGTGACACTAGACCTCAGAGAAAGCTTTTCCACTGTCCATGGCACATGATGTTACACTGCCTTAAGCTGCAAGTCTTGTGTTGGGAACTTCCTGCTGAACTCCACAAATTGCCTTATTTGGTAACTTGTTCCAAAAGAACTAGAGAAAATGTCTATTGTATGGATCACTTTCCATCTCCTGTATGGACCTTGCGCCCAATAGAAGAATCAAACATATCCACACACACCCTTTTTGTTTCATCTGATCTGGGGGCATGGCACGAGTAGGGTTGCCACTTTTTCCCGTGGCCGAACCCGGGCAGGGGGTGGGGTCCGTGACGTCAGGGGGGCGGGCCCGTGATGTTGACGGGCGGGCCCGTGACATCCGTGGGCGGAGCTAT
>CM044448.1:45791058-45805157 GCA_024363595.1 Xenopus borealis
CCACACTTGGGGCAATGGTCTTTTCCACACTTGGGGCAATGGTCTTTTCCACACTTGGGGTAATGGTCTTTCCCACACTAGGGGCAATGGTCTTATGCACACTTGGGGCAATGGTCTTTTCCACACTTGGGGCAATGGTCTTTTGCGCACTTGGGACAATGGTCTTGGCTGAATTTGGGACAATAGTCTTGGCTGCACTTTGGACACTGTTTGTTTCTGCACTTGGGACACTGGTCTTATCTGCACTTGGAACACTGGTTTTGGCAGCATTTGGGACACTGTTCTTGGCTGCAATTGGGACACTGCTCTTGGCTGCACCCAGTGCACTGCTCTTGGCTGCTCCCGGTACACTGCTCTTGGCTGAACCTGAGACACTGTTCTTGGCTACTTCCCCATCCACTACAGGGCAGCAATTCACCTCAGACTTATCTCCCTTGACAACTGGCCTTGCATTCTCATGTGGAACAACATTGTTAGGGCTGCCATTCTCAGTGGGCACTCTTTTCTTAGCACCTAGGACAGACCTAAAGTCAGGAGCTGCAGCCTTGGTGATCACCTTATCTGGAATAGGGGTTTTGGGAGTTGATGGCTTCTTGCCCAGCACAGAGCGGAAGTCCACCTGCTGTGGGCTATTGACCTTGCGTTCATCCTCAGACAGGGCCTTAGGCTTGACCTGCTTCTGGAGGTTGGCTCGGAAGTCCATCTGCTCTGGTGGGATATCCTTCAGATCCTCCTTAGAAACACTCCTTGTGCTCACCTTTTTCCCCAAAACTCTGCAGAAATCGACTTGTTCCACCTCCTGCTGCCTGAGCTTCTTCTCTGAGCTTTCCTTGACCTCAACTCAACTTAAGCACCCCTTGAATATACTTCTGATCCTCTAGTTTTTGTGCCAAGACTCAGTGCATCCTCTTCGTCCTATCCATCGCTGTCAGAAAAGCACAGCTGCTCCCTCTGCCTGAGAGTCAAATAGGGAAATAAACTGAAAGAGGCAATTAGGGAGGTTTGGCTTTAGGAAAAAAATTAAACAAACTCTCTTCTAGGAAGGGAAATGTCTTTAGGGGAGGGAGTTTGATTAGAAGGAACACAGTCCATTGCTTTATTGCATCAATGACGATTTCAGTGGCCTTATAAGGGAACAAGTCAAGAAAAAAAAGTCTGTCTTCATCTCGCTGTCTGGCTGTGTCTAGTCCAGCACAGTGTGATGGGTCATATTTGGGAGGATTAGCTTGGCTCTTGGGTATGGGAGAGAAGAGTATTAACAAAGCAAAAAATAGCAATGGGCTTGGAACCTGCTGTGACTTACTGTGTATTAGAGTGACCCCCAGAGCTTCCCTCGACCATCAGAGAAACCTAGTTGCTGCATTTTCCCACCGTTTAGGAGATGCTTCTTTTTTATCCTCAAGCAACAACAATGAACTTCAATTACTGGGTTTCTCTGTATATTAAGCAACCTCTGTTCTATAGGAGATTTTGGGCAATTAACTCTCCCCACTCCCCTCATCTCTTGCACCATCACTTATAATGTATTCCACTATCTCAGGGCAAAATACAGCAGCGTCTCCCTGGGCTGTGAGAACAGTGCTGTGATTAAAGGGACACGATCATCTTAAAACCCAAACTTGCCTTTGTGACTGCTCTATAGTGGAAAGTCTAGCTATCTGTATAACATAGCATTCTGTCTGAGATTTTAGCTTTTTGTATAACAGAGCATGGATACCCTGTGTGATATCCATTATAAGCAGCAGTACTACCCTGCTTTATGGCTGAGATTCTAGCCATCTGTACAATAGATCATTATGTCACAGTGGCACAGATCCTGGCTGAGATTCAAGGTCTTTGTATACAATCTGTGCCAATGCACCACTGTGACGATACCAAATACTAAATACCAGGGGATACTGAGAAATATAGATTAACAGCAGGTGGAGATTAGCAGGTTGAACACCCCTGGTTTACATAGTTTATATCACCTTAGACTGGATTGAGAATCCTAGACCAAAATATTGATAAAAACACAAATCACCCTTAGGGGCAGATTTATCAAGGGTCGGATTTCGAGGGTTAAAAACCCTCTAATTCGACCTTCCAAATTTTCACAAAATCCAACAAAATCGAATATATGATTCGTAGGATTTTACCGCTATTCGATTTATCGATCGATCGAATAGCGATCATTCGATTTCTTGAAAAAATCATATTAAACATCCGATTTCACGAAAAAAATCGCACAAATCCGTTAGAAATCGGATGATTTCTATTCGATCAATAAAAAAACTTATATAGCCTATGGGAGCTTCCATTAGGCATATATAGAAACTCGGAAGGTTTAATCTAGCGAAGTAGGCAATCGAATAAAATTTTAAAGGGCAAGTACTTTGACCATCAAATGGGAGAACGATTTTCTTATTCAAATAATTCAATTTATTCGAATCATTTGATGGTCGAAGTAGCCCAAAAAAAATTTGAAAATCAAATTTTTTGCATTTAAATCCTTCACCCGAGCTTAGTAAATCTGCCCCTTAATGTTTTTTTGTAAACCAAAGGGACACATGAAAAAAATAAATGCCAACCCCAAGCTTTTTCCTTACTAACATTCCCCAAAAGACACAGAAGAATTATTGCCTGCAAAAGATATACAAACATGGAGGCCACACAGACAGTTTAAGGTCGCTGGAATACATCTCCCAGCTTAATCTCTGAGCCATTTGGTCCATGGCTTCTGCTGCAAATGCATTGGCACCACACTCCCTTAGCAAATGAAAAAAGCCCCTGTGATCACTAGAGGTTGGACTAAACTGTCAAAGGCTCTAGTAGGTGGAATATTATTCAAGCAGTAATGACAATATGGGGGTTGTCAAAGGAGGCATGGCTTTTTGGCTGCCATTGCGGGTGCTGGGACAGCATGGATGGGCATTTACACTTGCCAAAGGATCTCCCATACATCCAACCCCTGCCTGGCCCTACGAAGGTTCATGGGAAATTATGAAAAGTGTAAGTTCTAACAAGGTTAAACTTGTGTCAGTCTCACTTTTTAACACCTAGGATTTTTGCCATCCAAAAAGTAAATGTAGGGAAACATATCAGTCCCATTCATCCTACACTGCTGCTTTTTTCGTTTATGTTTAAAGTTTAGAGTCACCATATATGGAGCTGAGAGTATGCCTGTGTCGGGACGTGCCTCGAGCGAATACTCAGAGCAGCCTTCAATGAGATCTACACTCGGCATTAGGGACCACTGATGTTTCATCTCACCTCTATGGCCTTCTGCGCCTCTCTCTCTTGCACTCAATACCATATAAATCCATATAAAAGGGTGTTCATCTCATCACAGTAGCAAAAGAGGGAGAGGAATTCAGCAAGAGCAACCTATTAATGGGAAGCCAAAATTCAAATTACTTGGCTAGGGAGTCACTTTCTGAAATTAATTAACCCATACATTGCTGCCCTATCAATGTAACATGTTAAATGAGGAAGTTTTACATTTCAGTTTTAGAATTTGTACATCATAAGTTTTTATTTTGCAAAATGCACCATCCTTTGAAATCATTACAAGACTACAGGTACATAGATACATTAGAGTAACAGTAACCCTGCTATAGTTTCAGGGGTACCCACGGCACACATAAGCACTGCCCAAATCTCACCCAACCAGCTTCTATAACAAGGTTACAGATATTGGTGCCCCCTTACAAGTTAAAAAGGAACATTGGGGCCCCAGAGAAAAAAAACATCGGCGAAAGGGGCTTATAGAGTATTAAAATAATACATTATGGCCAGGGGTTTAATAAAATAAAAAAAACAAAACATTGGTGATCTGTAGAACTGAACTTCAGCTCCTTTTGCAACTTTGGGACTTCAATTTTGGCTCCTTTCGCACCTTTAGAACTTCAACTTCGGCTCCTTTCGCGGCTTAGGGTCTTTAGGGGCTTTCAGGACTTCGGTTGTTCAGCACAGCTTTGGGGCTGTCAAGGGGGAACAGTTATTTAGAAAAGTGCATCACTTTAGGCTCCCCTTTAGACCTGAGCCAGGTACAACAGTACCCCCTGTGCCCCATATATATATATATATATATATAGAGAGAGAGAGAGAGAGACTGGAGTAAAAGTCACCCTACTATAGTTTCAGGGGTACCCACGGCACATTTAAATTACAAGACCTTATTGTACCTTATTGCCCCTCCATTTGCCACAGAACTACAACTCCCATCATGCTTGGACAGGGGTAAAAAGGGCAGCTAGAAGGCCACTGTATTGTAAATGACTGTCCTATGCCATTGACTGTTTGTGATTAAAATGTTAAGGCTGTCAGATGATATAGGAATCTGCAGTGATAACTTCTGAGTCAAAGGGCACGGCAGCTGTTGTTTTATTACAATAACCGGCGCCCTAAGCCAGGGACTTTCTCGTGTGGCATCAGCCAAACCTCTTCAGTGCTCCAAACTAGCAATCCAATAAAGTAAAACTAAGCTTTCCATCATCCTGTTGAATTGTGTTACATACAGTATAAGTACCTACAGATGTAACCTGCCCATACAGAGGAGAAGGTGAGTGAAGAACCACAGATGTACCAAGCCTGGGCTAAGGGGAGTGGGAGTGGCACATACAGAATCAGTGCCTATATATGTTCTACGAAATGACTGAAACAGTTACAAAAAGAAAAGATTAGGAATGTAACAAAAACTGTTTCAGGTTCAAAAAACCCAAAAGCCTAAATAGAATCACACAAATAGTCCCAGCTGGAGCCATATTTGGTTTGGGTGACCTCTCCCTAAAAGTCGCTCATGAAATGTTCCGGCCTTTTCAAAGGAAGCCTTGTTTCCTGCCATCTGCCCTCTGCACTTTTGTGATGGAATTACCTCCCCTTTAGTTACTCAGCAAGATCTAAGCACTAGGGAGGAATTTCCAGGGAATGCTACAAAGTACATCAGATTGGAGGAAGTGATAGCTATAAGGCTAAAAGATCCCCAGAAAGGGAATTATAGTAACTCTACAGTCTGATAGTGATAAAGACATTTATAAGGCCATTTACAGATAGCAGCACTAATGCCCTCTTCTGGACTTACATAAATGGAGGATCAACAGTCCTCAAGCTTGTATTGAATACCCTATAAAACAGCATTGCCGAGTGCACCATCCCTAAATACCAGAGGTAGACTCAGACCTGTGCTAGAGTTGGGAATGAGCACAGTGGGATATAGAGGGTTAAGTGTTGTGTTTGGTAGCTGAGGATGAGGAGGGTATAACAATGCTTTATTAGCAGGTTCATGCAGCCATTACATAACAGCAGTAAGTCTTACTTTCACTTTCAAGCTGTACAGAAAGTCCTGTGTATGCACAGTGCCACCTGCAGGCCATTTGTATAAACACCACATTAAGGATATTGCAGAGGGTGGCTGGCTGATGCCTAGCTCCAGGTCAGGGATGTGAATTAGAGGCTGTTCTGAGCATGCACAGTTGGGGGGACAGGGGGTGAAATGCATATGGGAGTGTGGGAAGGGGCTGATTCTGCTGACTCCAGCTAGGGATGCCACCTGTCCGGTTTTGACCCGGACAGCCCGGTATTTTGAAGGGCTGCCCGGGACAATGCTTCCTGCCCGGTTTTCCAAATAAGGAAAACCGTGCGGGATTAGCTTGATTGACACTGCGATCTGCCAATCGGCGATCGCGGCATCATAGCTCCACCCCCGTGACATCACGGGCCCGCCCACCAACATCACAGACCCGTCCACTGACATCACGGGCCCGCCCCCCTGTCCGGCTTCAGCCACAGGGAAAGGTGGCAACCCTAACTCCAGCAGAGCAACCACTGTTATTAGGATTTACTGATGTGCCGGGGTTGTAAGGGCAATGGTTTGGGGAAGCTAATGGATAATGGAGAGAATTAATAGGTTAATGCCTTGCTTTCCCATTACAGATATTGTTTAAACCAGTCACCTCCTACCAACAGGTCACTAAACAAAATAACTTGTAGAATGCTCAGTCAGCTGGCAGAGAATGTTGGGAGTTGTAGTTTAGGTAGGATATAATGCCCCTCTGCCCTCACTTTTGAGGAGCTGTTACTGCTGGAAAACAGAAATCAGGTCTACTGTAGAGATGTGTCTCTTCAAGGGATTTATGTGATCAAGAGCTCACACATGTCTTTGTATAAAATAATTTTATTAATAAAGCCCAACCTTGGACATGTGGAGCCACTCTATAGAATGCACCTCTGTGGCTCCACACTAAAAGCTGTAAAACAATAAGTAAGGGTCGGGGGGGGGCTTACTTCAGCTTGATCTGGTAGTGATCTGGTAGTGGCCATCATCACTCTGCTGGACATTTCTGAGGATAAGTGTGAAGACATCATCACTCTGCAGGATCTTGCTGGGGGGGAGCACACTACAATCTTTCAGCCCCTGTATCTGTGGGAAGGGATCCTCAGCAATGGCACAGGACAGGATCACAATCTGCTCCAGGGAAGCACTAGTGCATTTTGGTTAGCTGATAAACCATGGCTGGATTCCTTCCTCTGGCTCTGCATGAACAAATTAGGTGGGATCATTTGGGATCTAATGTATCATTCAATCTGATAAGACTAAGATAATGAGAGCCTAGGAAAAGGACATTTATAATCAGAGCTCTATATATGGATAGTACTGCATGAGATTGGACTCACTTAATCTGCAGAAAGGGTTGTTTCCCTCTGTGGCCACAGGAAAGAGAGTAGCCCAGCAGCAGTTGCAGAGAGTACTAGAAAGGATTGAATTCTCTTACATATAGCGAGGTTGCTGCTTTACCATGCGAAAGAGTGCAGCACAGAATCAGAGCATTGTACTAGGTTTAATTTGGATTTACTTAACCCTGGTGATGGTTCTTGCCTGACCATATAGAAGAGAACAGCCAGGAAGGAAAGGAAAAGCTAAGATTAAGTTGACTTAACATTTAAGCCTCACAGTAACACCAAAAAATTTAAATGTTTTATCAAAATGAAAATATAATGTACTGTTGCCCTGCACTGGTAAAACTGGCACATTTGCTTCATAAACTCTGCTAGAGTTCAAATAAACAAGCTGCTGTGTAGCCATGGGGGCAGTAATTCAGAGCTGAAAAAGGAGAAAAGGCACAGGAAACACAGCAGATAACATATATGCTCTGTAGTATACAATAGGATTCTTCACAACTTACCTGTTATCTACTGTGTATCCTGTGCTTGAATGGCTGCCTCCATGACTACACAGCAGCTTATCTATATAAACTATAGTTGAGTTTATAAAGCAAGCATGCCAGCTTTACTAACACAGGGCAACACTACATAATATTGTCATTCGTTTAAAACACTTTTTTTTGGTATTACAGTTCCTTTAAGAAGAATTTCTGCCATCATAGAGATAAGCCTCCCTACAGCTGTGCTGGTGAGGGCAGGGTTGTCATCAGTGGGTTATTGCAGTTAGAAAACCCAAAACAGTTTGGAGGCATGAAATGGTAGAATGTATTTTGCATGTTGCAAAAGGGGTCTGGCTTGTGGGAGTTGGCAGAGTTTGGGCATGGGTAATGGTCAGAGATGATCAGCATGGCCATGCATGCAAGGGGCTTTTTTTCTATTGGGTGCCCATTTTTCCTAGGGGGCGGATCTTGCTATCTTTGTAGTATCAGGCCCCATGATAATTGATCATTGTGGTGTGGTATATGTAAAGGCAGTGTCTGACCTTGTATGTTTTAGGTGGCATCAGTTGTGGCTTGCCCCAAGCTATTCCATGCTTTGCAGGTGTAGGTTCCTGTGTCCTCCGGAAAGACTTCCTGGATGCACAGACAGTGCTCATTATCATTACCACTCTGTTCAAAATAAAAATCGTCTGTCTCTTGAATCTCTTTTCCATTACGGGACCAAAGGATCTCAGCAGGGGGGTTCCCTTCAGAGAAATAAATACACCATTTAGAGGGTTGGTGATATATATAAGAGTAACAGAAGCTATGGGGAATGAGACTGCAATGTATGCACCAAACCATAGACCTAAAAATTTTAATTTTAGAGTGATTATCTGCCTGTTCCCAGCCTGCAATATAAAACACTCTATGGTTGCACGGTTAGTGACCCCAGAAGCAAGAAATTAGAATGCATCAATCATGTATAACCAGTTCATTGCTCAGCTTCCTTTCATTTTGTCTCCACCATGCCATAATATTCCTACTATTTTCCCTGATCCTTCACATATCATGTTATCCATAGGTTATGGGGATCCCACCAAATGAACCTACAAGGCTGTGAGGCCCCTATTCCAGAGATCTGAGGAGAAGTCAACGTACCTCTTACGTCCATAGTCATTACAACATGACTCCCATCCATAACCTGCAAATCAGTGAGGCACTTTAGGAAGACAGGAGCACAGCTCTAATGCTTTCGACTCGCCACGGCTCTTCCACAGTTTTCTGCAAATAAAGAGAAATTAATACGATAACCTAGAAAAGATGTAACTGCTGTGTGAAGTGTAACTACCTATACAGCAGAGCCTGTGGACCCACGCGTGGGGGTGGGGTGGGTTGAGGTCATGCTGCATCACAGTCCCCCCTCTTTTACCTTTAAAATAGGGGTGCACGGTGAGGGCTGGGGGGATGCAGAGAGAGAGAGAAGGCCGGGTGGGGGACCTGGGGAGGAGGGATTGTATGCATGGGGCCCCATCAGTAGATTATCTTGTGGAGTTTGGGGCTCCCCAACACCCAATATGTGACATGTGTAAGTTACGACTGTACATTCATTTAAATACATCCAGTCTGCATTCAGTGCAGCCCAGAAACTAGTACTAGTGCCCCCTATTATATCCTGTCCCAGTTTAATGGAATCTCTGTGCCAGGACCATTCTTCAGGGTAATAACATTAAACAGAACATGGATCAGGGAGAAACAAAATTAAATCATACCCCCTCCCCCCCCATAAAAACACAGAATTGCCTTGGGATGGGGTGGAAATTCAGTGCTGGTTTGTACATCATACAGTGTCTGACAGTAACACTCGTTATGGAATTATCTGCCCTCTGCTCAGTAATTTACACAAACACACACAGAATCTGCTGGCACAGACCCAACTCCTGAAATAGAAACAATTAGTCTCAGCCGGTATTGAACCCCCATCCGGCAGGGCTCAGCGCATGTGATTCTAGGCCCCACGATTCCTTATTCAGCCCGAAGCTCTACAGATGTTACAGTCCCTAACCCCTGACACCATCTTGCCTTACTATACACCATTTTACCCTACTTTACACACTGAACAACGGTTACAGCAAATAGATAAATCTGTATGGTGCTATGCAATTTTCTCTGTGTTTCCTGCATGACCACACAAAGTGTGGGGCACGCCCAGACTGGCAATCTGTGGGTTAGG
Organism: Xenopus borealis; assembly: GCA_024363595.1. Taxonomy (NCBI): domain Eukaryota; kingdom Metazoa; phylum Chordata; class Amphibia; order Anura; family Pipidae; genus Xenopus; species Xenopus borealis. The sequence continues at coordinate 45,800,413 of CM044448.1, forward strand.
GCAAATGCCAGATGGGCTGCTATAAGCTGCCATAGAAAGTCAGTATTTAGTGGGCTGGTGGGGGCTGTTTGGGCCTCTATGTGGGCTGATTGGGCCTCTGTGTACCTGAAATGCCAGGGCCTATTTTTATTCTCAGTCCAGTCCTGGTGTGGGGACAAGGGTGGCCAGTGTTTCAGAGCAACAACAGTGATTGGATAGAGCATTTATACATGTGACATGGAATAACATTTGAATAGATCCTTGGTTTATTCATATGTCTGACTGAAACTCTCAGACTTTAACCAACAGCTAAATGGGGACCCCAGCCTTGATAAATTTCTAGGGGGTCAATTTTCTCTAGCTCTAACTGAGGGTAGACCCAATCCCAACTAGCAGCATGGAAAGGAACATGGAACTGGAAAATCCAAACTAAAATCCAGGGTATTTATGGCTTTATAGGCAGGAATGTGCTGTGAGAGTTAAGGGCCCTAGTGAGAAGAACAGACTATGCCTCCTGCCTGGCACCCTGGCAGCTGGCATCAAGTAAAGCTCTCTGCCCATGGGCTTATAAATGATGTGAGAATAATCACTCTGCGGGCCGGGGGAGATGGCAAGCTCCATGCTGGGATGGCTTTGTGCCCAATTGCTCTCCAACAGTGGTCATGTGCCTAATATCCAGGCTGTGCTTGTGTGAAGTGTTGAAGATCAGAAACCAATAGAAATTAAAGGGAAGAGAAATGTATTTTAGACACAAGGGGGAACCAGAGAAACAGCAGCAAACAGGTACATTGGGACCCAACAGGGTTAGTTAAATTGTATGATCAATACCTTGCTGAAACCTTAATTTATTAACATATAAAACTCATAGCTGTGGGGCCAGTTAAATGGGCGGGGTCTGTCTTGTATAGTCACAGTGTATCTGATCATCCTCTACCCACTTTATTATTAGGACTGTGTATAAAGTTTAGAAAATGGAAATTATGGAATGGGGGGTGTTATTGGGGTTAGGTGAAAGAGAATGGGGCAATGCTGGAATTTGCAAACTAAGATATTTCATTAAAATGTAAAGACAATAACAGTGACTTAAACAATTTGAAAACATCTAAAAGGAGAATAAAGGAAATGGAAATGAAGCAGGGGTGAATGCCCACAGCTGGGTAGAAGAATCCAATGTACTCCAACACTTATTAAAGTACTCTGCTCCTGGGCTGCCCTGCTGGAACCCCTTCGTCCCAAGAATTCAGTCTCCCCCCCCCCACAGTACTTACAAAGATACACCACTCATTCCAGAGGGGAAGATTCCTGTCTCACCATTTGAAAGAGCAACACAAGAGCAGGAAGAGAGGGATAAGAGTATTACTGAAGACTGCCCCCCTCCTGCAGGACTTATCCAGATACAGAGATTTGAACCTCTACTTCTTGCACATGGGCTGCTTTCTTTGTCATGGTCAGGTTGAGGGTGGAGCTTAGTTAGAATTGAAAGTAAGGACTATGGGCTAAAGATCTCTCTAGTTGCAAAATACCCAGGGCTGGATTTACATAGCGGGCGTCCCTAGGCCACTGCCATTCATCAACCCCATACTCTTTATTTGCATATTTTTATTTTTTATTTGGAAATTTAAAAAACTATTGTATCTCCTGCATATCCCTAGTGTTTCTGAACCAGTAGCTGGGCAGCATGCCGCCCCCTAAAATCCTGCCACCTTTCCACAAATCCGGGCCTGAAGATACCATCAACATGTTTTATATTCAATGCAAATGGAAACCTTGGAAATACTTTGTCACAGCCCTAAGCAGATGTTAGAAGGGTTAACAACAGGTTGCATATAAATCACTGATAGTAATCACATCTGTGTGTATGTGTGGTGTAACTATTGATAATTGGAATGTGGTCACACTCCCTTCCTGTTCTCATCCCATATCTCCCAGACAGGCATAAATAAATGTATATTCAGGATCCATAAACCAAAACAATCTCTAATCAGAAAAAATAGAGAGAGAAAAAGTTAGCAAGCATGGTGCCAACCAGGACTGTCAGATTTAACCCAGTCACTAGGGGAGGCCATTTATTTATTTCAAACTGTCCTCTGACCTCTTCCCCATGGACACTTTCCTCTCTATAAAAAGATACAGCCAACATCCTAAGGGTGGCAGTTCCATTGTGTACTGCTCTAATATCTGCCATTAACTCATTATTAAATGGAAAGTGTTACTGTTTTCCCCTAAAATAAATGTTGTTAATGACAAAGGACTGTGATAAGTAAAGGTATATTCAAATTCAGTTTGTTTAGGATGCACCAAATCCCAAGTTCATTTAGGATTTTGGCTGCATTCGAGCCTTTTTCAGTAGGATTCAGATTCATTTGACTTAAAAGAATCTGGCTTAAAAGAATCTGAACTCCTTAAATGACACAACTTTAGGTCACTTGGGATGTAACTACGCTAATTCACTAAGGCAAAAATGTTTGTGAACGTTACCTCTTACGCTAGACGTTACTTCGCCAGGTCAGACCTGTCGAAGTTCAATACAATAGATAGGAGTTTGAAAAAAAAAACTTAACATTTTTTTCTAAGTCCCAAAAAACGCTGGGGTCTTTTCCCTTTTGTAGGGTGATAGTCTGAAAAAGAGCAAAAAGTTTTTTGGGGTTACCTCCATCCCCCCTTACATTTCCGAACATATGGCAACACAACTATACAGTGGGCACATGTTTAGGGCAATAGGACAACTTTATTTTATTTATTAAAGGTTTCCTGGGCTTGTGTAGTGTAATGTAATGGCTGTAACATATACTTCTATTATACTCTTAGGTTCGGGCGTATGCAGATTAGGCATTGCTAGCATAAATGCGCTTTGCCTGGCAAACTAACGGTAGTGCTACTTCGCTAACGTTCGTCGCTCTGAGCGCAAATTCGCATCTTAGAGAATTTGCGTAGTGCTGGCAAAAATTCGCCTGGCGAAGTGCGTTGAACGTTAGCCAAGCAAACGCTAGCGCATCTCTACTATTGATAGCTTTGTCGCTCATTGTGAAATAGCACTTGTGTGAAGTATATGCGTTCTACAATATTGCTATTTTATTTGTGCTTGCATGAGCACTGGTACTCACCTGACTGGCTCTAGTTCTTTAACATGGGGCAGTGTATTTCCTGATACTTACAAGGCTGCCTCTACTTCCATTGCACAGGGGGGAGTGTATTTCTTAGTACTCATGTAACTTTTTAGCATGAGGGAGTGTATTTTCTGATACTCACATGACTGTCTTTATTTCCTTTGCATGGGGCAGTGTATTTTTTGGTACTCACGTGACTGTCTCTACTTCCTTGGCATGGGGGAGTGTATTTCCTGGTACTCACATGACTGTCTACTTCATTTGCACACCTCAGTGTATTTTTTGGCACTCACATGACTGTCTTTACTTCCTTTGCATGGGGAGTGAATATCCCTTTACTCACGTGAATGTCTTTACTTCCTTTGCATGTAAGAGTGTATTTCCAGGTACTCAAATGACTGTCTCTACTTCTTTTGCATGGGGGAGTGTATTTCCTGGTACTCATGTGACTGTCTCTATTCCTTTGCATGGGGGAGTGTATTTCCTGGCACTCATGTGACAAGGCATGCAGAGCATATCCTCCACTTTGCTTGCTTTAAAATGTATATGGGTTGCTCACCTAAAAAATGCAAATCAGGTCTGTCTATAATATATAAATGTAAATGAGCTGTCCATAATAGCAAGCCACAGCTAAGCCAATGCCTGCATTTGTTAGTACTCATACCTGTACTGACATATGGGAGGAACCAGGAAAACATCAGTAAGTAATCAGTTAGTAATATTAGAAAATATTCTATTGGGTATATAGCAAACAACTCTTTTATTCTGCAAAATACGGCATAGTATTCAGTATTCCTTCCTTTAAAACTCGACCGCCTACATGGCTAGAAACATGCTCTCAACAAAAATCAAAGGAACAATATCCCTAGCATATAGGTATCTGGTAACTGTAAATACCGAAGATCCCCTAAAATATATGCCAGACTGGGAGAAAGACTTGGGCCGTACAATTTCTCAACAAGAATGGAAATTAATATGGAACAATGTCTCTAAGATTTCTCCCAATACCGCTATTAAGGAATCAGCAGATAAGATGATGCGCTGGTACATTACCCCAGCTAGAAAACACAAATATGATCCTAATACTCCTATCTCTTGTTTTCAGGGTTGTAAAGAAATCGGAGATCATAAACACATTTGGTGGACATGCCCCATAGCAGCTATGCATTGGAAAAAATTTAATAATTGGAAATGTATTTAATAAACCTATTACTCCTGAAGCAACCATAGCGCTTCTAGCTCGACCAATTAAATAATTTATAAAAGCCCAGAATACACTAATAGCAAGAATCAACTTAGCTAAACAGCTAAATATTGGCTCCAAAAGACCATAGATACCCAACGCATACTAGAAAAAATTAACCAGACACAAAATTTGTTGTATTTAACAGCTTTATTGGCAGACACAGTAGAGAAACATATACAAACCTGGACTTCATGGTATACATTTATGCAAACATAAAAGACAAGCAAAAGTAATAAATATATTACCAATTGTATGAGATATCAGTACTGTTGAAAACAATCAAAAGTTGTTGTTATCCTATACTAACATCCCTTCCCCCTTGATGATGAACAAATTGAAAATACGGAATGCTTTTCCATCTGTTATTGCATATGCTAATGGAAAATAAAATAAAAGAGATTTAAAAAAAAAAA
>CM044448.1:45819720-45835559 GCA_024363595.1 Xenopus borealis
ACCACTTCAGCCAGTACCATTCCCTGATTCATAGTTAAAGGGGCCTGATATCTCTAGTATTGTTTGTATAGTAAACTATATTCTTAAGGCTGTGGTCTCTTGGATATTGGCTGCTGTTTTTATATACAGCCACTGGCATATCCCCTTAGACTCAGTTCAGTGGTCTCAAAGTTCTGTGTAACTATAATTGATATTGAATGCGGTGTATTGTCTATCTATTTCTACTCTATGGTTCTGCATCTGGCTCAATGTATAGGAAGTCACTTCTTCTCCGGGTCTGTTAATTAGTCATTTCTGATAGATTGTTTCAGTAGTCAGAACCAGCATTTCAGAGAATAGAATACTGAGAGACAATAGCAATGGCAGTTATACAACTAAAAACCGAGTTAGAATGAGGAATGAATGGATAGTTGTGTAAAATCTTCTTTCATTAGGTGAAAAGGTTTTTTGGGGACAGTTTCACTTTAAAGAGAAGATCACATAGATTGCATTTAATAAGAATCAGTTGTTCTTTTTTTTCCATTTCATTTTTAATTCTTTCTACACCTCTCCAAACTAGAAACATGCTACTTGGTTGCTAAGGTGAGTTACCCTGGTGGCAGAAAAAATATTGTTTTTATCTGTATTTCTCTTGCACAGTGGAGAATTAACTCTGTGTTGGCTTGGAATTAAAATGTCAGTGACAAGATCACATTATTAAAAGCTAATTCTAAGGTAACCCCCAACCTTTTTTACTTGGCTTTGCCTTACAGCTGCCCCTCTAGTTTAACAATATTTACTTGTTTTGAATTTTTACTCAGGCGCATGATCTTTACTCCACAAATTCACTGCAAATTTTACAGAAGGTTACATCTTTCGCCAGAGTTTCCTTCATCACCTTAGACCTGGAGAACTAATAAACTGAAGCTAGATCCTCCTCAATCTTATGTGGGTGGCATTTTTTCATTTCATTTTTCAAAGCATATTGCCTTCAAAAGTCCTAACTATAAAAGATTTTTGTGCAAAAATTTTTCCCAGCCACATGAGGGGCAGGCCACATTAGTTAGTAGGATGGTCTATATTACCTTCTTTAAAGGAAAAGTAAATGTTTTTCTTTTTCTTTCTGTAAATTTGCTCTAAACAGCCCCCCAGATTAATGTACCTTAGTCCCTGCTGCAAGTCTGCTCTGGTTTCTGTGCTTGTTTCACCTTCTTCCTGGTGCAGAGTGAAGCCCAGCCCCTTAGTTTACTGAGCTGTCCATTTGCTGCTGTTCCACAATAGAGAGGAAGAGGGAGCCAGTGTTTCATTAGTAAGCTAGTTTCCCCAAGCAAAAGCTGCTACACACACTGCTCTCTGCTATGTCATAGTATGCAAATGATATCCTGGACTAGTCCAAGAGATAAGGTCAGCTCAGAAAGCTAAGGGGCAGGGCTTCACTCTGCACCAGGAAGAAGGTGAAACAAGCTGCTGATAACACAGAAACCAGAGCAGACTTGCAGCAGGGACTAAGGTACATTAATTTGAGGGGCTGTTTAGAGCAAATTTAGAGATAGAAAAAAAAAATGTTTACTTGTTCTTTAAGGAGATGATCAGTGTGCACATTTGTTGATGGTTCCCAAGAATCCTCTTCTGGCCCAAAACCTGCCCATCTAATCAGATACTGAGGTTTTCCATAAAATCTTCAGGAATCCAAGATATGTTCTACCACAAATTCTTCATGTGAATCCACCTGAACAGGCTGAGGTGGTTTCTGAATTCTCTCTCTGAAGCAGTTTTCAACAAAGGGTTTTAACAGGGAGACATGAAAAACTGGATGAATTTTCATAGACCTAGGAAATTTCAATCTAAAAGCCACAGAATTGATCCTCTTAAGGATTTCAAAAGGGCCGATGAACTTGGGCTCCTATTTTGCAAAGGATAAATGTAACGAAAGGTTCTGTGTTGACAAATATACCTTGTCGCCCACCTGATAGAGGAGAGCTGAATGTCTACGATGATCAGCCTGTAATCTTTGACATTTTTGAGTCTCCAATAATTTGATTGAAGTTTCTGAAGATGCAGTTTAACTGCTGGCATTGAGAAGTTGGAACTGTTAACGTCTTAAAAAATTACAGGATGATATTCAAAATTTTTTAAAAATGGAGTATTTGAAATGGCCTTGGAAAAATTATTATTATAAATGAATTCTGCTAATGGTAACAGTATCTAATGGTATCTATAAATCATCCTGTCGGTAGTTCAAAAAACAGCAAAGATACTGTTCCAAACTTTGATATGTGCGTTCCGCCTGTCCATTAGTCTGGGGGTGGAAAGTGCTAGAAAGATTGATTTTGACCCCTAAAGCTCTGAACAATGTTTTCCAGAACCTTGAAGTAAATTGTGAACGTTTGTCAGATATAAATTCATCAGGCAGACCATGCAAATCGAATATATTTGCCAGAAACGGTTATGCTGTGTATTTTGCTGTGGGTATCTTTGACATTGGAACAAAGTGCTCCATTTTAGTGAATCGATCCACACACAATAAATATAGTGGTCAGCTGTTTAGATACTGGAAGTTCCACAATGAAATTCATTGCTACTGAGCCCCACAGCTCAGTTGGAATTGCCAAAGGCCTAATTAATCCAGGGGATGCACAGGGTACTTTGGTTCGGGCACAAATACCGCAAGAGGAGACAAACTTCTGTACATCATTCCTACAGGAGGGCCACCGAAAATTTTGAAGAAGTTCATGGGTTCTAAATTGCCCTTGATGACCTGCTACAGGAGAATCATGAACTGATTTAAGAATCTCCACTTGTAGGGAAAGTGGAATTAGGGATGCACCGAATCCAGGATTCGGTTCGGGATTCAGCCTTTTTCAGTAGGATTCGGATTCAGCGGAATCCTTCTGCCTAGCCGAACCGAATCCGAAATATGCAAATTAGGGCCAGGGAGGGAAATCACGTGACTTTTTGGTACAAAACAAGGTAAAAAATGTTTTCCCCTTCCCACCCATAATTTGCATATGCAAATTAGGGTTCGGATTCAGTTCAGTATTCGGCCGAATTTTCCAGGAAGGATTTGGCCGAATCCAAAATAGTGGATTCGGTGCATCCCTAAGTGGAATATAAAATTTCACTTTAAATTTCCAAAGGTTATCTACCAATTGATTAGCAATGAATTATCTGAACTGAATATCCTGATCATAGGCTTCCCAAATCTTCTCCTGCATCCTATATGAGTAAAAATACTTTGAGAAGGAATAATGGTAGTTTCAGAGTCGTTCTCTCTTTTTTAGTGTGGAGAAGACATCAGCTCTGGAATTTTTACAACCTGGTTTGAAAGTAATCTGGAAATTAAATTTTGTAAAAAAAAAACAATGCCCAGCAAACCTGTCTAGGCAAAAGTTTCTTTGTCTTCTTGATAAATTCCAAATTTCTATAGTCTGTGACTACTGTTATAGGGTAGATAGCACCTTCCAAGTAATGTCTCCAATCAGAGAATGCTTCCATAATTGCTCAGAGTTCTCTATTACCAACATCGCCCATCCTTTGCGATAGTACTCCCCCGAAAGAAGTCTCTGAGGCGTCCACTTTAAAGAAGAGTGGGTTAAGAATATCAGGATGGATCAGCATGGGGGCTGAAACAAGGGAAGATCAACAAGGGAACTTGCCTTTCTTGGTGAGTTGAGTAATAAGGAATGCTATTTTAGAAAATCCCTGCATGAAACTTCTACAGAAGTTGTCAAAACCCAAAAAACGCTGTACTTCATTTAAGGATTTAGGAGAAGGCCAGTTTAAAATAGCTTTGATTTTCTCTGATTCCATCTAGATTCCAGTAGATAAGATAATGTAACCAAGAAAGTGGATCTTTGAACATTCAAATTCACATTTTTCTGGTTTGACGTATAAAAAAATGTTTAATTTAAGTAATACTTGGCAAACTTGAACACTGTGTTTCTAAGTCCTAGAATAGATGAATATTTTGTCCAAATATGCTACAACAAAAATATCCAAGAATTCCCTCAAAATGTCATTGATTAAATGCTGAAATGTTGCAGATACATTACTTAAACCAAACAATATTACTCTGTACTCATAGAAGCAGATTTACTATTGGACGAATTGAAAAAAATTCAAAATTCGACCATGTGAATAGTGAGGGAAGTAAAATCCTTCGAATTCGAATATCGAATTCGAAGGATTTTACCGCTATTCAAACATTTCAATGATCGAATAGGACAAATTCGATCGTTCAATTAAAAATTCAATCGATCAATTAAAACGTTCAAATCGAACTATTCGAACGATTTTAACCCTTTGATCAAAATTTTCCTATTCGATCACAAATTTAAAAAAAATTATGGGAGCTTCCCATAGGGTTAGAAAGCAATTCGGTAGGTTCAATCTGGCGAACTGGCCTATCAAATTTTTTTTAAAGGGGAAGTACTTTGACCATCGAAAATTCAAATACAATTAAATTCGAATTTTCGAATTATTCGAATTGATCGAATTTCGAAAATTCGATGGTCAGGGTTGCCTCATTTGCATATTTGAAATTCGAATTCGAATCTTTTTGAAAATTTGAATCCTTCATGTGAATTTAGTAAATATGCCCCATAGTGTCCATATCGTATACGAAGTGCCATCTTCCAATCGTCACCAGAGAATACGTACCAAATTAAAGGCACCTCGTAAGTCTAACTTTGTGAAAATTGCAGAGTGAAGATGTCAAGAAATTCTGGGATTAAACCTATTTTTGACTGTGACCTTATTAAGTTCACGATAGTCAACGCACTGATGTAGGGTACCATCTTTCTTTTCCACAAAAAATATTGGAGCCCGTGCTAGTGATGTTGATGGTTTAATGAATCCTTTCTATAAGTTCTCATCAATAAAATCTTTCACTGCCTTAAGTTTGGGTCCAGATAATGATTAAATTCTTCCAAACGGCAGAAGATCTTCCCGGCAGAAGATCTATGGTACAGTCATAAGGTCTGTGTGGTGGTAAACGTTCTGCATTACTGTTGTGGCAAAGATGCTCGAACACCCCATATGGTCCTGGTAAAATGGAAGCAATGGCAGAAGTACATGATGAAACTGGAACTCCTTTAGATGGGAATAATAAACTATTTTCTTCAGGAAAGGTCATTGTCAAAGTTTTCCAGTCGATTATTGGATTAACAGAAATCAATTAGGGTAATCCCAATATATTTGGAAAACATGGAGAGGCAATGGCTAGGAAATTAATTTGAAATTCAAAAGTACATGAAAAACAATGATAATCAGTTTCTCACTTCACAGGCCCTGGACTAAGAGGTGACTCATCTACTGCTTTCATAAAGAGGAGCAATCCTTTATATGGTAACTGAGTCTATAATCAGAGTCTATCATGGCCGTCACTGGAAAATTCTGATTCCCAGGTATTATCATGACCTGAGTTAAATGACCCAGACGAGTGATTGAGTGGACTCATCAAGCATGCTTTATTTGGTGTTTTATTAGACACAGCCTTCTTTTTCAGAGGGCAAACTGCAGTAAAGTGTTGGAGCCACTGTAATAAAGATATAGCCCTAATTTTCTTCTGTGCAGTTTTTCTTCCAGAGACAGGGTACCATGTATAATATCAACTTGCATGGGCTCTTCCCCCAACTGTGACTGTGGGATTAAAGGCACAAAAGATGGACACAGACCCTGTTTTTCTGCTCTCCTTTCTTGAAATCTCCTATCAATCTGGATACATAATTTAATCAGTTCTGCCAAAGCAACTGGTGTCTCAACCTGTACAAGCTCATCTTTAATATAATCAGCCAGATATTGACAAAAATGAAAGTGCTGTGCCCCCTCCTCATTTCATTTGACATCTTGAATCCATTTCCAGAATTCAATTGCATGTTCTGTTACTGATCTTTTACCTGGGCAGAGATGTAACAAAGCAGTTTCAGCAGTAAAAATCGGATTTGGGTCTTCAAACATTACTTTCATGGCAGGTTGAGACAGGTTGCTCAGAATAGGGTAAGACTTTTCCAGGTCTTTTCCAGGTGTCTCCATAGACACCCATGAAAAAGCATCACCCAACAAGATGGAAACAATCAATCCTATTTTAGTGATGTCTGTTGAATAGTGATGTGGGGTAAACTGGAACTGCATCTGAATTTAAGTCGATCACCATCAAATCATTCTGGTAATGTAAATCGTGCAGCTTTACCCCCATATGTAATATAAGGCACTAAGTTTGCCGGGGAGCAGTAACCCATGGCAACCAATAAGATGCTTGCATTTAAACAGGTGACTAGTAAATTCTACCTGCTGATTGGTTGCTACATGTTACTGCCCGTGGGTAAATTTTGTGCCTTTTATTACATAACCCCATTAGAGTCTTGTTCTTGGGTTCAGGTTGCCACTTGAAAAAGTTGCCCTGGAACATAGCCACTTGATTCTGTAATCCATGCACCTGACCTTGTAAGCCTTGAATTATCTAAGTCTGTGCCTGAACTGTCTGTTCTAAAGGAGGAGTAGAAACGCAAGGAACATCTGCTTCTCTTTGTTTTGGGCGCAGTTATTCTGTTAGGAACTTAATATAATTAAGTTGCAAATCCAGTACACAAGTAATAAGAAGATGTAGATACCTGACGATTAACAGAGACTCTGATCTTCAGGTATTTGTAGAGGAAGATTCCTTATGAATCCCAGGAAGGGCTGTCCCACAAGCTGAAAGAATATTGGCGAGAACTTCCAGGAAAGTACAGCTGTAGCAGGAAAGTAATTCCAATATGAATTATGGGGTCTTAATTATACCCTCTTCCCACAGGTAACCACGAGAACTGGATCCTTCACAAGATGACTATGAAGATTCTCATTCATCCAGGTCATGGTTACCAACTAAAGTTAAGTCACAAGTGACTGTGCTGATCGTTTATTCCCAGTTGCCGGGATCAACTTCTTTCTGTGTAGAATACTCACCTTGTGAAGGATCTATCTAACACAAGTAACTCAAAACAACTGTACTTGCTGAGAAATTTTAATGAAGTGACACCTGTGTTGCATGACACATAATCCTATCATAGTAACTACACAGAATCGACACCTCTGTGAATTTCAGATGTCACCTCTCTGAAGCGTTACAATGTGCCATTGTGATTGGATTGTTGGAAGAGTCTATATGCCAAGAACTCCCCTACACCAGTCAGTTGTTTTAGAGTTACTTGTGTTAGATAGATCCTTCACAAGGTGAGTGACACAAGGGTGTCCCCATTCAATGTCCTATAGAAAGAGTACAAGATTTAGGCTTCAAAATGCAGAGGTTAACTGCTCAAGGTTTTTATTTTCCACACAACATGTTTCGAGCCATTGTGGGCTCTTTGTCAAGTGTCACTTGAGAGGAATCTGCCAAACCCCATTTGAAGAATCTAGGATTGTAAATAATTTGGCATTTGCCATTTCACCCAGGATTTCATTCCGAGTGGGTATTTAAAATGTTCTCTCCTTATTTTTAAATAAAAACCGTCTATGGGGAGCTTTAGCCATTCTATAACATACAGTATTAAAAGTTAACTTAAAGGTGAACAATACCTTTAATTCCATCCAGTATGAGGAGTCATTGCAGCAGGATCTTGACAAACTGGTATCGAAAACCTCAGCAACGAGGAAAGACTGGGCAAGTTGGGGTTGTTCAAGCTGGAGAAGAGGCGCTTAACGGATGATAAGATGACTATGTATAAATATATAAGGGGCTTGTGTAATTATCTGTCTGATGATTTATTTACCAGTAGGTCTTTCCAGCTGAAACAAGGTCACCCATTCTGATTAGATGAAAGTAGGTTCTAGCTAAATATTCAGAAGGGGTTTTTTACAGTGAGAGCAGTGAAGATGTGGAATTCTCTCCCTGAATCAGTTGCACAGGATGATAAATTAGATAGTTATAAAAAGGGACTGGATGGCTTTTTAGCAAGTGAGAGAATACAGGGTTCTGGTCTGGAAGATGGCTCATAGTTAGTGATGGGCGAATTTGCGGAGAATAAATTCACGAAATGGGCGTGAAAATTTGCCAGAGAAAATTCGCTGGCATCAATTTCCGGTTTTCACCAATTTTTACTGAAATCGTTTGAAATTCCCGATTTTTTCGTGAAAATGTTCGAAATTCACAAATTTATAGTGAAAACTTTTGAAATTCACGAATTTATAGTGAAAACGGTCAAAATTCACAAATTTATAGTGAAAATGTTTGAATTTCATGAATTTTGTGAAATTGTTAAAAATTCCCAAATTTATAGTAACGGTAAAATTTCACAAATTTTTTGTGAACTTTCCGATTTTGCTATTTTCTGGAATTTCTTGGGAAATTCGCAAAAAAATTTGGCGAAGCGAAACACCCTAGATTCGCCCATCACTACTTATAGTACAAGGTGATCAAGGGACTGGTCCAATTACCATTTTGGAGTCAGGAAGGAATTTTTCCCCCTCTGAGACAGAGGCTTCAAACAAGGTTTGTTGCCTTCTTTTGGATCAACTAGTAGTTAAGGAGGTTTTATATAGACCTAAACTGTTGAACTTGATGGATGTGTGTCTTTTTTCAACCTAACTTCCTATGTTATGTAGCTGTCACGGGTTGGCCTTCGTTAGGCGCCCAGGGGAAGAAGTGGACCAAGGAGGAAGCTTTAGGGGTTCAATAACGTAGCACAGCAAGGATCAAGCAGGAGTCAGACAGGTCCAGGCAAAAGTGTATTCATAGGAATAAAATAAACAAAGTCCAAGCAGTGGTCAAAAATACAGGAACAAGGTCAAAAAGTACAGGAAACAGGATCAAAAGCAATATCAGGATCAATAAACAATACCCAGGATCAAGGCAATGTGGTCCTATAATTGGGCGCCATAAAAGCGTCCAATGGCCCTTTAAATATTTGAATTTCGCGCCAAAACGAGCACGGTGACGTCATCGCGTCAAGCGTGACGCGATGACGTCACTACCCGGCGCCGCATATCCACGTGGCGGCTATGGGCGCCGCCATTGTGGATATGCTGCCGAGGAAGGAGGACGCGCCGCCCGGAGCTAAGGTAAGCCTCTGGGCTGCGCGATCCTGACAGTAGCGACCCTGAGATTTGGGTGTAATTTACTCAGGCAGTTTTCCCTCAGTATTTGGACACTTAAGGGTCCTTAAGTAACTCAGGCAGCTATGTCCCTTTTCCTGGGTCCATATCAGTTCATGGGATTTGGCCACCAGAGGGCAGTAGTTAAGATATAAAAGGGGATAGCACCATGTGCTCAGGGCTTAACCCTGGGGCCCTGCCTCCCAGAGAGGTTCTACAGGATCAAGGTCTGGTTCCGGAAACAGATTAGGTTTAGCCAGTGATAGTAGTTTCTATGATAGTCACTCTAGGAGTGAAAGGCAGCTCAGGGTAGCTAGCGAGCAGCTGTGGCTCCAACAAGGAGAAATAGTGGGGTTAGGACCCCGTGGTATGTACACCACTAGATCAGGGATTACAGTGGGTGAGTTGAGGACCAGATAGGGTGCCAAGACCCCAGGCTGAATACCGTGGGTGAGGCGATAACCCAATAGGGTGCCAAGAAACAAGACCCTAGGCTGTGAAATCCAGGGCCTAGTGCATTCCACCAGAGAGGAGACATTACCTAGTGAGAGGGTAACTATCCTGTTGAAACATGAGTCATTGCTGCGTGCTGTCTATCTTGCATATTGTCTTTATCATCCCACTGGAGGGATTATCAAAGTATCCTACTACGCTGTCTGTTCAATAAATAAGTTCAAGTTTGCTGAAAAGAACTGTGTCTGACTGAATCTCCTGCTGCACTGAACAACACCAGGTACCGGGAGTTGCAGGGAGTTGCACGGGTACACTGGGGGTCCTGGGCACAAGCTAAGCAGTCAGCCGGGTCACACACATTCCACAAATCCACAGCTAAAGCTACACCTACGGGTGCGCTACAGTTACATAGTGTGAGAGAGTCCCCCGGCTGAGCTAAGGATATAGAATATAAAGAAGGTTTGAACATTAATTGCCCCTGGGTAATCCTGGACTGGCAACCTTTGGCTTCTGGCAAATGACAGACAGGCTGTTGTAAGATGCCATAGACAGTCACTATTTATTGTGCTGGTGGGGCTTTTTGGGCCTCTGTGTATTCGGAATACCAGGGCTCATTTTGGTTCCCAGTCCAGGCCTGACCTGAGTTCTGGACAGGAATGGTTCCCTTCTTTTGTGGCTGTGGTGCTTGTGTAGTTGGGCCCTGGAAGAGCAAAAGCAGCAGTGGGAGTCTCAGAGTTGAATGGTTGGGGTAAATGAAAGACTCAGTGGGAAGAAGGGAGAGGAGAACCAACCCAGTCTCTTTCTATGGGCCGCATAGTGCTGAATAGAAGAGGATGAAAGATAAACTGAGAATAAAGGGCTGAGAGTGCGACTGAAGAGACAGCAGCACGCAAGAGTGACAAAAAGGAGCCCCAGCATCAAATGAACTACGTGCTTCTACTCACTCGTACAGAGAATTATTGGATGGAAGAGCAGCTGCAATAATTGGCCACAATTCGTGAGGTTGGGAATTAGCAGCAACTCCCAGTGACTTGTGTTCTGGGTATGAGCAACTGAGAGTCATATACAACTGCAAATTACATGGGAATCCTTTAAATGATTACTATCTCTCCTTATCTCTACCTTAAATAAAACAGCAGATAAAAAATAAAATATTATATCTATGAGTCTGGAATGAAACTACTTCTTTTACTTTACTTCTTTTTCTTCTACTTTTGTAACATCCCTTTAACTGAACTGTTCCTGCCAGGCCTGGATTTGTGGAAAGGACACCTAGGCCCGGGCCTAGGGCGGCAGGATTTTAGGGGGGGGGCATGCTGCCCAGCCACACCCACATTGGTTCAGAAACACTGGGGATACGTGGGAGATATGATAGTTTTTTTCATTTCCCATGTGCCAATCCCCATTGCACTGGTCTTGATGATGAAAATCTGTGAATAAAGGGCAAATTATGGCAGTGGCGAATGTCAGTGGGCCTAGGGGCACCCGCAATGTAAATCCGGCCCTGGTTCCTGCTAAAGTGTGCTTAGTACAGGGGAATCCGCAAAGAAAAGAAGCTGAAAAAGGAGAAAGGCACAGGCTACACAGCTGATAGCGGCTAAGCTTTGTAGTACACAATTCCATATAGCTTATCTGTTATCTACTATTTGTCTTGTACTTGAATGGCTGCCTCCATGGCTGCACAGCAGCTTATTTATATAAACTATAATAATCTTTCTGAAGCAAGCACCCCAGTTTTACCAGTGCAGGGCATCACTACATTGCTTATTCCATACTTAAAGGAACAGTCACATCAAAATAGGAATGTGTTTTTAAGTTGGAATATCAGTTGGGAGTGCCTGTGACAGAAGCTCAGAGGTAAATATTGTCCATGCTGTACCTGCCAATATAATTGTGATCTCTCTCTGGTGTGGGTCTGTGCAAGTGTCAGGACCAGCCAGTATGTGAATGTTGATATAGATCCAACTAACACAGGGTGCACATTTTCATATCCCAGGGGTGCAGCGAGAGAGACTGCAAAGTCCATCAATCTGATCATTGATCTGTGTTTGTAGCATGAGCAAGAGGCAGCAGGGACATACCTTACCAACCACGTCTGGACTGAAAATCAAAATAGGCCCTGGCATTTCAGATACATAGAGGCCCAATCAGCCCACATAGTGGCCCAAACAGCCCTCACCAGCCCACTAAACACTGACTTTCTATGGGACCTTATAGCAGCCCATCTGGCATTTGCCAGAACCCACAGATTGCCAGTCTGAGGCTGTTAACAACAAAAAGTGAGCAGGCACTCAAACAATTACGAGCGCTGAAGGAGTGCTGCCTTCTGTCCCAGCAGAATGCGGAAGTGCCGAACAGTAGAAGCCCTGGAGTGGTGGAAAGGCCCGAAGTCACAAAGGAGCCGACACTGAAGTCCTGAAGCGGCGAAAATAGCCAATGTCATGAAAGGAGCTGACACAAGTTTAATTCTACTGACACCAATGTGGGGTTTTATTTTTAATCCCCTGGCCACCAATGTTTTATTTTAATACTCTATAGGCCCCTGCCACCAAATGTTTTTAAAAAAATTAAATTTTTGGGGCCCTGGCACCAAGGTTTTTTTTTTTTTTTAAATATTTTTTGGGGCCCCAATTTTTTTTAACTTGTAAGAGGAGCCCTGTGCCAATAAAAAAAAAAAAAAACACTTGTATGGGGGGCCCTGGGGCCAAGGTTTTTTTTTAACTTATAAGGGAGCCCTAACCATCAATATGTGTGGGGGGGGGGTTACTTTTTTAGCGCTGATGTCTGTGTGGTCTTTTAACTTTGATGTCAAGTGAGCGGGATCAGGGGTGGGGCTTGGGTGCTAGGGTGGCCCAGGGGGCCCCAAAAATTTTGTTGTGCAGGGCCCCGTGATTTCTAATGGCGGCCCTGCACACATGTATAGTGCTAGAACTCTAGCACCTGTGACATAAAGCAAAGCAGTGCCACTGGTTTCTCTTCTTTGCCAAAAAGGAAGCAGAGCAAGTCTTTGGGCACCACATCACTTATTCACAGTTTTATTAAAAACTGGACAGCTGATGAAATAAATCAGGGCAAAGAAGACTTTTGCCATAGTTAAAGGGCACCAATCACAGCCAACATAAAACATATTAACAACCTGACCAGTACAAGCTAAACATGTTTAATCAAACTACATATACAGTTTTTTGGGAAAAAAAACCCTGCAGTTTTTAAGAAATCCCATACTTTGTCAAATGGGTTATTTCAGTGAGGGAGTCCATATTGTGACTACAACATGCAAATGAGTTCACAAGCATGCTCAGATTGTAACACTGCCCTGAGTAGTCTACCCAGAATGCCTAGCTTTAGTAAACACCTCCACTAGAAGTATCACAAGATTTCCCTATCTTGTCCCCTACTGGTGATGTCATCATGCAAATGAAGGGCACACAGCAACTTCCACAAGGTGGCAGCTAGGGTTGCCACCTGGCCGGTTTTTTACCGGCCTGACCGGTATTTTTGATGGCTGATCCCAATGTTATTAATAGGAAAAAAAGCAAAATATATAGGAAGGCCGGTATTTTTTTAAAGAAAAGGTGGCAACCCTAGTGGCAGCACTAACACAGAAGTTTGGCAGATTTCAAAATAGCTTAGAAGGTTTATTAGGCAACCAAGAAATTGTTTTAGTTATGATTGGTGCCCTCTAAAGAGCACTTGGGATCCCTTCTCATTCCTTTGTTATTTGGGATTTGCTTGGCACAAATCACACTTGTTAAAATTTATAGTGTGCCAGGCGCTAGCCATAAATAAACAAACATATTAAGTACCCAATAAGCTGCCAAGTTTAATGGAGTGGATTAAGTACCCACTATTATGCAGCTTTAATTGGTTGAATGTGCATTGATGGTGGAACAATAAATTGTAATTTCTGCAGAATCTTCTACAATGTGGGGGAGGGGGTCGCTGTTTGCCATG
This sequence comes from Xenopus borealis, assembly GCA_024363595.1. Lineage (NCBI taxonomy): Eukaryota > Metazoa > Chordata > Amphibia > Anura > Pipidae > Xenopus > Xenopus borealis. The sequence continues at coordinate 45,833,176 of CM044448.1, forward strand.
TGGTCCAGTTTTATGTCTACTAACTTGTCCCTACCTTGGCAATCTAGAAGGCTAAATGTCAAGTTAGATGCAATGGTAATGCCCCACAGGACTGGACTGAGAATCAAAATAGGCCCTGGCATTTCAGGTACACAGAGGCCCAATCAGCCCACAAAGAGGCCCAAACAGTCCCCACCAGCCCACTAAATACTGACTTTCTATGGGACCTTATAGCAGCCCATCTGGCATTTGCCCTAACCCACAGATTGCCAGTCTGGGCCTGATGCCCCATCTAGACTAAGCAGTTTCAATTTTAGGCTGCAGTGCTTAGAATGGATATAAAATGTGACTGAGTGTAAGTTCCCTGAGAAACCTGCAGGGGGCACTTGTGTATAACCCTGAAACCCAGAGCTTTCACTTTCAGATTATTTGCAATTTTTCAAGTGGTGCTGAGGTCACGGAGTCTGATCCCAGTTCTGGCTGCATGTTTTGGCTATCACGACTTACTGGTATTAGTAACACAGGCGGACAGGGACAAATTCTGCTGTTTAATAGCTCAGGCATGTAACCAGACTGTACCTGGGAGCATAAGGCAGCATGGGAAGTGCACAGTCCAATAGTTTAAAAAAGGTTTTAGAAATTACATTTCCATTCAAGTGAATCCTGGGGCAATGGGCAAAGGACTTGAGGTTTTACTTGCCAACTTCCCCAATTTTGCCAGGAAGGACCAAATTAGAAGGTCAGAAAGTGATGAAATTTGTCCAAAATGTGTGGGATTTGGGCAGGGGTTTAATATTGCAGCCCTAAGCACTAACACCCCACGCACAGCAGATAATGAGTGGCAACAAGGTGGTGGGCCCTTGAGTCCTGCTAGGCACAGCTGCAGGGTCTGCTCCCCCTGGCATGTTGGGGACCTTAAAACCCATGGAGCAACTGCTCTACACCAGTGGCGTAACTACTCCCTGGTGGTCCCTGGCACAGGATAGGCACCTGGGCCCCCTGTGGGGCCCTTACCTCTATAAATCACATGCTGGAGTGTTGATGGCATGTGTGATGTATAATCTCCCCCTAGATATCCGCCTGCCATAACCATTTTCGTTGCTCCGATGGGCCCCAAAGGGAGTGGGGGCCCTGGTACAATTGCACCCCCTGCACCCCTGGTAGTTACGCCACTGCCTTAACTTATTCAGTGCCAGGCTCAGTCAATGTATTTGCTGCAAAGGGGTTAAACCTACCAGGCTGTTAGCTGATGTTTCTCTGTGCTGTGGATCGATGGAAGGTTATAGCCGCTACGTAAGGCTGAGTCTGTCTTATTACACAGAGAATGTCATACACATATTAAAAGTTCATTAAGCCTCACTGTAAACACAGAACCATTGATTCTGACAACTGCAATCACTGCCCCAGGCCTCAGATCTGACTCTCCCCTCGCTCAATCATTCTCCCCATTTCAACAAGGTTCCTGATATAAAGAAACATTGGGATAGCTGTTACCCTGCTATAGTTCCAGGGGTACCCAGGGCACAAATAAGCACTCACCCTTGTCTCACCTATAGTGGCTAGAAATGATCTTCCTGTGACAATGCTTTGCATTTGCACAATATACAATAGAGACCAGATTCTGATGATGCCTCCAGCTCTACACTCAGTCCTTCTGCAGGCAGTGGCCTCCTCTCTTCTGCATTGAATTCATTCTTTGCAAACAGACTTTGGTGGATTTTGACTGAGTTCTTCTCCAAAATCTTTGTAATAACACACATTTGAACTAGAGTTGTCACCTTCTCAGAATAAAATACCATCCTTCTAATATTTTCTATATTTTCCCTATTAATAACATTGGCTTCAATCATTATCTTTACTGGCCAGGTGGCAAGCTTACTTAGAACTATGAAAGTGGCATTGAACATTCTAGAGTTTCTTCACAGGTGAAAGACATTGTTTTATAGGGCCCATATGGACATGACAATCAGAATGGTGGGGTCCAAGTAGGGTTGCCACCTGGCTGGTATTATACTGGCCTGGTCGGTAAAAATGATGGTTGATATCAATGTTGTTAATAAGGAAAAAAAGTTAAATATATAGGCCGTGTTTTTTTTCCAGAAAAGGTGGCAACACTAGGTCCATGTAAAAGGGGCAAGATGGGTACTGGCTGGGGCTCCTATGGAAATTACAGAAATGATTCAGGGGCCACTGTAGATTTGTCCAAGAGATGCATTGGACCCCTTAAAGCAGGGTCCCCAACCTTTTTTGCTCATGAGCCACATTTAAATATAAAAAAGAGTTGGAGAGCAACACAAGCATCAAAAAGTCCATGTGGATGTCAAATAAGAGATTGGGATTGGCTTTACTGGCAGCCTACAGGAGAGAATGTTTGGCAGGACATCTGTTTTTTATGCAACCAAAAC
>CM044448.1:45860559-45894314 GCA_024363595.1 Xenopus borealis
ATAGTGAATAAAGTACCCCCTCTTGTAAATTATAAGGATATTATAAGTAACCGAGGAGTTCCATGACCATATAAAAACATGAGGCCATATTCTAACCTCAGCTACTATGTATCTAAGGTTGAACCGTCAGTACTACATACCAGCATGTTCTTAAAATGGAAAGCATAACATGGAAAGCTCAAGCTGTGATGTCATTTCCCGGGGGCGACTGTCCGCACAAGCACGGTTCTTTTTAAGGAAGGATCTGGACTGACTGTCTCAGGACTGACGACTTTCTTTTGGCTCAGGATTTTACACTCATTTCCAAAGGCTGCAGGAAACAGTGGGGATGAGTCACATGACTGGCTTATTAACCTCTCATGTGCTGGAGAGTCTGCAACATGTCTAAATCAGATGATAGGACCCAGGTGGGAGCTTTGTGCCAGGGGAATGAATCTATATCCTTACATATGGGGTGAATACTATAGAACCCCCCAGAGATGCTGCAATCCCACATAGAATGAGGCAGATAAACACTGGGGTTATTAATCTAATTTATGGCCCCAAGCCTAAAATATGGCCCTGTTATACCTTGCTTTACAAATAATGATTTTATGTATCTTCCCCTCTTTCACCCTCCATTCAACAGAACAGCCACCTCTTACACTCTCCATTCAAAAGCTCTAAGGGCAGTGGTACACAGGAAGAGTTGTCGCCGGCAATTTTTTTTTTAAATGCAGCTGCGGGCAACAAATCTCCCAAAAATTGATTCTCCATTGATGGTGATATAGTTAAACAGGTTGTTTTAGGGTAAGGCCAGATTCAGGGAGATTTGTTGCCTGGCGACTAATCACCTCTTCTTTGGGGCGACAAATCTCCCCGAACCGCTTCTCCCTGCATTCCAGCACCTTTAATGAATAATATTCACACACAGCGCTGCCTTTTCTGAAGTCGGGCGAAGTTGCCTCCTTAGGGCTCTTCCAGACGAGGAGATTGCAGAGAGATTTGTTGCCTGCGACAAATTGCCGCGTTTTTGGGGCAACAAATCTCCCTGAATCTCTTCCCCCAGTCTTGCGCCCGCTAAAGTGTAAAGTCGCCTGCGTCTATTCATTAGGCAATTTCGAGCAATTTCGGGAAAGCACCGCGTGTGAATAGACGCAGGCGATTATTCATTTAATTCACTGGAAGGCGGGGGGAAGGGGTTCTGGGAAATTAGTCACCAGGCGATTAGTAGCCAGGCAACGAAACTCGCTGAATCTTCCCGTCTGGCCTGAGCCTTAGTCAGCACTTAAAATCTCCAATTTTCTTCAATAGGGTGCAAGTCCCACAGTTGCCACCTTCAACTTGTTAATAAAGATCTTGGTTATCTTTGACAGCACCATTAACGGATTTCTTTAAAACACCTTTATTAGAACATAGGCTCTGACCCAAATACTCAGCAGCGTTTCAGACCGCCATCAATACTTGATAAAAGACCAAAGGTGGACTGAAACATTGTTATTTGTTATAATAAAGGTGTTTTAAAGAAATTCGTTAATGGTGCTGTCAAAGATAACCAAGATCTCCATTGCTGGTGGTATGCCTAACTTATCGCTAAACCACCCAAAGATTCTACCAGAGGAAACTTCGTGCGATTTAGTGAAAAGTTGGACATACTGCCAGCGATTCCAGTGACTGCCAATGGAGAAGCATTTTCGGGATATCTGTTGCCCACAGCTGCGTCTAAAAAATTGCAAGCATCAAATCTTCCCATGTGCCACTGCCCTTAACCTTTCGCCTACATTAGACAGAAACGGGAAGACCATACACAGTGCTAACAGGAGAGTTCAATTTCTATGACCCAGGGATTAAGCACTTTACTGCACAGCTGCAAATATTTCATAGGGATCTTGTTCTTACTGTATCCTACAAAAGTTAACAGTCAGGGTGGATTGGGATTTACAACCACTGAATCGTTTATGTTTGTGTGGGAAGGTATTGTATCGTCATAATGAGTTCCATGTGGGTTTAGATGCCAACTTGGCAGAACTGGGTCCTCTGGGAATGATTTTATATCTTGACTATTTTTGATTTTCCTTGTACAGCAACTGACAGTTTTATAGAGCTCAATAAGGCACTTCTGGCAGCGTCTGTCTCTGTCTGTCTGGACCGTGCTGGGTTCTCTGGATGGAATCATTTACCCTATCCTTGCCTCAAGTTTCTGGAAGGCAGAGGGGGTCAGGGGCAGGATGTGCTGATACTGGGGGCTGTGGATGCCATGTAAAATCTATTGGATCCAGTGCTGGACTGAGAATGAATGAATAGGCCCTGGCATTTCAGGTACACAGAGGCCCAATCATCCCACTTAGAGGCCCAAACAGCCTCCACCAGCCCACTAAATTGTGACTTTCTGTGACACCTTATAGCAGCCCCTCTGGCATTTGCCCTAACCTACAGATTGCCAGTCCGGGCCTGATTGGATCCCAGTACCAGGATTAGGGGCAAGTACACCAAGCTTGTAACATAGCTCAGAACTGCTCTTTGGTGCAAAGAGGAGAGAGAATTCCCATGTAAATCACACTCTGCAGCCACAAACACCCACTCTGGCTAAATTTGAATAATGGAATATATCACTTCATCCTATTCAAGGAACTCACCTGAAAAGTTATTTTTTTCCAATGTGCATTGGAGTTTTTGCTATTGAAATCAGTGTTCAGGAACTGTATTATCTGCACTTCTAGTCAATACACCTGATTCTTCTGCACTGAGCTAAGGCTGTGTATAATACTATAGTTCTGACATAAATTTAAGTAGTGCAGCAAGTAGTGTGCCCTGCTTTAGCACCATAGGCTGGGCCTTAACTGGTTTGCAGAATTCAAGGTCTTACATCTTCTGGTTTCTGCCCCAGAGATACATGGGGATGGAGGCAGCAGAACATACAGAGGATTATGTCGTGAGTAAAGCAGAGTCTGCTTTGTGGAAGGGGGTGCAGGAGGTTTGTGCCTATGACAGAATGAGCGCAGTTTTTTCTATGTTTAGTTGTCAGCCCATATGGGAGGGATATGATGGATGGTTATAGGGGTACTGCAGAAGAGGCAAGAGCTGGGGGATGGAAGGGAGATGCGGGTGTTTGGGACTAGGTGGGTGTGGAAGTGATTTGCTGAGTTAGGAGGATTAGAATGAGAACAGGAAGAGACAAGGAGAGATGTGAAGGTAAGAGGCTGAATGGGGTATAAGGGTATGAAAATGAGGGAACTGGATTGCACTAAACTGGATTGCTTGCCGTTTTACAAAGAATGTTTTTTATCAGAAGAGAAATTGATTGATATTTAAGATATAGTATACAAAAAAGAGAGAACAGAAATGGCCCTTTGAATTGCACCGCCCCATCAATGATGTCCAAAGAACCCAAATAGTGAGTAAAGAAAACAAAACTTTTAATAATTATATACATAAAACGTCCAAAAATCTAATTAAATTAAATAGAGGGTGGGGAACCCTCTTTTTAATTCAAAGGGTAATTTCTGTTCTCTCTTTTTTGTATACTATATGTGATTATTTGACCCTGCACACCATCTTTTTCACCTTTACTCAGCTTTATTTAAGATATAGCCAGTAATTAGAAACAAGGAGTTTTAATGTGAGAGAGGAGCAAGTTATAAAGAGTCTGTCATTTGCACAAAAGTTGTTCCTCAATGTTTATTTCTAAAGAGTTTCTAAAATACATTGTTTGTTTTACTGCAGCAACCCCTGTCTAGCAAGCTAGTTAGGCTCACTTTCTGTCATATTGTAACACTATCAGGTCATATTCCATTCACTAGTCACATTCATGGCTTTTCACCGCAAGGGGTTTTCAGGATGAGGGTCGTTAGTGGAAAGGGCTTTCATTGTAGGGAATGACTACACTCAAGCTGAAATGAGTTTGGCCAGCTTGATGTGTAGGATTTAATATACCAGTGAAACAAGGCATTTCCGTTTCTGTAATTGTACCTGATGGTAAATCTAACTTTGTTGGTGTCAGACCAGCTCCTTGTGAATTATACTTCTGTATTCTGTTAGCTGGGATTTTACAAGGCCCTGGTCCCTGAGCTGCAGCTAAGAGGGGGGAAGATATTTATGGTGCAGGTACAAGAGCATCTCCTCCTGTAAATCTATCGTAGCCAGTAAAGCACAGGCTCCAGATGGGTTAAAGCTCTTACAGACGAGCGTTTTTACCTGCGCTCCCCTGTGTTCCGGTTTCATGCATTTAGCTGCAGGGGAGCTCAGGAGTAGTTTCTCTGAATTCTTTTCAATGTGGTTGCGCTCACACAGACACATGTAAGCGCTGAACGCAGGTAAAATGCAACATACTGAATCCCAATCTGCATTCAGCGCTTACATGCATCTGTGTGAGTACAGCCACATTGAAAATAATCCAATGCAGGTAAAAACACTCATCTGTAAGAGCCCTTATAAAGGAATTCCAGGCAGAGAGACAGAGGGTCATTACATGTAGAAAAGACCATTAACTGGGAGAATAAACAGTGGCTAGTGCATGGAGCTCAGCACCTTATCCCTTGTGTCCTGTGCTGGATCCCAGCATCTTCCCTATTAATGATGTGCAAATTAACCCAAAACCTATGGGTTTACCTGCAGGTCAACAGGTTTGGGTTGAATGATGGGTGACCATTGCTGGTTCAGTTTGGGTGTGGGTCAGATGGGGTAGTGCACACCTCTGTTCCCATAGATTCCTGTCTAGGAATTAGGGGCAGTTGCAAAAGTAGCTTATGGAGCAGGAAGACACAGGTACAGGTTGCATACCTCCCAACTGTCCCAATTTTGACAGCTCAGCATCCAGTCCTGGATTGTTATTAAAAAGCCCAGAGTTTTTTTTTATCTCCTGCAGTGACTCCAGAAAAAGACTCAAAGTTTCTTAAACCTAATTAAAATAAGAGCCTTTTTGTCGGAGAACCCAACACTAAGCACCTGCACTTTGATACATTTGTAAGAATTAAGATCAGCAAAGATATAATTGTAACTATTTAAAATAAGCAAATCTCTTGGGAAGAATGAGACTTGCATCTTAAGGTGGTGGCATACTTTGTCGCCAAGTGACAAATCTTCTCTACTGTAGGCGACTAATCTCCACGAAATGCTTTTGGGCATTTGAAGTTTCCTTGTAAGGCAACTTTGGGCAACTTTGGAAATCAGAAGCGATTCATATGCCATGTATTCCTGCTGGTCAGAAGGCATTTCAAGGGAGATTAGTCAACCTTAGTAGAGAAGATTTGTTGTTAGGTTACTAATCTCCCTGTCTGCCCTCACCCTAAAGCAGGGGTGTCCAGCCTTTTGGCTTCCCTGGGCCACATTGGAAAAAGAAAAATAGTCTGGGGTCACACATGAAATACACAAACATTTTTGATTTGTAAAAGAAAAAAAAATGCACAGAAAACAACTACAATAGCAGTTGGATAACCAGATGCAGCTGTACACTGGAATATGGGACACCTGGATATTAAATAGACTTATTATTACTACTACTAACTGGGCTGAGTCCCCCCTCCTGCCTTCTCCTTTGCAACATGACTTTTCCTCGGGAACTTCAAAGAGTGAAGTTCCGCCACTAGAGGGAAATTCCACAGCTCTCAATTCATTTCTATGGGATTTTGCAAGGCGTATTCATCAATGGGTGAAGTGAAAGTTCACCCTTTGATGAATACGCCTTTAAAAATTCCATAGAAATGAATGGAGAGTGGCGGAATTTCCCTCTAGTGGCAGAACTTCACTCTTAACTTCACTGTTTGATGAATCTACCCCCAAGTGTTTCAAGGTGGGCTGCATTCATATTCATCCTGAGCCTCATATGGCCCTCGGGCCACAGGTTGCAATAAACAGGGCCGTAGCAGTTGCTCCTAGGCCCATTGCTGTTCGTCGCCCCCATACTCTGCTCTTTATGCGCAAATTTTCATCATCAAGTCCGGAGCAATGGGAATTGGTGCATGGGAAATGTAAAAATCTATTGTATCTCCTGCACATCCCCGGTGTTTCTGAACCAATGTGGGTGTGGTTGGGCAGCATGCCACCCCCTAAAATCCTGTCACCCTAGGCCCGAGCCTAGGTGGCCTTTCCGCAAATCCGGGCCTTGCAATAAAGAGTAATTTTACCTTCATTAGCAAAATTGTTATAACATATAAAACATGGCCCTAATCTCCAGAAATGTGTTCAAACTTTCATCTTGTAAAATGGACATGGTGATTAGGGGGTGTGTCCATAACATGGCCATGGTCAAAACATCTTTATCCCTCTTTCCATTTTTCAAATGTTGGGCGTTATGGGTGTAAGTACAAACAAGGGAAGATTTTTCAGTATACGGTCAAGTGTGGGTTATGGTTTTGCAAGTTAAGCTGGCCATAGACCCAAAGATCCTATTATATAAATCGAGGATTTGTATGATTTTCGGATCGTGTGTGGAGTGTCCTAACATTTGTCTTGCCATGGCGATCAGTCGTTCATTCAACTGGACAGGTTAGAAGATATCTATCGGCTGCTGATCATATCTCTGCATGTATTGCTGATCTGATGATTTTCAGTGGGAGTTGCTTGCTTTGTTGGACATAAACTTTCATACGGTTGATTTAGGGGCAGAACATCGGCTGATCTGTTCTTTTAATACTTTATTTGATCTGAATGGTTAGTGGCAGGTAAGGAGATGGGGACATCCGATCGTTCGTCTGATATTGCAGGTAGATCTTTGCGTCTACGGCCAGCTTTAGGTTTAGGTATGATTTGAGTTTTTCCTGACCCACACATCACTACGTCCTGTCCTATTTTGCAAAATGTTTCCACTGTTGGTACAGTTGTAGCTTTTTATTTTATAGTGACAGGTGGGAAGTTGTGGTATTCTGTACCTGAGACTCTGTTTGCTGTGCTGGCAGAAACCTTAGATAAGTTCAAGGAAGGAATGGATGCCTTTTTTTTTTTAAGGATGAAATATCAAACTGCTTATAATAGCATTTATTACAAAGTTGATCCAGGAACTGGTCCATTTGCCCTTTGGAGTCAGGAAGGTATAAGTTGGGCAGAAAAATATACAAATGGGCACAATCTTCTACTGCAGTGGAGTTGGACATGGAAGTTGCCTGACTGCACTGCACCTTATTCCTGTGTTTTTGGAACAAACTTAATATTATACCCAGGAAATTGGACCCTGTCAATGACAGGAATATGACTCCTCAAATCACATCAGTATCCCTGCAAACCTCATAATTGGGCATTTTCTGGTTGTCACACAGAAGTTTCCAAGTAACTAATCAGTACGATATCCACTATTGTATTGCCATTCTGTCACCCTGTTCTTCTGCAGCTTTGCAAATAGTCTTTGATTGTGCAGAGACTCCCTTTGCACAGCAACATTGCAAGTGGCAAGTGTAGAGTTAACTAGACACCCTTAGATGAATTGTATTTAATTAACACGCAGTTGTGTCTTATTAACCACTTACAGATAATTCCCCAAAATCCCTCAACCTTATATCCATGAAACAATAGGATTTCAGCAGCGGGTCCCTGGTGCCAATGATTTAGCAGAAATGGCCCAAGTCATAAATCACAATAAAACGCAAATGATCTGTTCTGCATTTCCCAAATGTAAAGGCAAAGTAAAATTAAAGAATGAGACTTTCCCCGAAAATAGTTCTGCCAATTGGTGCAGCCTTAATGTGATGTACATCCTGGGAAGCGGAACCATATGCTTAGATTCATTGGCTAGGGAGGTACGTTACAGCAGAGAATGTTGGTAGTTAGCTATTTATTGGCATGGCTACTAGAGGACGCTGGGAGCTGTAGTTTGAAACTTATGCAATAGACTGGCAGAGGGTCAGGAGGCTTGGCTGCTGTTTTTTCTCAGTGATTGGCTCTGGGTCCCTGTGAAGGGCTCATGTCAGGACAGGAGGAGTGAGAACTGGACGGAGCTCAGGGGATCCATTCATGGAGCATAGTGAGGGACTGTCAGGAGGCTGCACTCTGCTCGCTAGCGACCTGAGCTCCATTTACGCCCCATTCTCTCCTGTAGAGCTACTTATTAACCACTGTTGTGCATACCTCCCAACATTTTGGAAAGAAAATGAGAGACAAAAAAGTTGCAGCGCTTAGTGCTGCAATTTTTCATGACCATGCCCTTTTTTGTGGCAAATTACCATGTTCATTTTACAAAGTTTGTCAGGTTATGAAAGTTTTAACATATTTCTGTGGTTTTTTTCAGTTGTTACAGTGGAAGGTGAAATTCTCTTAAAGAACAAGTAAACGTTTTTTTTTTCTATCTCTAAATTTGCTCTAAACAGCCCCTCAAATTAATGTACCTTAGTCCCTGCTGCAAGTCTGCTCTGGTTTCTGTGTTATCAGCAGCTTGATTCACCTTCTTCCTGGTGCAGAGTGAAGCCCAGCCCCTTAGCTTTCTGAGCTGACCTTATCTCTCAGACTAGTCTTGGAGATCATTTGCATACTATGACATAGCAGAGAGCAGTGTGTGTAGCAGCTTTTGCTTGGGGAAACTAGCTTACTAATGAAACACTGGCTCCCTCTTCCTCTCTATTGTGGAACAGCAGCAAATTGACTGCTCAGTAAGCTAAGGGGCTGGGCTTCACTCTGCACCAGGAAGAAGGGAAAGAAGCTGCTGATAACACAGAAACCAGAGCAGACTTGCAGCAGGGACTAAGGTACATTAATCTGGGGGGCTGTTTAGAGCAAATTTACAGAAAGAAAAAGAAAAACATTTACTTTTCCTTTAAAGCTGTGAGTCTAACTTTTCCCAAAGGACCTGTTATCTTATATTGTTACAATTACTTATTTGCTTAATCTAGAAATTGTTACAAAAGTATCTTATCTTCTGCTGTGGCTGTTCTGGGCTGTCTGCCAAAAACCAATTAACGTTGTTTCTTTTTCTGGCTGTTCAGTGCAGAGAAAAACTGGACTTTCCAGTACAAATGAGGGACTGCAGGTTGAATTGTCAAAACGGGACAGTTGGGAGGTATGTTGTGTGTCCTGGGTACTGCCCATGGACTGGAAGTATATTTTCTTATAGGCAACAATGATTTCCATAGCTCTCTGCAACCCTATTTATGTAGCTGATATAGGGAAATGCAGTCCCCCAACATTCATAGGTAAAGAATCTGTCCACACTCTGGTCCATACAGGATAGTTACCCTTTATACAAACCTTTGGTCCATGTTTCATATATTTATGTTTTTTTAGTGGTTTCGTTTGCTTTGCCTTGGCTATGCTTTCATCTTTTAGCTTTCCCTCCAGCAAACTGTGCTTCAAATATGAGCCTTTCAGATAAAGGGCAATTGATCCTTCCATGTGAGGCTGAGCCCTTACCCTGAGTATATAAATAGGATCCAGGCCATAAAGCAAGACAGAGCTGCCACATTTGCTACACAGGAGGGAGAGAGAGTTAATTTACTGGAAATAGAAACACAAAAATGCATGTGTGCCATGCCCTGCAAGGTATTGTACACTAATACATGTACACATTATATTCTGTCAGTTGGGGCCATTTGAATGTTCAATACGTTTTTTTCATTAGGCATAAAAATAAAGTTTAATGTTTGGGCTCTGCTTCTATGGCCATTCTAATTAACAAGCAAATTGTAGTGTCTCCTAGTGCCCTGGAATTAATGAAGATGGAATGCTATAAAAATCTGTCAGCATCGATCTGTTCTGCTGCCCTCATTCTGGCAGCTCTGCTGGGTCATTGAGGGAGGGGAAGCATGTTGTGAGACATATATATCAGTCATACGAAAACGTTTGGGAACCCCTGCATAATAATTTATTCCACTTTCAAAAAAAGATACCGTGTTATGTCTTTCATTTCCCAGGAACATACTGGGGTGTTTCCTGAACAAAGATTTTTAGTGAAGCAGTATTCAGTTGAAATTAAATCAAATGTGAAAGACTGGCTGTGCAAAAATGTGGGTACCCTTGTAATTTTTCTAATTTGAATGCATGTAACTGCTCAATACTGATTACTGGCAACACCAAATTTGTTGGATTAGCTCGTTAAAGCTCCCCATAGACGCAACGATCTTTCCCTGCCAAATGACCGATTTTAGGGAAGTCCGACCAATCTGTCAAATTATCGTGTGGTTAGTGGGATACAAACGATTGTACATCTTATGATTTTTCATCCGACGTCGGTCTGAAGATTGATCAGCCAGGTTAGAAAATCTTTATCGGTCCCCATGCAATCTACCTATGTTTGCAGGGCAAGCAGGCTGCGATCCTTCAGTTTTGCAGGCAATATCTTCTGAAATGGTCTTTTTAGTTGATGGACACATCGGACATTTAAACAATCATTTTGAGACAATCGTGGTCTCACAATAACCATTGGATCTTTCAAAAATCTTTACGTCTATGGCCAGCTTAAGCCTTGAAGTTCATAGGCAGGTATGTCCAATCGTGAGAAAGATATTTAAGGTGGCAAATTGTGCTTCTGTTTGACCCTCCTCTGAACAGTGACAGCATGGGATCCTCAAAGCAACTCTCAAAAGATCTGAAAACAAAGATGGATCTGGGCAGGGAGCAGAGCCATTACATCAGAGGGGCAGGCCAGTGAAAATGTGGGTGGAGCAAGAGCTGTCATTGGTATGTCAGTGACGTGGCGATCAGTGATTGGTTGATTGCCATGTCAATCAAGGGAGATCCTGTCTTGACCCAGGCAGCACTTCTGAAAGCCAGGCTGTCCAGGTCAAATCCGGACAGGTGGCAACCATATTTTCAGAAAATCATCATATTTACATTGATGGGGTTGTTAAAATGTTAGGCACCCACTGGTGAAATAGATTGCTATTTTTTTTCTCAGATGGGTGATCCTGTTAGGGAGGACTGCAGTGACCTGTGGAATAAACAGTCACAATTACATTTTACTTTACCTTTTTACCAGGCATCCCTTGCCTACATTCCTGTTTGTTCATGGGCAATAGTGTAAACTTTGGTTTTGTGTCCCTTTAAGAAATAATGTGTTTCCAATATTTGCTGTTTGGGTAACTGGTTAGTAATTATGTGAATTTTCCCCATACTCCCTATTTGCCAAATGCATCTCTGTAGCCTTTCTTTATGGCAGAGTGTATGCCATAACCACCAGTCAGGGGCAGTTTATTGCTAAGGCACCTGGCTGATGATGTCTATACAAGTGCTGCAATTTCAGACAATTAAATGTGCAATTTAGTAGAAAGGAAGCAAAAGATGTGGGAAACAAATTGGAATAGTCAAAACAAATAAAAACAATGAGCATCTTTGTTTATTCCTCAGATTAAAGCATAGAAAGCCTGTTTGTTACATAGATTTATTTCCCAGAAAACTACAAAGCCTTTATGTAGCCAAAGCTATAGGTTGTTCCTTCCTGGTTTAATCCTGATGAACTTTGTACTGAGGCAAAGCCAGTAGCAACCTGTAATTCTTCCTCTGGATCAACTGTACTTGCCAATTTCCCATCTCAATACTCCAGACAAATTCCCTGCAGAAGGAGAGAGTGTGTGTGTGTGTGGGGGGGCGCGCGGGGGGGGGGGGCACGGGGGGGGGTTTGATGGGAGCAGTTGTGTAAAAAAAATCCATCACTTGGACTTCAGAATAAATGGGACCCGTCCTGAGGCTACAGATCAGATGAACTGAACACAATGCAGACTCATTACATTAACTCGCTTGGCTTCCAGCTGCTCATATCTGTAAGAGCCCAACTGGTGCTTTAATGTGCCTCCTGCCAGAGGGGCCTCTGTGCTGTAATGTGGGCAGAGTGAGAATAATAACTGATAAAGCAGGCTGAGACAGGCCATGGGCTGCGGGACTGTATGGGATTTGATGCAACAAGGCAGCCTTGATCTAATCAGTCTATTGTTTTTTAAGGTAGCCATAGACACACTGATAATATCGAAGGAAACTAATTTTAGTACGATATTCGGTGTGTGTATGGTGGGAAATGAGCCGTCCGATATCGTCAAAAGATTTAGATATTGGTCGGCTGGGTGATCGGGCTGGATGTAAAATTTTGATCGGATGCCTTTGAAGGAACCCTTAACATCGGCCATTGTTAGTGCTGACTTGTCAGATACAGGTAGAATTCTATTGTTTCTACCTGTATATCTGACTATTCAGCTCTATACCTATACGTGTGTGTTGAAATTAACAATCTTTCTTGGAAAGATCTTTTCTGAGAAAGATTGTAATTGTTATGATACGTTCAGCATTACTCTACCCTGCTATTTCTATTACACTCTATGTATAATACTACACACCATAGCCTAACGCTGCCTGTATACACAGAGAATCCCTTACATGGCTGTGTTGTATAACACATACTGTATGCCTCTATGTGTAAATTACTTACTGCACTGCTTTCTATGTACAAAACTTCTCTCTGTGTACAACAGATTTGCTGCACTGCTCTCTATGGATAACAGGCTTACTGTACCTCTCTTTCTATATATCTGTTATACAGAGAGACACATATATTTTAATAAGTCACTTATACAGAGGGTGCAGGAAGCTCTCACATGCAGTGCCTTCTTGTTTCTATTTGTTTCCTTTCTCCCTGTCTCAATGGCTGCTCAGCCTGGTGTACTGTGCTTTGGCATATGGTGGCAAACTGTAATAATAGCACAGTAATGATCTTATAGAGAGTAAGGAGTACAGTAAGTATGATATTGTAGTCACATCTTTGTTAACAGACTTACTGTACTCATCTTTTTTACTATACACATACTGAATTCCTCCTCTCGCTCTCTGTATAGCACAGGTGCTCTGTACTCATCTTTCTTTACATTTACTGTACTGTATAACAGACACTGTACAATCTCTATAGGACAGACTCACCCTAAATCACTCTCTGTATAACACAGACCTACTGTATAGCTGTAAAAGACTTACTGTATTACTACTGTCTCTTTATAACACAGGTGTACTGTGCTTATCGCTTTTTATAGCAGATTTCATGTACTTCTCTATGTGCATACAACCAGGGTCAGATTGGGCCAGTGGGAAACTGGGAAAAAACCTTGTGGGCCCCGGCGCTCTCTACTGTGTTCTTTTCCATACATTACATGTTTATATTAATGAGTTTCTGGCCATGGCTGAGGGGTTAGTGGTTTGGGCTGAACATGGATATTGCTCTGGATATACTTTAGCAGAATTTAACTTTTATTACTCCTAGTAGAAATGATGATGTTGTGGAAGCTCTGTAGGTAGCTGACACAGGGAGCTCACCTCTATATTTGTTATTAGCAACTCATCTTTCAGTCTGTCATTTTGACTACTGGCAGTTTGCTATAGGCATAGAGAGCCTAGCCACCAGATAACAGTATAACATTTCAAACAAGAGAATCACAGAGCCACAAACAAGTCAAATAATATAAAAATGAATATGAAAAAGTGATTGAGTCCTTCAAATCTGTGATGTCGCTTTGATCTGTCTTCCCCTTCCCTGATCATTGTGTCATATAATCACAATACTCTGACAGTGATATATCAGGGAGTATATTAGTACAGTACAGTAGTTCAACAGCAACTCAAGGGGCACACTTTGTATAGTGCCCGTACTATATATGGTCCTAATCAGGGGGCTGAACATATCCCATGAAAGGGATGGAGGGGGTCAGTTTATTGAGTCAAAGTGAGGGATTGCACCGTAAAGGAGGGGAGGAAATTCCAGAATTACTACTCCAGAGGGAAATGCAGGAATCCAGAATATTTATTGTTTTCTGAGAGAACTGAGGAAAATACTGGGATTCCTCATTGGGCGTGAAAGGGCAGAAGACTGGGGAGGCACTACTGGGCTTACATGTAGGCAGAAAAATAAACTGTCAGGGGGGTTTTCCAGATGCATCACTGTAAGCACTATTGATAATGTAGCATATACACTGTATGTGTTACACTAAAACTTTCAAATTGTGGAGGAACTATATCAGAGTGAGTGTTACACCAATGTTCTCAATATCTGTAACCTTGTTATGAGCTAAGTAAGCCCAGCCTGAAGGACAGTTGGGGTGGGATATGGGATGTGTCATTTGTGCCTGGTATCCCTGTAACTATATCAGGGTGAATGTTACCCCAGTGTTTCTGTATAACTATAACCTTGATATGAGCTAAGGGGGTCCAGGCTAAAGGCCAGTTAGGGTGAGATTTGGGTTGAGTGCTTATTTGCACCCTGGGTACCCCTGGAACTATAGCAGG
The DNA here is from genome assembly GCA_024363595.1 of Xenopus borealis. NCBI lineage: Eukaryota > Metazoa > Chordata > Amphibia > Anura > Pipidae > Xenopus > Xenopus borealis. The sequence goes on from CM044448.1 coordinate 45,874,714, forward strand.
ATGTCTATTACCCCAGTGTTTCTATATACCTGTAACCTTGTTATGAGCTAAGAAGGCCAGTTGGGTGGAATGTAGTGTGAGCTCTAATTTGTGCTGTGAGTATCCCTAGAACTATAGCAGCTTGAAGACCAGTTATGGTGAGATTTGGGGATGTGCATGTGTGGCAGTTATATATTTAGGATTCTGCAGAAGTGTGGAAATTTCTTCGGATCTGTTTTTTTTAATTACAAGCTAAGTGGGCTCTGACCTAATAGGTGAAGTGATCTTGAACGTACAGTATTAATTGGGATATCACTGGTGCAGTGGGTACTCAGTAGCATATAAAATATTGGATGGATGGGTTCAAAATAACTTTATGCATCTAAACATGAACATACAGTACTGTAAATAGTTAATAGGCTCGCCCCTGGGACACATCTGGGCTGATTTATAAAGTTCTTATTTAATTAAAACCTATGCCCTTCCAAAAATAAACCCCTAATCCAAGTTATTGTGCATGTGCTACGAAACACAATGTGGTTCTGTACACGATGGGAGGGAGCGGATCATAAAGCCCTTACATTTTATTGATTGCACGTGACACGATGACACGTTCTGAATTCGGCTGATTATTTTTCTGTGTAAGGAGAACAAGTGCTACAATCAGCTGCTTTTTTTTTAATGCAAACTATTAAGTTGGTTAGAATTGCATTTTTTTGGTTTATTTTTGGGTTTTTGTCCCTTTCATAATGTCAGAATCAGATTCCTTGTTTCTTCTATGTAATTATCTGGATTGTTCCTGGTATAAACCTGTGAAGCCTTCTCTCATGATCAGTGTAATGAGATGACTCAGTGAGTGGCAGGGGGTCAGTCTAAGTCCAGCAGGCACAGCAGTGCCACATAAGGTAGACACTGTCTCACCAGCCTGGAAGCTATTTGTCTGTATGAGATAAAGTGGCTTGTCTGGACAACTGCAAGGGGCCCACAGAGCCCCCACCATCCTGTATGCAACCCATAATTCTCTGCAGAGCATGGACCCAGAGTAATACTTTATACTCCTGGATCAGGAGTATAAAGTAATAACCTGTGATTGTTTTGTGAGTGTTTTGGAAAGTTTGAACTTCTTGGTCTTTTTTTCAACCTCACTACTATGTTACAAAAAGCCATTGTGCCCGTTATATTTATAACTCCTTCTTTCTGTTAGTAACAAGTAACAAGGCCACTTCTCTGCATTTATATCTGCATGGGTGTGAGGACCCATATTCTGGCACATAAACAAGATTTTGGGATGATGCAAAGCTTGACTTAATAACAGTACCCACAAAATGATGGCTGCCTGCTTACTTTGCCTGTTAATTCAAAAACTAAACATGATTTCAATAATTTACATAATGTAAGTAAAGTTTACTTGGTTTAACTAACACAATAGTAAAGGATTAGAACATATTTCTTAAGGTGGCCGGTCCCCGTTAAGGATGGTGGCACACGTGGCTATTCGGGGAAATTAGTCACTCAATGATAAATCTCTTCTTCGGGCGACTAATCTCCCCACAATGCCTTCCCGCCGGATAGAATGCAGGCAGGATTGCACTTGGATCGCTTCTGAAGTCACCTGAAGTTGCTTCATGAGGAAACTAGGAAAGTAACACCATGTGGGAAGTGACAGAATGTCACCTGCCTCTCTCCTTTACTGAATGATCTTGTTACAGAGCAGCAGAGCTCTTAGGCTTGAGCCAAACAGCAAGGATTCTCTGTGAGCGAAAATCCACTGCCCCACTGCTCCCCTTCTCTTCTGTAGGTACGGCAGATTACGGCACAAAATGTCATGTTTCAGTGCTGAAATCTGCAGTGTCTGTCTACACCAGAGCAGAGGTAATGATTCCAGGTTCAGAGGAAGCAGGGCAGCAGATTATCGTCCTAAGTTTCTCCGTAGAAAGGATATGTCACCTTTAATACTATAATGAGGCACATTGTTACCATATTGATATGCCTGCATACCGACCTTCTGTCCCTGCAGTCTGGGCTAGTGCTGCTATTGAGGGGGTGGCAGTTATACAAGAAGATATTATTATTCCAGGCAGAGTAAGAGCCAAGCATTTCATGGCTGCCAGGAAGGAGAAGTCTACTGGTTATGAGCTATTTCCGCAAGGTTTTAGTGCCTTTACCTAATCTCTATTTCTTATCTTCCCTAATGTCTCTGTTCTCTGCACTGCACTCTGTTACTTGTTCTAAACACTGTCATTCATCCATAAGTCTGAAATCCATCTATATATATAGAGGAGACCATATATTCACCCAACTACAGTTATTGTATACAAGTGCTCCCCAAGGCCACTGATCTTCTTCCCCCTGACGGGCTGAAGGTAAATTTAATGTACACACACACTCTGGGGAGGGGATAGGGCGTGTGGTAGACAGCCCCTTGAGAGGGGTGTGGAGATTCAGTGGGGGCTCCTTGGTGGCTGATGTGGCCCCTGTGGAGGCAACTACAGTGGGCCCTGCACCCACCAGTCTGGCTCTTACTAGTGGTGGAGCTTTGTTTGGCTCTACATTGTTTATAAAGTAGGACTGTCCAACTGATGTTCCTGCAGTGCTGGTAAACTACAACTCCCAGTACCCCTAACACCCAGTCCCCATAGGCTGCTATTAGAGTCCAAAATTCCCGCCCCCCACCCTGTATATCAGAGTGTTCTGGCCCCATCCACTGAATGAGTTTTTGCTCGTCCTCTGTTATCGGTGTTATTTCTAGATAAGCAAATATGTAATTGTAACAAGATAAGATAACAGTTCGCTTGGGAAAAGTTAAGGTAGCCATAGACGTACAGATAATATTGTATGAAACAAATTTTCGTACAATATTCAGTGCGTGTATGGTGGGAAAGAAGCCGACTGATATCGGCAGAAGACTTGGATATCGCTCGGCGTGTCGGGCTGGATGGAAAATTTAGATTGGGTTCCTTGCCTTTGAAGGCACCCAAACATTGGCCACTGTTGCTGAATTGTCAGATACAGGTAGAATTCTATTGTTTCTTCCTGTTTATTTGGCGATACATGTGTATTGAAATTAACAATCTTTCTTGGAAGATTCTTTCCAAGAAAGATTGTAATTGTACCGTCTAGGCTGCCTTTAAGCTGGCCATAGACATCCCCATCTCCCGACCTGCCACTAACCTTCAGATTAAATAAAGCAGTAAAAGAACAGCTGATGTTCTGCCACTACAGCAATGGTACGGAAATTTATGTCCGACAAAGCTGGTGACAGTCTCCCACTGAAAATCATCAGATTGGCAATACATGCAGAGAAATCTTTTAACCTGTGAATCCTCTACTCATACGATCGGATAGTTGGGTCTGTGGCCAGCTTTAGACTCACAGCTGAAAGCGCAATTTGCCTTCATTAGCAAAACTGTAATAACTGGGGGAAAAAAACACAGAAATATGTTCAAACTTTCATAACCTGCCAAATTTTGGTTTAATATGCTGGTTATCTATTTTATTTAAGAATTATACTGGCATTTTTTGGAATTAAAGGACCAGTAACATAAAAAAATGAAATTGTTTTAAAGTAATAAAAATATAATGCAGTGTTGCCCTGCACTAGTAAAACTGCAGTGTTTGCTTAAGAAGCACTACTATTGTTTATATAAATAAGCTGTTGTGTAGCCATGGGAGCAGCCATTCAAAGTAGAAAAGGCTCAAGTTACACAGCAGATAGCAGATAAACTCTGTACAACATAATGTTATCTGTTATCCATTACTTATCTTTGGGAGATCTAATTCGCTCATTTGGCTTTAATTATCATCTGTATGCTGATGATACCCAAATATATTTATCCACCCCTTCATTAACAGCTGAAACAGAGGCTCAAATCTCTAACTGCCTCCTAGCAATCTCCAACTGGATGAACCAGCGCCACCTCAAACTCAACCTAACAAAAACTGAACTAATCATCTTTCCACCTAAGCCTGGCCCTACTCCCCGTTTTACTATCTCTATTGATGGCATGCTTATTGACCCGGTCAACTCAGCACGCTGTCTAGGGGTGATATTTGACTCCTCTCTCTCCTTCTCTGATCATATTAATGCCACTGTCAAAACCTGTCACTTTTTCTTGCGTAATATTGCAAAAATACGTCCCTTCCTTTCACCTGCTACAGCCAAGACACTCATGCATGCTCTCATCCTATCCCGACTAGATTACTGTAACCTTCTACTAACAGGCCTGCCTAACTCCCATCTCTCCCCTCTACAGTCTGTATTAAATTCTGCTGCCAGAATTATCCTCCTCTCACCCAAAAGGGTACAGGCCCCTCCCCTGTTGAAGTCATTATCATGGCTTCCTATAAAACAAAGAATAACTTATAAACTTCTCCTCATAGCCTTCAAAGCCCTTCATTCCTTTACACCTAACTACATCTCATCTCTTGTTTCTCTATATGTTCCTGGCCGAAACCTCCGCTCCTCTCAGACTAACCGCTTGGTTGTACCCCCCACTTCTACTGCTGTTTCCCGTGTCAAACCCTTCTCTCTTGCAGCTCCTTATATTTGGAATGCCATTCCTGCATCTCTCCGGAGAGAATCCTCCCTCAATGTTTTTAAAACAAAACTCAGAGACTACCTCTGGGAGCACCTGGATAACACCTGAACTGGCACTTGTACGACAGTTTCACCCACTGTAAAAAGCACTTTATTACCCCTCCAAATTGTGTCTGTAAGTTACCCTCCCATATAGACTGTAAGCCCCAAGGGGTAGGGTCCTCCATCATCTTGTCTCCTTAACAATGTGTAATTATATTTTTTATTTATGCAAACTGTATTTATAATAATAATAAAAATAATAATGCACTTATTGTTACTTAATAATGCAGTGATCCCTTGTTTGTTACTACTAAATTATTGTTGCTGTACAGTGCTTTGCCCTCAAGGAGCGCTATATAAATAAAAATATACATACATACATACATACATACATTATCCTGTGCCATATAGCCGTTTTTCAATTTCCACCATTGCTACCTAGCATCTTGTTAATAACAACTATAGCAGTCTTTCTGAAGCAAACAGATCAGTTTTAACAGTGCAGGGCAACACTACATGATATTTTCTTTACTTTAAAACACTTTAATTTTTTGGTGTTAGTGTTCCTTTAATATGGCAATTTTTCATTTTATTTAGTGATTATATTGTTACATTTAGGGTTAATCTGTCCTTTATACAATTTATTTAGTAATTATACAAGCACATCTGGGGTTGATATGCACCTTATAAACTTATTCAAATTCGAATTGAAAATTCGATCGAATTTCGAATCCTTCACATGAATTTCGTAAATCTGCCGCTATGTCTTAATAAAATGTTGGGAGGAATGCTCTAGTCCCATGCTCTGAGTTACAGACTCCCTGCCCCCCTGTTAGATTCCATTAGATTGTTATAGCCCCGAAACTGCTTGCATTTTCATGAGGTTGGAGCCCAGTGGGTACATTGGGATCACGGAGAAGGACAACTGAGAGGCTCTGCTTTAAGAGACAAATGTGTCTCCTGTCATAATAACCAGGTGCAAAATCATTTCATACCAAATTAAATAGCTAATTATGTGAAGTTTATTAATTAGTCATGCAGAAAGGCAAATTATATCTGTGCAGTGCTGGTAATTGGCAGATGTAGTTAAATAAACTCTGCTAATAAAGCTTCTTAATAGCTAGAACCTTCCGTGCTTCTATATTTTAGTATATGAACTGGGTTCTAGGTCTCCCTTCCCTTGTAGTCTCCTTTGTTATGAGTCTTCCTTCCCTTGTTCTGTTTCATCCTGTTCTGGGTCTTCTTTCTTTCACATGACAGGTGTAGACAGGTATAGTTCTTGCTTTTGTTTTTTAATATACATACATACAGTATATATATAAATGCCTTACCACTGGTGCACTCTAAACTGTCCTCAAATGCCTGGGTGCCGGTCAACATATTAGTATAACAGAAAACAAAGAAACTGCACTCCAAGGACTACGTGTCTCAAAAGCCAAGTGAAGGTTTATTCTTGCTCAACGTTTCGGCGCCGAAACGTTGAGCAATAATAAACCTTCACTTGGCTTTTGAGACACGAAGTCCTTGGAGTGTGGTTTCTTTGTTTTTTGTTATATATATATATATATTGTCCTTGCTTGGTAGTCTCAGCTTTTCTTTGTCTTTGTTTCTCACAGAATCTCACCTCAGTTGTAGGTATTCCTTTTCTAGAACAATCTCAGTCCTGTTCTGGGAGGTTTCCTTCCTAGTGTCCTAGTACTTGTATTTCCCAGCTTCTCTTGCAGGATCTCCATTATGTTCTTGGTGTACCACATCTTGAAGTTTCCCTGCATGGATTTGTTTTGCTTAAGAGATCCCAAGTTTTTCTTTGCTTATCTGGAGTTGTGGGTCCATTGATTGCTTCTACCTGTATTCCAGCTCTTCTTCTATTTACTGTTTATTTCAGACCCTCACCTCTGTTCCTGGTCTCCATGGTCTTCCAGTTTTGTTATACAGTAGGTTAAGCCCTGGTCACCCATTGTCTTAAAATTCCCATCTCAGTCCTGGCCACCCGTTATCTTTCAGCTTCTTGCTGGGTTAAATACTAAACAATTTAAATAGTATGGGGTACTTCCAATAACAGCAAGTATCTGATTTTAATTGTTTGCATTTCTTAATGTTTTCATTTGTTTCAGTTGTTTGTATGATCTGGGAATCATATTCTAGGTCTTCCTACTCTTGCAGTGATCTAGATTGGCTGTAATCTTCCATTTTCTCATAAATTCTCAGTTCTTTTCTAAAGGTGGCCATACACGGGACGATAAAAGCTGCCGACAGTTGTTGGCAGCTTTTCGGCACGTGTGTGGGGCCCTCCAACGTGCTTCCCCGATCGTCATCTGGCCGAAAGTCGGCCAGATGTCTATCGGGCAGGATTGCAGCCGCATCTGCATCGTTGATGCGGTCCCGTGATCCGACCGTCCATATCTGCGCCTAGGTCCCACGATCGGATCAGCCTGATATTGCCCACCTCAAGGTGGGCATATCGGGGAGAGAAAGAGCGTATCCCACCTTAAGTCTACTTTCTACTCTCTCATCTTTTATGAGGGTGTTCCTTGGAATTTAGCATCCCATCCCATTCTTGTATTGCCTTTGTAGTCTCCTTTTGAAGGCTGAAGTGTACCAGCACATGTAACTGGGTGATTTCAGGTACTTTGTTTCACAAAGTTTTAGCTTGGGAGTTGGCAACATATTCCTCAAAGTTGTCCAACATTGCTTGTTATGACTATTGCTTGAAAGCCAAAGCAAGCAACAGTGTACAATTTGGTCCTATGTCCCAAGGTTATAAAAATCCCTGATGTCAAGACACCCCTTTTGCCATTTCCCATAAAGGGGTGGGTCACCTTTAAATTCCAGGCATCTTATGGAATGGCCAACTATAAGCAACTTTTCAGTTGGTCTTCCTTATTTGTTTTTTTTTTTTTAATAGTTTTTGACTCTTTCCAGCTTTCAAACTGGAGTCACTGACCACATCTAAAGAACAAATGCTCTGTAAGGCTACACATTTATTGTTATTGCTACTTTTTATTATTCATCTTTCTGTTTAGTCCCTCTCCTATTCATATGCCAGTCTCTTATTTAAAACAGCGCATGGTTGCTAAGGTAATTTGTCTTATTCAAATCAGTGTATGGTTGCTAGGGTAATTTAAACCTTAGCAACCAAATTTATAAAACTGCAAACTGGAGAGTGACTGAATAAGAAAATAAAACTCCAAAACCACATATACATATAAAAATTGAAAACCAATTACAAATTGCCTCAGAATATTACTCTCTAAACTATACTAAAAGTATGCATTTTGCACACACACAAAAAATTCAGTTATTTTTTTCTAGTAAAGGAAAATATCAAGTCAACAGTATGGGCTGTGTGCCCTCTTTCTAAAACCCCTTGGCACCGGCGCCAGCCTATAAAAGTAACTTTTTGGTGAAACATTTACAGCTTGTCTCCATGGCTGGCCACTGAAACTGGGGTAATGGATCTTAAATTATTCCACTGTTAAAATCTAATTACAAAAGGCGTATTGTCAATTAACCTAATTACGCTAAAGTGCCACGCTCAGGAGCGGAATTAACTTATTGCACTTATTCATCTTAAAATTACAGCATTGCAGTGTGGCGAGGATTTAATGCCCCAGCAATGAATGGATTTGTAATTGCAAGGTAGGGGAAATGAATATATTTTCCAGTACCTTATACTTTCCATTCTTGGGGGGATGTCCAATTATATTCTTTATCTTTTTACCTGAAAGCTGTATTTTTGTCTGAGACTTCTATTCCCATGAGATCTGACTCAGACTCTGGGCAGCAGATTTCCTGTAACCTGTTTGGCACCAGTTCTCATTACTCACAACACGGACTGGGGGATTTTATCACTAAACAAATTTACTTATGCCTTACCCCATTGGATATAATGTCCCTGCCACAATTTGATTTGGACCCAATTAAAGAAAAGTAAACATTACTGCTCTGACATAGGATACCCACTGGACTACAGCTCCCCATTTTGAAAGCATTCTGGGATCTGTAGTGCAGCAATACTGGGGATGGATTCTTATAGCAACAATGTTACATAAACCAGTGAACCTAGGGCTAGAGCAGACGGGGAGATTCGGGGGCATTTTGTCGCCTGGCGACTTGTAGCCGCGACTTGTAGCCCCCGAACCTCCCCGAATAGCCAGGTCCTGGGGCGCACCGGCGTTACTTGAAAACGCCTGCGCCTATTCACACGCAGCGGCGCGATTTGTGGAATCGCTCCAAATTGACGTCAATTTGCTCTAGCCCTAAATGCAAGGAGCCTCAGATGAGACTCTAGTGCTGTTTAAAGGGGATGTAAAGGCAAAAAAATTCAATCCCATATTTACTTTCTTTTATGAAAAAGCACAAAACAAAAACTGTCGTACCGTGTTAGCCAGTAGCAAAAAAACAAAAAAAAAAAAAACAAATACAAAAAGTATTGTAGAATTGATACCTATACTGGCTAACAATAAAATCCCATTGCAAGCTTTCAGAGCACCAAGGCCCCTTCATTGTGCAACATACAAATAAGTGCTAGAAGGGCACAGCATATATGCTATTAGATCATTGAAAGGTATTCATGAGTAATAAGTTAGGAAGTTACAGATAGATAGAGATCAGTTGTAGAGATAATACAATCAATTAGGGTGGGTCGTAAATAGTCCAGGAGTCTGGATTCAGACAGGTCACATAGTGTGACATGAAACCTGACCCTAAATTAAGGCCCTGTCTTAGGCTGGGGACAGACAGGGAGATTCGGGGAGATTCTGTCGCCTGGCATTTTTTAGCAGGCGACAATCTCCCCGAATTACCTTCTCCCTGTCTGCCGCTAGTATACTGACAAAGCGCCAGCGCCAGTGGTGTCTTGTATAAAGCTGGGTGTTTTTCTTACAATTGGCTTCAGGATGTTTTCTACTCAGTCAGATATGCCCTCGGTTAATGTTCCAAAACCAGAGATGATGGGTCACCCTGGGTTTCCTTCCGTATGTATTTTGGGTTACATGTAAAAGGTACCAATTCTGGGGTTCACTGGCATCAAGTCCATTAAGTGTCCTCTCCCAGTCTTTTATAATATGTGGTGTTGGACAGTTGTCTGTTGGCTTCTTTTATGTAATCTGGACTATTTACAACCCATCTTAATTCACTGTATTATCTCTACAACTGATCTCTATCTATCTGTAACTTCCTAAATTTTTACCCATGAATACCTTTCACTGCTTTAATAATAAATATGCTGTGGCCTCATTTGTATTTTGCCTGACGAAGAGGCCTTGGTGCTCCGAAAGCTTGCAATGTATTTTTATTGTTAGCCAATATAGGTATCACTTCTACAATACTTTTTGTATTTGTTTTTTTATTTGTTATCTAACTAAAAAGAAATCTATCTCCAATATACTTTAATTAAAAAATGTCTACTGTTTTTATAATGAACCTGACTGTATGCAGTGAAATTCCCCCTTTGTTTTACTTGCTCTGATAGCTGCGGATACATCAGATGGTCCCTAACTGCTCTGCAGGGCAACAGTCATACCTTCAAACGGCAGGTGGGAGCACCTCACCTTACTTCCCAGTACGTGAGAATCTTTGTTTGTTTCCCTGCAGAGCAGTTGGCAACTGTGTAGATTTGTATCCACAGACCCAGTGCAGTCTGCATATTCTGATTATTAATCAGTCTTGCTGTATCATATATGTATCAGATATTATTTGACTTGTGCTGTTTTGATCATTTATAACGATCCCTAAGCTTAACCTCCCAAATGAAGCCCAGATCACACTGAGCATGTGCGTTGTCTTGGACTTGCAAAGATGTTTAACAGACCCTGTGGCCAACTTTGAAAGCATAAATCATTTGTTTAATTAGGCTTGTGGTACAGTCAGTTTGTGTTTATATTTAGTATACAAAATACAGCATTTCTAACATTATTCTATTTTAGACTTTAGTCGCTCTTTAAGGGTTTTTCTTTCCAATAGCCGATATCAGGTGACTGGTGCCAATGTGCTCGCACATCAAACATGGAGCTTTTGGGACTGGAGCAGTGAATCAGAAATAGACCTTTCATTATGCAAACATTAGAACATTCATAATCTGGTGACCTGAATGATTTGGATTTCAGAATCAAGGTCAACTCGATTAGGTTTTTAAATAGAGCCAAACTATTGCCCTTTGGGCTATTTCAGCCTTGCTGTCTGACATTCTCCATATCCGCGTTCCCTTTGATATCTTTTCGGCCATGGGTGCAAAAGTGATCACTTGTGTGCAGGATTGTGAGTTCTTGTGTGTCTTTTTGCGCACTGTGTGTCAGAGGGAACATCTTGGGCATCTTGGGGGGCAGTTTTGCTGGACCTTGTCATTGGATCTCCATTTCAAGTATTGGTGGCGTTTGCCTTGCAGCAATTTATTCTGACTTGGGCACTGCTAGATTATATACCCTCTCTGAGTTGGGTTTTTAGGCTGTAAGTGGATCACTGCTGTTTATGGGTACAAATGTGCTGAATCTGTTGTATAATCACCTGTACCTCTCCTACCTTCTCTGCCTACAGAACAATTCCCACTATCCAGGTACAGAAATTCCGCAGCAAGTTCTTAACTCCCAGGTTCCCCATGATTCAATGATTTTCCGTTGGTAACTAATGTCCCAAGCAGGCTGTTCTATTGTGTCAGGGAGGTAGAACAGGAGGTGCATCTGCATTCAATTTGGTTTATTCTCAGTACACACAGGGGCACCAAGACTAGACCTGGAAGTTTTTAGCAGACCCTTAGTCTGACCCGTTGCGGGGAGATCCACATGTCTAAACATGGCTGCTAGTCATTTCTAGTAATAAATAAAAGCCAGAGGATGTTGCACTAGGAAACACATGTCTTCAATCTCTGAACAAATTGGAACCCAAGAGAGAGATCTTTCTATCAGGTTTGGGTGTCACCCCCAGGAGTCAGTGAACTTTGATTTCCATAAAGATGGGATTCCTGAATGTGGGATGTCATATAAAGTGTTAGAGCAACAACCCATTCCCAGAAACTGTTATTCTAGTTGCTAGGCTTCCGCTGACCATAGCAACTAGCCAGGGATTTAAATGATAATAAACTAGGCTTAAAGTCAAACTGATGGGGCAGAATGGATATTGCTTGAACATAGTGCATCCCTATTGTAATAAACAAGTAGTCACACAGAAGATGTATTTTCTGTGTGTTCTCGCCCTAGCAACTGGTAGGCATTGGAAATAAGGCACATCATTTAGGAATCACAGAATAAACTGCAGTGCAGTTTTGCATTGATTACTTGAAATTGAAAATGTTAAGTGCAACCAAAGGTACAAAGTGACTGATGGGTGTCATTTTACACCATTAGGAGACATATCACTATAATATTAAATGAACCATCAGTGAATGAGTTGTAAGGCTATGGAGGGTTCAGGAAGTTACTGGCGCATCATACAAACAGGCAGGGTTAACCATTTCCATGCCAGAGTTCCCTGCATTATTTGCTGCAAGTAAACACATGGTGCTGCATAAATCAAAGAGGAACCTAGAGCTGTAAAATTTGGGTGCCAGCACTTCGCTATTCCAATGGCTGACATTGTAGATTGTACATCCTGGGGGACTGAAGGGGTTAATAGCATGATTTCTAAGCTGGGGCTGGCAGTAGATGAAAAACCGCCTCTATTTACTGGGCTTCTTGAGAGCATGGAGCTGAAAGGGTTGCCTTGGAAACACAGACGAAATGGGAAAATGACAAAGATTGAGCAAAACAAGAGAAGAAAAAGATATATTAAGAATTTGGCTGCAATGAGACCTCGGGCTTGTGCCATTTTATATCTCATCAACAAAATACTCAGTGGAAAATTTGCCCTTGAACCTCCCGGGCAGTCTCTGCCCATGTCCCACTCATTCTCCAAGATGCCCCTTACATTTTGTCCTATATTCTGAAATTCCATCTAATGATTAATTGCACCTGCATCCTCTCCCCAGACTTGCACTTCCCACTCTACTTCAGCTGCCAGTGAGTCAAATGTGGGGTACTTGTATGTATCGTTACTGTATGTATATATGTGGATGGATAGGGAGGAAACAGAGAAAGACATATAGATAGATGGTAGATATGGGAGAGACATGATTAACGGACTAGAGATGGGTTTGTATAGGTCGGGTAACTCTGGGCTGACATATAGCCTATAGGGCAAGACAAGGGCAGGTCACAAACCAAATGTCTAAAAGGTCCCTCCCCATCTGTGATGTGACTTATTATTCCCCTACTGTCCCTGTCTGGTTCTGTTTAGGGCCCATCTCTGAGACCACATGCAGGACACAGTTCTGATCCAATTCTTGGTTCCCAAGGTCCTACGAGAGCAATTGTAATAGGGATAGTTCACCTTTAAACTTTTATTTTAATGCGGGCATTGATTTGCTAAGAATATTTGCAATTGTCATTTTTGGGGGGTTTTAAGTTTCGCTTTTTGTTCAGCCGCTTTCCATTTTGATATTTTAGCAGGAGCTATCTGGTTGCAAGGGTCTTTATTTACCTGTGCAGCCAGGCAATATTTTAAACAAGAGGCTGGAATATGAATAGGAGATGACCTGCATAAAATAATAAGCAATAAAAAGTAACAATAAACATAAAATCATAGCCTCACAGAGGGAAAATGTTTGGCTGCTACGGTCAGTGACCCCCATTTGAAAGCTGGAAAGCAAAAAAATACAGCAAAATAAATAATGGAAGCCAGTTGCTAGGAATAGGGTATTGTATAAATGATAGCTTAAAGGTGAACCACCCTTTTAAATCTTTCTGACAGGTTGAGATACACTTTAGCATCTTGCCTGCCATAAAATGTAAAATGAAGCACTTAAGACCTAACTGGTCTACAGCATCCTTATAGCAGAAGCCTGCATTGTGAATGAGAATAAGTGAAAAACTCCTCTTATTTTGATTATTCAAGTGTAACATTATTGTAGCGGTTCCTTTGTCACGGTAGAAGTAATAACCAGCTGTTCCTGTGTGTCCCACTCCGTAACACACTCTGCATTCCTCATGGCTCTTATTAAAGGGTTAATGGGGCCCGCATTTGCACATTAGGGAGAGGAGGTGACCTCTGATTCATCCTGTATGGATGCTGGTAATTCCATTGTGGATGGAACACGGGAGACAAAACAGCTCAGTAGCACAGATCCCTATGAAATATTCATGCACTCATGAGCTTTCATGTTAGAAACTGTCAGAGGCGGAATCAGCAGTGGTCCCCACGCACATACTGAGCAGGTTGGCTGTGCAGAGGCTGGAGGATTGCTCTGGTTTTGTGTTCTGTTTGTATTAGTGTGAGTGTGAGGAAGGGGTGATGGGGAAAATTAAGGATGATCTTTAATGTGTTAATATAAGGTTTCAGCGTAACCATTGTTCAGAGTGTAAAGGAGAAGTGCCATGTTTTGATTGTATTTATTAGGTGCATGTTTATTATATATGGGAGCCTCCATGACACCTGAAATATTCTGCAACCTGAATCCCATGCACAGTAACAGTACAGTATAGCAAGGCTGCTGCCTTAGGCCTAAAGAAATGGCCCTGCAGTAAAGTACAGTGCTGCATATAAAGCAGTGGCGTTCAAGCTCTTCCCAGGAGGGCCCTTCCTTAGGTGAAAACCTACATGGGGCTTAAGGCTTAATGTGAACTACTATAGGGCACTTACTGGCAAGAAAACTGGGAAAGTTGTGCAGCCGAGAGTTTGGGTTGATTTATGGGTGCTCAGAATATTTATTGAAATCTGCAACCCCCGTGCATATCATATTGCTCAAAAGCAGGACAACTTCTCCTTGAAACGCACGTTTACGGGAGTTTTTACTGAGCATCTGTTGGTCCTTTCGTTCCTTGTTTCCTGGAAATGAGAGAATTCCTTGAGTGCGATGCACCTCTATAGGCTAGCCGTGAATAGGGTTGCCACCTGGCCGGTATTTTACCGGCCTGACCGGTATTTTTGATGTTTGATCCCAATGTTATTAATAGGAAAAAAAGATAAATACATAGGAAGGCCGGTATTTTTTTCAGGAAAAGGTGGCAACCCTAGCCGTGAATGAATCTAATAAAAGATTGTGTTGTTTTGTGTGCTGGTGTAATAACATGTTAACTAACGGGGCCACTATTCTTTAGGGACTGATACTGCCCAGTTATGAAGGTGACAGAGCACTGACTGTTTGGATTTGGCGCTTATAAAATGCAAGTTCGCAGACTTATTATTTCCTGTTACTGCCAAACATGCAGCAGTCCAAGTATGCTTTATGGTAGGAATTTAGTCTTTATCTTGTCCCACTCTATGTGTGCCGCCCCGCCTGCACCAAATGTCCACCCTCCTATAAAGTTGTAGCAAGTGACCCTTTATTTCCAAGAAGTGGCCTATAAGTCTAGTGGAACACTCAGTGCCTTATGTAATGAAACAAGCCACCCCCCCCCCACCAGCCAGAATCAATAGAACACAGGCTAGCTGCATGCATATTTTATAAGAGATTCCCCAGGGCACAGAGAAGGCCGGACAGACAAATCTGTAACATACAGAACCACACACATTACTCTCCCAGAGGAACTCACCTCCTCCCAGAGGCCTTTGCTCTCACTTATCATGTCTGGCCGGCGCTGGGCAGAAGCTCATAGAAATTTCACTTATGGAGAAAAAAACTAATGAAAAATCAAAGCAGCTTAGCCCCCCTAGCATTGTGCAGATGTCTGGTACCCACAGCGAATGTCCTTTAAAAGACAGGGTGGGCTCTGCTATAAGTCTCTGTTTCCTTTATTAAATCAAAAGGAGGGGATTTGAGGGTGTTCACTGCAGTTGAATACACTGGGGGTGAGAGGCAGAAATGTCTTGGTATGTATGTATGTATCCAGTTTTACACAGGTGACCAATAAATGCTGCCTGCTGATTTTTCTGGACTCACCAGCTATTAGGTGCCATTCCAGGGAGAAAACTGCAATGGGTAAAACATTTGCACTAATTTAGGAGAAGACTGTTGCAGTACCACGATCAGCAAACTGATGGAGCTCAGGGTTGATCTCTTGCTGTCTTCTACAGGCCATGTCTTTGAAGGATGTTCTAGAGAAGGTGGAACTAGTCGTTATTGAAGGGTTTGTATAGCAAATTGGTATAATCTGGTGGAAACGTACAGGATATATATAGCTGAATTTGCAGCACCGTTTTCTTAAGTATTTCATGATGAATCGAGATCAGGCACAACATGTACAGCCCAGTTACCATGATGCCCCTGCACTTTATTTTCTTGTATTCAGCCAGATTCCTATTGGCCCACACTGTTTTAGTGACTGCAAATATATGATGCTAATGCAGTCTATAAACATGTTAGTGTTTGGCTTATATATTGCTTAATATGTTTTATATTACCTTTGTATTTGTGGAAATGCAATCAGGGAACCAATGCAGTCTGGGACATGAAGTTTGTTTAATACCCAGACAATTCCATCAACCTCAGGGCATGGCTTCATGATGATGCATATAAAGATCCCAACAATGGCAATCATTATAAAGCTTGGCATGAAACAATTCTCTGATTAGGACCAGTGGGAATTGCTCTGTAAGATTCTGTTTATTTATTGGTGAGACGGCCAGTGAGCCAATCAGGTTCTCAGGAAACACAAATCAGAACTGGCATCATAGAGTTTACCTTTCACAGTAGGGCAAGATGGAGACAGTAGGGTGAGATGGAGATACCAGGGAAATATGGAGACAGAAGGCTAAGATGCAGCGTTTAGTGCCAGATGGAGACAGCAGGATGAGATGGAGGCACCAGGGTGAAATGGAGAGAGCAGGGCAAGATTCAATGATTCATTTGATTGAGATGGAAACAGTAGGGCAAGATGGTGCAATCAGCCTATACAGGTAAGGGATTCTTTATCAGGAAACCCGTTATTCAGAAAGCTCCGAATTAGGGAATGGTCAGCTTCCATTTTAGCTAAATATTCTGTATAAGATGTCCCATACCTGTATTATAATAGGGAGCCCAGTGTATCTCAACACTCTGCCCTTAAAGGGGTGGTTCACCTTTAAAGTAACTTTTATTATGTTGTACAATGGCCAATTCTAAGCAATTTTTCAATTGGTTTTCATTATTTATTATTTCTAGTTTCATAGTTATTTTCTTCTGGTTCTTTGCAGCTTTCAAATGGACGTCGCCATCCCCACCTAAAAAACAAATGCTCTGTAAGGCTACAAATGTATTGTTATTGCTACTTTTTATTGCTGATCCTTCTATTCAGACTCTCTCCTATTCATATTTCAGTCTCTTATTCAAATCAGTGCATGGTTGCTGGGGTAATTTGGGCCCTAGTTACCAGATTGCTTAAAATTCGAATTGAAGAGCTACTGAATAAAAAGCTAAATAACTCAAAAACCAAGAATAATAAAAATTAAAACCAATTTCAAATTGTCTCAGAATATCCCTCTCTACATCATACTAAAAGGTGAACAACCCCTTTAAATAATTAATTACACTATATTTTAAGGTTTTGGTAGTTACATGACCCTAGAAAATCTGTTTAGCCCCAGGGCTTCTGCACAGTCAGAGCCAGGCCAAGGGGTAGGCGAGTAGGCACATGCCTAGGGCGCAAAGCAGTGGTGCCAGGCACGCACCTTCTCTGCCTCTCCTACCGCGTAGTCCGGTCCTTAGTCGCTGCTCGTGCCGGTGTGTGCTGTCTTTCCATTTTGCGGCGTATCTTTGTTTTCGTGCAGTCGCGTCTTTTCGCGCATGTGCGCATTGTTGGCTGCTACTACTTGCCAGGCTGCCTAGAGTTCCTGGTCAGGTTGGCACTGTGCACAATCAAGGCCATATTGGCTGGGCATCGTATATGACAAAGGGAAGTATTTCAGCAACAGATCCCTTTTCCTGGCTCAAGGTTCCCTCCAGCAGTGAAAGGGTGTCCTGAATCAGCTGCCCTGGTGCAGCCTCTCCCTCTGTTTTTGGCTTTGAGACAAACACACAAATATTTGTTTGAAAAGGGAAATTGATACAATGCAGAATAAATCTGCCTTCCAGAAAAGTGACTGTAAACACAGACTGAGCCCATCAACTAAACTGCCGCAGTCCTGCAGTACAAACAGCTGTGTGGGATATAAGCAGAATATACAGAAATACCCCAGTATCCTCCCAGCACATCTTCCTTGGAATTGTCCTCTTGTCGCCTTTCCAACAACCTCAGCATTTCCCTATAATCCCATGTGTGGTGAATGCCAATGGTAATTAGCACCTGCCAGCCAGGTAACTTTCATTTCGATGTTAGGTATATCATGATGCCAGTGGCGTAACTACCAGGGGAGCAGGGGGTGCAATTGCACCAGGGCCCACTCCCTCTCTGGGGGCCCACTGGAGAGGCTAGAAGATCTCTAATGTGCAAATCATAGGGGGAGAGTCTGAAAAGGGGGCCCGGCTGCCAATCCTGCACCAGGACCCACCAGCGTGCAGTTACGCCACTGCATGATGCACATTCCACCAGCTAAGAGCCAATTCCTGGTGCTGCCATGTGAGGCATAGCAGGATGGGCACCATGTAACTTAACCTTTATGGAGGTAGAGTGCAGTGCACAAGGGTACATTTCTTGATAGAGAAAAATAGGGTACCCTTTAAAACTGCGTCTCCTTTATAATCATTATTATAATTAATTAAAGATGTGCTTACATTAGCAATGAACAAAAGAGGGGAGCACTGACACCCATCAACGGTGGCATTGAGGATGGCATGATTAATTATTATTAATATAATACACTAGGAAATTGTTTTGCTAATAACCAGCAAATGCCAGTGGTGTTGCACCTCCGCCCGTTTTGCTGCATTCAGCCGCAGTGGAGCGCAGGTATAGACGCACTCAATTATTTTCAATGGGGCTGTTAAAACGCCCGTGTGTAAGGGCCCTTAAGCAGTAACATTAATTAATGACACCTCCTGAGCTCCCCTTTAATTGTGCATTGTCCTTAATTAATTGTGCAGCTTGCTGTGATGCTTTTCCCTGCTGTACTGACTTATTGACTCCATGTTGCAATATGGTAGGGGCACTGGGGTGAGGCAGTAAGTTGGAAGGAACCTTGCCTTATGCAAGCGCATTTCAACTTTGTGCATGGGATTTGTAAGCAATGGAGGTTCAATGTGAAAAAGGACATAGAGCGCTGTAAATTAGATAATGGTGACATGTCAGCGCATTGTTATACCCTCCTCATCCTCGGCTACCAAACACAACACACTGACATTGCAGTTTGTACCCTGCACTTGCATAAGTCAATGACCCTTATTAAGTTGCATGTCCCAGACTGGCAAATGGCAGAGGGGCTCCTGTAAGATCACTATTAATGGGCTGGTGGAGGACCCATCTGGCTTCTGTGTACATGAAAAGCCAGAGCCTATTTTGAATCCCAGTCCAGGTCGGCAGTAATGAGGTGTAGCACTTGGGAAGGACCCCCTGCTTTATCACCCATCCTGAAGTTTCCCATCTATTGCCTTTCACTTGCACTTACAGAATTTTCTGTTGCCTTTCCCCTTCTTTGCCAGGTAGACATAAAGCTTAGCAGGACTTTACCATGGCAGCATTTTGGCTTTTGATATGATTTATTGAATATATAGCAGGAGTATGTTTCACTTGAATTCAAACTTTATAAGTGGAGATAAAACTGGTCATGCTTCACAACATTTGCAAATATACAAGGTGACCTTAGTCTGGGATGGGTGACCAGTTAGGGTTGGAGCAAAGCAGACAAGTTTAAAAGGTTACTGCTTTGCTCTCAGTTCCCCTACAGAACAGGGAATTGTAGCACTAGATAGGTACCTAATATATATAGGTACAGGGTGAAAATGTTGGAAGTGCTACTGCCTGCTCTGCACTCATCACTTGTTCAGATAAAGGACCTAATTGTGGGTTTGGCGTATGTTCTTATTGCAGGGATTATAAATGGCTCTCCTGTCCTTGGAGCAGTACTGCATGAGTAAGTTATCAGGCACCATTTCCGATAGAGGTTCCCTTGTGTGTGCTTGTATTGGACAAAAGAGGCCTTGTTTCGGGAAAATGATCTATAA
>CM044448.1:45933347-45952785 GCA_024363595.1 Xenopus borealis
CTCTGTGTACCTGAAATGCCAGGGCCTATTTTGATTCTCAGTCCAGTCCTGGTTGAATCCTACTATTTCCATCCTCAGTGGTGTTGCTAAATACATCTCATATCTGCGGCGTGACGGGATTTGTGCAAAGTGCTTCACGCCCCCCCAATGAATGAATTTAAGCCATTGGAATGTACAATTCCTAGATCAGAGTCAGATGAACCCTTCTGTGTTACCCCTAATGTGTTGTTCTGCAAGTGAAGCTTGAAAGTTCATGAGAAACATGTTATCAAATAATTAGAAATAACTGATTTGCTGTGAGTGAAGAGGAAAGCCACAGTGCAGAGTCTCTATGGAATACAAATGGAAGGGAGTAATTCATACATAGATGCAGACTGTGCAGTTGTAAAATGAACTTTTACAAATGTTGTAGCTGTGCATGGAAGACAGTTTGGACTTGGTTTCCATTTTTTTTTGTGGTTGTTAAATTGTTTACATTTCTTGCTGGGCGGCTCCCTAGTTTGACATTGAAAACAGCTGTCTGGTCACTGACCCAAGTCACAGCCAATCAGTGCCAATGTCAGAATGAAAGATCAACTCTACTGTAAAGCTGAGCAGAAATGGCTCCCTCCAGACTGAGATGTCAGTTTCTTGGCCAATCTGAGGGCCTGTGACTGTGTGTCATTCCATCATATCAAAATAACAATATTATTCAATGTCACATGCTCGCCATAAACATCCTTTGGAGGACTCTAGTTGGGCTGTGAGACTCGGCCAGTTATGGACAGTTATGCTTTTATACAAAATGTTTGTTCATATTTACAGCCGTGCTAGCTGGAGACTCATGTACCTGAATTGGCCAGGAGAGTTGTAAAAATATGGAACCTTAGAAAAGGCAGAGCAAACACAACAATTATACTTGTAAATGATCATTGAACAATAGTCCTGTGCCCCAAGCAGGCAGACTATGGCCCTGACTTTGGGAAGCAGCAGCTCACAGCACAGAGCCCAGCATTATCCGTAAGGGAAATGTAGGTTTCCTGCAAAAGAATGGGAAGTTCAGGGTAGAGCCAAAGGAAACAGTCTCTGGTTTTTCGACTGGCCTCTCAAATGTGTGATAAGCTGGGGTGCAGGTTACTGAATGTCCTGGCCCCTGGGATGGCCTATAGAGCACAGAATGAGCTACAGAACTTGGTTCATTCTCCCAGGCCCTAGCCAATAACTAATGTTAAGAGAAGGGGTTTCAGTTTGAGAAAAGACCAGGATACTTCAAGGTCTCTCTCTAAACTCTGCAATTAATTACAGCTTTATTCTGGGAAATGGCTATTACAAAAGGAAATCTAAAAAGCCAAACTCTGGTCACATGTGATGCATCAGGGCTGATCTGTGCATGGATACGGAGTGACTCACTGGCTAAGATTTTATACTTTTGTAGCGCTATAGTAAACTGCTGTGACAGGGATCAGTTTTAGCTACTTTCAAATGGTGTTACACCACAAATGAAACTCTCTTTCTCAGGGATGAGCCCTCGCAGCGGGGTGGTGGAAATATATAGAAGAACTGTAACCAGGTTCAATCAGCACAATAAGTTGGGCGGCAGTGATTCTTTATGCTTAACCAAAACAGTATTTATTGAACAGCAGAGCAAAAGATCAGTCACCACATTTGAGTAAAGAGCATGCTTATACAGTTGTATGGCATAAGTACAGAGCACACAGCATAAAGGAGCATATACTCACAGCACCACACATGGGCTGGATCCCTTCAGGTCATGTCAGCAGTAGTTGAGCTTTGAATGTGGAAAGGTACGCACCAGGTTTCAGCCTTTGCCCTAAGTGGAACCTGAGGGGAAACACTATCCCTAGGTCTGTACACTTAGTCCCTACTTCTGTGTTATTTGTACCCGGGATCTTAATCGCTCTATTTCTGCTGTTGGAGCGTGAGCTGCTCAACTAGCTACCTTTCTATCACTCCTAGAGTGATCTATGACAGAGAATAGCTATACTTTACTAGGGCCTTTGCACCTAGGGATCATGCCCATTCCCTTCCAGCCTGCAAGTTTGGGCTAAAGCAATGAACACTGACCTCATGGTTCCCAAGACCTTTATACTTTTACACAGTGTCATCTAGTGTACACTGTGAGAACTACAGGGGATTACATAAGCATAAGGTCCCCATTAGGACCCATTAGGCGTCCATATTATTAGGAATGTGCCTGAAATATGTGAGGGTGCCTAATTTTCACATCCCTACACTTTAAAGGCAAAACTATGCTTTACATTCCGCATGCTGTGTCTTTCCTTGCTCATTTTATCATATTGGCGCAGGTTCTTATTTAACTGCATATTTGCACATATTTATATGGGTCAGGCCCATTCCTCATCAGAAGTACCAGTTAAATCTTATCTAATGGAATGGCGCCCTCTTGTGACAGAGTCAGAAGCATTAATAAAAAGGCTGGTAGAATGATTGCTTGGCTGTACCAGGCAATGACGTGTAATGCTGCATTTCTGAGAAACTGGAGCCCCTTGTCTTGTTCTGCCATATCATCTAATAATATCTTATTTGATCAGAATTTGATTATAATGCTTCTTTATATGCTTCTTCAGTGAGTGGGATTCCATTGCTTCAATGTTATGAGCACTGTGGGTAAAGAAGGGAACCACAAATGGACTGGAAGTGTGTAAGTCTGAATATGGTGCCCAAATATTATTTTAAACTGTGTGGGGCAAAGCATAATTAGCATGTAAGCTTCACCGGGCATAGGAGGATACTGTTATTAGCGTGTAGAACCTGTGGGACAAAGCAGGGTAGCATAAGTATTGGGCAAACTCTATTCGATTCAGGGTTTGGCTGAATCACAAAAATATGGATTTGGTGTATCCCTAAGTAGAATGAAAACACTAAAGGGCAAAACAGTTCAGTTTATGTAGAGATTGGTACAAGTCAAGTTCTACCTTGTAGATAAAGATAATGGGTGGGGCGCAAATTTTGACATTGTGGTTGAGTGCACCATGGTTATTGGGCAAG
Source organism: Xenopus borealis (assembly GCA_024363595.1). NCBI lineage: Eukaryota > Metazoa > Chordata > Amphibia > Anura > Pipidae > Xenopus > Xenopus borealis. The sequence goes on from CM044448.1 coordinate 45,936,357, forward strand.
CTTTCTATGGGAAAGTAGTGTTTGCACCCTAATTACAATGCTCTAAGGTGCAAAAAAATCAACCATCATTATCGGACAAGTTCTGCAGATTAAATTATGGTGCTATGATTAGTATGTAAACTCTGTGGGGCAAGCAATGGCATCATACTTAGTGTATAAGTTTTATGGCGCAAAGTAAGGCCCCTTTATTAGCTGGAAAGCCCTATGGGACAACATGGGGTGCCATATTTATAGTGTTAGCTCTATGGGGCAAAGTAGGGCTACATAATAATTGGACAGGCTCTATAAGGCAAAGTAGGGCACTGTAATTAGTGTGTTAACTCTATAGGGCAAAGTTGTGAGTCATAATTATTTGGCAAGCTCCATAAGGGAAAAGTAGAGCATTATAATTTGCAGGAAAAGTAGGCCATCATAATTAGTGTGTAAGCTTTATATGGTAACATATGGCACCAAAATTATTGGGTGGACTCTATAGGGTAAAGTAGGGCACTATAATTAGTGAGTAAACTCTATGGGGCAAAGAAGGAACCATCATTATTGGGCAAGCTCTGTAGGGTAAAATATGGCATCATCATTATTGGGTAAGTTCTATGGGGCAAAGTAGAGCACTATAATTAGCATATACACTGTGGGCAAAGTAAGGCATCATAGTTAGTATGTAAGCTCTGTGGGTCAAAGTAGGGCACCATAATTATTGGACAAGCTCTATAAGGGCAAAGTAGATATAATTAGAGTGTAACTGTATGGGGCAAAATAGGGCATCATAAGTGTGCATGTGAGCTCTATGGTGCACCACAGTACCAAGTAGGGCACCACAATTATTGAGTAAGCTCTATCGGCAAATGTAGAGCACCATAATTAGGGTGTAATCACTATGAGGCACTATTATTATTGGGCAAGATCTGTAGGGCACCACTGTTTTTGAGCAAGGACTGTAGGGCAAAGTTGCCCACTATAATCAGTGTATAAATGCTATGGAATAAAGTAGGAAACCATAATTATTGAACATAACACATAATTAACCCCATGATGCAAAAATAAATTTCATACATTTTTTATTCAAAGTTCCATATTAAAAGAATGTACCTAAAGACCCCATGGCATTCTTCTGCCTTACACATTTCATACCCTCCGGTACTTAAACATAGGCAGTTATAGCACCATGGTAGTAACACTGTGGAAAAAACATGTCTCACATACTGTATGCGAGCCTTTAGTCATTCCAAGCAACAAATCAGCACAGCTGGTTGCTTTTGGAGGCATAAAAGCAAGTTTGAAATGAAGCAAAAAATCTCTGTCTAATGCTCCCTTTCCTCTTTAACATATTAAATATTTCTAGCCTTTCCAAAACCTTAGAATGTTCATAGTAAGACTGCAAACCGGACTTCACTCCAATGCTTAAAGGAGTACTAAAGTTCAATTAAGAAGTAGGGTAGAAATGTTGTACATTATGTTTTGTGCTTCTGTACCAGCCCAAGGCAACCACAGCCCTTTAGCAGTAAAGATCTGTGTCTCCAAAGATTCCCCAGTAGCTCCCCATCTTCTTTTCTGCTGATTCACTGATTCACATGCTCTGTGCTGCTGTCACTTACTGAGCTTAGGGACCCACTCACAATATACAGTCACATAGAATAGAGATGTCACAATATACGGCTGATTAGTCATTAATACAGATAATTACTACATGACAGCACATAAACCAGTGCAATTGACATCAGAATGCAATTATCAGCCCTGTAGCATCAGCTTATATTAAAGACAAATATTATTTCTTTCTTGATAATTTGCAACAACCCCTAAGCTTAGCTTCTCAACAGCTGCTCAAAGCCCACTGAGCATGTGAGATGGTGACATTGGAGTGAAGTCTGGTTTGTGCCAGTTCTACTATGAATATTCTATGGCATTTATTGCCTCCCAAAAAGCTGAAGGTCTGGGGATTGTACCCTGTACCCTCCATATTTACTGGCAAGTTAACCCTGCTTCATACCTCTACTGGACATTTGTTTGTATTTTCTTCATTACTTTCCAAAACCCTTACAGGCTGCAGTGGTGTAAACAATAGAAACCATGTGTATTCCAGATGCTTCTTGCATAGAGAGCTAGAATCTCAATCATAATCCGGGGAATGACCCGAGAGAAGAAATATGCAGATGCGACAGGATATCCCCCAGCTGAGTGCAATCAGTAACATCACAACCTCTGAAAATGAACCTAAATCCCCTTTTCCCAACCCAGTTTTGTTTTCTTGATCTGCACATTTCAGGTTCCAATAAAAATGCTGGTGTCTTGCTATTTCTCTTGGTGCTTCTGGTGACAAATTGGATATAAATTGTGATGTTTATTTAGCTGCAAGACTTGTGGGGCTCTCCAGCCTGTGATGGGAAAATCTATAGAGCTGCTTCCAACTCAATTCTACTAAAAATAAAGGTTGTTTCTCATTAGCAGGGCATCCTTAGTATGGTGAGACATGTTATAGTGATGGGCTGGGGGATGTAAATTGTACAGTCCTGATATATTTGTACGTATCTTTATATTGCACTACTGTATATGCAGAACTGTACATTGATATGGTAATAGTACAAATGGACAAACATGGCAATAAATAAAAATAACAGATGGACAAACATGGCAATAAATAAAAATACCAAAGTCTCAATAACTGTCCTGTTAAAAGATATAGGAAAAAGAAAGCATTTGCCCCATAGAACTAACAATCTAATTGGTATAAAGTGTTTGTGTCTCAGTCCATCCCCCACTAATAAAAAATAAAAACAAAAACCTGTGATGTGCTCTATGGGGTCCACGTTGTGTCTTATTATGTCCCCGGTCTTTCTGTGACCTTTTAGTTGGATATTTTATATAAGTTTGGCTCCCAGGTCATGTAACATAAGATGTAATAAGTATTTTGCCTGGTACACAGCCATGTGTATGGGAAGAGCAGAGCATTTTAGGGGCAGGGGTAACTACGGGGAGTGCAGAGGAAGCAGATTTTATTGCAGATAGAGGGAGCTTCCCTTCTGCATATTATTCATGATTTGTTTGGGAAGAGGAACAGATAAGATGCTTTTTATTTAGTCACAGCATCGCCAATGTTTGTTTCATGACATGAGAGTGTTGTAGACAGGTCTGCACATCTTTATAGGAGGCCATAGAAGGTACAATTACGATCCTTCTTGGAAAAGATCTTTCCAAGAAAGGTTCATCATTTCAATAAACACGTGTAGAGCTGAATCGTCAGATAAACAGGTAGAAATAATAGAATTCTACCTGTAAATCTGACGATTCAGCTCTAAACAGTGGCCGATGTGAGGCACCCAATCAAAATTTTCCGTCCAGCCCTGATCGAGCAGCCAACTGATATCCAAATCTTTTGGCAATATCGGTCGGCTCCTTTCCTACCATACGCACCGAATATCATATGAAGATAAGTTTTGTACTATATTATCTGTGCGTCTATGGCCACCTTCCATAGGTGCTGTTAAATTAGTCATTTAGAAGTAAAAATCATTGAATGAAATCTATGTTTGCTATAAAACACCACTATTAAACACAGTCTCTTCCTTTCATTCCCACAACCATGGAGCTTCCACACTTGCTGTATTTTGCTCTTGTGGTCAATACTGTGGGATCTGCCAAACTGCTCTGACTTTCTGAAACAGAATGTGCGGGTCAGTGCCAGCCTTCACTGTGAGGGTCCTATTTACCTCTTGTATCTCAGTGTTGCAGTTATACACAGTATCTTCCCTGTGGTGCCACTTCTATATTTCCTGAGATTGTTTGTTTATGTCTGCTATGTTTGCTTTAGAAACTATGGTCTTCTCTACTCAGGTCCAAACTCCTTGCAGTAACAAGTTCTGGCACTACTACAGACAATGAACTACACATATTGAAGGTGCCAACCTCATTAAATGTGAAAAACAGGGCACAACTCATTGTGATCCTAGTGTCGTGTGCAAAGAGTTGTGCCACACTCTGAACACTATATAGAGATTTTAAACTAGGGAGCACCAGCAAGTACCCTTTTCCCTTTAGAGGTAGATAATGACGTAAATATTGTGTTACTGTATCTTCTTGGGTGATATAATAGCTTCCCCTTTCACCCCATGTAGATGTTTGACTGGATCACACACAACAAGGAAGTATTCCTGCAGGGCCACACAGAGATTGGGATGAGCTATCAACACGCCATCGATCTTCAAACCCAGCACAACCACTTTGCAATGAATTCTATGGTGAGAACCAACGTACCTTGTATCTGTGCATCACAATAAGTGTGAGTGTTTTTCAGAGAGATCGGAGGAATGCAAGTTGTGTAGTGATATCTGCTATGCATAGTCTGGTTAAAGTGCAAGCTTCTTCCTCCAGCAGGTCTGAAGTTCCGATTCTACTAACTTAATGGAAAAGGTTAAGTAAAATAGTGATTCTCCCCCACCCTTGTTTAAATTTAGATTTCCCAGATATAGTGTTTAAATAAAGTCCTGTCCCTGATGGCAGTAGAAGGAATGAAGCATTTCTGTCAGGCCGAGGGAGGAATAAGGAACATCTGCCTTTTCAGCTTTTCACAATTATTTACGTTTGAGACTGAGAAATCCCAACTCGATGGGATATTTGTACCCAGAGCCAACAGATCTGTCCATCCTTCTTTGCAATAGATCCTGAACTTTATGAGACAGATGCCGGGAAAACGATCCCCGCAGAGGCATCAAACTCAGGAACATTCAGGACAACCTACAGCATACATGGCCCTGCAGCTATAATGTCTGTTCTGGAAGCTTTTTAGGCATTGTACTTTTGGCCACATGGGGTCAGCTTTATTCAGACAGGATTTATATCAGTGTCATTGATTTGAGATTTGTGTAGTGAAATTGCCCCTTGGTTGTGGCTGAAAAGTGATACATAACAAAGTAACAATACATTCATGATCAGTTGATTCTGGATGACAGGGTTTCCGACCCTATTTGAAGTATAATTTTAGGGAGACAGAGTTGTTCTTAAGCCTTTATAGAACTGTTAACGGAGACATATTGGATGAATGCAAAAAAAAACTTATTTTGTAGGCAATTATAAGTAAAATATATGGTGTTGCTTTTACATGATGCTAAAAATTTATATTTAAAAATAGCCCTTTTATTGGCACTCCCTATAGATGTTCACTGGTCCCTGTCCTGGTTTCAAATGAGGTATGGGCGTGTCCTAACGGTCCCTGCCAGAAGCACAGTAGGAGGGGACAGCCAATCACAGCCCTACAGTCACACAATCACAGACAGGCTTTAGTTTCCTATCAGGCCCTGCTAGCTGCTGATTGGTTCCTGTCCTATAGTGCAGTGAGCTGAGAGCTGCGAGGTCCCCTGCACAACCTGGGAATTCAGGGAGCAGGAAGGGAAGGGAAAGGTAGGGATTATTAGGGTTTTTGCAGAAATATTCAATAAATCAGCCTGAAACACTGCTTTTTTAATCACAATTCTTCTATAGCTAAATGAGTATAATGCACTGGTACATTCTTATATTTTACACAACATGTCTCCTTTAATTGAGCTCTTTAGTATTAATGTTGTAGTTCAACATAGAGTTCTCTGTGGGGACATGGTCAACCTGCACCACTACAGCTGAAAATATCTAAATGCTTGTTGTTCCTTTATCTGTTTCTCCCTATGGTCTTGTTAAGTGGTCTAAGGTTAAAATCTCTCTCCTCCTGACCCTAAGGGCAGAGACACACAATCAAATTCGGGGAGATTAGTTGCCTGGTGACTTTGGGAGACTTCGGAAAACGAAGCGCTCCGATTGCCATCCTGCCGGTGATTTACACAACCCTGTGTCAGTCACGATCAGAGCCCGATCTCATTTACATGGGTTGGGGGTCCTTGTTACTGCTGTATACATTACAAATAAGTCAGATAACCTCAGTGTTCCTGAACCCAGAGAATTACAGAAGGTCCATAAGAGCGTTGTACCTAGACCAGCAGCCAAAACAGGCCCACATTGTACCAGTAACTAGCCAAACTCCAAACTTGACCTACTCATGCTTCTCTACTTGTCACTCTGTGGGGATTAGTTCCCTTTAGGGAATGTATGATCTTGTTGTTAGGGTCCCAGAGTCCCTAGTAACCATGCAAAGCAATGGTTTGATGGAGAAACTGCAGGATAAATGAGAGAGTTTGTTCGACTGGTTACAGTAAAGCAGCCAGTACTGGTACCATTTTAATTGTGTGTACAGTTTCGGACTGGAATGCCAGGGGCCCACCAGTAAACCTTAGACCAGGGGCCCAACTTTCCAAACTATTATTCCTTCTCTCCTCAGTTAACCTCTTTGTTATCCTATTCTTTTAAATCTTACTATACTCTATTCTTCCATTATCAAGCCTCTTTTCCTACATAAAGAAATAAGGAATGAATATGAAATAGGCCAAATGGTTAGAAACAAGAGGCCCACTGACACCTGGGCCCACCGGGAGTTTTCCTGGTATCCCTGTGGGCCAGTCCAACACTGTGTGTGTAAAAACCACATGAGGTGCCTTGTAACCACATGCAATCTGTCAGTTATACCCCATTTTCCCTTGAATTGGCCACGGCCTTTTGGCACATCTAGTTGCATATTACAGAACCCAGAATTCCTGCTCTGCATTTTCCATGGGTAAGTGATCTTTGTAGGTTTTCTTCGCTTTAATAGTGCTGGATCCTATTTCCTCCTCTCCGAAATGAGTTTTCCACTTGGGTGCCCCACCTTATCAGAAAGCAGTATCAGAGTCTGTCTGGCAGCTCCCATCCCTCACTGCTGCACTAACCCCCAACATATGCACACTAAGAACTTCCAGCCTGATCGTAATTGAAATGTTCACTGATATACTGGGATATAATTAGGGAAAACACTTTTAGTATCATTGAATTCCATTCTTTGCTTGATTAATCTCTTTTATTAAAGAAAACTGCCTGCTGGCCCCTAATGGACAATTGATTGGTAGTGGAATGAGGCTGCCCCCCAGCTGTCTCTCTTGTCACGAAGGCAAAAACATCCCCAGGACTTTGCTCCATGGGAAGCCCTGGTAATAAAGGCAAACAGTGTACACACTGTTCCCATGTGAAGGACCCCAGAATAAGTAAAAAGGGTCTGGGTAGAGGTTTTTCTGTTATCAAAAGTCTCCCTGATGCTGACCCCTGTAGTTTGAACCTCTGAAATAAGGTTGAATGGGAGAGTGAGTGAAAGAAGATGAAGAGCCTTCTATGGAGACACAGGTTGTTGTTAGCGGCTGTTTTCAGCCTGTGTAATTGGGCTGACATTAGCCTGTGTGTGACCGCACACAGGCTGATCAGATTCAATTCAATTGAATGGTGGTGGTGGTGGGGGGGGGGCACGTGCAAAGTTGCAGCTGGCCCCCAACCCCCCAATGAACAACACCCCCCCCCCCCGGTCCTTGCAAAAAAATGTTTCCTTTACAGTGGTCCCTGGGCCAAAAAAGTTTGGGGACTGCTGATTTACAGTAAATGACACTGTCTGTATATTCTGGCATGGGCAAAAGCCATTGCCATCAAGTTTGCTCCAAATTCTAATCCCCCCCCCTCTTTAATACAGAATGCTTATGTGAACATAAACCGCATCATGTCGGTGGCATCAAGGCTGAGTGAGGCGGGTCACTATGCCTCGCAGCAGATTAAGCAGATCTCAGGGCAACTGGACCAGGAGTGGAAAAGCTTTGCTGCTGCGCTGGATGAGAGGAGCACCATCCTTGCCATGTCCGCTGTGTTCCACCAGAAATCTGAACAGGTGAGACTTTCCTCCCCCTCCCTTGACCTGGAACACAGAGCTTGGTACCACTCTGAGCAAAACCCCATGAAGTCATTCAGTTGATTGTTAGCCCAGTAAAAGCATGGATATTTTCCCCTGTTAGAGCAATAGAATTTATGGACATAAAGACCTTATCAGACAGACAGTGCTCCTGGGTTTACAGATCTGTACCACCTGAATGTCTCTATGTTACAGATATAATGTTAAGTTCTCCTTTAGTCCTATGATTGACTGTACAATACAAACCTACATGAAACTGTTATTTATGAACTGTTTGACCTTCTGGGTTTAAAGAGGAATAGAATATTTTGGCTGATATGTGAGTGAGTCTTCTAGCTGGAATCACTATATTCTTTCCCAAATGCGGTTCCCAAGTACAAGCATCAGACACAGATCTGGCAGGTGCAGACGAAGGAGGCCGTCCCCCCAGCTGGGGGAGAAAGAGGCTTTGAAGCCTGGCCAGGGAACTGCAGTCCTAGAAATAATGATGTGGGAGGCTGGAGGCTCCTGCAGACATTGAGCTTGTTACATTATTATTATATTAATGCAGAAAATCAGTGCTGTCTTTTCCTACACTATATATATATATATATAATAACAAGGCTATTCTTAGCGCAGAGCCAACTAGGGCCAATCTGAACCAGAATATGATTGGCTTACTGATAATGACCAATGGCATTTTGCCTTTTCTTGCAGTTCCTGTCGGGGATAGACACATGGTGCAAGATGTGTAATGACGGAGGTCTTCCCTCTGAGATGCAGCAATTGGAAATGGCGATCCATCATCATCAGACTCTGTACGAGGAGGTGACTCAGGCCTACACTGAGGTGAGAGCACAGTGGGGTGCCTATATAGCTCTTATCTGTATATGTATATATATATAGTGATCCAAAGAAAGCACTCACGGCATAGTCCATAGGCTGTGTAGCAAAGTGTATTTATTCATACATGTATCAACGCGTTTCGGCCCACATGGAGCCGTCGTCAGCCTATGGACTATGCCGTGAGTGCTTTCTTTGGATTACTATTGATGATTTTTGTGAGCACCCGGCGAAAAATCTATTTAATGGTGAGTGCCATTATAGCTACGCATATATATATATATATATACATATATATATATTTATATTTACAGGTATGGGATCTGTTATCTGGAATGCTTGGAACCTGGGGGTTTCTGGATTATGGATCTTTCTGTAATTTGGATCTCTATACCTTAAGTCTACTAGAAAATCATGTAAATATTAAATAAACCCAATAGGCTGGTTTTGCTTCCAATAAGGATTGATTATATTTTAGTTGGGATTAAGTACAAGCTACTGTTTTATTATTACAGAGAAATATATATATATATATAGTAAATAAATTACCCCCTATTATAAGTCACCAAGAAGTTCCACAACCATATAAAAGCATGAGGATGAAGGCCAAGTGTTTTTATACAGGTCATGGAACTCCGAGGTTACTTCTAATATCCTCATATTTTCCAATAAGGTATACTTTATTTATTATAATACACACATTTTTGTGAGTCATGTGACAATAATGACATCACTACTCACTGTATGCATACATTACTATATATATATGAATGCATTTAGCAGGTTGATGTAAAGGACGCCCCTTAAACAAAAAGCAATGTGACTGCAGTACTTGTATCCAGCCCCTCCTGTTGTACTTCCTGTCTGGAGGCAGATTCATCCTTTTATCAATCACATCTTTTACTTGCAGAATGGAATCTTCTAGTTTTAATGGTACCTGTGCTTGTATAAACAATGTAGCCAGAGTCAACACTCCTCCAGCCATTTCCCACAATGCCTTTTATGCTTCTTCACTGGTCTGTTAATCTACTGCCTATGGCTTCGTTCTTCTGATAGTACCAAACAGCAGTGCAGGAAATAGAATGGGGCAGACAGTTAAGATGAAATTCAAAGAATGAAGTGAACTATTGTCCAATGCTCCCCTGTAACTCCTTTTGGTTATGTTCTTTTAGGTCAGCCAGGATGGAAAGGCTCTTTTAGATGTTCTCCAGAGGCCTGTGGGTCCAGGAAACTCAGAGTCACTCACGGCCTCTGCCAATTATACTAAGGCAGTGCATCAGGTCCTGGATGTAATACATGAAGTGTTACACCACCAGCGTCGCCTTGAGAGCATCTGGCAGCACCGAAAAGTCCGACTGCACCAGCGGCTACAGCTCTGCGTTTTTCAACAGGATGTTCAGCAGGTGAGTTATAATAAATAATAAAATGTCATTTCCTGTGAGTGTGACCTTTGTAGATGTTATTGGCACCAACTTCAAGAATCCACTGATAGATTTAGGGGAATGGCATGGGAGCATCTCTGCAGGGTTTTATGCAGCCTGATCCGTGCAGCTGCTTGTCACTATCACATCTACAGCATGGCCATGAAATATATAGTGAATAAAGTAAAATATAAGGATATTATAAGTTACCAAGAAGTTTCATGACCATATAATACAGGTCATGGAACTCTGAGGTAACTTCTAATATCCCCATATTTTGCAACTCGGGGTCCTTTATTTATTAAAATACACAAGTTTTAGTGAGTTGTGTGACAGAAATGACATCAGAACTCGCCATTTATAACTGATGACATCAGAACTCACCATTTGTAAAGATAGAATTTACAAGATATTCACGGCTTTTGTGTATTATATACATATAATACACAAAAGCCGTAAAAATCTTGTTAATTATATAGTGAATAAAGTACCCCCTCTTGTAAATTATAAGGATATTATAAGTTACCGAGGAGTTTCATGACCAGAGTGTTTTTATACAGGTCATGGAACTCCGAGGTAACTTCTAATATCCTCATATTTTGCAACTGGGGGTACTTTATTTATTATAATACACAAGTTTCAGTGAGTCATGTGACAGAAATGACATCAGAACCGTTTATAACTGATGACATCAGAACTCACCGTTTATATGGATATAATTTACAAGATATTTACTGCTTTTGTGTATTATGTCCTTATAATTGGTGAGTTCTGATGTCATCGGTTATAAATGATGAGTTCTGATGTCATTTCTGTCACATGACTCACTGAAATCATGTGACAGGCCTTCGGCCTCGTGTTTTTATATGGTCATGAAACTCCTTGGTAACTTATAATATCCTTATAATTTACAAGAGGGGGTACTTTATTCACAATATCATTCTATTCTTCGATGTCCCGATAGAAGATTTAAATTGCTTTCTGCCTTCACATTTCTTCTTTTCTTGTGACCCAGATCTGAAGGAAGGAAGCAGAGAAATGGGAGTTCTTAAAAGGGTTCTTCACTTTTGAGTTAGCATATAATGTAGTAATATTCACAATTAGACAATTTGCAGTTTGTTTACAAATTTAGCTATTTTTAGTTATTTGTGGTTTTTGAGTTTTTTTAAACTATTTATTCAATTTGCAGTTTCAGCAATCTGGTTGTTAGGGTCTGAATTCCTCTAGCAACCATGCATTGATTTGAATAAGGGGTTGGAATATGAACCGCCCCTTTAACTCTAAAAGTGCAGCCTCTCTTGGCCAGTTAGCCACTGTAAGATCCAAAAATGACAATGTCCAGAGGTTTCACTGTAACACATAAGGGTTCAGTTCTTTCTTATATATTTAATCCATGGACTTAATTAGTTTCATACAGTAGAGGGTCACAAATACAGTATCTGAATGAACTGATTTATAGTAATGTGAAGTTTTAGGGCAGGGGCACACGGCAGATTCGGGGAAATGTAGTCACCTGATGACTAATCGCCTCTTATTCGGGGTGACAATCTCCCCGAACTGCTTTCCCCCTGCTAATGAGAAAAGGCCAGCACAATGGCACCATCGCGGTGCTTCGATTTCCAGAGTCGCCCGAAGTTGCCTCACGAGGAAATCGAATCACCGCAGACGATTTTTCATTTTAGCAGTGGGAAGGCAGTTTGGGGAGATTGTTGCCCCGAAGAAGAGGCAATTAGTCACCAGGCGACTAAATCTCCCAGAATCTGCCGGTGTGCCCCTGCCCTTAATGGGCCAGGCATTAAATAATAAACACTAGGAATCCGAGGAGTGCAGGTTTAATGTCATTTGTAGCTAGGGTTGCCACCCTTTTAGGAAAAAAATACCGGCCTTCCTATATATCTATCTTTTTTCCTATTCATAACATTGGGATCAACCATCAAAAATACCGGCTAGGCCGGTAAAATACCGGCCAGGTGGCAACCCTATTTGTAGCCCAGACATAGCTCAGAGCTGATCCCTGCACCCCCTCTATTGATGAAACTGTGCAACTGCAGCAAATACAGCCTAGGAATTGTTTTACAGTTACCATGGCAACTATAAATACCTTGACATTCTCTATTTGTTCACTCAGCTGTGACTGTACCCTTTATTATCTACCTCCTGTCTGGACGCATCCCATCTCAAAAAGTCAAGATGCGTTTACATGTGTATGTAGTATTAAAGGAGAAGTGCACCAGAAGGGAATCTGGCAGGGACCATGATAGTAGGGGCTCATCAATACAATATCTGCTCTATTCACACTAGAACCACTAGGACAGTGGCACTGTCCTCCTGTCTGTCCTCTTGCTCTGTTTGTGCTTCCCTTATGGGGATAAGGCACCCTATGACCCTTGTGCCCAGAAAATTATCTGCCAAGGCTTTTCTCTCCCCAGCTGGATGATTAACCCTGTAATGCTTGGATGCTTTGTCGCTAGCCATGGCTGGTAACATTCTGCCCTATTTGTATTTACTGATAAGAATAGAAGCTGCTCTTATTGGCTCAGCTATTGGTGACCCGAGCCTGATTGAGTTGTTCCATTATCTGTGATCACCAAAATAACTCCCCTCCACACACGCACATACTGATCTCACAGTCACGCTGAGCCTCTTAGAACAAGGGCCCCAGAGAGATGATTCTTTTGTTTGTCACAGACCCCAGAAGGCAGTGGGGCCAGAGCTCTTTCTATCTTCTGTCAACAGCCGAGGAGTCTCCCTCCCACCCAGATAATTGCTTTCCCTTGTATTATTCCACCCCCCATAGCACCTGAGGGAACCAGTAATGCACTTCTTTGGCTTTCTGCTGCATCGATTGCAGTAAGGTCCAGGGAAAATTACTGGCCATTTGGGATGGGATCAGATACATCAAGCCTGGGATGAATGTGTAGCACAGATAATGGAGGATCCTGAAAAGGCTAGTGGGGCCCTGGGCAAAATAGAAAGTGTAGCTCCTGTAGTTTTTCCCTTGTCACTGAACTACAGCTCTCAAAGTCTCCCTAACTATATCATCTTGCTTAACTATGAACACTATCCCAGATTTACAGGCCCTTCTCCTGATACCATATTGCCTGCTTATACACCGTCTCACAGTAACATCCCCTTCTCCTGGTTTAGGAGTTATTGGGGATGTTTCAACCCCTACCTATGAGACAGGGCCCCAGATGTATGAAACAAGGCAATATCTGTTGTGCTGTGCCGGCCATCTGTTTGCTAATTACCTGTCTCCCAGTATTGCACCCAAGGGAGACAGGGGCTTATCATATCAAGTACACCCAGAATAAGGAGCATTTGTATCATTGTCTTTTTATATTTGAGTGCTTGGTTTATTTGTTTAACTGCATCTCCTGTGATGTTGATCCACCATAAAACAGGAGGTGTGTATGCATTTTCTTCACTAGCATGGCATGTTAGGTGCTGCACAGCCCTGGGACATATGTTATTAGCCTGTGCAAGGGTTTTGCCTCATGCTTTGGCCATTGGATGGTGCTGTTTCACTAAATACCTCTAGAACAGTGCTGTCCAACTTCTGTGGTACTGAGGGTTGGAATTTTTCTGACCTACGTGGTTGAGGGCTGATGATGGAAGCCAGTGTTGACCATGCAGAGTATGGCAGGCAACGTATGTCACACACAGGGAAGGCAGAGTATGGCACACACAGGGAGCATAGGGCAGGTAGCGTATGGCACACACAGGGAGCATAGGGCAGGCAAGTATGGCACACACAGGCAGCCGGGCCACACTGGCCACACGCGCCTAGGCAACCTGGCCATCCATGGTGCTGGCTGAGAGCACGAATGCACGTGTGACGCTGATTTATCCATGGGGAGGATGAGACCAACCATCTCCAGCACCTCCCCTTAACTTGCTCTGCTGAATGTCTGCGAGGGTTAAAGCTGGCCATAGATGCAAATATCCTATCATACAAAACAAAAGAGTCTTACGATTTTCGGCGAATGGTGATCGATCATTCAGGTTAATAGATTTATCTTGGCTACCAGGAGATTATCACTACTATTTGTCAGACATCAGAACATTGTCTGATTACTACTTTATTTCATGCGAATGGTTAGTGGCAGGTCGGAGGATTGACTTTTAGGTTTTATCTGCAGTCTATGGCCAGCTTTAGGATTGCCAACGGTACTTCCTTATTAACATGGTGATGTCAGCGTGAGGCAAGCAGAGCTATGACTGAGTTCTGCCCCCAAATCTCTCTGCTCCAGCCTAATTAAGTCTTGCCCCCACATCTCTGCCTGAGCCTAAATAAGTCCCTCCCCCACATCTCTCTGCCCCAGCCTAATTTAGACCTGCCTGCGTGTCTCTCTGCTATTTTAGTTTTTCCCCCAATGGATTTTATTTGTTGTTTTTTCGATTCAACTTATTAATAATTCTATACTACACAGTATATAATGAAGTTTAGTGCAATTTCAAGTGTATTGAAAAATACTCAGGGAGGGTTATTAACTAACATCCACATTTTTCTCATTATTTTAATAAAAAAAAGTCAGACCAAACTCCCATCCACCATTTCACCTTATTTATCATTAAAAGAAATTGATAAAATCCAGGAGTAAAGAAAAAAATGTACCTTGGTGCTGGCCTTGTCCTGCCCCAAATAACCTGGAAACAATTCACTACTTCCACTTTTTCCCCTCAGAGTGTATAGTCCCTGCCACTAGGGAATTGGCTAAACTGAAGGAAGGTTCGCATTTCTTCCTCCACACCCAGCCAATCCCTTTGTGGCAGTACCAGGACTTACAATTTAAGGGGAAAAATAGTCAGTAAAGCCTTTTCTTATTTTTTTTTTGGTCAGGTTTGGGAAGCCTTAGGGTCAGTCCACACGAGCAGATCCGAGGAGATTAGTCGCACCAGCAACAAATTGCCTCTTATTCAGGGAGACAATCTCCCCAAACTGCCCTGCCCTCCGCCGGCTAAAATGAAAATCGTCTGGGGTGGGGTGACTAATCTCCCCGAATCTACTTGTGTGGACTGACCCTTTCTGAGCCTAATGCTGGCCATAGACATAACAATTACTATCTTTCAACACAGACGTGTAGAGCTGAATCGCCAGATATACAGGAAGAAACAATAAAAAATCTACCTGTATCTGACAATTCAGCACTAACAATGGCCGATGTTTAAGGGTTCCTTCAAAGGCATCCGATCAAAATTATCTGTCCAGCCTGATCAACCAGCCTACCAATATCTTCTGCCGATATCGGTCGGCTCATTTCCCACCATACACACACTGAATATCGTATGAAAATTTGTTTCGTACGATATTATCTGTGCATCTATGGCTACCTTTAATGAAAATCCACCCATGCTCCCAGCCTAATTTAATCCCACCCTGTGTCTCTCTGCTCCCAATCTGACTTGAGGTCCCCCATGGTTGCCACCTGGCCTGTAAAAATGATGTTTGAGCCCAATGTTAATAATAGGGAAAAAAAAAGATAAATTTATAGGAAGGCTGGTATTTTTTTCCAGAAAAGGTGGCAACCCTAGTTCCATCCCATCATGGGGGGGTTTCATAAAGGCTAGGGAAGACTAAGCCTCCCAAACCTTAACTTGCCTGAGAAAAAAAAGTTTACTAAATGTTTATTCTACTGCGCCTGCAATGCAAGTGGGCAACTCGATTAATCCACAACAGGGCTGTGAATCACAGTCAAAACTGCAGCTTCCAATTTCGTTGTTCCCCTGTAGACCCCCCCCTCCCCGCTCTCCCCCCCAGGCTACTTGATACCCCGGGCAAATGCCCCTAACATTTTACTCATCCATCATGGCAGATTCAGGCATTGGAGTTCATGGCAACCATTTTCTTCGTGTATTGAGCACCATTTCGGCACATGCACAGTTGTAGCAATTTCCTGGGTCCAGACAACTGCGCATGTGCCGAAACTCACGGGAATCGCCAAAGAGCTGAAAGAAGACACAGAAAAAGAAGATGGCTGCCATGAACTCCGACTCCTGAATCTGCCGCAAGAGGTGAGTAAAAAGTTAGGGACATTTGCCCAGGGTAGCAAGTATGGGTTTAGTTCTCCTTTAAGTTCTAAGTCATGGTTCAGCTGCAATGTGATTGGCTAAACTGGATGAAGAAATTTGAGCCTTCCTTTAGCCGAGCCAATATGGTAGTGGCAGGACCGGGACTTACACTTTGAAAGGAAAAAGCTGAAGTTCCTGCTCTCTGACTTCCTTTCCAATCAATCTGTGCATGCAGCTATCAATATTAAGTTATTAATATTTAATAACTTTATTTCTATACGTTTGCCATTTCAATTCCGGTAAATTTGTAATACCCTTAAAAATACCCATCGGTCAGCCCCCAATCCCCTGTAAACTTACCTTTTTCCCTTTCTTGCAGGCTCCGCTTCTTGGC